>WHVB01000011.1:0-600000 GCA_015178965.1 Russula ochroleuca
CGGGCGACCCTCTCGAAGTCCTGGATGTATTGGTCGACTTCGGGCCATTTCATCTTCATGTTTTCGATCTGAAGGCGTGCTCGCTCTTCGGCTTGGGTGTCTTGGAATTGATTCCGGAACTCGTTTAGGAAGTGTACCCAGACATCAGGGACGTCTTCGATGAGTGGGTCCAATCGATCCACCCAATCTCCTTGGTTGAGGGCCCATTTGTCCACGGTTGGGCCTTTGATGAACGTTAGTGCTATTGCTACGCGGCGGATCCAGGATTGGAGGCCGGGGACCGTGGCGTTTACGCGGAAGTAATGTCGTAGTTCATTTATGAATTGGTCCACTTTCGCTCGGTCTCCGTCAAACTCCGTGGGGGCGCTTCCCATGAGGCGGGCATCTTGGTTTGCTGGGGGCATCGGTGGTGCGGCCGGGGGGTTGGGGGCTCCGGGGTTTCCTCCGGGGTTGCCTCCTCCTCCTCCGGGGTTGCTTCCTCCTCCTCCGGGGTTGCCTCCTCCTCCTCCGGGGTTGTTACTTGGTTGTCGCTTCATTGCCGTGTCTAGCTTCTTTTGCACGGAGGCTACTATCTTGGGTTTGGTGGTTGTGGTGGCGGTAGTGGTGGTTGTTGTGGCGGTTGCCATGGCGTGCTCGTGTATCAATGAAGCGAATGGTCGGGTGTCGATGAGTGGAGAGTTTCTGATGATGGTATTGGTATGGTCCTCTGTGGGTTCTTCGTCAGTGGTAGGCGAGTTGGGTTGTTGGTCTGTGGAGACGGGGGACGGGGGCCGAGTGTTGTCTTCGGCGTCGTTGTCGGAGTCAAAGGGGATGGGTAGGAATGTTCCTCCTTCTTGTCTGCGTCGGCGTCTTTCTTGTGCGTTCAGCTCGTTGTGGGCTTCGATGTCGGGTCTTCTAGGTCCTCGCACTAGTTTGAATTTGTCTCCGTCCTCCTCGAGGTAGACTTGGGTAAGGAATCCTTTCTTGTTGTGTATCCAGACGTGGGTTCCGTCTATGCAGTCCTGTGCCTTCTTGGTCGTATCAGGGTGGTATAGTATTGCTATCCCGTCGTATCCGGGGATGACTCCTTTGTCGATTCTGTGTAGGTGCGCGTTCTTTGGTGGTTTGTCGTCGTCTCCAAAGTCCGTGAGGTATTCCTTGGGTGGGGCCTCCGTGATGATAAGAAAGTTGAGTCTAATGTCACCGCTGCTTACGCGACGATAACGAGTAGACTCGGAGTGGTAGTGACAAGGCTCTTAACGGCCGCCTTCTAGCAAGGAGTGGGTAATTGATGCTATTGCCGTCGTAAGACGGACAGGAGACTCAACTTAGCGACTTAGGGTCACCAGAGAGTCATACTTATACTACTACTACAGGGTACAGGGTACGGGGCACAGGGCATGGAGAACACGACGATACGGGGCTGCGAGTCACGTACATAGGGCTGAGTCACCAGGCGACTCATGTAGTCCGTCCACATCAAACGAGGCATACAGTCATGCGTACTTAGTCGAGGCTTACCACTCCCTCGGGCTCATCCAACTCCATGGGGCTGTCCTCGTGGCTAACATCTCCGTCAATCGAGGGGGGGGAAGTCCCAGGGTCGAGGGGACGGTAACAGTAAGAACCGCGTCTCAGTCGAGCACGATGTCCGTTTTGTCTCGACATCAGTCACCGTCCACATCCCTTCCCCTCTCCTTCCTGCCCATACTCCCACATCCACCACTGCCACTACTACACTACCGCCGACTCTACCCACACCTACACCCACGCAAACACAAGTCACATCCCTTCCCACACCACCTGTCAGCACTGCCGCACCACAACAAACCCAAGTCGCAACACCAAGTACCACAACGCCTTCAGACGTACCTGCAGCCACCGACAGCGGAGAAGAGGAGATACCTGACAAAGAAGACAAGTCTCCGGAGCGGAGCACCATTATCTCACCTTCCAACCAGCCGACACCGGAGCCATCACCAGCACCAGCAAATCCGGGCACGCGCAAGACCACACGCATCAGCATCCCTTCGCTCAAGGCACGGGAAGTTCAAGCTGTCAAGGACTCTCAAGCGGCCGCTAAGAAGTCTCAAGTCACCAAGGCCAGCAGCTCCAAGACGAAGAAGTCATCTGCCACCAGCAACACATTCAGAGGTTGCCACCCTGATTACACCGGGCCCCCCCCAACCGCGCTCCTCGTTGACGATGAGCAAACATATGTTTTTCACACCGAGTATGACTCGCTTACCACCACCGATATCAGCAGCGATCCCAAGTCACTTGCAGAGGCACACGCTCGCCCCGACTGGCCTTCCTGGAAGGCAGCAATGGACAAGGAGATCGCCACACTTGAAGCTGCAAAGACCTGGACCACCGTTCTGCAACCACAAGGCAAGAACATTGTCGGATCAAAATGGGTTTTTCGCATCAAGCGCAAGTCCGATGGGTCCATTGACAAATACAAGGCCCGTCTTGTTGCCCGCGGATTCACTCAGATCTACGGCGTCGATTACTTCGACACTTATTCCCCCGTCGCTAAGATGGCAAGTTTCCGTCTTATCCTAGCTATGGCTGCCCGCTATGACTGGGATGTTGAGTCGTTCGACTTCAACGGCGCTTATCTCAATGGCACACTCAGCGATGATGAAGAGATCTACATGAAGGAACCCCCCGGATACGAGACTCAGGGGGAGCACAGCGTCAAACGACTTCAGAAGTCGCTGTATGGGCTCAAGCAAGCCGGGAGGAAGTGGTACGAGGCACTGTCCCGCTCTCTTGCTGATCTGGGTTTCCGCGCTACCTCAGCAGACCCCGGCATATTCTTCGCCAAGATCGGTGATCACATCCTTATTCTCGCCATCCACGTCGATGACTGTGCGCTCACAGGCAGTTCCCCATCTCTTATCACTGAGTACAAGAGCAAGTTCAACGCTTGTTACACCCTCACCGACCTAGGACCTATTCACTGGTTCTTGGGTATCAAGATCACTCGCGATCGATCTGCGCACACTATCTCCCTTTCCCAAACATCCTACATCGACTCTATCATCGCGCGCTTCAAGCTAGAAGATGCCAAGTCATTCAGCACTCCTATGATCCCCGGCATCAACTACTCTCGCCTGGAATCTCCCTCTGACGCCACTGAAGCCGCACGCATGGAGAAAGTGCCTTATCACGAGGCAATCGGAAGTCTCATGTATGCGTCCGTCGCCACTCGTCCTGACATCACTCACGCCGTCTCCGCCCTCTCTCGCTTTCTCGACAACCCCGGTTCCACCCATTGGGAGGCCGTCAAACGGGTCTTTCGCTATCTGGCTGGCACCAGAACCTTTGCACTTACTTACGGCGGAGACAAGCAGGATCTCGTGGGCTACACTGATGCAGATGGTGCCTCTGAGGAGCATCGTCATGCGATCTCAGGATATGTGTTTCTTATCGACGGAGGCGCAGTTTCCTGGTACTCACGCAAGCAGGAGATCGTCACCTTATCAACAGCGGAGGCCGAGTATGTTGCGGCAACGCACGCGGCTAAGGAGGCCATCTGGCTTCGCAGGCTCATCTTCGAGCTCTTCCCGCTCCCAACCACCCCCACGACGATCCACTGCGACAACCAGGCTGCGATCAAGCTCGCGATGGACGACAACTATCATGCCAGGACTAAGCATATTGATATTCGTTATCATTTCATTCGCCAGGTTATCGCTGAGAAGACTATCACGCTTATCTACTGTCCCACAGATGATATGGCAGTGGACTTTCTCACCAAATCCTTACCCAAGTGGAAGGTCTCATCGCATTCGTGTACCCTCGGGTTATGTCGCGTTTGAGGGGGAGTGGTGGAATTTGTCGCGTCGCGGGTCTGTGCGCAAGCACCCCTCGATGCAACACCTCGCCCCGGGGCTCTGTCTGGAACAGACCCCAAAGCCAATTTTTGGACCCTGTTACGGGGCCTCGTGCCCATTACTGTACGCTCGGCCAATCCCTTTTGTTATCTCCCTTCCTTTGTCTTACTCTTCTGCCATGTCCCATTCCCCTATTCTTACTATACACTTGACTCAAGCATGCCCCACCCAAATGGACACGTGTCCCCATTATCCCTATCACGCGCCGCTTACTATAATAGCAAACGCGACTCACTTTGGTACCTTACTATAGGGCTTATTATTACCAGTACGAGACATGTAGCACAATAACATGTAATAGCTTATATAGCGCGATGTGCGCCTAGCTGAATGTTCATCCAATCCGTCTCGTTCGTTCTGTCCTCCCTGCGTGCCTCTAACTTTCTTGCGTACTACCCCTTCCCATAAACCTTCCCGCCCACTATGATGGGCGTTACAGAGTCGGCGCACGGGACACAAGGGAGCATTCTGATGACCTTCTGAAACGGAGCGAAGACCTCATCAGACTCGTGTCTCTGAGATGAAAAAGTTATAGGATTCCGAGTTGGCCCACGTGGACATACGGGAACACCAAGATGCATACGTCAGGGGCGAAGTCTAATAGACAATAGAAAGGGAAAACGTGGGAAGGGAGAATAAGTGGGATTGCGGAGCTACTTGGCACACCGTAGAACGACGGGTCCGTTGTGGGCAGCAGATCACTTCGATGCTCGGACCACCGCGTAACTGCGACTTGACATTGACAGTGACGCATTAATTGAGTGCGACGCGACCAGATAGGCGCGGAGTAAGCCTGGCAGATCGATAATATGACAGATGAAGCAAGAAGGACCCGCATGTGTTGTGTCATGCCGAACAGCAGAAATAAGCAAAACCAAGACAAGGGTTGTGTGGATAGAATGAGTATAGAATGACATACCATTGATACCAACCCGTCAATCTCGAACAAGAAACCCTGTTCCGTAAGCAGATGTCCGGTCACTGTTCTCGAATGATTTCGTGGTGAAATTAATTTCATTCATGACTCACGACGGACACCGGTTTGGGATCTTGCAGGATTATGGCATGGCAGTCCCTCAGGCTTGGTCCCACATTTCGGGCCCAATACACGTATACCATTACTTGAAAACTGACCCGTGCTCTACATCAGCAGACTGGGCCGCTGGTCTTGTGAGTTCCAGAATAAGTAATCAGTAGGGAAACGGCAATGATGCATGGCCAATGGAGATAGGTGGTTCTACGTTGAAAGCCATCCGAGTCCTTGTTTAAATTTGTAACGGCCTGGGAGGTTCCTGATGAAGTCAATTATTACACCCTATTACAGAGACTCCCGCATTAGAATATTTCAATGCGGGGCATTTTCTCACCCACTTGCAAAAGGCTGGCCCCCGGACATTGTATCTACGGTGAATGACGAGGCAGGACACGATGTGCAGACAATTGTGCGTTGATCCAGAACGTGGCGGGGCGGTCCGGGGTCTCCGGAACTGCCTAAACAAGAAGTCGCGGTGCGTCCTTACTCAACGTCGCAATTCTTCCGAATCCGTCTCACATATAGCACAGATTAGCGCAAGATGTACCACGCACAGGCAACAACGGATCAATTTATTACTATCCAAGTTATGCATTTCAAGTTCCCGGAAGTGGTCACCATCCAGTGCTCCCTCTCTGGAGTTTCCTGACAACGTGGCCAAGGGTGGCGATCTTCGGGTTATGCGAGGATAAGTATGTCATCCTATGAGGGAAATGGAGAAGGGAGAGTGTGTCGGAAACGATGGGCGTGATCACTGTAATAAGTTACGAGCATGACGTGACACAGACAATTCTGATGGCGGTTCTGCACGGTCAAGATTGGGACAGAGAAAGACAGGGGATCTACGAAGGCGACGCAGACTGCGGTTCCGCGACGTTGAGTCGGGGTCTTTGAGATAAGGAGGACGAAAGCGGGGACTAGAGAAAGCAAACACGAAGGATTGGGTGAGTGTCCGAGAGACCGAGATTTTACTGATGACCTCCACAGCAACCTGGAAGTTTTTATATACAGCGTGTTGTAACTGAGTTCCGAAACTGTAAAGAAATAAATATAAAATGAGGTGGTGACGGGGGGATCGGAAGATGTTCAGTGGACATGCCTGAGGATGTCACGGTTTAAGAGCCAAATGCGAAGAAGAGTCAGCGCTATAAAAGGATGCAAAGAACCAAATGATAAGGAGGGCCATACAGCTGCTGCATGGTGGCAGCTCGTAAGTTAGCGTCGTTGTCCGAGAGCGAAGGGAGAGAGGAGTGGAGAAGGTGGCGGTGAGGCGAACGAGGAAAAAGGAAAGCTCGCCCGTTTCGTCTTGTGCAGGTGATCGGGGCAATGATGAATTCTGCTATCGACGAAGGCTGTGAAGGAAAAAAAGAGGCAGCAAGCTGGGCATTACGAGAGTGACTCCGAGGGAACCCTTACATTGGCACAAAAGGGAAGTGCCAAACGCTGAAACCAGAAGAGGGAAGGAGGACGCTCATCGTGACCACGGAACCGGTGGCCCTCCACGAGCAGGCCAAATCGCCAATCGCGTCCGTCACTCGGCCGTGATCTGCGCTCAACAATGAGGATGGGGAAGCACATTGGGCGGCACTGGCGAAGTTCAACATGGGGTAAATCCTCGTACGACTGTGGGTATAATTAGCGCTGTCAGCAGCTCCCTCTCTAGCGTGATCAAGAGCGTGATTACATCGTACCACTTTCTAACGAGTTTCAGCTTATCCTTCCTCACCCACTTCGCTTAGAGAGGGCGGTTAGTCGCCATCAACTCGTAACTTGTCATCAATGACTTACGACCGTGACGATACTGTTGATGGGTGGGGGGAAGGAAGACTCGCGAGTCGCGACAGATCAGTTTACTGTAATAGGGTCGGCGAACTTCTAAAAAGGGAAGCCGCCTTCATCGGATCCGTGTCCCTTAAATGAAGGAGTGATGGGAGTTTGAGACCCACTGGGCACAAGGAAGCAGTCTGAATGACAGCCTTCCGAAACGGAGCGCTGACCTTATCAGATTCGTGTCCCAGAGACAAAGACGTGACAGGAGTCGGTGCCAGTCCATGTGGATATGGGAACGGAACACTACGATGCACAGGTTAGGGGCGAGGTATAGGAGACAACAGAGAGAGAAAGCGTGGGAAGGGATATGTCGAGCTTACCTTACCAGTACCCTACCTGAACGATGGGTCGTGGGTACTGAATACCGCAGCGGATCACTTCGGCGCCGCTCTGGTCACCACTTCACCGTGATTCGAAAGTGACGTATTTGGCTGACTGCGACGTGGCCAGATCGGCGCGAGGTAGGCCCGACAGGTTGATGATATGAGAGATGGTGTCATGGTGCAAGAAGGGTCCCCATGTGTTATGTCATGCCGAAGAGCAAAATTAAACAAAATTCTTGACCAGGGCAAGGGTTGTGAGTATAGAATGACACACCAACCCGCCAATCTCGGAGGCTAACGAGGAACTCTGTTCAGAGATGCAGATGTCGAGTACTTGTTCTCGGTTAGACGAGAACCTTGAACGATGTCGCAGTGAAGCCTGCCGCCTTCACGGGTTTCATCCACGAAAAACGCCGGCGTCGCCAGGTTTGGGATATTGCAGGTAACAGCATGGAATTCCCTTCGGCCCCACATATCAGGCCCAATACGGGTATATAGACCCGTGCTCTACATGCAACTGCATTGCAGCAAACCGGGCCGTGGTGTAAGAGTCTACTGGGACCAAGAATCAGTCTTCGCAGGGAAAATGCAAATTTACGCAATGATGCATAGCCAAAGGTTTCATGTGGAAATCCGTCTTAACAGTCTGAGAGGATTCTGTTGAAGTAAATTATATTTATACCACATTTTGTGGTATATTTCGATGCGGGGGACTTTCTCACGTCTCTTGCAAAAGACCGATTCCTAGCCACGGTGTCGTCGTGTCGACGGCAGTGGACAACCGAAAGCAACGATGTAGGAGAAGATGTCGCAAAATAAGCTTTTGTAAGTCACGGACTGACTGGGACAGTTGTGTGTTGATGGGCCCAAGGTACCTTGCAAGGTACTGTACGTATTGCAGACCTGCGCCAGGGTTGCACCTTTAGATACAGTACTCGCAATGGTTGACAGCATTAGCAAGGACGGGAAACTATAAGCGAAAAGTGTCGAATCTGAAATAGGGAATGACATCAGTGCCTCCTGCAACCGCGCACGCCACATGACCATGATTTGACCTCCTAACTGAGGATGGGGATGCGCCTTTGGTCTGGCACAATTCAACCGGGTGAAACCCTAGTCTTATTGTAATCCGTCGGCTTCATCGTTGTAGTTGTCTATTGGAGCCTGGGCCTCTGAACTGTCACCAAAAAAAGAAAACGAGACCAGCTGCCAGTGGTGCAAGCGCTGAGGGTTTTCCGAACCGAATCCCGAACGATCGAAACAGATCGGTTCGTGCGTTTGGTTGACACGCCATCATGCATCAGGCCTCAGGAGCCGTCATTGCGAAGCACATTTTTGTACTCATCGAGATTCGAGAACCATCAAGGGATACCCGGTGCCCCTTTGACCCTGATACAACACCCACTTCCGACTTCTCATGACAATATGAGGCGCTTCTGATGCTGCGGTGTGGAGTTACTCCGGTTCTCCACCGCACGACGCTCGGTAGGATGGGCAAGACGGTACTACGTTACAAACCTACCACTTGTCATCGTCGACTCATCGACTGACTCGGATGTCATCCCGTATGACCTGTGAGTGGCCGCGTGGTGACCGGTGACCGGTGACTCATACTATTATGGCAGTTGCCAGTTCGGACATCGGACCCCCTACTCGCTGCCTCACGAAGGAGTCCTATATGGCTATCGTTTGGACTTGTCGTCAACTACTCGAACCTACGGGCCTATTGGGTTTAGTGCGAGTCCTTGCTCCATCTTCGGTTCATCGTTCTGACTTTCAGACATACGCCAATTTCCCATCTTATTTGTGTCTTTCCGAAAGACGCAGTAGTACCGACCTTACTTCGTGTTACTTATAGTCCCCGCCAATGGGTCTAAAGAATAAGAAAAAATAGTAGCGGTATCTTGAACGGTATCCTCGTATATGTGGCGCGAAACGATTTCTACCAGGTACCTACAAGCAAATAGTAAATCATCTCAAGATCAGATCTTCCAAGATCGAATACTGTGACAAAAATTTTGTCCTAGGACTGTCACGACTCACGTGTCCTTTGACCCCAATCCCAATATCTTTCCCGTAATGCCCAAAATTGGACTCGAAGTTAATAAGATGAGACCTTCAAGAGCGACTTCAGAAGAGTCGGGTGCCAGTGATACAGTAATACAGTTAAACTCACTTACGCCCGTATGCAGGTCATTGCTATTCTGTTTGTTGAGGTTGACAACGACGAGTCTTTGTGTCGGGGCACAAATTGCCTTTAAGAAAAGTGCGACCGGTTCAGAGATTATCCTTTCCAGTATTACGACAGACATGTAATGTAAGGCCCGAACTTCTTGAAGGCGACTGAATGGGGCATGTGTCACTCATACAGTAGCTCACTAGAATCACCAGGGTTATTACAACTCCAGCAGGAGGTCGCCTGGAAGTGTGGAAATTCAACCACTTGCCCAGCTTAGGGACTTCGTTGAATAGGTTGCACAGGCACATTATGGAGTAAGGGCGCTCATTGATTCCTTGTTCTGGTAGTTGAGGCGATGTGCATTTCACCGCAGGGCTGGCAGTAGGTAATAATATGTACCGTGGAAATCAATGTCGGGAGCAAATGACGGTAAGTCATTGTGGACCCGCAATGAACTGATCTTGGAAAGGGGGGTGTATCACGCCCCACCAACACGAAACTCGTGGATGCACTGCTAGGTCGTTGCTCAAGGGGAGGCCAATATCTCGGTTTATTATAAAGCAAACATCACATTCTATGGACCAATCATCAATCCAATTCTTAGGAGACAACAGAGTCAAGTCTTCTTGAGAGCTATGGTCAAGTGAAGTTCATCTTGCTCCGCATGGCTAACCCAACAATTATGGAGGCGCCATACGGGAGAGGCGCCTTGATTGGAGCTCGCCTCTGGGACGTAGGATGAAAAGTTCATTGTGGGTCCCGGGACTTGGTCGGTACTGAAGTGGTACCCGGCATCGTTGGTTTCACCTTGTCCAAGGTTACTGTACGATGTACTTGGCTTTACGGGATGGTAGAATAAGTCGATGATTGTCCCTAAACATTCGGTACTAGAACACACTAACCATCGAGTAGTCGCTATTGTGTTGGGGTTGAAAGGCCGGGGACCCCCAAGACTCTGCCATGGCGGGGTTGAAGTCATACCCGGAGATCGTGCCTCCTCCATACGCGTCATTGCCAAAGGTAGGTCCAGTATGTCCAGTGGTTTGATCTCTGTAGATATCCGGCTGAAATTTCGAGCTATCAGAAATGTTTGTTGTCGGAAAAAGACATCTGGGTCATACAGTGGTATACGATTGTGCATCGTAGGATGGCACCACCCCCGGGGTAAAGCCAGAAGTAACATAGTCGGACTAATGAGGAGTCAATCCGAGTCCGCGATGAGCATTCAATTAACAACGGGGAAGAATGGACCCTCACAACTCTGCGACGTGATGGGGATCCTGAGCCCGAGTTTTGACTCGGAGTCGACGGATACTGTCTGTAGGCTTGTTGTGTGTATGCTGGCTGCATCTTGTAGGACCATGAAGACATTTTGAACTATTTATACTGTCCACGCTTGCGATTTTCCAAGTGGCAAGTGTTTCCGGCGTGTAGAGGTATTAGGATACCGTAATGTATGGTTCCTGAGGATTACCGAGAACCGGCCTGGCTGTTACAGAAGTAATAGAATTCGTTAGCCTGGACTGTGATGCAACGCCGTGCGGCGTGTTACACGCGCTCCGGCAAAATCAAAGATGAGTTGGGAGAACATACCTGTTGTTTAGTAAAGCATCATGCAAGAACGCATGTCGATTTATGGCCAGGCCTTAGGAGAGCGCGGGCATGACAAGGCAGTTATGAACCTAACACAACGTGGTCGCCTTCGACAACAATCATTCCATCGATAGACGCTAATATACATCCACCCGGCTCTATCCATGTAAACCGGTGGTGTAAAGGCCCCCAGATTTGGTCGCCGTACTCGGCAATGTCGGTATGTCCGGGCAGTTACGCGTTACGACCTACTGTAACACAACGTATTCGTTTTCGACATTGCGTTCAAGTTGGTTATTATACACATATCCGTCATTGATCCAATGATCCATGTAAACCGGAGTGTAACCCCCCAGAATTGGCTGCTCTACTCCGGAATTGCTAATAATAAACCACTCTGTGGGGAGTCTGATTGGGTCCCTACTTTATGCATCAGGCAACCACATCGTAGGGGGTCACGATAAAATGATTACACGTACCACACCATCTAGGATTAGGAAGTACGAAAGGAAAAAAAATGGTTTCCATTCCCAGACAATGATCTCAGAGTCATCTCGCGAAACGCTCCGAGTCGGAAGACGTTCTAGAGATTGCCTCGAGCCCATCCCCGGGAGCTCGGAGTGGACACGATTCCTTACGTGATACCTTACACTCTGAAGGTGTGCTTTTCCCGCGCTTTTCTGCGCTCACCCACTGAGTCCAGCGCAAACAAAATTTACTCTACCGCCGATCGAATGTGGTGTTCTTGGCTGTCCTTACCACACGCAAGAGCACTGAGACGGCAGAGCTGGAGAGGGCGTTCGGCGCCAAGAGGTGGGAGGTGGAGCGTTGAGTGGTCAGCTGTGACTCGGAGCATGTCATGCCGTTGACAGGCAACGAGGGAAAGAGACGAAGATATGAAGAAGCGTTTGGTGGACCAATGGTGGTGTGAGTGTAGCTGCACGTTCGGCTGAGGAAGAATTCCACTCGAGAGTTCTCACTGCGTTGGGTCATATCACCCTCAATTCGGCCATCAATCCTGATCGTGCCGACGACGCCGCGCTTCGATACCCCCCAATGGCTCACGGAGTTCTTCGTGGCTTGTCCCTGTCGCATCTACTATCCCTGTTTGGGCTCCAGCATTGACGAAACGCCATGGAGAAGCATACTATCCGGTGGGTTCCACTCCCCACTGGCGAGCTCCCTTCTGGAGAGGAGGGTCACCAGATTTTTAGTTGAGGTCAAGGAAATCATGGAAATCCCAGAACACAGTTGGAGCTTGTAAGTGTGAACACGCCATCTTCGCGGTCCTTGTCGTAAACGAAGTCTGCAAGAGACATGAGGAAGGGAGCTGGGACCGACCCTTAACTTACGGCAGTACAGAGATGCGACCCTGCGATACGTATCCATCCCAGCGCTCTGGATGAAACATCGCCGGTGTTTTTACCTGTTTGTCCAATAGCCCATAACTTACAATATGTGATAGAGTGCAATCATGAGTATTACAACGAGATGGTGGCGAACACATGGCACGCCGGGCCCACCGAACCATTTGAAGTCGCCAGTTTGGAATCCGATGATGAAGCTCTTGAGAGGCCATGAAATAATTCACGTCGTGACATTTCGGATGAGCAGGGAATGGAAGTGGCTATGGAACACGAACCAGGCTTACCTACAAGAACCTGAGGTGGAATGGGGGATTGAGTCCGTTCGCAAAGGAGCGACGGGGTACTCAGGATTATCACCTTGACTCGGTCAAAAGTCACCTTCGGCTTCGGGCATACACACACTCCTGGGATAAAGGTTGAAAACGTCCTCGTACACATATTATGTTTCTGACGCGATACCCCCCTGCGCGTTCCACCTGTCAAAAGACCAAGGAGACCATGGTTCTGACCGGGCATGACGATGTTGGGGTAGCCTGGGTAGGCCATCAGTCCTAGCCGCTAAGTAGCGTCCTAGGGACTCCGTCACTCCGACGGCGACATCATGATACCTGGCAATTACAGCTAAATTTGAAAACAGCTCCGCTGAAAAAAGGGCTCAAAACGCACATAAACAAAATTGAGACGGGAAAAGGCGAGGTGAATTAGGGTACAGCTGTGGTCGCTGTGGGTGCAGCCACACTTGCAGCCACAGGCTGCCAGTGTGAACGGGGTCTAGTCCGGCCGGCCCAAGCCAGGGCCGGCGGGTACGCTCATTCATTCTTGACATTCTCCTGTTCTCCTGAATTCCATCTTACAACTTGAAATATTCATACTCATAATATCAGATTAGCTCGGAAGCAAGATGTTGGCCCACGCACGAAAGATGAATGACGGACAAAGGATTACTAGATTACTAGTACTAGGGTACATCACTTTGTAGTGGGGGCAGTCACTATCCGCATCATACCCATATGCTCACCTTTTTTTTTTTTTTTTTTAAATCCGCATTTATATACCGCAGCGTATAACGAAGATACAGACGCGGTCACGTAGCTACCTAACTACGTAATATGCTCAGGCAGGAATAGGTAATGGAAGGAGTCAGAACTAGCTAACTATGGGCAGCGTGTCGTTGCAGGTGGGGGGTGGTCGGTGTGTTGGTCGCGGGTGCCGACCCACGGTCTTGGAGTGATAGGCCGAGGCCTGGTTGAAAATTGACCCACAAGGCATGCCTCGTGGGAGCTGGCTGTTACGCTGGCTGGTGGGTATCGTTTTGCTCTTCTTTATCCTGTAATTAAACAGACCGATGCAACTGGGGCAAGGGTGGGAGGAGCGGTGGGTAGAAGGGCCGAAGCCCTAGTTGGTGGTATGTCTTGACGACGCTTTTTTGGCGACGGCGACGACGAGGTGTTGAGGACTGACATGCCAAGGCAATGCCCCAGGTAGTGGACCGAAGCGCTAGTTGGTGGTATGTCTTTGACGACGCTTTTGGCGACGGCGACGACGAGGTGTTGGGGACTGACATGTCAAGGCAAGGCCCCAGGTAATGGGCTGAAGCCCCAGGTGCGTCCCCGCAGTCCCCAAAGGGGACCACGACCCTCAAGGGGAGCGCCCTCAAACCGGAGTACCAGAGCTCCGCAAAGGGAGATGGTGGTGGTACGAGTTCAAGGAGGGTTGCCATATGCTCACCGCCCCCTGTTTGTGCAAGCCGGTCCACATCCCTTTCTCTCGAGAACGCAATCCTTTCATCCTCGGACGGGATTTTCTTGTTCTCATTCGCGCACCTGCCGTGTGGTTTTCGACAGACGATTTGTATCTGTTCCACTACGAGAATCTGCTGGCGTGTGCGTCCACCACCCCGGGCAGCTAATGACACCGTCATCGTCACGTCATTTTCCAACCGTTTTCGTCGCACCGAGTTCCGACGTCGATTCCACCTCGAGCCGTCGATGATGTTTTCGACCCTCCCCCCTCTCATATGTAAACATCATGCATGCACTCGTTCTGTAAAAGCAGCGATTCACTAGTTTCGCGTGTTGGAACTTGGAAGCAAGTCGTCCAAGTTGCTCGCACTGTCTGTGCTCGATGAGACCGATCGTCACACGTCAGTCTTTATTGTTATGTTATTTTGTCCGGTAAATGATCTATTGAGGGCCACCGTTGTCGTCCGTGACGGTCCGTCACCCAAGTGACCCAAATTGAGGGTACTTCACGCTTTCTTTCACGATGTCCCCCTTTGCCGGGGAGTAATTGCAGCTATTATCGAGTCCGACAGTGCTGCCATATCTGCGAACGAGAAGACCTGTTTTCCAAGGAACGGAATTTGCGAGCTGCGGTAATGATATGTCGTTTTTTTGGTACACATGCTAGGAAGGGGAACATCGCAATGACGGCGCAAAATAAGGAGACGTTCCTGTGGGTTTGTGGGACGTGCTACGGCATCACTCAGATGGGAAATGCTTTGCAGCCTCTTCCTTTTGCTTTCTGGTGTGAATTACCATTTACCAATGGCGACCAGAAAATATCGCGCGAACGTTATCTCTAATCTCTGTGCCACTCTCCCTCGCGTACCTGAACATCTCGACGTTTCAGTAATTCAAAACTCCGGCGCCAGAGACCCTTACGTATTTGGAAGAGGTGGTCTTGCGTCTCCTCGTGTATCTGAACGGCGTTCATGAAACGGGGCGTCGGTGAACGAGAGGAAAGCGTGCGGCACGGGACCACCAGAACACAAATCGGAATGCTTTACACATGGCCGTAACGAGCGTTCAACACGACTGGCCATCCGCTTCAGAGTTACTCTCTCGAGCACACATGGTCCGACCGACGGTCGTCTACGAAGGGACGTCCGGACAGTCAGGGAACGTTCAGTCCCTTGAAGACACAGCCGTTCCCGTCAACTTCCCGAATTCCGATACCGTTTTCTGCAGTCTCCCTCTCGTAATCTCATCGCGCCTTCGCATCGCCTCTGTGACAGCCAGCCCGGGTTTGTGATTGTTGAATATCTCACCAATGACTCAATAAGGGAAAGGGGAACGCGAAGCGGGACAATACATGCGGCAGGGAGAGGAAAAGAAGGTCTTGCGCGTTCTGGACCGCAGAGGAACGCTTGACTCCTGTACTGTATTATGTAGATCCCCTTCAGGCCTTCGGCCTCTGGGCGGAATTACGCATTGCCCGCCACCCACGGCCCCTCGGGACTTTCCGGACGGTGATCTCAGATTATAACATAGGAGGCAAGTCCCAAAGCTGAAACCGGAAGAAGGAAGGAGGATGCTCACCATGAGGGGAACCCTACAGTCAGTGGAGCAGGCCAGATAACCTATCATTAATCAGGTGATTCATGTCCACTCGATCGTGATCTGCGCCCACATACGAAAATGGCAGATGAGTAGCAAATCCTACAGCGCATCACAGCGCTGTGCCTGACCAGCGAGATTACATCATACCTCTTTCGAACGCTGGAGTTCATCCTTCCTCACCGTTAGCGAGGCATGGCTGGTTGTCGGCCCAGGCCCATAGCCTGTCGTCGATGACTCACCCTCTGACGACGATACTGTGAACGGCCCGGGGGGGACGAGCGGATACGTGTGCGAGACCATATGTTCAGTTCTTTAACGGTGCAACGATCGCGGTATGGGCGAGAATGGGGACCTTCTAACACAGAATTCTGTCTTCGACTCGTGTTCCTGAAGTGAAGAGGTGATGGGAGTTGGGGTGCTTGGAAAGTCACCCACAGGTGAACTTGAATGACGTCGCCTTCTGAACGGGACTCAGACTCGTGCCCCTGAAGAAGTGATAGGGGCCAGGTGTCCGTCCTAGACAATAGAAAGAAAACGTGGGAAGCGAGAACATGTGAAATGACGTCGAGCTTACTTTGCCTTGCATACTGTCGAACGACGGGGTCCGTAGTGGGTAACAGATACTTCGGCGCTCAGGTTATCGCATAAACGCGATTCGACAGTGACCATTGACTGGTCATTGCAGGCGCGCCGCAATTTGTAATAGGGAAACGCAGACAGATAGGGGAGATGGCGGGCCTGCACGTGTTATGTCATGCGAACAACAAAAGGAAGCAGAAGGTCAAGGGCAAAGGGTTGTGAGGATAGAATGACGCATCAAAGCCGTCAACCTCGGAGGCCAACGAGAACTCTGGTCTCTGTTCTCGGTCGGATTAGAAATTCCCGCATTAGGATGTTTCGAATCTTTCGATGCGGGGTATTTCTCGCGTCTCTTGAAAAATGGCCACAGTGTCTACGTGAGAGAAGAGGTAGGAGACGATATCATTCGTCCTTGGAACTTGAACTTGAAGTCAGTCGTGTGTTGATAAACCTGAGGTAAGTTATCGCAAACCCCCTGCGTCCGCGCCAGGGTTGATACCATTTTGTATTCGTTTTTGTAGTCCAGGGACTGCACTGTTGTCTTGTTGTTTGTGGCAGAGTACAGGACTCCCTCTTAAGACCCTCAAAGACTTGCCCAGAATCCGGCACTAGATAACTGCTCGTGAATTTTCTGATCTGTCTGTAGAATCTCCCCGGCAGAACAGATTCCCTCGAATGGCATACCTTTGGCGTATGCCTAACTGTAAGCTACTAAGCGTAGTACAAGCACTGATCAAATCCACTTCCTCAGGCCAGCTCCGATCACAAACCGCGTCCGCCACGTGGTCATGATTTTGAGCATGCCATTGAGCGAGGGCGGCATGCGCGGTGGGTCTGGCACAGTCTAACAGGGTGAAGGATTCAAGGATGATGCATCGATGATGTGTGACCGTGATTGGCTTTCTCCATGTACCTTGCGAGTGCAAAAGTGCACCAACCAATGGTAGATGCGAGGACAGAAGAAGGCGATTACCATTACTGTGTGCCTGGTCAAGGTAAGGACCAGTGTTCGATCCGAAAGCCCGAAAGCCCAGGCTCGTGCGCCAACAGTCCGTGACTTCACACCCATTGAGTATCATCAAATGTCACCGTTTTGGGCCCAAACTTCCCATCAACAATCAGGTACTTCTAGTGCTGTCAAGTCGCACCTTGAATTTGCTGATGCCGTGGTGTTGAGTTACTCCGGTTCCTCACTGGATGGCAGTGATGGCACGAGGCTCTGTGGGTGGGTAAGGCGGCAACTAATGCGATACAAACCCGCCACTTGTGACTTGTCTTCCCGTATGTCTTGCGAGTGGCTGCGTGATGACCCACGAAAGTATGGCTGTCATTGAAGTCACGCCCTACTTGCCCCACGAAGGGGTGCTGTATCGCGTCCCACCAATATGCAACCTGTGGATGCACATCATGCACTACTAGGTAATGACATTGCTCAAGGCGAGGCCAGCATCCCGGTTTATTATAAAGCAAACGTCGAATTTTATAGGTCAATCAACAATCCCATCATTAACAGACATTGGAGTCAAGTCTTCTTGAGAGCTATAGTCAGGTGAATTTCATCTTGCCCCGCATGGCTAACCCAACAATTATGGAAGCGCCATTCGTGAGAGGCACCTTCATTCGCGTTCGCCTCCTGGAGGTGGGGTGAAAAGTTCATTGTGGGACTTGGGACTTGGTAAGCACCGAAGTGGTACCCATCGTAGCTGGTTTCGCCTTGTCCAAGGTTACTGTACGGAATACTTGGGTAACTTGGCTTTATGGAATTGTAGATAAGTCGTTGTCTCTAACATTGGGTGAGGCGCACTGACCATTGGGTGGGGCACACTGACCATCGAGTAGACGCTATTATACAGGAGTTGAGGGGGCGGGGTCCCCCAAGACCCAGCCACGGCGTAGTTAGGGTCATATCCAGGGATCGAGCCTCCTCCGAGTCCATACGTGTCATTGCTATATGTAGGTCCAGTAGTAGGTACGGCGGGTTGATCTCTGTAGACGTCCTGCAGATTTGTCGAAGTATCAGAAATTCTTGCCGTCGAAGAGAGACATCTGGGTCATACGGTAGTATAGGATTGTGCATCGTAGTAGGATGGCGTTGCGCTCTGAGAAAAGCCAGAAGCCATAGAGTAGGGCTAATGAGGAGATGAGATGAGATTATCAACCGGGAAGATGGTCCCTCACGACTCCAGGACGCGGTGGGGATCTTGAGCGTGAGTTTTGACTCGGAGTCGACGGATACTCTTGCGGATACTGTCTGTAGGTTTGTTGTGGGTATGCTGGCATCTTGTGGTTCGGGGCTGGGGCCATGAAGATTTTTTGAAGCATTATTTTATACTCTTGCTATTTCCCTAAACCGAGGTTTCCGTGTGGAGGTAGTATGATATCATCTGGATTCCGGAATGGTTCAGATGAATAACTTGCGTGCAACACGCGGTCGGGTAAAACAGAGTTAAGATGGATGTAGGTCCTAACTCCTGGAGGGCTATTACTTCGTAAAGCACTGGGCGCAATCATACATCCAGCCAGGTTCCTGCCACGATGCACGCGCACCGCGCATGACAGACAAGAATGGCAAGGGCGGCGGTTCAAGTTACTGAACATCGGAACAAACCGCCCTGTCAGGAGTCTGCCTGGATCCCCTTTCGTGCATCACGCATGCACATCGCAGGGGACCACGATAAAATGTTTACACCCACCGCAGGCCGTCCAGGAGGGCCTCGGACAAAAGCGTTTCCCTTCCCAGTCCAATCCTAGACAATGATATCCAAGTTGTCTTTTCGGGAGTTGGGCGCTGGCGGCCGACTCGGAAGACGTTCTAGAGGCTGGGCCTTTGAGCCCCAGAGCCGGGAGGACATGACATACATAGGTGAGAAGCACGCGCACGAGATGATAGAACATGCGTATAACAATTGGCGAAGATCGATGATTGCCTAGTGATCAATTAGTTAGTTCGTTTGGAAATGAAGTAGCCGAGCCGCACAAATCCGAGTCCCCGATCGACGTCTGTTGCCCGGCGGATCTTGATTCAAGTTCTCCTATTTCTCCCTCGTTCCTCGTTCCTTGTCCCCCGCAGACCCGCAGAGCGCACTGTGGCCGCCTCTATCCCCACTCCCTTAGAGGGTAGTTGGTTCCCAACGCCCGACTCCACCCAGTTCACACATACTTTTTCAGCCCGAATCCCAGTAGAGCTCGTGAGTCCATCAAGTCCTATGTGCAACATGGCAACACGTTGACTTTGAACACTCACAGACATACGAAATACGCGGAAATAGAGAAAAGAACCTTGAACTATAATAAGAACAAGAGGCCTCTATAAGGAACTAGAATGGTCGATGTCTGAGATCTGATAAGCAGACTACCATAAGTGCGTTCGCAAACAATCCCACCGCCCCAGTTCAGAATAAGTTATGCAAAGATCCTTTTGATTGTAAAATTGCCAAATGGAGTAAAGGGGATATTACATTACACAACAGATAACTTAGCTGACCCAGTCGAGATCCTGGGCATCTGGAGCCGCTCGTCCGTTCTTACGCGACGTCGGGAGTGGGCGAATCCACAACTTCACATGACCCACTTTAGTACCAGTCAGCAGCCAACGTGGGAGGAATGCTACTGCTGTCAGCATGTCGTTCTCCAGCTGCTTCACAAGCACGGGTTGCACAATCGCGACCTCGTTGCGCGACGGTGCGGGGTGGTAGCGCTGGAGAGGGCCTTCGCCGCCGAGAGGCGGGAGGTGGAGTGTTGAGTGGTCAGCCGTGAGCGCGTCAGGGCGCCGACGGGCGGCCAGAGAAAGAGACGAGGACATGGAGAGGCGATGATGATGTGAGTGTAGCTTGGGTCGGTGAAGTATTCCACTGGAAAAGTCCCACTGCGTTGGATCACATCAGCGCCCATTCGACAGGAGCTTGGAAAGAAATATCTTTACGAGAATCAATTTATTATCCTCTCCCACGCTACCAAAGCGATACGTCCGCCCGTCACAGCGAAGGTCGTCAAAAGCAAGACCGGACAAGAAGGACGAATGTCCCTGACAACGCGCGATAACGCGTTGCTCCCAGGGCGAGAAAATGTTCACCAAGTCGTCCTGGCCGCCAGTCTTAGAAGAAATGATAAGACAAGGAAGATCCTTTTTGAGCCTGATGGAGACTCACGATAATAAACCGGCCGTCTGGGGACCACGCCACACATGTCAGCGACCCGAAATAAGCAGCATAGCAGTCTACAAGCCTGATGATTTGACATTCAATCCCAGTTACATGAGGAGACAGAAGAACGCATACTGTTCCGCCAATGCGTCTATCACTCGTAGGCAGCCGTCCTCGGCGATAGCCGCAACGTATTTGACGTCGGGTGAGAATACGAAGTCTGTGAAAAGTTAAACTGATCTTCAACTCGGCCGCCGATCATGATACGTACCGACGACGCCCCGCTTCGACACCTTCCAATGGCTCACGGGATTCTTCGCAGCTTTATCCCTATCGCCTCTTCCGCCCCCTGCCTGGGCTCCAGCAGAATTGACGGGATGCCATGGGGGAATAGTAACAAAGATACTATCCAGTGGGTTCCACTCCCCAGCTGGTAAACTCGCTTCGGGGGAGGGGAGTGCCGGCTCGTTGGTTAGAGGGCGGGGAGGAGATGCCAGGGACGCAGTTGGGGCTTGTGGTGTGAACACGCCATCTTCGCGGTCCTTGTCATAAACGACAATCGTGCCGTCTGCGTGTGATACAAGGAAGAGGTTTGGAGAGGATGGTACCCATCGTACAGCAGTACATGGCGAGTTGGAGATGCGACCCTAGGATGACATGTCCATATCATCAAGACCCGGGTAAACCCCCGCCGACGGTCTTACCTGCTTATTTAGTCGCCCGTATCTTAGTGCGATCGGGTCTACGGTCGTGAGGATGGTAGCAACAAGATTGGTTTGGTCAAAGAGACTCACCAAACCATATGAGATCGCCAGTTTGGAATCCGATAATCAGGTCTAAATGTTCGTGAGAGGCCGTGGAATGATTCACGTCGTGACATGTCGGATGCGCAGCAAATGCAACACGAGCCAAAGCTTCCTGGAAGGGGCGGAAGGAGGAAGGGGGTGAGCTCATTCGCGAACAAGCGAGGCGCGAGACGCACCTTGGATTGTACACCAGCTTCGACCCAGTAGAAGTTCTTTGCAGAGTTGTAGAACAAATATGTCACCTCTCCCTGTTTTGCCTGCAGCACCTTCGTAAGGCCCTCAACAGACTGCAGTCTAGTGATGAATGTCGAAGATGTTGTGCGCATATTATGTTTCGGACGAGATAACGCCCTGCGCTTCCCGCCTGCAGGCGGGCTAAAGAGTCCATGGTTCTGATCGGGCATAACTATCGATGTCGGTGTAGTGGCATCCTGCGAACCCCCAACATCAGGAGAGGTAACATCCTCGGGCGTATCGCCGCTCGAAACGCTACCACCATCGTCCTTTGCAGCGGGGGTCGGCGCGAGGCCTTTCTCTTTCCAGAAGTCCTTTCCGCCGCCCAAAAGCTGGCCGAGGCCTTGGATGGCCGGTTGCTTCGTTGCCGGGAAGCGAACGGTGATGGTAGATAGGCGCGTCGGGTATTGTGGGTGGGGAGCTGTGTGAGCGACAGGGATGGGCTTGTGGTCCTCTGTGAGGGAGTAGACGCCCTCGGGGGCGACGAAAGTGAGGTCGCTCTCCATCGTCGGTGGAAACACGCCAATGAGCTGGGAGCGCGAGGGGACCACGGCGGAGCGGCTAACGCGCTGGCTCACCGGCATTGTCACTGCTGATCTCGGATCTTATTCCCCCACTTAACCACCATGACCTTCTCCTCCATCGCCCCAGCTGTCCGCGCGGCCAGACGCCTGAGCCCCTCGACCGTGCGTGCCATGAATTCCACTTCATTTTTTATTCCTAAAACCATTGTCGCCCTTCACTGCTAAACAGTACTCCAGATTTGGCGCACGACGCTGGGAGTCGACCGGAGCGGAGCCTCCGCCCGCTGGTGGTCATCTTCCTTCCATCTCTACTTCCAAAATCCTTCGTAGCACCCGTGAGGCAGCCCTCCGTACTCCCGGTATCAAGTGGCTAGATGAAGATGGCAGCTCACCTTTGCAAAATACGATCGGTGGCCGCGAGACGCGCAAAATGAACGTCTATCAGGCTGTGAGGGACGCGATGAGGTACGTTCGCCTCGGCTGGTTTATCATAACACGACTTAGTTTCGTCAGTATTGCCCTCGCAAAGGATGATACGGCTATCGTCTTTGGTGAGGACGTCGCATTTGGTGGAGTGTTCAGGTGTACCATGGTAAGTTATGCGTCCTTTCTCCAACACCCCATACTGACTAGCTTCGTCATTTTGGTAGGGCTTGGCAGAAGAGTTTGGTAGGCTATGCGATCAAGCGTCTGTATCTCCAACGATTCAATCCTTTCACCAGGTCGGGAGCGTGTCTTCAATACCCCGTTGTCAGAACAGGGTATCGCAGGGTTCGGAATTGGTGTGGCTTCAATGGGCCAAACAGCCATCGCAGAGATCCAGTTCTCCGACTACATATTCCCTGCCTTTGACCAAGTACGCACTATCTTTCATCACTAACGTGCAGCTCTTGACAAATGGTTCACAGCTCGTGAACGAAGCTGCCAAATTTAGGTACCGCAGCGGAGGACAGTTCAACGTCGGACGCCTTACAGTGCGGACACCAACAATGTCCGTTGGCCACGGAGGACTATATCATTCACAAAGCCCAGAGGGTTTTTTTATGGGCGCGTCGGGGCTCAAGGTGCGCATCTGCCTGCTCGAGTTTGCACGACTGGCGTAAACCGCAGACAGATCGTCATCCCTCGTTCTCCCGTCCAAGCCAAAGGGCTCCTTCTCGCCTCGATACGCGACCCAAATCCAGTTATCTTCATGGAACCCAAGGTCCTCTACCGCTCCGCGATCGAGCAGGTCCCGATCGACGATTTCGAGCTTCCGCTCGGCCGCGCAGAGGTTCTGGTGCCCGGTGCAGACCTGACGCTGCTCACATGGGGCACGCCCGTGTACCATTGCGAGACGGCGCTGTCGCTGCTCGCGGACCCGCCGGCCTCCCTCGCGCCGCTCGTGCCCGAATCGGCTCGCCGCGCGCGGATCGAGCTCATCGACTTGCGCACCGTGCTTCCCTGGGACGTCGAGACGGTAGTGGAGAGCGTGCAGCGTACTGGCAGGCTCGTGATTGTGCACGAGGCGAGCCGTACTGCGGGCGTGGGCGCCGAGATCGCAGCTGAGATTCAGTCCAGGGCGTTCCTTAAGCTGCACGCTCCCGTGCGTCGTGTCACCGGTTGGGAGTAAGCGTTTTTCGTCATCTGCTCACACGTGAGATTGAAAATACTGATCGTCTCTCTCTCCCCTCGCGCAGTACACCCGTTGGATTGCAATTTGAAAAGTTCATCATACCCGACGCTATTCGCATTATGGACTCTGTCCTGGAAACATTGTCATTTTAAATCATAACAATGTGTAATATATCATCATACATCGCAAGGTTCCTGGGCGTAAGACAGAAATGGCAACACTTTCGCTAGTGAAGAGGATCGCGAAGCGAATCGGTTCATTGCTCTGTGATCGCTGTTCAATGAATTTGATACGCCGATCTACATGCGGTTTCCCTCCGCCTCGTGTGTGCCCTGAGTATTGCAGGGGTGGCGCATTTCAATGCCGCTGAGGATGCGATGGAATTACCAACAAAAACCGAGACAGATTTTTAAAATAATAATAGCAGGGTGCTGTTTCACCCGCGAATGGGAAATTGTTATTTCCAGTTTAGAGGAAAGAAAAAGACGACACCAGCAGGATTTGAACCTGCGCTCCCAGAGGGAAACAGATATTCGCGGAATTCGAATCTGTCGCCTTAACCACTCGGCCATAGTGTCTTGGTCTATTGAATCTTTTTGTTCAAGAACATGCGTCAAGGGGTGGTTCGTACCGAGCCGCCTGTCGTTCCGTTCCGTTCCACACTCAACTTGTACCATCCGTTTGGCATGAGTCACTCAACACAAACACTGACGCTGCACATATGGCCCTCAAAGTGGGATCTCCCCTCCATTGAACCCTCCTGTATCGTAGCTGCGTTCTGCCTCCAGCTCGCGCTGCCAGGGCGCTTCTTAATCCAGGAATGCACTGACCCAGACGCGTCGCCCAGCGGTAGGTCAGTATCAGCCGAGGTGGTGCTACCTTATGCGTTGAAACATTTGTCGTAGGCCAGCTGCCGTATCTAACACATGGTCACCACTCTGTCGCGCCGCTGTCTTCAATCGTGAAGTATGTTGCAGCTCTGACGCCCGCGTCTGTTCCCCCCGTCGCGGAGGCTGACGCACCTGAGCCCGCGTTTTCTGCCGATGTTGACGTGCTGCTCAATCCCTCCGAGCGTGCACAGCGCATCGCCTGGATTGCCCACATGGAATCAGCACTCGGGGACCTTGTGGTACGTTTTCGTCGCTTGTCCAACTTCCAAATTGTAGTAATTTGCCTTTTTTTCAGGCCCACGCGTTCTACTCGGTTTCTGCAAACTACGCCGCCGTCATGCATCCCACCCTATCTTCCTTCTATAAATTTCCACAATCTTATTACGTGCCTCGCCGCATCCGCCAGGCGTATCAAGCCCGCTTTGAGGTTAATGGATTATGGAGTACTCCTGGGGAAGAGTCTGAGGTCGAGAAGCCGAAGCGTTTTGGCGAGAAGGAGGCAGAGAAGGACGATCCAAAGCAAATATTTAAAAATGCGTTCCAGCGCGAGCGGGTGGGTTCACTCGAGTGATCCTTTAAGCACGACCCGCTTCATTCGGTCTAATTTTAACAGGTCTTGGAAAAGTCACGCGCGGCCTTTGGTCTCTACACAAGGCTGCTGGGTGACAAGAACTTTTTCTTCTATGATAGGTGCGCTCGATAGCAACGATATACATTGCCCTCTTTGGACTGACAATATCTCCTCAAGGCCGACAACGCTAGATTTGACATTGGCCTCGCACATCCTGCTTCTCATTAACGCGCCACTCCCCGACACATTGCTTTCGTCGCTCCTGAGTTCGTCGTACCCCGCGCTCATCTCGCACGCACGACGCGTTCTCGGCGCCGCGGTGCCCTCGGCGCGGGTGCTTCCGCCAGAGCGATATAGACTGGGTGCGCTGCTGCCCTACCCCAGCTTCCGCTCTTGGTGGAACGAGCCGCGTGTACCCAAAAGTGAAGAGGAGAAGCGATTCGAACGTATGCGATGGCGTTGGATCGGTCTGGCCGTCGTTGGATCGATTGGTTATTGGCTCGTCTGGGGGCCTAAGCTTCGCTTGGTGAAGGTGGCAGACGAAGATGGAGACGAAAGTCTGGCGATTGTTGTTGGAGGCGATACGGTGGTCTTTGGTGCAGATGAGGATGAGGAAGAGGAAGAAGAGGAGGAAGAAGGTGATGGAGGTGGAGACGGAGATGGCAAGGCGGAACCCTGAATGGCCCTGCTATGTCGAATGTCCGTACCTGCTCCGAAAAGAGGTGCTCTGAAATGCCTGAGTGAAGGGGACAGGAAACCCTATTGGGTGTGGCTACATTTGGACCCGAAAAGGCAACCCTGTGGGGTATGACCGCGTGAACGTCAGCGTCGAGGGCAGAGATGGCTCCCTTTCGCTTACGACACCCGAAGGGCGTCTCAACTTTACAACTCGACCCAGAGTCGGCGACGGTGCAGGATCTCCTCCAGGCCATATTTGCCGTATCCGAGATCCCACCGTCTGCCCAAGATCGTGCGCATATTAGCGGTCTCGCCATGTCCACCTCATACTCACACCCGTCGTAGTCAAAGCAGGATACCCACCGAGGTCCCTCACAGCGGTCATACCCGAGCTTCCGCTCTCCAGTCTCGGCCTAGCGCCCGGTGATCAACTAATTGTCGTCCAAAAGTCTGGCTCCGCGACTCCTCCAGGCGTCACGTCCGCGGCGCCCTCACTATTGCCTGCGAATCCCAATCCACACCCCCCTCCGGCCGCCCGCCCTACGCCATCATCGAACCCAAGACAGGTGGCTCCGGTGCTTTCGACAGCAGAGGACGATGGTCCCGATTACGTCGAGGTGGATGGTGGTTATCTGATCCACCGGGTGCGCGTCGTCGTCGACTAATTACATGCGATACATGCCATCTGAGGGATTCTGCAGGTCGTGCCAGATGATAATTCGTGTATGTTTGCCTCTATCGCGCTCGTCTTTGAACAAGATATGCGAAAGGCGCCCAGAATCCGGCAGAGTACGTCGCCACGTGTTGATCGGAGGAATCCTGGCTTGCAACCTTCTCACCGTTTGGCAGTCGTGGCAGAAGCAATTCGGCGGGACCCAGAAACTTGGACCGATGTCATCCTAGGGTACGTACTGTACTACCGCATCCTCCACACATTTTGTCTTACGACGATTGCTTGGCTTTCCCGACGACAAACCTGCAGGCGTCCACGCGACGAATACATCCGCACAATTCTCTCCCCAAACTCCTGGGGCGGCGCGATCGAGCTTACCATACTCGCGGCACACTACAGGACCGAGATCGCGAGCATCGACGTCGAGACTGGCCGCATCGACCGGTTTGGCACCAACAACGACGGTGCGGATGCGGGCGGCCTGCCGGACTCGGAGAGCCGCGTACTGCTCGTATATTCTGGGATCCACTATGACGCCGCGGTGCTTGCTCCTGCGCCAGATGCGCCACAGGAATTCTGTGCGAGCGTCGTCCCCGCGGGCGCTTCTTTGGAGGGTGAGCGCGTGGTTGAGGCGCTGCGTGCGCTTGCGGCAAAGCTGCGGGCGAAACGCGCGTATACGAATACTGCCACTTTTGATCTGAAGTGCGAGGTGCGTGTTCGGTCCTTTGCTGTTCGCGTTGAGGGACGTTGATGGATGTGTATTGTATTGTCCTAGGTGTGTGGGCAGGGACTTAAGGGCGAGAAGGAGGCGCGTGCGCACGCGTCTGAGACGGGGCATATCAAGTTTGGCGAATATTGAGATAAGATATCCTCTATACCAACGGAGCTATGTATCTTCTATACAGATTATCATACTAACACCGGAAGTTACCCTGGTCTCCAATGGACATTCAGCACGCGAACGAGAATAACTCGCTCGTGTCAAAGCTGTGCTTCATATGGAACGACCTTCCCGCTCAACCTTTCCCTCACTACGTCCACCTCCGTGTAATCCTCATTGCTCCGCGCCCCAGGGCCTATCCATCTATATGCGTTCTTACTGACAAACTCGTCGAATGACCACAGCTCCTTCTCCAATCCGCTGTCCTCCAGGCCCCAGACGTACGTCTGAGCTGGGATGGGATGCGCCAGCTCACTGGCCGACGGGAGCGGTGGAAGGACAGCCGGGATGAGGCAGCCGTCTACCGTGGCTCCGGAAGATGTGACCGCGGCGTCCGATGGGACGGCCGTCAATCGGCCCAATGGATGTACGTAAACTTCCCGGCGAACGTATTGCTGTCAACCCCACCAGCAAAACAAGGAAATGAGAAAAATAGTTGTTAAGTCCTGATAAAAGAATGAGTGGAGAGAGCTTAGATACGCACATCTCCTTCGAATACGTCGAGGAACATGATGTCCATCGTCGTAAAGCCCGTGACGAGCGCGCCGCGGATGCTGTTCTCCTCCAGGGTGAGCTCGCGTCCGAGTAGTGTCTTGCTCCGCTCGCAAGGTAGGATAGCAGGGTAATCTGCGAACTGAGTGGAGCATGTTAATATGCGTGGGCTAAGAATCCCAGGTGTGGGAGTGCTGCTGCCCCGCGGCCACATTGCGGGTCGCTGGACGAGGGAAACGTACTTTGACTTTGTGTCGCGTGTAGTCCTATATTACAGTTCCATCGGATGTATCAACAACTATACGCGGCGCATACTGTTGAGCGGGAGGGGACTGACCATTAGGATTGCGGGGCAGATCTGCAGGTGGCTGGCATCATTGTGCAGGACCCTCTTTAAGATCTTGGGATGCATCAGGGTTCCATAGAAGAACGCAGAGGCCATGGTGTCTGTGGGGGGGAGAGAAAAGGCTGTGAAAGCGCTGATATCCACCTCTCCCTGGGTTTCCACTCTATGGCGATAGTCGCGGGGTGAGTCACAACCAGGGAAGACGATAGTACGGTTCTTTTATCTTATCACAATCAAAACAGGCTGCGCATGGGAATCGAAGATGCTTCAAGCCTGTGCCTCAGCGCTCAGCATCCGGCACAAATACATCTCATCCCTCTAAGAAACTAGTCAATGCAACCAAGGGATATTGGTACAGTGTGAATCAGTGAAAAATCTGTCGTAGGAACAGCCGTAAACGGTGCGCCAGCGACGCATAGTCAAGCTTGTCAAGAGCCAGGCACTTGGCTGCACTCGCCCCTCCAGGAGTTTAGGCCTTTTAGGGCTACTACCCAGTGATGACTCGGATCGCCACTGACATTTGGTCCAAATCGAAGTACGTACGCATTCCACTACGATATTACCATAAATCTTTTTCGTACAGGCTATACATCTCCCTACCGAGCAGGGTCGGGTGCCACCGTGGCCGCAACGTACTCAGTCATTTCCAGCACCCAGATTGGCACCTACATTATCGTGCAGTCCCAGAGACAAAAACACAAATCCAGCCTTTCAAGCTGTACGCCACTCATTCATTCTACGACTCCGAGTCACCAATACTCGAGTCCCAGGAATTTGCGATGCAGCAGATTATGAGGATGACGACAATCCCAGAGGCAACTCCCACGGAGCCCAAAATCTCCCGCGTCGCGTTTCGGAAGGAGAAGAGTAACAGAGCGACAAAGAAAGCAGAGACCCTGGGAAAATCAGTCATCGTCATTATCTGGAGAACGTGGGACCAGGGATACAACAACGCACGACCACATCAACAGCGCATACGTTAGGCTGAATATGGTGGCCAAGGGCTCCAGGTAAAAGAAGGGCTTCAAGTTCGTCGCGTGGTCCAGGTAGTCACACTGGAACTCAATCAGTAAGGAAGCGCTTAATGCGGAAGAAACAACGCACTGCCGTTCTCGGGTCTTGCGTTGCCATCGTGCGATTGCGGCGGATCAGCAGCAGACCAGAAATGATACTTCCGATGCTAAACACCAATGACATGGAGCTCGCAATCTGAGCTGGAGAAGCTTTGATCCATCCTCCGTTTGATGGAACGACAATGACGCCTTGAATGGCAAGAAACCCGACATTTGCAGCGAGCATCACAGTTGACTGTCGTCAAATTCGTGGGGTCAAAATGGTGCTCCCCTTAATTCTCAAGAAAAAGGACAACTCACATACAAAACGAACTCTATCCATTCGGAAATCAGCTTTTGCATGAAATTCTTCCAAACCTCTTCAATAATTATCTCGTCCGCCCACACCCCTTTCAGTTCTGGCAAATGAACATCGGGGGTGAAGAACAAGATCGGTGATAACACTCGAAAAAGTATTGTACGCTTGTGGCCACCATCCGCGTAAATACTCTTGCACCTATTCAGACGAGAAGTTTTTTGTCCATGGAAGTGTAAAAACCTCCACCTGACTAAATGCAAATGATCAGATAGAGGAAAGGTGTTGCGTGCGGAAGACATACCGCAAATAGAAAGCAATAGAGCTGGGGTGAGTGATGTTGAGTATTTCAGCATTTTTAAATCGAGTTCTCTTCATTACCTACGGAGAATATTGCGTGAGGATTTTCCGGACCAAGGTCTGCACTGAATCAATGTCACATTCCTAAGAACTGCGAAAATGGGAGCACCTTTGATTTTGTTTATAATGTCACACATTGTCTGCATATCGGCTACGCTGTATGGTGCAGTCGAGACTTTGGAGGTCAACGAATCTATGGGTCGTCAGCTTATCAAAACAGTGAAAGAAACGGACTGATCACCAATGCTGCTACTCAATAGAACTCCGAGTAGCTCTTTAGATGCATCGGTAGGAAAGTCGCGCCCTCTGTAGCCAATAGGATACAGCGACCAGTGTACCCTTCAATTGGTGGGTAAATATCGACAATGTTGGTACGGGTATAAATTATAAACCCCACCAGTAAAGCGATTCCAGAAAAATTCCTTGATTAAATGAAATCAGTGAGATGAGTGGTGTTGAACAAAAAAAATACTCGCTGATATGACCAGGTTCCTTTGCACCAAGTATGCCAGACAACAGTTCTCTATACTCCAGCCAGAACAAGGTCCTGGTGTCATGATTAACAATATAGTATTGCCGGATGGTCGTCTTGTCCTCTGTCTCGATGATATCTAAGACAATATCATAGTTGTTTGGGAAGTGTATTCCGTTACTTTCCAGCTCTGTACGTCTGTTCTTAAGCACTCTAACAGACTTGTGGACTTCTTCCCTTAATTTAGGGTCGTACATGTACACATCGGTGAAAACCCTCTGTAGAATTTGATATCAGACACAAGGTACCGGAAGAGAAAACAACTCGCCATTCTTTCATGATAGAAATACAGTGCGCCACCAGGGTGAGTAACAGGAATCCAATCACCCGAATCATGAAATCGATGTGAGCTATCAAGAGGATTCTATGAGCTTTCGAGGTATTTATTCATGGGATGGAAATGTGTTACTGGGGTAGATCAACCTCCAGCGGCGGTAACAGATACGCGCTCCCTTCCTTTGGCCTGCGTGAAGGACACGATAGAAGCTACCGGCAATTATCATTATCATGGACAGTACGTACACGTCACCTTTCTTCAAATAGCGGGACACCTCATCGGGCTGCATCGGCCATACCCGGGACGTGGTATCCGGTCGGGGTGGGGAATCCTGTGCATCCGTCATCGAGATCTGTGTTGGTATGCGGGGGACGGAAGGCCCTGAAATCATCAATGGTGGTCTATGTGGAGTTTGGATCGACTGTGAAGTCATGTAATTCGGAATATTCCTCTTTCCTTGGTGAGCGCCTGAAAGCCCAGCGACGTCGTGCCGTGAAGTCAAGGGATCCTGAATTCTCTCCTTGCTGTCTTGAGCGCCCATATGTCCCCCAGACATCGAAGGGCTATGTCCTCTCAAATCCCAAGAGACCCCCGATGAGTTCACGGACGCGGTAGATGGGTGCTGGTGGCTTATGGGGAAACTTTGCGTCAAGCCATCTATAGAGGGAAGTCGGGGACGAGAGGTACTATACATGCTTTCTGTAGTCGCTGGTGGTGCCGACCTAGAAGGTTGCTCAACCTGAATAGAGACCAGGGAGGCAGGGTATCCAGGATAAGAACCCTGCAAACCCTGGGTCATAATCGGAGGTGCTGAGACGTCGAAATCGGGACTCGTCGGTGTACTAGGTCTAGAGAAATGTCGGCGAAATGGGGATGAGGGACGAGAACGATCACGTGGAGAAGGCTGAATAGAGACCCCGGAGGTGGAGTCTTCAGGGGAACCCTGCGAATCCTGGGTCATGGTCGGAGGTGTTGAGATGTCAAAATCCGGACTCGTCTGTGTACTGCGTCTGCGGCGGAATGGAGATGAGGGACGAGAATGACTACGTGAAGACGCCCCAGTGAATTGTCGATCGGTTGCACGGGAATGAGTCCATCGGACAGGAGTGTTCACAGAATCAACTGAACTATCTGTTCGGATTCTGAGGCGGCATAGGATGATGAAAAAGGATGCGGCATACTGGGGTTCCTCGGGATACCGTCTTCAAGTTGGATGGACTGCTCAGCATTGCTCAATGCTGAATGCCGGCTCGGCCCTCCCACTCCCCCAAAATCCTGGCTTGCACAAACTACCACGTACTCTTCGCGCTTCCGCGTCGTTCCCAGATAAAATGGCCCTCCGGTGTCCCCTTTCGTCTTCTTTTCTTCCCTGTAGCTGGTTTGGAAGTACGACGACCAGACCTTCCTTAAACTGCGTAAGATGCGCGGCCAGAGGAGCAGGGAGCGTAAGATGAAGGCTTTGAGATTGCGTCCCAGGTTAATTGATTGCATGCTCCGGAGAAAAGTAAATAGGGCCGACTTGGCGAAGGAGACCATACTGTATCGCACGAGCGGAAGGGAGCGTGGAAAAGACAAGCAAGGCAACACCAAAATCAGAAACGCTGAGCGACGACTCGAGCTGTCACCAGTGAATGTCAGACGCCTGTCAAGTAACGTTCAGGGGAGCCTGTGCGTCAGACAGGCCGGCCCCCAGCTCTACGCGACTACGCCGTTTCCTTCCTTCTCTCGAATCGGAGGGTAGGGATTGCCAAACGCATTGTCTCCGCAAAAGCGAGAACACTGTCAGAGAGTGAGTCAGACATATCTCATCGTTGAGACGGTTTGCGCGACCGATTGGAGTTGCAACGTGCAACCCCCGGTCCGCACCGTTCCACCAAGCCCACAGTATCAACCCTATTCGCTCGCTTGATTTTACCGACAGAAGAGGACGGGGGACCAAGAAGGTGGGTGCTGATAGCGCTGATCTAGACCAACAACTTGAAGCATGTTGATTAGGAGGACTGACTAGAACGGAATGAAAACAATCACTAACATTTTTCTCTCCATCACCGCAAGCATCACCGCCTTAGAATTTTAAAAAAGCGGCTGCCTAATCAGCGCTGCATTTCTCTCCCCATCTTGGCAAGCTCCCTTTCTCGGAAAACTTTCCCTACGTGCCTTGCGCCTCAGGCTAGTAGTATTGGTCTGGGTCGATCAGCCAATAGCGCCGCAAACTTCATGGGGGGCTATCTTCGCCTGTCTCAGACTTGCTTGTTGTTCAGGATACAAATGGAGGGGATGAACCCAATGAACGTCCCGCCACATATTTTCTTCAAGTTGGCCGTGAACAGAATTCGTGACAAAAAGATTTGACGTTGAGGCCGGGGTTCGCCTTGTACGATCCGAATGCCCGGGTAGGGGTTGTTGCTCACCAGCGCTCACTGTTAGCGGCGGTCTGAACGTCTTGCTTTGACGCACGTGTCAAGTTAGTGGGACATGCTCGCTAAGGATCCTTCCGAATTTGCACCCACAAAAGACGGAATTCGAGAACTGGGCTGGGCTCATGGACGCCGATCGCGGAGATACGCCGGATTTGAAGTCGGATCTGCCGCTTACTCCGGGACCATTTCGGGTTGCTTCCCGGGGATCTGGTTGAGGAACGGCGATACATGTGTCTCAAAATAGTCATGGATGAGAGAGATATGATCTGCGAATTTCCACCCCTGGAGTGGGCGTCTGCCGATAACATCCCCAACTATTGGAGGTTGTGATGGGAACTTGGAAGGCTTATGACGCTAGCACTCTCATGCAGGAGCCGGGCACCGCACACGCTGTTGTTGTGAGACCCTGTCGTGGCAATGGTCGAGTACTTGGAGAAAAACAAGTGCCTTGCCTCCGACAAAGGTCAATTCCGGAACAGTGGAGACAGCGGCGCACACTCAGGGACCTTGGATTGCCAGTGGCATTTGGTCCGACCGTCCGAGTCAAAGTACGCGTTCCACTATGATATTACACTGAATATCTTCCTTACAAGCTGTACATTCCCCTACCGAGCCAGAGTCGCGGCGCCACGGCGGCACACTCAGCCTTTTCCTCCAACACTGAAACCAGCACCTACATTATCGTACAGTGACTACTACGGTCCCTTCTATAAAAACACAATTCACCCTTTAAAGTCATAAGCCTACTCCTCCCCAGGTAGGTCATCTATGAGTTTATCACTCTCCGAGTCGCTGATACTCGAGTCCCAGGAAGTGTGAGCTCGCGTCCGAGTAGGGTGTTGCTCCGCTTGCGGCTTGCAGGGCAGGATAGCACGGCAATCTGAGTGGAGCATGTTATTACAGCGATAATATCTGCGAGCTAAGAATTCCAGGTGCGGGGGTGCTGCTGCTGGCGCTGCTGCCCCGCGGCCACATTGCAGCTCGCTGGACGAGGTCAACGTACTTTCACTTTGTGTCGCGTATAGTCCTATATTATAGTTCCATCGTATCAACAACCATACACGGTGCAAACTGTTGAGCGGTGAGGGGACTGACCATTAGGATTGCGGGGTAGATCTGCAGGTGGCTGGCATCATTGTGCAGGATCCTCTTTAGGATCTTGGGATGCATCAGGGTTCGGTAGAAGAACACAGAGGCCATGGTGTTGGTGGGTGGAGGAAAGCGAAGATAACCGTCTCCTTGATTGTAGTCGCAGGGTCATAGCCGGATCAGGTAAGGCGATAGGACAATAAATAGGACAATAATTCGGTTCTTTTATCTTATCGGAAAACGTTGATCAAAACGGCCGTCATAAATCCATGTCATCCTGCTCTTCCGAACTAACAGAGGCAACCAAGGGTGATTAGTACAGTGGGGATCAAGTGGGCAGCCGCAAACGGCGTTCAGCGTGGCATAGACAAGAGTCACTTGACGCTCAGACTGACTTAGATCGCGAGTCCGAGTCAAACAAAATACGCGTTCCGCCATAATATTACAAAATATCTTTCGTACAAGCTGAACATTCCTCGACCAAGAGAGCGTTGCGGTGCTACCGCAGCACACTCAATCTTTCACTGAGATCAGTACCTACATTATCGTACAGTCCCACTTAGTACAAAACACAATTCAGTCCTCAGATACGATACCTGTATCATCCCCCTCCCAGTCAGCAATACCTAAGTCCCAGAAATTTACGATGCACCAGGTTATGAGGATGGCGACAATCCCAGAGGCAACTCCCACGGAGACCCGAATATCCGTTGTCGCTTTCCGGAAGGTTAACAGTAACAGAGCGGCGAAGAATGCACAGACGCTGAACAAATTTGTCATGTCACTATCTGTAGAACGTGGACCAGGGAAACAACGACGCACGACCACATCAACAGAGCATACGTAAAGCTGAATATGGCGGCCAAGGGCTCTAGGTAAAAGAAGGGCTTCGTCATCTTATTCAGGTAGCCGTACTGGAAGCCAGTCAGCAAAGAAGCGCTTAATGTGGAAGGACCAGCGTACTGCCGTTCTAGCGTCTTGTGCTACCATTGCACGATGGCGGCGGATTAGCAGCAGACCAGTAATGATACTTCCGATGCTGTACACCAAGGATATGGTGCTTGCGATCTGGGCAGGAGAAGCTTTGATCCATCCTCCGTCTGATGGGATGACAATGACGCCTTGAACTGCAAGAAATGTGACATTTGCAGTGAGCATCACAGTGGACTGTCAAATTTGTGGGGTCAAAATGGTGCTCCTTTGGAGTCAGCACAACTCACGTATAGAACGAAGTCCGTCCACTCGGAAACCAGCTTTTGCATGAAATCCCTCCAAACCCCTTCGAAGATACTCTCGTCCGCCCACACTTTTTTCAGTTCTCGCAAATGAGCATCCGGGGAAAAAAACAAGATCACGGATACGAGTCGAAAAGGTATCGTGCGCTTGTGACCACTATCATGGTAAATGCTCTTGTACCTATTCTGACGAGAAGTTTTTTGTCCGTGGAAGTGTACAAACCTCCAATATACTGCAATGAAATGATCAGAGAAGATGATTACGGTAATGTCGAGGGGGAAAGCATACCACAAATAGAAAGTAGTCGAGCTGGGGGGTGAGTGATGTTGAGTATTTCCGCATTTCAGGATCGAGTTGTCTCTTTATTACCTACTGAGCATATTGCGTGAGAGTTTTCAGGACCAAGGTCTGCAATGAATCATTGTCACAACGTCTTATTGTAAGCACCGCGGAAATGGAAGTACTTTTGACTTTATTTATAATGTCACACATCGTTTGCATATCAGCCACGCTGTATGGTGCAGTCGAGACGTTGCAGGTCAATGAATCTATGAGTCGTCAGCTTATTAAAACAGTGGGAAGAAATGGACTGATCACCGATACTGCTACTCAGTAGAACCCCTTGTAGCTCATCAGATGCGTCATTAGGGAAGTTACGCTCTTTGTAGCCAGTAGGATATTGTGACCAGTGTACCCTTCAATTGGTGGGTAGATGATGTTAATATCAATACAAGTATAAAGTATAAGCCCTACCAGTAAAGCGATTCTAGACGGCGTTCTTGATTAAATGGAATCAGTGAGATGAGCGGGTCTGCTGAACAAAAAACTACTCACTAATATGACCGGGTTCCTTTACACCAAGTATGCCATCCATCAGAGGTTTCATCTCATAGTCGTCCAGCCAGAACAAGGTCCTGTTATTGTGATCCACATAATAGTATTGCCGAATGGCCACCTTATCCTCTGTCTCAACGATATCTAAGACAAGATCATAGTTGGTTGTAGGGAATGGTATCCCGCTTTTTTCCAATGTTGAACGTTTTGTCTCAAGCATTTCGGCAGACTTCTCGACTTCTCTCCTTAAAATGGGGTCATACATGTACACGTCCGTGAAAATCCTCTATAATTTGATATCAGACATAGGGTACTGGAAGAGAGAACAACTCGCCATTCTTTCATGATAGAAATAAAGTGCACCTCCAGGGTGGGTAATGGGTATCCAATCACCCGAATTGTCAAATAGATGTGAGCTGTCAAGAGAGAACTTTGTGAGCTTTCAGGGTATTAAGTCCTGGAGTGGGAATGTGTTACTGGGGTAGATCAACCTCCATCCGCTGTAACAGAAACTCATACTCTTCCCTTAGCCTGAATGAAGGTCACAATAGAAGCTACTGGCCAATATCAAGGACGGTACTTACACGTCACCTTTCTTCACATAGCGGGACACCTGATCGGAGTGCATTGGTCTCACCGGGACCTGCACCCAGGGTGCCGCCGTCGACATTTGTGTTGAAAAAGTTTGTGTGTCCTCTGGCGGTGGCGGCTCAAAAAAAACTGAAGGACTCTGAATAAGGACCTCGGAGATAGAGTCGTTGGGGGAATCCTGCGAATGCTGGTCTGAGATGTCGATGTCGGACGATTCGGGTTTCGTCGGTGTATTAGGTCTAGAGAAGCGACGAAATGGGGATTGGGGACGAGAATGACTACCTGAAGAACGGCGACGGTATAGGGATGAGGAACGAGAATGATTACGTGAAGACCCCCCAGTGAAATGTATCCCGGTTGCACGGGAATGACTCCAAGTGACAGGAGTGCTGTCTAAGGAGCGATTAATTGAGGGCTTTTGAGAGCCTTGCGGGGATGGGGAACGAGAATGACTATGTGGAGACACCCCAGCGAGTTGTCTTTCCGTCCGTAATGAACGAGCCGACGTATGAGGGCTGCCTGAGGGTTGCGGTATACTGGAGGTCCGCCGGATAACGTCGTCGTTCGTCGTCGATATTTTTGTTGGTATGGGGGGCAGGGTCGGCCGTGAGGTCAACGGATCCTGAATACTCTCCTTGCTGTCTTGAGCGCCTATATGCCCCCCAGACATCGAAGGGCTATGTCCTTTCAAATCCGAAGAGACCGCCGATGAGTCCACGAACTCGGTAGATGGGTGGTGGCTTGTGGGAAAACTTTCCGTCAAGTCTGGGGAGGGAAGTCGGAGATGAGAAGTACTATGCATGCTTTCTGTAGTCTCTGGTGATGCCGACCTAGAAGGTTGCTCAACCTGGATAGAGAACCCGGAGGCAGAGTCTCCAGGAGAAGAACCCTGCGAATCCTGGGTCATAGTCGGAGGTGTTGAGATTTCAAAATCGGGACTCTCCGGTGTGTTAGGTCTAGAGAAATGGTGGCGGAATGGGGATGAGGGACGAGAACGACTACGTGAAGACGCCCCAGTGAATTGTCGATCGGTTGCACGGGAATGAGTCCATCGGACAGGAGTGTTCACAGAGCCAACTGAACTATCTGTTCGGATTCTGAGGCGGCGGTGCATAGGATGATGAAAGAGGATGCAGCATACTGGGATTCCTCGGGATACCGTCTTCAAGTTGGATGGACTGTTCAGCATTGCTAGATCTCAATACTGAGTGCCGGCTCGGCCTTCCCACTCCCCCAAAATCCTGGCTTGCACAAACTACCACGTACTCTTCGCGCTGCCGCGTCGTTCCCAGGTAAAATGGCCCTCCGGTGTCCCCTTTCGTCTTCTTTTCATCCCTGGAGCTGGTTTGGAAGTGCCATAACCAGACCTTCCTTAAACTGCGTAAGATGCGGGGCCAGAGGAGCACGCAACGCAAGATGAAGACTCTGAATTTGCGTCCCAGGCTACTTGACCGCACGCTCTGGAGAAAAGCGAATAGGGCTAGTTTGGCGGAGTAAACCATATTGCACGAACAGAAAGGAACTCCCCGATGTGAGGCTGGGGCGTCTGAAACAAGCAAAGGCAACACCACAATCCGATAAGCTGAGCGAGCGACGCCTCAAGCCGTCGGAGGTCAAAAGTGTCATCAGTGAATGATAGACGCCTCAAGCTTCGGAGTCTAGACTCCAGACTGTCAAGTAACGTTCAGGGTTGCCTGTGCGTCAGATGGGACGGCCAGGCTGCAAATGCCCTAGCTCTACGCCGTTTCCTTCGATTGAATTGGAGGGTAATCGACTGGGATCGCTTGGGGATTCGAGAACTGGAAATACAGCACCCGTGCGGACTTTGAATTACTGTAATATCCGACGCTTGATCAGACATCTACTGTAATCTATTCTAAAGAAGGCAGGTTGCGCGACCGATTGGGTGTTGGAACCTCTCCGGAACCTCTCCCTGGAGAATATGGAGTGAGATGGTCACAATACAGCGAGTACAACCACCGGACCGCACCGGACCATCAAGCTTCAAGGGCCTAAGCGAGGCACGAGAAATTGGGAGAGGTCGGCACGTGAGGCGTTCGCTGTCCTTCACGTCCGGGTTCAAAGAACCTCCATTCAGCTCTAAATTTTCCCGCCCGTCGCTCCCTGTTCCAAAAATTTAACGACATTTAATGATGAGCCTCGCGGCCCGACAGCAATCAGCCCGCTTCGGGTGGCCCACCCACCCGTCGTGAGCTCGCCCCCGTCCGCGCATACCTCATCGTCGACCGAGAAGTACTACGCGCTCCCGCCCATTCGCTATGCAGGCAGTTCCCAGGCGAACCCAAGTATATAATGTGGCTAAGCAAATTCTCGATGTCATTACCCACACGCCGACCTCTTCTCTATCCCCCCCGGCGCGCCACACACTGCGAGCACAGAGCACGATGCGTGACTCACAAAGATGCTCGCTTGATTTTTCCGACAGAAGAGGACGCGGGACTTGTCTTGCTGCTGGAAGATACAGGTGCTGATCGATAATCAGTAAGACCAAACAAGCATGTTAACTAGGAGGAGTGACTAGAACCGTGACGGAATGAAAGCAATCACCAACATTTTTTCTCCTCAACGCCTAAAACATTTACAGTAAAAAAGCGGCGCCCTAATCCGAGCTGCTTTTCTCTCCCCGTCTTGGCAGGCTCTCGTTCTCCGGAATCTTTCCCTATGTGCCTTGTGCGTCAGGCTAGGGGTATTGATCAGTGTCGATCAGCGAGAAGCGCCGTAGACTTCACGGGGGCTGTCTTCGCCCCTCTCAGACTTTATTGTTGTTCTGGATACAACTAGAGTGATTGTCCCGCCACAGGCGTATTTGGCCGTGAATAACAGAATTATTCGTGATAAAAAAGACTTTGCTTTGACACTGGGGCCGGGGCCAGGTAGGAATTGTGGTCCCACTCTTCGTGGCGGTCCAAACGTCTTGCTCTGGCGCAGGTATTATGATGAGTCAAGTTAATGGGGCGTGCTCGCGAAGGATCCTTGAGAATTTGCGCTCACAAAAGACGGAATCCAAGAACTGGATCGGGCTTGCGGACGCCAATCGCGGAGACACGCCGGATTCGGAGTTGGATCTGCCGCTCACCCCGGGACCGTTTCAGGTTGCTTCCCGGGACTCGGAATCTGGTTGAGGAATGACGATGCATGTGTCTCAAACTAGTCATGGATCAGATATATGTTGTCTGCGAATTACCGCCGAGGCTGGCGTTTGCCGGCAACATTCCCTGGACAATTGGAGGTTGTGATGGGAAGTTCAGTTTATGACGCTACCACTCTCATACAGGAGCCGGACAATGCACATGCAGCTGTAACATGTTGTGCAGGGTAAGAGAGACCCTGTCGTGGAAATGGTCAAGTACTATTCGGAGAAAAACAAGTACCTTACTACCTCCGACGTCAATTCCGGAACAGTAAAGACAGCAGCGCACACCCTTGGATCGCCAGTAGCATTTGGTATGAGTCAAGTATGAGTTCCATTATGATATTACACTAAATATCTTTCATACAAGCTGTACATTCCCCTACCGAGTCAGTGTCGCGGCGTCACTGCAGCACGTTCAGTCCTTTCCCACAACACTGAGATGAGCAGCTACATTATCGTACAGTCCCTCCTATAAAAACACAATTCAGCCTTTCAAATCATAAGCCGCTCATCCCCAGGTGGGACATCCATGAGTTTATCACTCTCCGAGTCACTAATACTCGAGTCCCAGGAATTTATAATGCACCAGGTTATGAGGGTGGTGACAATCCCGGAGGCGGCTCCCACTAAGACCCGAATATCCGTCGTCGCATTCTGGAAGGAGAACAGTAACAAAGCGACGAAGAATGCACAGACGCTGAACAAATCAGTCATGTCACTATCTGGGGAACATGGACCAGGGATACAACGACGCACGACCACATCAACAGAGCATACGTTAGGCTGAATATGGTGGCCAAGGGTTCCAGGTAAAAGAAGGGCTTCGTCATGCCGTCCAGGTAGTGGCACTGGAAGCCAATCAGCAAGGAAGCGCTTGATATGAAGGAACAGCGCACTGCCGCTCCAGGGTCTTGCGTTGCCATTGTGCGATTGCGGCGGATTAGCAGCAGACCGGTGATGATACTTCCGATGCTAAACACTAGTGACATAGAGCTTGCAATCTGAGCAGGAGAAGATTTGATCCATCCTCCGTTTGAGGGAACGACAATGACGCCTTGAATGGCAAGAAATCCGACATTTGCAGCGAGCATTACAGTTGACTGTCAATTTCGCGGGGTAAGGGTGGTGCTCCTTTTGAACTTCAAGAAAAGAGAAGTAAAACTTACATATAGAACAAACTCTATCCACTCGGAAACCAGCTTTTGCATAAAATTCCTCCAAACCTCTTCGATGACTAGCTCGTCCGCCCACACTCTCTGCAGTTCTCGCAAATGAACATCCGGGGTGAAGAACAAGATCACGGATAACAGTCGAAAAGGTATCGTACGCTTATGACCACCATCCTTGTAAATGCTCTTGTACCTATCCAGACGAGAAGTTTTTTGTCCGTGGAAGTGTACAAACCTCCACCGGACTGAAATGCAAACGATCAGAAGTAGGAATTGTGTCGAAGGAGGAGGGCATACCGCAAATAGCGAGTAAGCGGGCTAGGGTGAATGAATCAGAATGATGTTGAGTATTTCAGCATTTCTGGATCAAGTTGTCTCTTCATTACCTACTGAGCATATCGTGTGAGTATTTTTAGGACCAAGGTCTGCAATGAATCATCGTCGCAAGTCCCAAGAACCGCGGAAATGGAAGTACCTTTGGTTTTGTCTATAATGTCACACATCGTCTGCATATCAGCCACGCTGTATGGTGCAGTTGAGACTTTGGATGTCAATGAATCTATGAGTCGTCAGCTTATCAAAACGGTGAAAGAAGCGGACTGATCACCAATACTGCTACTCAAGAGAACTCCGAGTAGCTCTTTAGGTGCATCAGTAGGAAAGTCGCGCCCTTTGTAGCCAATAGGATATAACGACCAGTGTACCCTTCGATTGGTGGTAGATACGGTCAATGTTGATATGGGCATAAAATATAACCCTCACCAGTAAAGCGCTTCCAGAAGAGTTTCTTAATTAACTGAAATTAGTATGATGAGTGGCAGTGTTGAACGGAAAACTACTTGCTAATATGACCAGGTTCCGTTACACCACGTATGTCAGACAGCAGATCTCCCATGTCATAAAGGTCCAGCCAGAACATGGTCTTGTTATCGTGATCAACAAAATAGTATTGCCGGTGAGTCGTCCCGTCCTCTGTCTCGATGATATCTAAGACCAGATCGTAGTTGGCAGTAGGGAAGGTTATCCCGCTGTATTGCAGTCTTGTCGCAAGCGCTTCAACAGACTTGTAAACTTCTTCCCTTAAGATGGGGTTGTACATGTACACATCGGTGAAAATCTTCTATAGAATTTGATATCAGACGCAGTGTATTGGAGAAGAGAACAACTCGCCATTCTTTCATGATAGAAATAAAGTGCTCCTTCAGGGTGAGTAACTGGAACCCAATTGCCCGAATTGCGAAATTGATATGAGCTATCAAGACACGATTGTGAGCTTTCAAGGTGTTACGTCCTGGAGGGAACGTGTTACTGGGGTAGATCGACCTTCATCGGCTGTAACTCAAACTCGCTCTCTACGCTCGGCCTGGGTGAATGTCACGACAGATGCTACTGGTCAACATCACGGACGGTACTTACACGTCACCTTTCTTCATATAGCGGGACATCTGTTCGGAGTGCATCGGACTCACCGGCGTATCCGGTCGGGACGGGGAATTTGGCGCATTCGTCGCCGAGATTTGTGTCGATATGCGGAAGGCGGATGGATCTGGAAACATAAAGGGCGGCCAAAAGGGTGCTCTGGACGACTGTGAAGTCATGGAACCCTGAAAACTCCCCGTGCTTTGGTGAGTGCCCGGATGCACCCAATGCATCGAAGGGCCATGTTCTCTCGAATGCAGAGAGACGGGGGAAAGTTGGGGACTTTCTGCCTGTATTGAACTGGCCGATGTATGAGGGCCGCCTAAGAGGAGCGGAGTGGCCAAGAGCTTTGGAAAGCCTTGCGGAAACTGCGTATGAAAAGATGAAAGAGGATGCGGCATACTGGAGGTCCGCCGGATAACGTCGTTCGTCGTCGAGATTTTTGTTGGTATCCGGGAGGCGGAAGCGTCTGGAAACGTAACGTGGGGAGCTTGGGTGGGCTGTGAAGTCAAGGGATCCTGAATACTCTCCTTGCTGTCTTGAGCGCCCATATGTCCCCCAGACATCGGAGGGCTATGTCCTTTCAAATCCGAAGAGACCCCCGATGAGTTCACAGACTCGGTAGGACGGTGCTGGTGGCTTATGGGGAAACTTTGCGTCGAGCCATCTAGGGAGGGAAGTCGGGGACGAGAAGTACTGTACATGCTATCTGTAGTCTCTGGTGATGCCGACCTAGAAGGTTGCTCAACCTGAATAGAGACCCCGGAGGTAGAGTCTCCAGGAGAACCCTGTGGGTCTTGGGTCATAGTCGGAGGTGCTGAGACGTCGAATTCGGGAATCGTCGGTGTATTAGGTCTAGAGAAATGTCGGCGAGATGGGGATGAGGGACGAGAACGATCACGTGGAGATTCTGGAGAAAGCTGAATAGGGACCCCGGAGGTGGAGTCTTCAGGAGGACCCTGCGAATCCTGGGTCATAGTCGGAAGTGTTGGGATGTCGAAATCGGGTCGCGTCGGCGTGTTAGGTCTAGAATGGCGAAGGGATGTGGATGAGGGACGAGAACGAGTGCGTGGAGACGCCCCTCCAGTGAATTGTCTCGCAGTTGCACGGGAATGAGTCCAACTGACTGGAGTGTGCGATCGATAGTACACAGAACCACGTGAACTTTCTGTCCGTAATGAACGAACCGATGTATGAGGGCTGCCTGAGGGTTGCGGCGGAGGTGCATAGGAGGACGAAAGTGAATGCGGCACACTGGGGTCCCGCCGGATACCTTCCTCAAGTGGGATGGACTGCTCAGCGTCGCTAGATCCTAATATTGAGCGTCGGCTTGGCTTGCCCACTCCCCCAAAATCCCGGCTAGCACAAACTACCACGCACTCTTCGCGCTTCCGCATCGTTTCCGAGGAAGACAGCCCTCCGGTGTCCCCTTCCGTCTTCTTTTCATCCCTGGAGCTGGTTGGAAAGTACCATGACCAGACCTTCCTTAAACTGCGTAGGATGCGAGGCCAGAGGAGCACACAACGCAAGATGAAGGCTTTGAGATTGCGTCCCAAGCTAATTGATCGCACGCTTCGGAGAAAAGCGAATAGGGCCAGCTTGGCGGAGGAAACCATATTGCACGAGCGGAGAGGAACTCCCAGGTAAGAGAGGCTGAGGCGTCAAAAACAAACAAAAGCAACACCCAAAGTCAGTAACGCTGAGCGACGTCTCGCTGACAAGAGCGTGTCACGAGTGAATGATAGACGCCTGTCAAGTAACGTTCAGGGGAGCCTGTGCGTCAGACAGGGCGACCAGCTTGCATCTATCCTATCTCTACACCGTTTCCTCCCTTCGCTCGAATTGGAGGGTAGTCCTCGACTGGGATTCTAACATCTGCTTGTCGAGAAGTCTCTTGCCAAGAAAAGTCTTGCCAAGTAAAAGTGGCCACCCGTGCGGACTTTGAATTGTATAATTGCACATTTTGACTCCGAACTCTCCGCAAAAGCGTGAACACTGTCACATCGTTGAGGTCCTTGAGGAAGTTGCGCGACTGATTGAGTGAGATCACAGGATAACCCCACCGTCATACGGATCACTAGAGTGAGTGTAACCACTAAGCCCACATATTAACCTCATTCACTCGCCTTGATTATTCCGACAGAAGAGGACGCGGGGCCTGTTTTGCTGTGGGTGGGAAGACACCAGTGCCGATCCGATCAGTAAGACAAGCAAAAGCATGTATAAAAGGTCGGGTGACCCCGCGGGTGACGCGCCTGGGCACCTTACGTCAGCGTTCGCCCCCGCCAAGGGGAGGGGCCCCGTTCGGGTTAGGGTCACGCCCTGGGTTACCTCGCCTGGCAGGGCGTGACCGATGGCAAGGATGGCAAGGATGGCGACTTCGAATGGCGTCGATGGCGCGTTTTTTACTTGCCGGACCCCCGGACCCCCCCTCACTTCCACTTTTCCACTTCTGCTGCTTCCCCTTTCGCTTCCCCTTCCCTCGCTTTCCCCCCTTCTTTTTTCTCCCCCTTCTTGCGTACGACGATGACCTCCCTCCCCGTTCTCTTTCCCTCTCCTCTAGGCGACCACGCCCTTGTGCCAGGGGCTCCAACGCCTCGGTCTCTGCGGGTCGCGACTCCGCTCAGTCGCACCCGGCTAGTTCGAGGCCGGCGGTGCCTTTGGCCCAGGCAGGTGCAGGCGCATCGCCCTCGCCCATCGTCGTCTCTCACGGTGGCCACCTCTCACGGCCGGCCCAACTCTCCACGCTCTCCTCCACCCAACCCAGCAGGGCCAGCAGGGCACATCCGTCCGTCCGTCTGTCGTTCCTCGCTCAGAGCGAGCGTTCCTCCCCTTTCTCGTATGCCGGCGTGGTGTCTCTTGGTCGCGCTGGCCCCTCTGGCCCTTCAATCGCGGGGGCCATTCCCCAGGTGACCATGCGACCCGTGCCAGGGGCTCCAGCAGCGCCTCGGATTCTGCGTGGTCACGACTCGCTCGGTCGCACCCGGCTGGTTCGGGGGCCGGCGGTGCCTTTGGCAGGCGCATCACCCCTCCTTCACCCCTCCCTCACTGTCGGGTCGCCCTTGCCTGGCGTCGTCTCTCGCGGTGACCATCGCTCTCGGCCTCCTCCACCATGCGCTCCCCCCACAGCAGGGCTCGGCCATGGTCCAACGACTCGGGGCAGCGCCTCGGATCCGGCGCGGTCACGACTGAGTGAGTTGCACCAACCAATTCGCCCACGACTCTCACGCTCATGCCCGCAATCGCCCACACGTCCGTCCTCGATCCCTCGACAGTCTTCGCCCACGACGCTCACGCTCACGCGCACGCGCGTGCCTTTGAGACGTGCACCCCGGATGACACACGCACACCCTCGACGCCCACCGAGGACGCCTCAACGTCCACGCCCACGTGTATACCCTCGACGCCCTCGCCCAACGCGAGTTAGAGGGGTATTTCTCTCGCGGGGTACGTCTCAGGTACGCGACTGCGATCCCTGATATCTTGCCCTCACTGATGACCTCCTCGCGTTGCTATCATTGCCGACATCCGACGCCCACGTCCCCTACGCCCACGCCCTTCCCCCAAGCGTTCGTCCGCGTGTGGCTTTCGACGTCGACATCGACGTTGCTTTCATGCCCCACTCGCATATACTCACCCACGACGTGCACGCGCTCGACACCCACACGCGTGCCTTCGATATCCCTCCCACTGGACGCCACGCGCACACCCTCGATCCGTACACCGGACGCACGCCTTGACACTCACGCGCATGCAGGACGCCTTGACGTCCTCGACACGCACGCGCACGTGCAAACCCTTACACGTACGCAGGACGCCTCGACGCCCACGTAGGATGCCGACACTCACGCGCACGCGGGACGCCTTGACGTCCTTGACACGCACGCGCACGTGCAAACCGTTGACACGTACGCAGGACGCCTCGACGCCCACGTAGGACGCCTCAACTCAACACCCACCCACGCCCATGTGTATCCCTCGACCCGCACGCAGGATGTTGTGACACCCACACCCATGTGCCCGATGCACATACAGGATGCCTGGAATGCTGTCATGTGTGCTGTGTCGATGCGCACACACCTCGATGTGCACCTCATTTCTGGTAGTAAATAGAATAGATTGAATTTAGAATTAGCTGTCATAGTTAGAATATTAATGCTATGTGTTTAAAATTTGAGCCAGTATCTGTGTGCCTACCCAGGTGCTCCCTGAGTCCCCCCCCACCCAGCAGGGCATGCCTATGACTTGGCAGCACCTTGGATTGGGGTTGCACCAACCAGTTCAAGGCCAGCAGTGCCCCTGGTCGGGGCTAGGACAGCATTCATGAAACTGCCCCAGTTTGCAATGGCAATGATGGTGATGATTATATAAGTGCTGACATAAGATAATGTTGGTTTGGATGGTGCAAAAAATAGGAGGCATTGCCTTTGACACCCCTCCTGCCCCTCCTTAGCACATACACACACTCTTGCAGGGAAAAGAAGATGGACATGGCACCTGGAGTGGAAGGGAACACAGCAGAACGTCCTTACACAGAGCTTGATCTGTGAGTTTTCTCCCTCTTATTCTTTTGCTTTTATCACTCACTGTATCTTATAGCTTCAACAAAACACGGCCACAGCTTGTTGCCATGGTCCAACGCCAACGTGACAAGTGGCCTTGGAAAGAGCCTAAGCGGAGATTCAACCCCTCAAAAACAAAGCTTAGTGTATTGACAGATGCCCTCCTCAATGCCTCATTTGGATTCACAACACCTAATGTAGCTGCCAGTGGGGCCTTACAAATAGAGGGTGGGGGACTTGGAGGCCCTATAGGTTTGGGCAATGATGCCCAGGCTGATGGTGGCTCAGGTCTGGTGTGTTTGTCCTTTCTTTCCTGTGCTGCTTGCTTATACTACTACTACTACTACTACTACTACTAGAGCAACTTGAATGTGCCAGGTCCAATGCAAGTAGAAAATCAGGGGGCACAAAGGGAGGGTGAGGGAGGTGCTCCAGGCTTAGACATAGCTTTAGTGTGTTTATTTGTTTGTTTTGTTTCCTGTGCCATTTGCTGACAGTAATCTCAGGAGCACAAGATGGTTCGGGTCCTCATTGAAGACCAGCGCCACACCCCTTCAAAAAAGTCACTTGCAATAATAAAGCTTAGTATAACAAAGGGTGACCATGCTAATAAGTGGGGTGTACAAGCAGGGGAGCTGTGGAGGGAGTTACAGAATAGCCTTGCTTGTATTTCAGGTGAGTCCACTTGGCACTTTTAACAGGTTTCTTTGAAACATATAAAATCTAGGTCCCGCCAAAATATCCTATCCAGATCTGATCACCCCAGAATATAGCCGATGCATTGTTAACAAGGCAACAAATCAGGATGCTGCCACTGTCAGCCAAGACCTGCTTATTGTCTCAGGCTCAGATGAAATTAAAATATTTGTTGATGATATGGCATGTATCTTCAGTCCTTTTAATTTATTTTTTGCAATTTATTAATTGTTGTTGCAGCTTGAGGGACCATCAAATGGTGCCCAGCGTCACCGACGCCCAGCACATGAAGTCCACTCTGCTGAGGATCTTAAGTCAAAAAAGAATGCTGCTTGCACTTTAAATAACCAGGTCATTGCGTGGCTTAGAGACCAGGCCTCAAACCAACCAGGGCACGATACTTTCATGGAATCTCGGGGTAAGACATTGCAAAACCCAAAAATTGTACAAGCATGGAGATTTGCAACTACTTTTGTTGATCAGTATGCTTGGAAATCATTTGAGATCCCAGTTTGTATTATAACTTGCTGGTTTCTAACTGTGGCTAATAAACAACCAATAAAAAATAGGGACCTGAAGGTACTACACAGAGGGCCCGGGTGAAGAAGGCACAAGCTAAAGAAGCCCTTAAACTATCTGACAGCTCATTTGGTCGTAGTCAAAGGGGAGCCTATCTTGTTGAAAAGTATAGGGAGGCTGCTGAGGTACAAGAGATGCTAGAATACCGAGAAACAACACCTAAAGGTGCTAAAACACTTTTAAAATTTCTTCAGGATTGGCACCATAACAATAGCAACAACCAACATGATAACTAACCTTTATGGCTTAAATTATGCTGCCTCTTAATAGTAACTTGCTTATATTATTTCTATATTTCTCAATGTATTATCTGCCATTTTGATTTCAAGTTGTTAGTGCTTCTAAATGGTAAGGATGGCAGATGTTTTAATATAATTCTTGCCATCCTTGCCATTCCAGTGGCAAGGATGGCAAATGTTTTAATATAACTCATGCCTTCCTTACCATTCCAGTGGCAAGAATGGCAAATGTTTTAATATAATTCATGCCTTCCTGTCACCGCTGCTTGTGCGATGATGGCAAGTAGACTCTAGTGTGCTGACAAGGCTCTTGCAGTCGCCTTCTGACTTTGAAGAAGAGGGGCTTTCGTGTCAATGAGAGTGTGTGTGAGAGAGAGCAAAAGGTAGATTTGCTATTTGCCCATGCAAGGTGGACAGGAGACTCAACTTGGCAACCTAGGGACGCCAAGTGGGAGACTAAATAGTACAAAGGGAACTGCCTAACTCAAACGCATACATACAGGTGGAGCCACACGGCTCAAGTCCATCCACATCAATAGATCGATCAGAGGCTGTACTTACAGGCACATCAGTGATTCATGGGCACATCAACTACTCGTCAACTGGCACATCTACCTCCATGATATCCCTGTTGATACTGGGCATGTCACCGCTGCTTACGCGACGATAACAGATAGACTCGGAGTGGTAGTGACAAGGCTCTTAGCGGCCGCCTTCTGGCTAGTAGTGGAGAATAGATGATATTGCCGTCGTAAGACGGACAGGAGACTCAACTTAGCGACCTAGAGTCACTAGAGAGTCGTACTTATACTACTACAGGGTACAGGGTACGGGGTACTGGGCACAGGGCGCGGGACATGAGGATACGGGGCTGCGAGTCACGTACATAGGGGCTGAGTCACAAGGCGACTCATGTAGTCCATCCACATCAGGTGAGGCGTATACGAATAACACTAGTCCGATCTTACCGCTACTCGGGGTCATCCAACTCCATTGGGTCGTCCGCGCGGCTGATATCCCCGTCGATCGAAGGGGGGAAGTCCCAGGGCCGAGGGGACGGTAACATCACCCTCCGGTTAGATGCGAGCGCGACCACACGTCGCGTAGCGGATGATCCCCGACCCGTGACGTTGGTCGTGGCGGTCGGCATCGTTGCCGGCGAGGTGGGCGAGGGTCTCCCCGGCGTTGGCGGCGCGGAGGCGGCGGCGGCAGTTGGCGAGGATGTTGCGGGTCTCGGCCTCTTCAGCTTCGAGGGCGCGGATGCGGGAGGCGATGTTGGTGAGCTCGACGTCGGTGTGGTGGTAGCGACAGATGTCGGTGTAGAGACCCCAGTCCTGGGTCGTATCTTGGACTTCCAATGCGAAGGCATCAAAAATCTCGGAGTCTCCGTCGATGGCACGGAGTAGCCACTTGGGTACCGGCGGATTGGCGACACCAACGTTGGAGCTGGGCTGGGCGTAGACCTCTGTAGTAAAGACAGGGTCGTCAGGGCCTCCCAAGGTACCAGCGGCGCGGGGAACGGGGCCGTCGAGAAGTTGGATGTAGGGGGCGATGCGGCGGTCGTTGGTACCGGCTTGGAGGGGGATGGAGAAGTAGTGGAGCTGGCCGTTATTCTCGATAAAGCCGGCAGGGGGTTCAGACTGAATACCCTGCGGAGTGTCCGCCCTTGCGGGCTGGCTGGCCAGGCGGCGGATGGTGAGGTCGGCGAGGCGGAGGGCTTCGGTCTTGGCCTCGCAGTCGAGCTGGAGGGTCCTGGTGCCGAGGGCGAGGACGTCGCGTTGATCCCGGCTCTGCTCCAGTTCCGCGGCTTGCTCTTCGGCCGTGAACCTAACGGCTTCCATCCGGTCCTCGGTGCGCTTGGCGGTGATGATGAGACCGCGGACCATGCGGAGGAGAACTGGAGCCGTGAGGGCGTCGGCTTGTCCTTCGACGATAGCGCTAACGGCTCGGGGTGATAGGGGTATGGCTGGCTGCGTAGTGCCGACGGCGAGGTCCACTGCAAGCACCCGTGCTGAGTTAGTGGGCGCGGGGTCCTCAACAAGAGGAAGGGCTCCATTGGAACCGGTCGTCTGATAGGGAGTCCCTGGGGCGGGGATGAAGAGGGCCTCGGTGGAGGCATAGGAGTCGGTGGGCGAGGCGGGGGCGTAGCTGGCATCTTCGACGGGGGAGAGGTGGATGGTCTGGTGGGGCATAATGGTTTGGAGTGTGGGGAGAGGATGTTGCTTCGAGTCCTCAGACCTGTCCTTTTATGCGGTTGCTCGAGCGGGCGTCTTTGATGGTACTCTTCAATCAGTGCGGGGGCGTGTACTTGGGGGGCCGGTTCCCATGTGTTGTCTGCGTCTGGGTATCCCTTCCATTTGAGGAGATATTGCAAGGCCTTCCGCTTCCCGTAGAGACGGTGATTAACGATGGCCTCGACTTCGTACTCGTGTTCACCCTCGATCAGTTCGGGGGGTGGTTTGATGTAGTTGGGGCCGTGTTGTGGGGTTTCGCGATAAGGGGTGAGGAGGCTGGCGTGGAACACGTTGTGGATCTTCCAGGCGTTGGGTAGTTGGAGCTGATACGCCACCGGTGACACCTGTTTACTGATGCGGAAAGGTCCGTGTCGCTTGGGGGCTAGTTTGGGGGTCTGGTAGGGTAATCGGAGGTTCTTTGCCTCGAGCCAGACCTCTTGATCCACGTTGAACTGGGGTGGTGGCGTTTGATGGGCGGTGCGGTTGATAGCTTCGATCGCTTGTGCACGCCTCTCGAGTGCGGTCTGCTTCCTGTCCTCCACGTGTTGATTCAATGATGGAGGGGGGTCTGTAGGGTGTAGGCGAGGCATGTAGCCGAGGAGTGCTTCTGATGGGGCGATGTTGATGGTGGCGTTCCTGTGATTGTTGTGCACCGTGGTGGCTATTCCCAGCCAATCGCTCCAGTCGGTTTGGGCGCTGTTGGTGGTCAGGCGGAGGTACTGCTCTACCCACTGATTTGTTCGTTCTGATAGCCCGTCTGTTTGGGGGTGGAACGCTGAGGACACGTTTTGTTTGATCCCCAGTTGTTGGGCGAGTGCCTTTGCGAAGAAGGATGTAAATCGGGGGTCTCTATCGGATATGACCTTATCGGGCAGGCCGAACCATCGGTAGACGTTGTCGTAGTATAGTCGGGCCACTTCTTGCCCGGTGATTGTTGTCTTGCAGGGGAGGAATACGGCTGCTCTCGTGCATCCGTGGTCTACTATTGTGAGGATGGCGTCGTACCCTTTGCTGGTCGGGAGTTGGGTGATCAGGTCCATTGCTACGATCTGGAATGGGAGTGCGTTGGTCGGGGTGGGGATGCGGTAGAGAGGGACCTTCGCTCGTCTTGTAAGGTTCTTGCCTTGTTGGCATTTGGCGCACCCTTTTACGTATTGCGCGATCCATTCATTCATGTCTGGCCACCAGAAGTGTCGGCGGATGATTGTGATGGTGGGGTCTCGTCCCGGGTGTCCTCTGATTTCCAGGTCGTGGAATCGGTGGAGGATTTCCTTCTTCAGGGTGTCGTCTGGTGGGACGGCGATTCTGCCTTGTACGCGCCAGTGTTTTAGGTTGTTGTCGTTGTGCGAGTGGGTCATGGTTGCCTTGTGGCGTTTGATCCATCCTGCAATCTCGGCGGGGTACTTCCGTTGCATTGTCCCTATCCGTCGTTCTAGTTCCCACCACTCGTCTTTGGGATCTTCGGTGGTGGATAATCTGATGAAGGCGTCTGGGTGGAGGAGGGTTAGGTCTTGGTTGTCTGTTTCGCCTCTGTCCACTCCTGGGGGTCGGGAGAGGAGGTCTGCCGAGGTATGGAGTTTCCCTGGCACATGTTGGATTTTTAGGTGGTACTCTTGGAGTTCTGCGAACCACCGTGCCACTCGGTGGTTTACCTTACATGGAGATTTCCAGAAGGTTAGGTTTGCGTGGTCGGTGAGGACTGTAACTGGGATCGTTGATCCTGCCAGGTGGGGTCGCCAGTGGGCTAGGGCTTTCATTAGTGCCAGGAGTTCTCTTTCGTAGATGTCGTAGTTGCGCTCGGTTGGGGTGAATGTTGCGGAGTAGTAGGCTATGGGGTGTTTGGTTGGTGAGGTTTTCCTGGGGTGTTTGTCTCCCTCCTGTAAGAGTACGGCTCCCACGCCGTACGCGGACGCGTCTGTAGCTAGGAAGAATGGTTTGGTGTAGTCAGGTTGGCGTAGGATCGGGTTTTGGCACATGTGTTTCTTGAGGGTCTCGAAGGCTTTTACTTGGGCTTCTCCCCATGCAAATGGTGTCGCCTTCTTGGTGAGGTGGATCAGTGGTCTTGCGATCTTCGAGTAGTCTTTGATGAAGTATCGGTAGTATCCTGTGAATCCCAGGAAGGCTCTGACGTCCCGGACTGTTCGTGGGGGTTTCCAGTCCGCTACTCCTTGTACCTTGGCTGGGTCCATCCGTATGGTGTTGTGGCCCAGGATGACACCTAGGAATTCGACTTCCTTTTTCTCGAAGACGCACTTCTCTGGTTTGAGGAAGAGGTCGTGTTTGCGCAGCTTGTCGAGGATTTGGTGGACTCTTGTTCGGTGGTATGGGAGGTCCGATCGGGTGTGTATGAGGATGTCGTCCATGTAGATCGACAGCCAGTCTTGTCGGAGTTCTTCCCTGAATAGCGCGTTCATCATGGTCTGGAAGGTGGCTGGGGAGTTGGTCATTCCAAAGAACATCACCTGTGGTTCAAAGAGACCGTGATTTGTGACAAACGCCGCTTTCCATTGATCTCCGTCGCGTATCCGTATGTTGTTGTATCCCCAGCGAATGTCAAATTTGGTGAATAAGCTGGCTCCTCTGACTCTCGCGATGAGCTCGGGGATGAGTGGGAGTGGTGTGGCGTTTCGGCGGGTCCATTCGTTAAGCTTTCGGTAGTCCTGTACTGGTCGGAGTTTCCCGTCTTTCTTTTTGACGAAGAAGAATGGGGCCGCGAATTGGCTTTTGGACTCGGTGATGTATCCCTTGTCGAGGTGTTCTTGGAGGAACGTTGCGAGTGCTTCTTGTTCTGGTTGGGTCAGGGCGTATACCTTCCCTGGCATGTGTTCTGGGTGGCCTGGTTTTAGTTCTATGGCGTGATCCCATTCTCGTGGTGGCGGGAATCGCTTTGATTCTGCTTCGCTGAACACGAATGAGTGTCGGCGGTACTCCTGCGGAATCGGCGAGGGTTGGACTGCGTGTTTCTCGGCTAGCTTTGAAGCTAGTGTTTGTCGGTCTGTTGCTGTGGCGGTATGGATTTTTGTCGTCGTTCGCTTGATCCTAGCTTTGATGACGACGGGTAGTTGTTCGTAGGCGATCCATCCTTTTGCCCAGTCGATGACTGGTTGAACTGCGGCGAACCATGGGTAGCCTAAAATTACTTTTTGTTCGCCTAGGTTGGTGAGGAAGAAGCGCATCGTGCGCGTTTGGTCGCCCGTTCGTACGTCTAGGTCGGTGTAGTGGGTGATTTGTCCGTGGCGGTTCTGTGTCCCATCTACGTTAAACACTTTGCGGGGTTCTGCCAACTCTTCAATTGGTAGTTTGAGTTCTTTTGCATAGTTGGGGTTGATGAAGTTCTCCGTGGCGCCGGAGTCTAGTAGTGCAGAGGTTTCGGCCCTCTTGAACAAGGAGTTTAAATATACGCGAATTGTAATTGATCGACGGTTCGATAGATACACGCTCCTTGTACTTAATGCCCTAACCAAGGCCGAACTGGTTAGGCGTCCTGAAAACCCTCTTCCTCGGCTGCTACTATTCCTCCTCCGAAATGCGCCGCTACTTGGTCTCGTTGGTCAGTGGACATAGCTGCCAGTCTGGTGGCTATTTCGTCTACTGGGTTCTCGTTGTTGGTCGTGGTGTCTGACATCCAGTCAACTAGTTGTGCCGTGGCTACGCGTGGTTTCTTCTTCCGGTTGGGGCAGTTGCGCGCGAAGTGTCCGACTTGGTTGCATTCGTAGCAGGCGCCGCGGGGGGCTCGGTCAGCGCCGCGGGGGTTTCTGTCGGTCGGTTGGGTTTGTGCGACGTTCACTTGATAGACGTTCCCTTGTTCATCTTGCATTTGGACCGTCCTTCCTTGGGGGTTTCGGTTCCTCCAGTTATTGTTTCGATTGGCGCGTGCTCGGTCTGCATCGACGTCCATCGGGACGGGGGCGTTGTTTAGGTGGCGGGGGGCGTTGGTGGAGTTATACCCTCTGATATTGGGGCGGCTGGTTTGTTGGTTGGTGGGGTTGGGCTGTGCGAATCGATTCCATCTCGATGACGGTGGTCGGTTCGTGGTACCTTTGTCCTGTTTGAACATCTCGTAGATGAGGAGTTGGGACGCCACGCTATCGATTGCTCGCTGTTTGATCTCTGCATAGGTATTGACCTTGGGGGGTTTGACTATGTCGTTGACGATGGACTTGGTTAGTCCTTTCAGGAAGTACCTGACGGTTGCGGGTGCCGTGAGCAGATATTCGGCCTTTCGGGCGACTCTCTCGAAGTCTTGAATGTATTGGTCGACTTCGGGCCATTTCATCTTCATATTTTCGATTTGGAGTCGTGCTCGCTCTTCGGCTTGGGTGTCTTGGAATTGGTTCCGGAACTCATTCAGGAAGTGTATCCAAACGTCAGGGACGTCTTCAATGAGTGGATCCAATCGGTCCACCCAGTCTCCTTGGTTGAGGGCCCATTCGTCCACGGTTGGGCCTTTGATGAATGTCAGCGCTATTGCTACGCGGCGGATCCAGGATTGGAGGCCGGGGACTGTAGCGTTTACGCGGAAGTAGTGTCGTAATTCGTTTATGAATTGGTCCGCTTTCGCTCGGTCTCCGTCAAACTCCAGTGGGGGCGCTTCCCATGAGGCGGGCGTCTTGGTTTGCCGGGGGCATTGGTGGTGCGGCCGGGGGGTTGGGGGCTCCGGGGTTTCCTCCGGGGTTGCCTCCTCCGGGGTTGCCTCCCCCTCCTCCAGGGTTGCTTCCTCCTCCGGGGTTTCCTCCTCCTCCTCCTGGGTTGTTACTTGGTTGTCGCTTCATTGCCGTGTCTAGCTTCTTTTGCATGGAGGCCACTATCTTGGGTTTGGTGGTTGTGGTGGCGGTAGTGGTGGTTGCTGTGGCGGTTGCCATGGCGTACTCGTGTATCAATGAGGCGAATGGTCGAGTGTCGATGAGTGGGGAGTTTCTGATGATGGTGTTTGTATGGTCCTCTGTGGGTTCTTCGTCCGTGGTAGGCGAGTTGGGTTGTTGGTCTGTGGAGACGGGGGACGGTGGTCGGGTGTTGTCTTCGGCGTCGGAGTCGGAGTCAAGGGGGATGGGTAGGAATGTTCCTCCTTCGAGTCTGCGTCGGCGTCTTTCTTGTGCGTTCAGCTCGTTGTGGGCCTCAATGTCAGGTCTTCTGGGTCCTCGCACTAGTTTGAATTTGTCTCCGTCTTCTTCGAGGTAGACTTGGGTAAGGACTCCTTTCTCGTTGTGTATCCAGACGTGGGTTCCGTCTATACAGTCCTGTGCCTTCTTGGTTGTATCGGGGTGGTATAGTATTGCTACCCCGTCGTATCCGGGGATGACTCCTTTGTCGATCCTGCGTAGGTGCGCGTTGTTTGGTGGTTTGTCGTTGTCTCCAAAGTCCGTGAGGTATTCCTTGGGTGGGGCCTCCGTGATGATAAGAAAGTTGAGTCTAATGTCACCGCTGCTTACGCGACGATAACAGATAGACTCGGAGTGGTAGTGACAAGGCTCTTAGCGGCCGCCTTCTGGCTAGTAGTGGAGAATAGATGATATTGCCGTCGTAAGACGGACAGGAGACTCAACTTAGCGACCTAGAGTCACTAGAGAGTCGTACTTATACTACTACAGGGTACAGGGTACGGGGTACTGGGCACAGGGTGCGGGACATGAGGATACGGGGCTGCGAGTCACGTACATAGGGGCTGAGTCACAAGGCGACTCATGTAGTCCATCCACATCAGGTGAGGCGTATACGAATAACACTAGTCCGATCTTACCGCTACTCGGGGTCATCCAACTCCATTGGGTCGTCCGCGCGGCTGATATCCCCGTCGATCGAAGGGGGGAAGTCCCAGGGCCGAGGGGACGGTAACAGGGCACGTCCTAGGGGCGAGGCGAGGACATCATCTCAGCACCTTACTGTTTTGGTGGCAAGGATGGCAAATGTTTTAATATAATTCATGCCATTCTTGCCATTCTGGTGGCAAGGATGGCAAATGTTTTAATATAATTCATGCCATTCTTGCCATTCTGGTGGCAAGGATGGCAAATGTTTTAATATAACTCATGCCTTCCTTACCATTCCAGTGGCAAGAATGGCAAATGTTTTAATATAATTCATGCCTTCCTTACTGTTCTGGTGGCAAGGATGGCAAATGTTTTAATATAATTTCTGCCTTCCTTGCTGTTCCAGTGGCAAGGATGGCAAATGTTTTAATATAACTCATGTGTTAAGCCCGCAGCGGGGCTTCGTGCACACCTGACGGTTTAGGAAAGTGTGCGGCCCGAAGAGTGCCGGAGCATGTGTTCAGACTCCTGAGATGTGCGTTGATTGGTATAGCCCAATCACTAAGCTTCGAGGGCAAAGGTCTGCCTTTAAGGACCTTTGAAGTATGAATGGAAGAGTAGAGAGGAGCCGCGCAGTGAACAGGAGTATACAAGAGGCTGCAATTGCAAAGCAAAGTCGAGCTTAAGGCTCAACTGTTCGTACAGGGTCGTATATATACAGGTTCGAATCATGTATGACTAATAGTCCTATAACCGATTGGTAAGTCGGTTTGTCAGTCCATCAGTCATGCTCAGTCATCGTATAGTACACTGTCAGCATGATGTGCGTATCAGTCAGCCTAATCGGAGTCATCAGTCATCGGTACAGTAAGAATCTCAGTCAGCCAGTTCAATCGAGGGGCCACGTGTGTATCGTATGTGAGTCATGGGATCACGTGATCCCAGCCAGTCCGTCGGTCCGTCAAACACCTCACCTCTCTCCGTACTAGAGATGGAGCTTATCACCACCCTCCCCTCAAAGGAGCGCTTCCATGCGCTAATTCGATCCCTCGTTATCGCCGGGGACATAGTCGTAATCGGGGGAAGGGGAACGAGGGGCATAAGAGGGGCCCGCGCTCCCGAACTCGTCTAAGACGACTTGGGTGATTGCCTGTCGCATGGCAATCCCTGCGCTGCTGAGTTCCCCTTTGCAGAGGTCATCACACCCCGCGTTGTTGTGATCGTATTCTATCTCCCGCTCTTCCAGCGTGAGGTAGCGGGCGTGATGTTGGCGGGTGAGGTAGTGGCCGTTAGCGTGGCGGTGGCGGCCTCCATAGGGGCAAGTGTCCGGCATCTGGTTCCGGAAGAAGCGGTGATGGCAGGGAACTCGGCACCAGCCCGACGCCGCAATCGAACAGAGGTGATGGGGTGTTTTGCAGTGGGTGGAAAGGTGGTCGTACCACGGGCAATAAGAGCAGCGCTTGCGCTCTTCGAATTCCTCTTGGGCCAGGGCGTCGTCGGTGGCATTCTCGCTATTCCAAGAGACTCTGCTGCCTGCTCCTCCTCTTAACCGAGAGTCGGGTCGTGTTACGATGTTGGTGTGGTAAGGCACGGTGCTGCGTTGGACGTGTCGGTGTCGCCATGCCAGTTCACCTCTCTGATCGTCCTCATCTACCAGTTCCAAGAGCCGTTCCCTCGTGTTGGCCCGGATGAGCCGTTGACAGACCGCTTTGGTTCGTCCTACGTGGGCAAGTTGATAGATTCCGAACTCAGCCCTCCTCCTCTGCGCATAGGCCTCCAGGGCTTGGACCTCCCGGAGACAGAGGGCCAATTTGCACTTGTCAGCTTCAAGGTTCCTAAGACGGATAATGTCTGCCTTTACCCCGTAGTCCCCGAGGTCTTCAATTGCCCTCTCCATCGGGCCTCCGATCATCCTTTCTTCTGCCAGTAGTGTGAAGTGCCTGTCGTCCCGATAGTCGGCGGGTGCTGCCCAAGATGCCGGAGCGGCTTCCAAGGTCTCGGCGTAGACAGGCCGTCCGTTTCCGATGGTCCTGTAAATGGTAGGCTCCCCCGTGACGTTGTCGATGCGGAAGCGTATATACCTCGCATCTACCTTGACCGTGGGCTCTGCCTCGGTCGCCGGGATTTTGATGGAGGTCCGGTGGATCTCTGACTGAAATCTAATCCAGTCATCGCCGGGATGTGTCTGTACGAGGTCGTCGACGTCGATCTCGAGGGTGTAATGTGACGGGAAGCTGTGCATGGACATGGCCGGGGAAGAGCTCGGTGTCGAACTTGATACCGAAGACAGTGGAGTGGCGGTGCGGAGGACCTCATTAGTCTCGGGGTCCAGTACCAGAGGATGATCAGCCTCTTCCTGTCGTTCTAGCATGAGTTGTGCTGCCGCCAGGCCACTCGGAGAGTAAAAGAGCCTTTCCCTCGCAAAGCTACTAAGACCGCAGACGAGATTTCGCGGGTCTTCCAGGTTGCTTTGGGGAAGTGGGTTGGTGTGTGGGGGAATGGGCAGTGGTTCGGGACTGGGGACTCGGCTTGGTCCGTGTACACTGTACAACGAGGGCGAGAGGCGTAGGTATTCTTCGAGCCCGAAGCTGGGGGGTGTGTCTGTTGGTGGAGCGTATTCTGGTTCTTCCGGGAAGACTGGTGGTGGTTCGTTGGTGGGGTGTAGCGAGGCTTCTAGCACGGCGACCTCCTCTGTGTCGACGGCCAGCATGGCATTGCGAGTCGCAGGGGAGGGAGAGCTGTACTGCGAGGACATCAGGGATAGGTTTTTGTTAAGCCCGCAGCGGGGCTTCGTGCACACTTGACCGAAGAGGAAAGTGTGCGGTCCGAAGCGTGCCGTGACACGTGATCAGACTCCTGAGGTGCGCGTTGATTGTTATAGCACAATCACTAAGCTCCGAAGGTGAGATCCGCCTTTAAGGACCTCGAAGGGTAGATGAAAGAGCTGAGAGGGCCGTGCAATGAACAGGAGAATACAAGGAGCTGCGATTGCAAAGCAAAGTCGAGCTTAAGGCTCAACTATCAGTACGAAGTCCTACTTATACAGGTTCGAATCAGGTATGACTAATAGTCCTATAACCGATTGGTAAGTTGGTTTGTCAGTCCATCAGTCATGCTCAGTCATCGTATAGTACACTGTCAGCATGATGCACGTATCAGTCAGCCAATCCAAAGTCATCAGTCAGCGGTACAGTAAGGAATCTCGGTCATCCAGTCCAGTCGATGAGCCACGTGTGTATCGTACAGGAGTCATGGGATCACGTGATCCCAGCCAGTCTGTCGGTCCGTAAAACACCTCACCTCTCTCCATACCAGAGGCGGAGCTTATCACCACCCTCCCCTCAAAGGAGCGCTTCCACGCACTAGTCGGACCCCTCGTTGTCGCCAGGGACGTAGTCATAATTGGGGGAAGGGGAGCGAGGGACGTAGGAGGGACCGGTGTTCTCGAACTCGTCGAGGACGACTTGGGTGATTGCCTGGCACATGGCAATCCCTGCGCTACTGAGTTCCCCTTTGCAGAGGTCGTCGCATCCCACGTTGTTATGGTCATATTCTATCTCCCGCTCTTCCAGCGTGAGGTAGCGGGCGTGTTGTTGGCGGGTGAGGTAGTGGCCGTTGGCGTGACGGCGGCGGCCTCTGTAGGGACAGGTGTTCGGCATTTGGTCCGAAAGAAGCGGTGGTGGCGGGGTACTCGGCACCAGCCCGAGGCAGAGATGGAACAGAGGTGATGCGGGGTCTCGCACTGGGTGGACAGGTGGTCGTACCAGGGGCAATAAGAACAGCGTTTGCGCTCTTCAAATTCGTCTTGGGCCAGTGCATCATCCGTGGTGTTTTCGCTGTTCCATGACACCCTGCTGCCCGCTCCTCCCCTTAACCTTGAGTCGGGCCTGGTGACTATGTTGTGGAGGTATGGTGCGGTGTTGCGTCTCGTCCGTCGGTGTCGCCAAGCCAGTTCCCCTCTCTCGTCGTCTTCGTCCACTAGCTCCAAGAGTCGTTTGCGCGCGTTGGCCCTGATAAGCCGTTGTCGGACCGCTTTGGTTCGGCCGACGTGAGCAAGTTGGTATATACCGAACTCAGCTCTTCTCTTCTGCGCGTAAGCTTCCAAGGCTTGGACTTTGCAGAGGCAGAGGGCCAGCTTGCGCTTGTCGGCCTCAAGGTTTCGAAGACGAATGATATCCGCCTTGACGCTGTAATCCCCTAGATCTTCGATCGCCCTTTCCATCAGGCCTCCTAGCATCCTTTCTTCCGTCATCATTGTAAAGTGCCTATCATCCCGGTAGTCGGCGGGTGCCGCCCAAGATGCCGGGGCGGCCTCCAAGGTCTCGGCGTAGATGGGCCGTCCATTTCCCATGGTCCCATAAATGGTGGGTTCTCCCGTGATGTTGTCGATGCGGAAACGTATGTACCTTGCATCCACCTTGACTGTGGGTTCTGCCTCGGTCTCTGGGATTTTGATGGAGGTTCGGTGGATTTCGGACTGGAATCGAATCCAGTCGTCACCGGGGTGCGTCTGTACGAGGTTGTCGACATCGATCTCGAGGGTATAGTGTGATGGGAAGCTGTGCATGGACGTCGCGGGGGAGGAGCCCGAGTTTGTGCTGGAGACGGAAGACAGAGGGGTGGCTGCGCAGTGTATGAGGTTGGTCTCTGGGTCTCACACCAGAGGGTGATCGGCCTCCTCTTGCCTTTCTAACATCAGCTGAGCCGCTGCCAGTCCTGTGGCTGAATAGAAAAGTCTTTCTCGGGCGAAGCTGCTCAGACCCCGGACCTGGTTACGTGGGTTGTCAGGGTTATTTTGGGGTAATGGGCTGGTACGAGGGGGAATGGGAAGTGGTTCGGGGCTGGGGACCCGGCTTGGTCCGTGTACACTGTACAGCGACGGCAATAGTCGTAGATATTCTTCCAGTCCGAAGCTGGGAGGTGTATCGGTCGGTGGTGCATAGTCGGGTTCTGCGGGGAAAGGCGGGGGTGATTCGTTGGTAGGGTGCAGTGAGGCTTCCAGTACGGCGACTTCTTCTGTGTCGACGGCCAGCATGGCGTTGCGGGTTGCGGGGGATGGTGAACTGAATTGCGAGGACATCAGGGATAGATTCTCAAACTGTGAACAGAGTGTAGTGATGTCGGGGAGTGGTGAGGACTCCATGATCAATTCTTGGGGGTTTATAACCATTCTCCGGATGGCCTTGGGGTTCTTATTGTGGAATTCTTTTACCCTTTTGGCGGCGTTGCTTAGATTCCTTTTTGGTTCCCAGGAATCATGTGCCTCGGAGAATCCCCTCCACCGGACAAGGTATTGTAAGGTCTTTGCCTTTCCGGTTCGCCTTGAGGCTAACACGTGGTCTACTTCCCACTCTTCGTGTCCTTCGATTAGGTCAGGAGGTGCCTCAGGGAAGTTGGGTCCATGTAATTCCGTTTCCTTATAGGGATGGAGGACAGCCGCGTGGAATGCGTTGTGGATTTTCCACGCGGCTGGGAGGTCCAGCCTGTACATTACGGCACTCAGTACTTCTGTGATTTTGAAGGGTCCAAAGCGTTTGGCCCTTAACTTCATAGTGGGGTGTGTCGTTCGTAAGTGGGTTCCTTCCAACCAGACCTTCTGATCCACGCGGTATCTTTGGAAGTGTGGATCTTTGGTCCAGAGGGATTGTGCCTTGCTAATGGCTTCTTGGGCATTTTTCCTTGCTTCCAGAAGTTGGGACTTCCGTTCTTCTATTGCCGGTACATTTCTGACACACGTGGGTTGATGGGTGCGGGGAATGAATCCCATCCACAGCTCGTACGGAGGTTTCTTTGTGGTTGACAAAGGACGGGAGTTTATCATATACTGGGCGACTTTGAGCCAGTCAGCCCAGTTATCCTGCTGGTGATTGCAGAAGATCCTCAGTATTGTCTCCACCGTCTGGTTTGTTCGTTCCGATTGTCTGTCTGTTTGAGGGTGGTAGGCCGAACTCATGTTTTGTTTGATTTCGAGTTGGGCGCAAAGTTCCTTGAAGAATTGCGAGGTGAACCGCGTGTCTCTGTCTGAGATAATTCTTTTTGGAATTCCAGTGTAGGGAAACGCATGGTCTCGGAAGAGCCTCGCGACCTCCTCACTTCCCATGTCTTCTCTACATGGGATCAGAATTACGGCCTTCGTGCAGTCATGATCGGTAATGGTGAGAATTGTATCACAGCCGCATGAGTCGGGTAATTTCGTGATGAAATTGACTGTGATAGTGGCGAAGGGCGTTGTGTCTTCTCCAGGGCCGATCGGCACGATAGGGGGCACGTTGCGGTGGGTGATTGTTTTTACTGCCTGACAGGTGGCGCATCCTTTGACGTAGTCTTCCACATCTTTATGGATCGTGGGCCACCAGTAATCCCGTTTTAGCATCAGATAGGTCTTCCAGACTCCGGGATGTCCCGATGTTGGAGTATCGTGGTATTCCTGGAGGAACGTGCGTCGGAGTTGTGTATCTTCGGGGATCACTAACGATCCTGCCTTCCACCAGACCTTCCACTCATCTTGGTAAATACCGTGCTTCTTCTTCCACTGTTGGCATAGTTCGCTGTTTGCCTTTTGTAATTGATGGACCTGTTGTTCCAGGATCGAGATTTCAATTGCTCTGGCAAAGAGTTCGTTTGGCAGAGCTGTGGTCTCTTCATTGTCTGCTGATCCGTCGTCGTGGTCTGGGCGTTGGGATAGAGGGTCTGCTTGGTTTCGCTTACCCGGGAGGTGGACTAATTCGAAGTCGAAGTCAGCCAGGAATGCGATGTATCTAGCGACACATCGGTTCAATTTTTGTGGGTGTCGGTAGTAGCAGAGGTTGTCGTGGTCCGTGTAGATGATTAATTTGTGGGGTGATCCCATCACTAGGTGTCATACACATTTCAGGCCTTCTATGATGGCCAGGAATTCTCTGTCACCGATGGAGTAGTTCCTTTCGGCTGCGTTTAGTGCTTTTGAATGATAGGCTACTGCTCGTCGTTTGTTGTCATCATCCCTTTGGTAGAGGATGCTCCTGAGTGCGAAAGCAGAGGCATCAACTTCAAGTTTGTATGGTTTTGCTGGGTTCGGGTGCCAGAGGACCGGCTCGGTGGTTACTCGTGTGATGAGTTCATCCAACGCCTTTGTGCACTGCTCAGTCCAGATGAAGGGGGCGCCTTTCTTGGTAAGATCGTGTAGTGGTCGGGCGATGGATGCGAATCCTTGGATGAAGGGACGTTGGTATCCTAACACTCCCAGGGTTTTCCTGACTTCTTCTACTGATTTGAGAGTTCTGGGCCATTCGGATATGCCTTTGACCTTCGCTGGATCAATGCGGACTCGTCCTCCTCCGACGAGCCACCCTAGGATTTCCATTTCGTCCTTTTCGAACTGACATTTCTTTGGTTTGAGGAAATAAGAGCATTCTTCCATCTTGTCAAGGAAGTCGTGGACGATCTGTTTGTGTAGTTGGCGGCCTTCTTCATCATTGGCCATGGCTACCCACCAATCGTCCATGTAGTTCCCCAGGTTTTCAGGGTATTTCTGGAGTAGGGGGCAGAAATCTCGGTGCATAGTTCGTTGGAAGAACGGGGGTGCATTCGTGAGCCCGAAGTACATTACTCGGGGAACATAGGTGCCTTGGGGAGTTTTAAACGCTGCCTTGGCTTGGTCCTCTTCAGCAATGCGTATGTTATTATATCCCCAGCGGATATCGAACTTAGAGAAGAGTAATTTGCCGTGCAGTCTTTCCAGTGCAGACTGTATATTGGGCAGGGGGTTGTTGTCTCTGACTGTGTACTTGTTCAGCTGTCGGTAGTCCATGATGATTCTCTTCTCCGAACTGTCTTTCTTGTTGATGAAGTAGACTGGTGCCGTGTAGGGTGATGGTCCTTCGTAGATTCGTCCTAGCTCTTCTTCTTCGAGGATCCATTTCTCCAAGAGCTCTCACTCGTCTTTGGATAAGGGGTACACTTTACAGTTTAACTCCTTTGGTGCATCTGGAGTTAATTTGATCGTCATGTCTTCCGACCTTGCAGGGGGGAAGCGTCGTGCTTCTTCTTCCGAGAAGACTTTTTGATGTCTCCGGTATTCTTTTGGGATGGTGTCAACGGTGAGGTGGATTTTATCCTTATCCGCCTTTTGGGCCCATTCTTGTGCGATGTTGGTTCATCGCACGTAGATGGCTTCGTCTTCCTTGGGTTTCCCTAGTTGCTTGATCGCTTCTCTTTGCATAAAGAAGATGTTTTTGGTGACGTGCATGTATCGGCTGCTTTGGAGCTGTACCGAGCTCCCTGAGACCTTCCCTGTTTTCCAGTTGATTTTTGGGTTGAAATCGTAAAGGAAAGGGTATCCTAGGATGATGCGATCCTTTCCTAGGCTTGTGATGTAGAATCTCTGGAGCATGTGTTTGTCCCCTTTGACGATACGGAGCCAACAGTAATGGGTGATCTTCCCTTGTTTGTTTTCTGTGCCGTCAACGTTGTGAACAGTAACTGGTCTAGCCAGTTCTTTGCGTCCTATTCCAAGTCGTTTCCAGGTGTCTTCGTCGATGAAGTTGTCGGTTGCGCCACTGTCTATGAGGGCGGATTCGTCGGCCTTGGATTGCAAGGTGCGGAAAGAAACATTCATATTCAGAGTCGATAGTTTCCTAATGTACATTGTATCTTGCAATCCCGTTGCTCTAAGCCAGACCGTCGGCTTCGAGCTTCCTAAAAATCCACCTTGGCCGATAGTTCCTCATAGAGGTTTTCTCAGTCTTCAATCGTCATCCCTCTGATGTACTGGAGGACGTCCTTTTTGGTGTAGGAGGGAGGTGCAGTGGTAGAGGTTTCAGCTTCGCTATGCTGTTCCTCTTCTTCGTCTTCATTGATTACCGCGGTTCTGACCTTGGGCTTTTCTTTGGTGTACTGCCCTTGAGAGCTGCGGGGTCGATCCGGGTTTTTGCCCTTGTCCTTTCCTTTGTCCGGGCAGGCTCGGGACATGTGTCCCAGTTTGCGACAACGGAAGCACCTTCCTTCCTTCATCAGCTTGGTGCGCTCTTCATCTGTCAGCCTCCCTGTGGTGCGAATGGCATCGATGTCCATCGCATTTGGGTCCTTTTGTCTCTTCGGAGGTGAGGGTTTTTGGTATCCTCTCATTCGGTTAGCTCTGGTAGAGATGTGGCCAGGTCCTCCTTTGGGTCCGATGTTATCGTTGAGATCCTGCCATTGTTGGACCGTTTTTCGAGTGGCATCATACCACTCTTCCATAGTGGTTGGTAGGGTTTCTCGCTGGCGGATAATGCGGTGGAGCCCAACCAGTAGAATGTCCTGGAACAGTTTAATTGTTCCTTCCGCATCTGGTCCCCATCCTGCTTCTCTGATGAGGCGTTTGAAGAGTGTGATAGAGGAATCGACTTTGTCCACATCCAATTCCATTTTCGTAAGACGAGAGTATGTGTCTTGTTTCTTCGTGGAATCAGTGAAGGCATCTCTGAATGCCCTTGCGAACCATTCCCAGAGAGCGGGGTCGTTTTCTGCGTGTGTCGGGGGGTCTCCTGTAGCTGGGTTTCCTTCCACTCTGATGGATAGTTGATCCGCCATGTCGTAGGCCCAATCATCGACCAGTGGTCCTTTAATGAACATAATGGCGTAGGCCACTTGTTCTGCTTTGTTGGTGAAGGTTGAGTTGTGCCGATTGAGGAAGCGGTATGCTCCGAATTGTTGCATGAAGCGTTCGGCGTCTTTTCTGTCTCCTTGGAAGATCTGGGGGATCATTCCTTTGAGGGCTTCATTGCGGGGTGGTGTAACTGCTGCTTGTCCGGCCGCTGCTTGTCCAGCTGCTGGTTGGCCTCCGCTGCCTCCACTGCCGCCTCCGCCACCTCCACCGCCGCCTCCGCCACCTCCGCCTGGTTGTCCTCCAGCAGGCGGTTGTCCTCCGGCGGGCGGTTGTTGGGGTTGTCCTCCTCCTGCTGGTTGTCCTCCAATTGGTTGTGGAGCTTGTGCTGGTCCGGCTACCTGTGCCGGTTGTACGTGGGCTACGGCGATTGCTGCCATTGCTGCTGTGAGTTGTTTGATGACCGGTGCGTGAGCTTGGTCGGTTGTAGGGATGTCTGGATCTGAGGTTGGCGAAGTGGTCCTTGCTTCGGGTGCTTCGTCACTTCCTTGTGTGATTTCTGTGTGGATTCGTTCGAGATCCGGGGCGAGTAGGAACGGTTGGCTTTTAGTTCCTAGTCCTGATTCGTGGGGATCTTTGATCTCGTCTTCTCTGCTAACTTCGTAGCACTTGTTGATGGTCCAACTGATTCTGTACCAAGTTCTGTTGATGTATTCAACAGGGTATGTGTATAACCCTTCTTTGAGGTGATATGCTGATCGTCCCTCGGTCCGTGATTCCAGCCAGAAGGCTTTTCCCTGTATTTCTGTAGGGAGATCGTCGGTGGTTCTATTTCTGAACCGGATGTCGGGGCTCTTTGAGAGCTTTTGTTTCCTTCCAAGGTCGAGTAGTATGTCAGCCAGGTTGGCTTAAGAGAAGCTCGACTTGTGTTAAACCCGCAGCGGGGCTTCGTGCACACTTGACTGAAGAGGAAAGTGTGCAGTCCGAAGCATGCCGTGACACGCGATCAGACTCCTGAGGTGCGCATTGATTGTTATAGCACAATCACTAAGCTCCGAAGGTGAGATCCGCCTTTAAGGACCTCAAAGAGTAGATGAAAGAGCTGAGAGGGCCGCGCAATGAACAGGAGAATACAAGGAGCTGCGATTGCAAAGCAAAGTTGAGCTTAAGGCTCAACTATCAGTACGAAGTCCTACTTATACAGGTTCGAATCAGGTATGACTAATAGTCCTATAACCGATTGGTAAGTCGGTTTGTCAGTCCATCAGTCATGCTCAGTCATCGTATAGTACACTGTCAGCATGATGCACGTATCAGTCAGCCAATCCAAAGTCATCAGTCAGCGGTACAGTAAGGAATCTCGGTCATCCAGTCCAGTCGATGAGCCACGCGTGTATCGTACAGGAGTCATGGGATCACGTGATCCCAGCCAGTCCGTCGGTCCGTAAAACACCTCACCTCTCTCCATACCAGAGGCGGAGCTTATCAGTTTTCGAATTGTGAACACAATGTAGTGATGTCGGGGAGTGGTGAGGATTCCATGGTCGATCCCTGGGGGTTTATAACCATTCTCCGAATGGCCTTGGGGTTCTTATCGTGGAATTCTTCTACCTTCCTAGCGGCGTTGTCTAGATTCCGTTTTGGTTCCCAGGAATCATGTGCTTCGGAGAATCCTTTCCACCGGACGAGGTATTGTAACGTCCTTGCCTTTCCTGTTTGCCTCGAGGCTAACACGTTGTCCACTTCCCACTCCTCGTGTCCTTCGATCAAGTCAGGAGGTGCTTCAGGGAAGTTAGGCCCATGGAGCTCCGTCTCCTTATATGGGTGGAGGACAGCCGCGTGGAATGCATTGTGGATTCTCCACGCGTCTGGGAGATCCAGTCTGTACATTACAGTACTGAGTACTTCCGTTACTTTGAAGGGTCCAAAGCGTTTGGCCCTTAATTTCATTGTGGGGTGTGTTGTTTGTAGATGGGTCCCTTCTAGCCAGACCTTCTGATCTACCCGGTATCTTTGGAAGTGTGGGTTTTTGGTCCAGAGAGATTGCGCCTTGCTGATGGCTTCTTGGGCGCTTTTCCTGGCTTCTAGAAGTTGGGACTTTCTTTCTTCGATTGCTGGTACATTCCCGACACGCGTGGGTTGATGAGTGCGGGGAATGAATCCCATCCATAGTTCGTATGGAGGTTTCTTTGTGGTCGATGAAGGACGGGAGTTGATCATGTACTGGGCGACTTTGAGCCAGTCAGCCCAGTTATCTTGCTGGTGATTGCAGAAGATTCTCAGTATTGTTTCCACTGTCTGGTTCGTTCGTTCTGACTGTCCGTCAGTTTGGGGGTGGTACGCGGAACTCATGTTTTGTTTGATGTCCAACTGGGCGCAGAGTTCCTTGAAGAATTGCGACGTGAACCTCGTATCTCTATCTGATATGATCCTTCTGGGGAGGCCTGTATAGGGGAAGGCGTGGTCTCTGAAGAGCCTTGCGACTTCTTCACTCCCCATATCTTCTCGACATGGGATCAGGATTACGGCCTTCGTGCAGTCGTGATCGGTGATGGTGAGAATCGTATCATAGCCGCGTGAGTCGGGTAGTTTCGTGATGAAATCGACTGTGATAGTGGCGAAGGGTGTTGTGTCTTCGCCAGGACCGATCGGCGCAATGGGGGGCACGTTGCAGTGGGTGATTGTTTTTACTGCCTGGCAAGTGGCGCACCCTTTGACGTAATCTTCCACATCTTTATGGATCGTGGGCCACCAGTAATCTCGCTTTAGCATCAGGTAGGTTTTCCAGACTCCGGGATGTCCCGATGTCGGAGTATCGTGGTACTCCTGGAGGAACATACGTCGGAGTTGTGTATCTTCGGGGATCACTAACTGTCACCGCTGCTTACGCGACGATAACGAGTAGACTCGGGGTGGTAGTGACAAGGCTCTTAACGGCCGCCTTCTGGCAAGGAGTGGGGAATTGATGCTATTGCCGTCGTAAGACGGACAGGAGACTCAACTTAGTGACCTAGAGTCACTGGGGAGTCGTACTTATACTACTACAAGGTACAGGGTACGGGGTACTGGGCACAGGGCACGGGGCATGAGGATACGGGGCTGCGAGTCACGTACATAGGGGCTGAGTCACAGGGCGACTCATGTAGTCCATCCACATCAGGTGAGGCGTATACTAATAACACTAGTCCGGTCTTACCACTACTCGGGGTCATCCAACTCCATCGGGTCGTCCGCGCGGCTGATATCCCCGTCGATTGAGGGGGGGAAGTCCCAGGGTCGAGGGGACGGTAACACCTAGCCTCCTCATCAGCCTGATGAATGATAGCAGTAGAGCTGGAGGCAAAGGTTTGAAATGCAGCTGTGTTGAATGGTGGGAATGCAAGAAAGGGAAGGGAGCCATAGGATGATGAGAGAACAGCTGCATCCTGCAGGAGTACACGCCTGAGCCACCTGAGAAGGGTAAGAAAGTGCTTGAGAGCAAAATCACGTGCATTGGGATTGGCCACTGAGCGTGCATCAAGAGCAGCCTGCTCCTGCTCAATCCATGGGAAGATTTGCCGCATGAGCTCAGAAGGGGGCTCTATATTCAAAAATGAAAAAGAGAAAAAGAGGCAGAGAAGCACCACTTACCAAGTGCATTGCGAGGGAGGCTATAGCTCTCTGGCCTATGGGCATCAAATGTTGCTGCACCAAGCAGGGCATCAACAGGCAAGGTGTGGTCATAGCATGGGCGAAAGCTGCCACTATCACTCCATCCTCCAAGTGCCTTGGTTCCATCCACTGATGCACCATGCCCCCGGGCTGTAATAGCTGTGTACGCACGTGTGGCATGAGTAACTTTTGAGAGATGGATATCAAGAGCTGCATGAATGATGTTGACCGATCCCGGTGGTCTTAAAATTAAATGTTAAAAAATAACATAAAAAATAAAATAAAAATAATTTTCTTACTTTCATAAGTCATCTCCTTGACTGGTGATTGACGTGTAGGGTAAAAAACATGGTATTGGTACCACTCACGCACTCCATACTGGCCAGCATTTGGCCCCTTAAAGTCTGGTGCAAAATTGGGAACAGGGGAAGAGAGAATGTGAAAGTGGGCAAAGAAAAGCATGGCAAGTGCTCCAACACCACATAGTTCAGGCAAGCGGTGCCTCAAAGCACCATGTTCATCAACACGGCCAGTCTGGTTGTGCTTTGCATTGTCTGCAAGGGCTGCAAAAGCCTGGTGGGAATATATGATCAAATTAAAATAAAACATGTAATAGGGAAAAGAAAACCTACTGGAATGTTACCATCATCTGCTAAAACATTGTGTAGCTTGATCCTTGACAAGAACAGGTCAGACCATAAAAGGCTCCGAACACTATCCCCACGAAATGCAGTCTGAGAACAGAAAAGGATGCTGGCACGGTCACGAATAAGGACAAAAATGCTTTGGGGACCACTTGGAGACTGGAGACACCAGAGGGAGCAGGCCTTGAGCTCATCCTCAGTGTATGTGTCTAAAAAATAATAATAATAAGCAATAGCATCAAGGGATTTATAGAATTGTACAAGACACACCTGCAGAGCTTCCAGCAGCCTTCAGTGTGTGGGCCTTATCAGCCCGCTGTGGCTCATTGTGCTTTGCAGCTTTCTCTATTTGTCGGATACGGTTGTCAGTGCGAAGGCTGACCTGTGACTCTGGTATGTGCTTGTACATGTGCTCATTGTTCAGCATTTCACTCTCCAGTGCTGAGATGGTGACCTTAATGTGTGAGGCACCAACAGAGGAGCCAGCAATGGTCACCTCATCTCCTGCAGGAGCACGCTTGAAAAAAGGGTAGAAGGATGGCTGTCAGCAAAGTGTGAGACAAAAAAAAAGCAATACATACCTTTTTCTTCTCACGAGTCATCTCATACTGTAGAAATAGAACTACTTTGGCAGCAGTGATTGGAAGGGCAGGGATGGTGACCAGATGTAAATTACTAGCCACAACTCTGGCCTGGTTTTGATCCCACCATATGCAGTAATTCTGCAAAGCCCTGTCATACAGACGCTTTGTTGTCTTGTCCACACCTTCCTGCTCTAATACCTTGAGCCGAACCACATGTGACTCTGCTTCAACCATTGCATAAGAGTGCTTGGTCCGTGGTGTGAGCTCTGTTAGTGGTGAGGACCCCAAAACCAGTGGCAATGGTAAGCAGGGGGTGCCTGGTCGGGGAGGTGTTGCTGGCTGAGTGGTGGCTTGGTCCAGAGTGAAATTCACATCAAGTGATGTGGTCCCCCTCCCCTCGAATGATGTCGTGTCGTGGTTTGTGAATGTTGCTTCCACAAGGCTGGAGGAGCCATGGCTTGGGGCCACCTCCTTTGCTGAACCCAGTCGACGACGCTTGAATGATAGGGGGGAAGGAGGAGTCGAGAAAGGTACCACTCCGATGGGTGGAGTCCTGGACAGGGTCTCAGTCAAATGAAAAGCGGTGCGACAGTGTTAATAAACACATACATTATTCTATTTGAGGGCTTAGAGTGTGTGCCTGGCAGCAGAGAACTTGAGGGAGGCCAAGCAAACTGGAACGCGAGCCATGTTATCCAAAGAGCACACACAGAGGAGATACAACAAAGACGAACCTTTTTCCAAAGGGTGCAGGTAGTGCCCTTCTGTCTGTGTTAATTGGCTTGCTGTGCGAGTCAAGCAGCGAGTCCAAGTCGCTGTCAACGTGTTGATGGTTTTGTTGGGAGTGTCGTGGTGATGAGCTGTCGACGCGTTGATGATTTGGTGGGGGACACACGTCGTGGTGGTGCGAGGCCTGGTGCTGGCAGAGCTCAAGTTCCGAGTCTGTAATTTTGTGCTGTGTGGCGACGGCGGTGGCCTTCAACTTGAGGGAGCGTCGTCCACCGGGTCTGTGAAGTAGGGCTAATGGGAGAAAGTAACGGAGTTACAGTAAGCAAAACATGCAAATTGGAGCCAATGTACGACTTACATTGGCTTCAGCAGCAAGCTAGTTGCTGTTGACGCGTTTGACGACTTCGTGGGGGACACACAATGTGGTGGGGCAACTTGAGGTGGATCCTGGTCCTGGTGTGAAGCCGAGTCGTCACTGTCGACACGTGGACGGCTCTATGGGAGGGAAGCGTCGCCACGCGAGTCCGAGACGGAGCCGTTGACGCGTTGACGGCTTTGTTGGAGGGGGAAGAGTGGTGGTGGTGCAGCGTGTGGTGGTCGCTGGCGCCAGCAGAGGTTGTGTGACGTGTGGTGAAAGGGAAAAAAGACCCGGGTGGCCGCAAGCGTGGTAGTGTGAGCGAGGTCACTGCGAGGTGTGTCGACAAAGAGACCCTGGGTGGCCGCAAGCGTGGTGGTACGAGCGAGGTGTGTCGACCAAAAAAAACCTGGGCGGCCGAAGCGTGGTCGTGCTGCGCGCTAGGTGGTGTGTGGGACACTGGTGCCACGCGAGTCTGAGACGGAGCCATTGACGCGTTGACGGCTTTGTTGGGGGGGGGGGGGGGGGGGAGTGTTGTGGTGGTACGCCGTGTGGTGGGCGCTGGCGCTGGCGGAGGTTGTGAGGTGTGGCGGTGGTGGGACGTGTCGTGAAAGGGGAAAAGACCAGCTGGCCGCAAGCGTGGTGGTGTGAGCGAGGTGTGTCGACAAAAAAAAACCCCCCGGGGGGCCGCAAGCGTGGTCTTGCTACGCGCTAGGTGTGTGGGACGCCGGTGCAGCTACAGCTTGTGCGCAGAGCCCTTTGCCTCTGTGAGAGCGTGTAACTTACGATGCTGCGTAGCGGTGCAGCACAAAAGAGAGAGCAGCTACTCAGGGCCTTAGAGTACAATACAGGGAGGCGCGAGGCGCGAGCGCGCGCACGCGTGGTTCACATCTCACGTAATCAAAACCCCAACCCAGATGTGGGGACGGGCTCGAATAGAAGGGGGGATGGACTCAAATGGCGCCGGCCGAATCTCCGAATCGGGGATCATTGGGACCCCATTTAGGTAGATGGGGCGGAACGGGCGCTTTTTGGGCGCTTTTGGGATTTGGCGGTGGTTACCTGCTTTCTGGGGGTCGGGTTACCTCTCCCCCCTCAGGGTAAGGTAACCAGCGAGGTAACCACGGTCACGCTTAGCCCCGTGATATCCTCTATGTAAACTAGGAGACTGGAGCGGAATGGAAGCATTCACCAACTTCTACTCTCCGCCGATGTCTGATCAGGCTGCCTCATGGTTGCAGGCTCTCTTGCTCTGGCGACTTTCCCTACGTGCCATGCTTGTTGTTCAGGCTGCAGGTAGAGAGGATATGGACTTCAACGATTGTCCCGCCACGAACAGATACATCTTTGCCGTCAATTCGAACAGAATTCGTGATATCAAAGAATCTGCTTTGAGATTGGCGCCGGGGCTCGCCGTGTATGATCCGAAGACCCGGGCAGGAGTTCGTGGCTCCACTGTTAGCTGCGGTCCGAACGTAGGTAATATGATGCGAGTCAAGTTACTGTAGCGGGACGCGGGCACACCGCTCACATAACAACAGGACCCTCCTGAATTTCAAGTTTATTCGGCATCTCGTGATCACCCTCTTGGTTCTGCTGCGTCTGTGTCTTAATCGGCGACGGCTCGTCTATCGAGTAAGTTATTCTCCCAAGCCCCCTGACGAAAGTAAGGAGTCCCTTGGTGTCGAGTCCTGTTCGCTCGCCACCGTAGGATGCTCGCCCTTGCCCGGAGGAAACGAAAAGGGACGGCAAGGCCATCCAGTGGGATGTATGTTGCCGTGTTTATATTTCTTCCCCCTTCAGCAGCGCAATTGCAGGGTGAGTCACAACCAGAGATGACGATATCACGGTTCTTTTATCTTTCGGAAACGTTGATCAATGGTGGGAAGATACCGTTAGCGTGCTGCCACTGCGAACTAGTATGTCATCCCTCTCTTCCAAACCGGCAAGGTAACCCAATGGACATTACTACAGTGTGAATCGAGTGAAAAAATATGTTTGGAGAAGCGGTCACAAACGGCACGCCAACGTGGCATGGTCAGGACTCGGAGCCACTTGGCCCTCGGCTAACACAACGACTCGGAGGACTCGGATCGCCGCAGATATTTGGTCCGAGTCAAAGTAAGTGCGCATTCCACTATGATATTACACCAAATGCACCTCTCCAGTCTTTCGTACAAGCTGAACATTCCCCTACCAAGTCCGGGTCGCGGCGCTACTGCGGCATACTCAGCCTTTTCCCCCAACACTGCAATCAGCACCTACGTTATCGTACAGTCTCTCCTACCAAAACACGATTCAGCCTTTCAAGTCCTATTCCGCTTCTTCCTCAGGTAGGATGTTTTTGAGCTCGCCCCTCTCCGAGTCATCGGTACCTGAGTCCCAAGAATTTACTATGCAACAGATTACAAGGAAGACGACAATCCCAGAGGCAACCCCCATGGAGACCCGAATCTCCGTCATTGTGTTATGGATGTTGAACAGTAACAGAGCGACAAAGAACAAAAAGACGCTGAGCAAATTAGTCATGGTCACTATCTGGAGAATGTGGAACCAGGGATCTGACAACGCACGACCACATCAGCAGAGCATACGTTAGGCTAAATATGATGGCCAAGGGCTCTAGGTAAAAGATGTCGCTCGTCCTCTTAGACAGGTATTCCCACTGGAGGCCGATCAGCAAGGAATCGCTCAATATGAAAGGACCAGCGCACTGCCGTTCCAGGGTCTTGTGTTGCCATTGTGCGATTGCGGCGTACTAGCAGCAGACCAGTAATGATACTTCCGATGCTAAACACCAATGAAATGGAGCTTGCAATCTGAGTAGAAGCTATCATCCATTCTTTTGATGGGATGACGATGACGCCTGGAATGGCAAGAAACCCGACATTTACAGCGAGGATCACAGTTGACTGTAGATTTTGTGGGTAAAAGTGACGAGTCTCAAGAAAAGAGGGGCCAAACTCACATATAGAACAAACTCTATCCACTCTGAAATCAGCTTTTGCATGAAATTCCTCCAAACCTCTTCGATTACTATATCGTCCGCCCACACTTTTTTCAGTTCCCGCAAATGAACATCTGGGGTGAAGAACAAAATTACGGATAGCAGTCGAAAAGGTATCGTACGCTTGTGACCACTATCCGCGTAAATGCTCTTGTACCTATTCTGACGAGAAATTTTTTGTCCGTGGAAGTGTAAAAACCTCCAATGAGCTAAAATGGAATGATCAGAGAGAGAGGAGTGTGTCGATGGGGGAATGCGTACCGCAAAAAGAAAGTAATCGAGCTGGCGTGTATGATGTTGAGTATTTCAGCATTTCTGGATCAAGTTGTCTCTTCATTACCTACTGAGAATATTGTGTGAGGATTTTCAGGACCAAGGTCTGCAATGAATCATCGTCACAAGTCCTAAGAACCGCGGAAATGGAAGTACCTTTAGTTCTGTTTATAATGTCACACATCGTCTGCATATCTGCCACGCTGTATGGTGCAGTCGAGAGTTTGGAGGTCAATGAATCTATGAGTCGTCAGCTTAACAAAACGGTGAAGGAAACGAACTTATCACCAATACTGTTGCTCAATAGAACTTCGAGTAGCTCTTTAGACGCATTAGTAGGGAATCTGCGCCCGCTGTAGCCAATAGGATATAGTGACCAGTGTAGCCTTCGGTCGGTGGCTAGATAACGCCGATGTTGACACGGATATAAAATATAAGTCTCACCAGTACAGCGATTCCAATCGAGTTTCTTGATTAAATGAGATTAGTGAGATGAGCAGCTGCGTTGAACAGAAAACCGCTTGCTAATATGACCAGGTTCTTTTACACCAAGTACTTCATTCAACAGAGGTTCCATATCATAGTAGTGCGGCCAGAACAAGGTCCTGTTCTTGTGATCAACAAAATAGTATTGCCGGATGGTCTTGTCCTCAGTCTCAACGATATCTAAGACAAGATCATAGTTGTCTGTGGGGAAAGGTTTCCCGCAGCATTCAGTTATTGTCGTAATCACTTTAACACACTTGTCGATTTCTTCCCTTAAATTGGCGTCATACATATACACGTCGGTGAAAATCCTCTATGGAATTTGACGTCAGACACAGTCTTGTACTGGAAGAGAGAACAACTCGCCATTCTTTCATGATAAAAATAAAGTGCGCCTTCAGGGTGGGTAACGGGAATCCAACTACCGGAATCGTGAAATCGATGTGAGCTATCAAAATAGGACTCTATGAGCTTTCAAGATATCAAGTCCTGGGGTGGGATTATGTTACGGTAGATCAACCTCCATCGGCTGCAACCGATATTTGCTCACGTCCTTTGGCCTGAGTGAACGTCATGATAGAAGCTACTGGCCAGTACCACGGGCAGTACTTACACATCACCTTTCTTCGCATAGCGGGACGTTTGATCGGAGTGCATCGGTCTCACTACCAGTGGCCGGAGGGGGGTACCGGGTCTGGAAGAGGAATGTACATTCGTCGTCGAGATTTGTGTTAATGTGTGGGGGACTGAAGGCTCTGGAATCATAAATGGCGGTCTAAAAGGAGCTTGGAACGTCTGTGGAGTCATGGAATCCTGAGTAGCCCCCTGAGTGGTGAGCGCTTATACGCACCCCAGACATCGAAAAGCTATATCCTGTCGAATGCGAAGAGGCCGCTGATGAGTTCACAGACTCCGCGGATGGGGACTGGGGTGTGGGGAAACTTTGCGTCCGGCCGTCTACGGGGGGAAGTCGGGGATGAGAAGTACTATACATGCTTTCTGTATCCTCTGGTGTTGGCGACCTGGAAGGTTGCTCAACATGAATGGGGACTTCAGAGGTAGAGTCTTCAGGAGAACCCTGCGAATGCTGGATTGTGTCCAGACGTATTGGGATCTCGATATCGGATCTTGTCGGTGTATTAGGTCTAGAGAGAAGGCGGCGGAATGGGGATGAGGGACGAGAAGGACTACGTGAAGATGCCCCGGTGAATTGTCTCCCAGTTGCACGGGGATGGGTCCAACTGACAGGCTGGATGAACAACTCCACAGCGCCATGCGGACTTTCTGCCCGTGATGAACTTGCCGAAATACGAGGACTTTCTGAGCGGAGCCGAGTGGCCGAGTGCGTTGGAGAGCCCTGCGGTGACGGTACATAGGAGGATGAGAGAGAATGTGGCACACTGGGGGTCCGCGGAATAACGTTTTCTAGTTGGATGGACTGCTCTTCGTTGCTAGATCCCGATATTGAGTGCCGGCTGGGCCCTCCAACTCCCCCAAAATCCTGGCTAGCGCAAACTACCATGCACTCTTCGCGCTTCCGCGACGTTCCCGGCGGAGACGGCCATCCGGTGTCTCCTTTCGTCTTCTTTTCATCTCTGGAGCTGGTTTGAAAGTATAATGACCAGAATTTCCTTAACCCGCGTAAGATGCGCGGCCAGAGGAGTACGCAACGCAGGATGAAGGCTTTGAGATTGCGTCCCAGGCCAATTGATTGCATGCTCCGGGAAAAAGCGAATAGGGCCAGCTTGGCGGAGGAAACCATATTGCGCGAGCAGAAAGGAGCGCCCCAGATAAGAGACTGAGGCGTCAAAAACAACCAAAGCAACACCATAATCAGAAACGCTCCCTCGAGGGTGTCACGAGTGAATGATAGACGCCTCTAGCTTCGGAGTCTAGAGTGTCAAGTAACGTTCAGAGTCAGATGGGGTGGCCAGCTTGTATTTACACCAGCTCGACGTTTCTCGACTGCAATTCGAACATCTGCTAGTCAAGAAGTTTCCTGCCATTGTAACTCGTAAGTCAGACGAGAGACTCGAAATTCGAAAATACAAGCACCCAGACCGTGCGGACTTTCAATTAATTGCGGTGTCTTCCGCACGTCCACAAAAGCTTGCGCGACCTATTTGGCGAGATTGGAACTGCCCCCTCAAGATCACAGAATTACTCCTCACCTTGTCGGATGAATCACTACGATGAGTGCAGCCACCGTACCCACATATAAACCACTGGTGCAACCTTATTCGCTCGTTTGATTCCTCCATCAGAAGAGGACGCGGTCACGCGGGACCTGGTTTTCTGCTGGATAATGCCGGTGTTGATCAGTAAGACCAGCAAGCAAGTAAACTAAGAGTCACTCGAACGGAAAAGCGATCTCGGATCACCAACATTTACTCCCCATCGAAGTTGATCGGGTTGCTTTATTCCCCTCATCGTTGCTGCGTTGCAGGCACTCGTTCTGGCAATTTGCAGCATTTCCTACATGCCCTCAAGTCACGGTTGCGCCATAGACTAGCGGTATTGGACTGTGTCTATTAGCCAATAGCGCTGTATATTTCACGGTGCGGTCTTCGCTCATCTCCCAGACTTGCTCAGGCTGTTGGTCGGGATCCAAATAGAGTGGATGAACCAGTGAGTGTCCCGCCACAAACGGATACATCTTCTTGGCCGTCAATTCGAACAGAATTCGTGATATAAAGGAATCTGCTTTGACATTGTGACCGAGGTTCGTCTTGTGCGATTCAAAGTCCTGGGTAGGAATTTGTGCCTCCACTGCCAGCGGCGGTCCGAACGTGTTGCCCTGGCGTAGGTATTATTATGCGAGTCAAGTTCAATTAGTGGGGCGCGGGTTCGCGTAACGACAGGATCCTCCCGAATTTGCATGCACAAATGACGGAAGTCGAGAACTGGATTGGACTCGCGGACTACAATCATCAATCGGAGTTGGGTCTGAAACTTACTCCCGGACTATTTCATGTTGCTTTCCGGAAGTATGGTCGAGGAATGGCGATAAAAATGTCTTAAAATAACCTTGGATCAGAGGGATGATGTCCACGAAAGACCACGCTTGAGTGGGCGTTTGCGGATGACGACCCCCTAACCATTGGAGCTTATTGTGGGACTGCTAGCTCTCTCATGCCGGAGTTGGACATTGCGCACGCTACCGTTGCGAAGGGTCAGAGAGGTCTGTCGTGGCGATGATCGACTGCTGGGAGAAAATATATATTCTTGCACGCTCAATCCCGGAACAGAGGCAGCGGCGCACACTCAAGGATGATTTGGATCGCCGCTGACATTTGGTCTGAGTCAAAGTACGTGTTCCACTATGAGAATATATTTCATACAAGCTGATCTTGCCTAGTCAGGGTCGCAGCGCTACAACTCGCTCAGTCCTTTCCCCTAACGCTGAGCAGGCACCTACATATCGCACAGTCCCTCCTACAAAAAGTTGCCAAAAACGCAATTCAGCCTTTCAATTTCCAGGCCGTTCGTCCTCAGGTAGGATATCTATGAGTTCATCCCTCTCCGAGTCACTAATACTCGAGTCCCAGGAATTTACGATGCACCAGAGTATAAGGATGACGACAATCCCGGAGGCGACTCCCACGAAGGCCAAAGTCTTTGTCGTCGCGTTCTGGAAGGAGAACAGTAACAGAGCGATAAAGAACACAAAGACGCTGAGAAAATTCGTCGTCGTCACTATCTGGAGAAAGTGGAACCATGGAAGCGACGCACGACCACATCAGCAGAGCATACGTTAGGCTGAATATGATGGCCAAGGGCTCTAAGTAAAAGAAGGGCTTCGTCATGTTATCTAAGTATTCGCACTAAAAGCCAATCAGCAAGGAGGCGCTAAATGGGAAAGAACTAGCGCACTGCCGTTCTAGGGCCTTGCGTTGCTATTGTGCGATTGCGGCGGATTAGCAGCAGACCAGTAATGATACTTCCGATGCTAAACACTAATGAAATAGAGCTTGCAATCTGAGCAGAAGCTTTGATGCCTTGAATGGCAAGAAACCCGACATTTACAGCGAGCATCACGGTTGACTGTCAATGTATGGGTCAAAATAGTGCGCCTCCTGAGTCTCAAGAAAGAGAAACACAACTCACGTATAGAACAAACTCCATCCACTCGGAAACCAGCTTCTGCATGAAATTCCTCCAAACCTCTTCGATGATTAACTCATCCGCCCACACCCTTCTCAGTTCCCGCAAATGAACATCCGGGGTGAAGAACAAGATCACGGATAAAACCCGAAAAGGTTTCGTACGCTTGTGACCGCCGTCCTTGTAAATGCTCTTGTACCTACTCTGACGAGAAGTTTTTTGTCCATGGAAATGTACAAACCTCCACTGGACTGAAATGCGCACGATCAGAGAGGAATAGTGTCGAAGGGGGGAAGGCATACCACACATAGAAAGCATTCGAGCTGGGGCGGGTGAGTGACGTTGTTGATTTCAGCATTTCTGGATCGAGTTGTCTCTTCATTACCTACTGAGCATATTAAGTCGGGATTTTCAGGACCAAAGTCTGCAATGAATCATTGTCACAAGTCCTGAGAGCCGTGAAAAATGAAAGTACCTTTGGTTTTGTCAAAGATGTCACTCATCGTCTGCATATCAGCCACGCTGTATGGTGCAGTCGAGACTTTGGAGGTCAACGAATCTACGAGTTGTCAGCTTATCAAAGCAGTGGAAGAAACGGAGTGATCACCAATACTACTACTCAATAGAACTCCCATTAGCTTTTTATATGCATCATCGGGGAATTTGCGCTCTTCGTGGCCAATAGGATATAGCGACCAGTGTACCCTTCAGTCGATGAGTAGATGTTGTCAATGCTAATACAGACATAAAATATAAGCCCTACCAGTAAAGTGATTCAAGGCGCTGTTCTTGATTATTATTAGCGAGATGAGTAGGTCTGTTGAACAAAAAATTACTCACTAATATGACCAGGTTCCTTTACACCAGGAACATACAACAGAGGTCTCATGTCATAGTAATCCAGCCAGAACAAGGTCCTGGTGTCATGATCAACAAAATAGTATTGCCGGGTGATCGTCTTGTCGTCTGTCTCGATGATATCTAAGACGAGATCATAGTTGGCTGTAGGGAAGGGTAACCCGCTGTATTCCAACTCCGAAAGTTTTGTCTCAAGCACTTGAACAGACTTCTGGATTTCTCCCCTTAGAATGGAGTCATACATGTAAACGTCGGTGAAGATCCGCTATAAAGCTTGATATCAGACACAGGGTACTGGCAGAGAGAACAACTTACCTTTGTTCTATGATAGAAATAAAGTGCGCCTCCAGGGTGGGTAACGGGATTCCAATCGCCCGAATCGGGAAATCGATGTGAGCTATCAATAGAAGACTTTATGAGCTTTCTAGACACTAAACTCTTGGGTGGAATGTGTTACTGGGGTAGATCAACGTCCATCGGCAGTAACCGATACTCGCTGTCTTCCATTGATCTGGGTGAATGTCACGATAGAAGCTACTGACCAGTATCACGGATAGCACTTACACGTCACCTTTCTTCACATAGCGGGAAACCTGGTCGGAGTGCATCGGTCTCACCGGGTGCGTATCTGGTCGAAACGAGGAATTCGATGCATTCGTCGTCAATGCTGGTGTTAATAGGCGGTGGACGGAAGGCTCTGGAAACGTGGTAACCGGCAAACTAAAGGGAGCTTGGAACGACTGTATAGTCATGGAATCAGGAAAACTCCCCATGCTTTGGTGAGCGCTTGTATGTGTCCCATACATCAAAGGGCTGTGTCCTCTCAAATGCGGAGAGACCGCTGATGAGTTCATGTACTCGGTAAATGGGAGCTGGTAGGGTGTGAGACGATTTGGCGTCCGGCCGTGTGCGGGAGGAAGTCGGGGACTTTCTGCCCGGAATGAACTAGCCGAAGTATGAGGGCTGCCTAAGGGGAGCGGGGTGGCCGGGAGCTTCGGAGAGCCTTGCGGCGACGGCGCATGGGAAGATGAACGAGAATGCGGCACACTGGGGGTCCGCTTGGTTACGTCGTTCGTCGTCGAGATTTTTGTTAATACGCGGGAGGAGGAAGGCTCTGGAAACGTAATTTGAGCAGTTTGGGTCGGCTGTGAAGTCAAGGGATCCTGAATTCTCTCCTTGCCGTCTTGGGCGCCTATATGTCCCCCAGACATCGAAGGGCTATGTCCTTTCAAATCCGAAGAGACCGCCGATGAGTTCATGGAGTCGGTAGGTGGACGCTGGTGGCTTGTGAGAGAACTTTGCGCTAAGCCATCTAGGGAGGGAAGTCGGGGACGAGAAGTACTTTGCATGCTTTCTGTAGTCTCTGGTGATGCCGACCTAGAAGGTTGTTCAACCTGAATAGAGAACCCGGAGGCAGAGTCTCCAGGAGAAGAACCTTGCGAATCCTGGGTCATAGTCGGAGGTGTTGAGATATCGAAACCAGGACTCGTTGGTGTATTAGGTCTAGAGAAATGGCGGCGGAATGGGGATGAGGGACGAGAAAGATTACGCGGAGGAAGCTGAGTAGACACCCCGGAGGTGGAGTCTTCAGGAGGACCCTGCAAATCCTGGGTCATGGTCGGAGGTGTTGAGACGTCGAAATCAAGACTCGTCGGAGTATTAGGTCTAGAGAAATGGCGGAGGAATGGGGATGAGGGACGAGAAGGATTACGTGGAGAAAGCTGAGTAGGGACCCCGGAGGTAGAGTCTTCAGGAGGACCTTGCAAATCCTGAGTCATGGTCGGAGGTGTTGAGATGTCGAGATCGGGTCTTGTATTAGGCCTACGGCGGAATGGGGATGAGGGACGAGAACGACTACGTGAAGACGCCCCAGTGAATTGTCCATCGGTTGCACGGGAATGAGTCCAACGGACAGGAGTGTTCGCAGAGCCAACTGAACTATCTGTTCGGAATGAACGAACCGAAGTATGGGGGCTGCCTGAGGGAGGCGTAGTGGCCGAGAGCCATAGAGGGTCTTGCGGCGGCGGCGCATGGGATGATGAAAGAGGAAGCGGCATACTGGGGTTCCTCGGGATACCGTCTTCCAGTTGGATGGACTGCTCAGCATTGCTAGATCTCAATACTGAATTCCGGTTCGGCCCTCTAACCCCCTCATAAGCCTGGCTAGCACAAACTACCACGTACTCTTCGCGCTTCCGCGTCGTCCCCGGGTAAGACGGCCCTCCGCTGTCCCCTTTCGTCTTCTTTTCATCCCTGGAGCTGGTTTGGAAGTACGATGACCAGACCTTCCTTAAACTGCGTAAGATACGGGGCCAGAGGAGCACGCAACGCAAGATGAAGGCTTTGAGATTGCGTCCCAGGCTAATTGATCGCATGCTCTGGAGAAAAGCGAATAGGACCGGCTTGGCGGAGGGAACCATATTGCACGAGCGGAAAGGAACTCCCCAGTAAGAGGCTGAGGCGGGAAAAACAACCATAATCAGAAACTCTGTGCGACGCCTTGCTGACTCGAGCCTGTTATTGGCACGAGCGAATGATTGACGCCTCGGGCTTCGGAGTCTAGAACGTCAAGTAACGTTCAGGAAGCCCTGGCTGCCCGCAGTGCCTGAGCGTCAGAAGGGCGGCCAACTTGCATCTGCCCTAGCTCTACGCCGTTTCCTCCCTTCGCTCGAATCGGAGGGTATTAAACGACAGGGATTCGAACATTTGGTAGTCAAGAAGTTTCCTGCCATTGTGAGCTTGATTGTAAGTGAGACTCGACTAGCACGGTGCGGAGTCACTGCGGACTGTGCGGACTTTGAAGTATTGTTACTGTATTGTTGCGGTCATCTAATCACGATAAGGAAGGCCAAAACCGACCGATTGGAACCGCCGCCGCCTCGAGGAGATGGTCACAGGACAGCCCCACTCTATCAGATGAATCACTACAGTGAGTGCAGCCACCTTATCCGCTTGTTAGATTCTTCCAAGTTCCAACAGAAGAGGACGCGCCAACGCGGCACCTGGTTTTTCCTGTGGGAAAATACTGGTGCTGATCAGTAAGACCAACAAGCAAGTAAAGGAGGGCGACTAGAGTCTAGAACAAATGAAAAGCAATCACCAGCATAGGAGTCCGATCTCATCGTTACAGGCTCTCTTGCTCTTGCTCTGGCAACTTTCCCTCCTTGCTATCGCCCTAGGTAGTGGTATCAGTCAGTGTCTGCTTTGACATTGGGGCCAGGGTTCACCAAGGGGTTCACCTTGACCCGGGTAGGACACCGTAGGAGTTTGTAGCCCCAGTATTAGCGGCGGTCCGAACGTGTTGCCCGTAGGTATTGTGATGCGAGGTCGATCTAGTGGGACGTGTGCTCAGCATCCTCGAATTTGCACCCAAAGAAGACGGAGTCCGAGAACTGGATTCGGTTCGCGGACGCTAACTTAGTCGCGGAGATACGCCGGAATTAGAGTTGGATCTGCCTCTGAGACATGATGCATGATTCTGCAGCGTCAAGCGACTGTATTCCCGATCCACCCGGCTTGGTATCGAGTCCTGTTCGCACGCCACCGTGGGATGCCTCGCCCTTTCCCAGAGGAAACGAACAGGGAGGCCAAGACATGTTACGATGTTTATTTTTCTTCCCCCTTCTTTCCGGTGGATGCTAGAGGGCTGCAGAAGAGGATTAGCATCACGCATACGAATTCAGATATTCAGATGTTATCTCTTTCCTCGTAACCGTTCGGCGAGCGGGTTGCGTGAGACTCGTACCCATGATTGCTATCATACACGGGTAAAGTGCTTGTGACTGCAAGATCTTCTTCGGGTCGGGACAGTGGGCCCACGAACAAACATAGTGTTAGCTTCATGCGTCAAAAAAAAAAAACCAAAAACTTGGAAGCAACGGACCTGCCTGCGTGATCCGCGTTGCGCGTCTAAACTCGCCGCGTCGCGTAACTGAATGGCCATCTTTTACGCCACCCGTGCATGGTCAACACGACCGCCACTTTGTCTCTCATTTAGGTCTTGTTTAACCTCATACGTTGTCCCTCCCATGCCCCCGAAACGCGCTGTAAGCTCAGGCAAACGAAAGGCAGACTCGGACCCGGAGGGTGAAAAGTCAGTTGGGTCCGAACAAACAAAGAAGGCGAAAGTTACTGCGGCGTCAGGCTCCGCTGAGCAGACTGGCCTTGCTCCAAATGGACAGCCAACAAACAAAGTCCTTCCTGCCAAGATCTCGTTTCCGCCACGCGTTGATGGCACGTCACGTATCGCTTCTTGGAATATATGTGGCCTGGCTTCCAGCCAAAAGAAGGTGAGATCACACAACAGACGGGGACGCGCATTACGGAGATTGAGATGATCGTATAGGGTTTCAAGCACTATGTGGAGGCTGAGGACCCAGACATCTTGATTCTCACGGAGACTAAAGTGAGCTTTGACCACATAACTTCCGCTCGACATGACTCACAGCGGTGGCAGGTCAACGATGAGCCCGTTGACCCAGCACTAACGAGTCGGTTCCCGTACCGATACTGGTCGATATCCGAAAAGAAAACATATTGTATGCTATCCTCGCTAGCTCATTTTGGCCATCTATCGAGCTTTTTTTGCTAGCAGGAACTGCCATTCTATCGAAATTCAAACCTCTCAGTGTCGATAAAACGTTGCCGGGTCATCCAGATCCTGGCTCTGTAAAAGGCCGAATTGTCACCCTTGAATTTGAGGATTACTATGTCATCGGGACCTATGTTGTCAATGCCGGGCAAAACTTGAAGGTTTGTCCATTCCCCAAGGATGCCACACCCCTCTGCATCATGACGTTTTGTTATAGACCCTGGATGCGAAGAAATTGTGGAACCGTTATTTTGAAGCCTACATCCGTGACCTCGACAAGAAGAAACCCGTGATATGGACCGGTGATCTTAACGTCGCGCCGACAGCCATCGGTTCGTCCCCTTCTCCCAAAGTTCTGCATCACTCACATGACATCCATAGACCTTAGCAATCCGAAAACAAACTGGAATAAAACCGCTGGTTATACAGAAGCCGAGACAACTGCATTTGCCAACATTTTGAACCCGCCAGGAGACGACGCGGGAAAGTTCGTCGATATCTGGCGGAAGCTTCACCCGGACGATCGCCATTACACCTACTTTTCGTTTCGGTTCAATTGTCGCGCGAAAGGCATAGGATGGCGGCTTGACATGTGTATGTAGTCACAACCGAGCGTGCGATGCTGATATTGATTATGTTGGTCAACGCAGTCGTTCTCAGTGAGCGGATTGCGGAACGCGTCAGGATGTGCGAGATTCGAAGCGAGATATACGGCGCATCTGACCACTGCCCGATTGTCCTTGAGGTTGTTCCAACTGTCACATCCTGAAGCGCGTCAGTGCAACAAAAGCATCACCCTGGACCTAGCCACAACCATGAGGCCCCTTTCAAGAGAGTCAATCTTATGGCGCAATGGGTAAACTGATATACCAATTCCCACAGGTTCCGAAGGGTACGTTAAGTAATCCGTAGAAGCGAAGGGGTTTTAGTAAAATTTTGTTACAATGCCCTCCTGCCTCATTATCTTATCTTGTATACAGATTGTGCTATAGTTACTTCCTTCAGTGAAACCACAGACAAGGGTACCCATTGATAGTCCCAAGAAGGATGACGTTTTGAGTAACGGCACACCCAGCTTGAGCGCGGCTGGTCAGTGACTCGGACATAACTCGACGACCTGGCAGGTTGGAGAATTTGATTCCTTGTGTTTTGCCTACCTTTGCGCGACATCCCATCCGCGCACGACACGCCCTGATGGAAGGTAGACGACGGCCAATCATAAAAAGGATAGGAACAGAGTGCAGCTTATCAAATTAAAATAGCCTCTTTCCAGTGAGAGATGACAAGAGGTCACGCCAATCTGTCGTCCGGCAACAAACCCCCCAACTGTTTCTAGGACTGGTCCCCGTGGGCATCAGGAGAGTCTCCTCCTTGTAAAGCGTCCGCAGGGCGGGTAAGACTTCCCTCATTCTTTCCCCGAGGATCCCTTGCAGGGTACGCGCGATACGCGGCGCGAATTCCTGAGATATGTAGAGACCCTCCACAGAGGTAAATGGATATAATAATTCTAGCCATTGGCTAATCTCGATGTCGTCTTGCCAACGCATTTGCGGAGATCCGGCCTCATGGATGTCGAGTTCTTTTACCGCGCAAATGAGAACTCGAGGAAAGGACGAATTGCAGACTTGGGCCAGAGACGAAAGCTGCCAATCTGACCGATTGCATGAGATTGCCAACTCGAGCACTCCGGCATACATTTGTGGGAATTTGACCCGAACGCCAGAATCAGAAAATTCCACACGTGCTTCATGGTGCGTCTTGAAATTTGGTGTGCGATAGATGAACCGGGCGAGTGCTGGGGTGTCGAATATCAGCTGATGGAAGAAAGTTATCATCAACTTGTCGAGTAGAGGGGCATCGATCCGAGCCATGAGGTCCTCCAAATATTGACTGGCCCCTTTGAACCGCATCTTAGTGAGAACAGGGAGGAGAGTGCGTGTCGAGGGAGGCGGACGTCGGCTTTGCCGGTCAGGGCAACTTCGAGGGGATTCGAATCCAATGAGGAGGCTTTCGAGCTTGGTCAACACGGAGAGACAAGTCACCATCGTCTCGGGCGGAATGTACCCAGAATGAGGAATGTTCCAAAGAGAAAGATGAACCAGGTGAGTGGCGGAAAAAAGTAGTCTCGGTAATCCCGAGAATGGAATGTAATCCAGGATGAGTGTTTGTAGATGTGGAGCATATCCACCCAAGAATGGATTGGGAGCGACCGGTACCGTCTTATCTCTCGACCGAAGCCTCAGATCTGTCAGGGCCGGGAATGGCACCTGCATCGCCGCCAAGATTTTTTCCCATTGCGAACAAGATTGCGAACTTTGAGCAGGCCCAGACCCGAGTCTGATTTCACATACGCGATCGTTGTGTTCGAGTGCCGCAATGATGCTGTCCACGTCCAACATTGGGTAGTCACCATGCTGTATGACGATTGGCAAGTGTGGCCAGACGTCCAGCGTCTCTCTCACTGGTGTTTTGAGTCTACAGTAAAGTCGGAGACACAGGCGACGTGGTGACCCAAAACCGATGTTTCGCCATTTTTGACATACGTGCACCAGCCTGTGCCACTTTTGTATAAGTCCGGCTTCATTCGTACAAAAACCAAATATTTCTAGGAGGGCAACGTCGGGGAGCAGGTCGATTGTCGCCCGGCCTACACCGCATCAGTCAGCAATTATGGCAGAGTGTTGCGCATAAGACATACGTGGACCTTGTTTTACCAGTTTCGGACAACGTGCATGAGTCTTTGGGCTTTCGGAAAGACCATCTATCAGCATTGATGACCTAAGGTGACTAGGAGATAATGATAGGGCAGCGCTGGAGTGTGATGGGGAGACTTCATAATGGACACGCTTTCGGGGAGGACTATTTGAAACCACGTCAGTTACCCCAGTAATCTGGTGAGTGAACCGCCTTGACATACTGCAGTACACTCATCTTTGAGGGTTCGGCGCCAGGGGCGAAGGGATTGCTTTGAATCAATCCCCGCTGCGATTTTATACAAACAAAACCCTTATTAGTCGGGCATGGCACGCTCTCAACAGACATGCCACTGGCACTCACGGCACTCACTCCCGAGCTGGCACTCTCAACGTATTCGGCACTCCTGAGCTAGCCAAAACACATACAACTGTAATCGAACGTGGTGACCAAACGTAATGCATAATGTCCTATAAGGCATAAACTGGGCACTCGTAATTCCAAGAATGGGATCTGGGCACTCACCGTGAATAAATGGAGGAAGAAGGGACGGGTGTGCCTCAACACTGCCTCAAGCCATCACATGAGTAACTTAATCGAGCGAATTACAGTAATCAAAGGGCACACTGTCAAAGGCACAGTCAAGTGGCACTTTCTAGAGCGGCAATTTATAGACACCACAGTGCCATATCATGATATCATCCCCCATATGGTTTGATTGTGCCTTCGGTGGCGTAAGCCAGCCTGGGCTGGCGCGGCGGAAGCCGAAGGATCAGTTATTTCCATTTCCGGCGCGTAACATCGCCTTCGGCCCTTCGGCAGGCATCGCCACAGTGACACCAGCGCGAATTTGCCACCCAGGCTCGCAGCTTGTTGGACTCAATTGGTCAGGTGATCCGCCACTAAGCCTGGCCCCCTTATAAAGCTCGGCCAGCTTGATCACCAGCTCGATATACTCAATGGCGAACACCCCGATCAAGTTGAACGACGGCACGACGATACCCTTGTTGGCATTCGGCACTGGAACTGTTCATTATCAAAAGGATGCGCAGGACTTGGTGACCACTGCGATCAATGCGGGCTTCACGCACATCGACGGCGCGCAACAGTACAAAAACGAAGAATCCCTAGGTGCGGGCGTCGTCGCCGCTGGGAAACCCCGCGAGGGGCTATACATCACGACGAAGCTGAACAAGCCGGCTGAGGGCAAGACTGTGCGGGATACGCTCGTGGAGTCGCTCCAAAAGCTGCAGCTCAGCTATGTCGATCTTTTTCTCATCCACACCCCCGTGCAGTTTAGCAAAGAGCCCGGACGCTTGAAGGCGGTGTGGAAGGAAATGGAGGCGGTCAAGAAAGAGGGACTGGCACGCAGCGTCGGCGTCTCCAATTTCCGCGCCGCACAATTGCGTGAGATCCTTGATGGTGCAGAATTTCCTCCTTCGATCAACCAAGTAAGCATCATGTATTCTCTGCTACACCACCACCCCTACCATGCTAACATCTGATCTGCAGATCGAATTTCATCCGTATGTCTACAAGGAGGTGCTACCCACGTTAGAACTGCAGAAACAATATGGGATCGTCACCGAGTCATATGGCGGGCTCTCGCCAGTCGTCCGCTTCAACGGTGGGTCACTCGACCCCGTGCTGACGTCTATCGCGAAGAGGCTGTCCGACACAACTGGAAAGCCATTCAACGAAGCTCAGGTGCTATTACTATGGCAGCGACAGAAGGGTGTTGTGATAGTGACGTGAGTAATCGTCGAAGGAGTTGCAACCGATGTGAGCCGACCGATTGACAAACCGCTCTAGAACATCAACGAAGGAGTCTCGCCTGGTTGAATATTTCAATACATTCGATGCACCGGGGCTTACAGATGCAGAGATCGCGTTGATTGACGAAGCTGGAGCAAAGGAACACCACAGACAATATGTGCGATCATCCTTTGGGACTGTGGCTTTGCTGAGTGCTGACATTCCCAAATAGCCCTCGGTTTTTCCCTCGGAAGGGTGAGGTCTTTATCCAGAGATAATAAGTGCTTGTTGTTGAGATCGTTTCCTCGTTGTATGTAGAGTAGTAGAACTGTTCGGGTGTATGATAAGTATTTGTCTGCTGGCGTCAGAATCGGACCAAATCAGGCCCGGGCCGGTCATCATGGCGATGACCTTCTCTCTTACGGCCAATACACAAATCGTTCAGCCTTCCGCGGCTGCTCTCGTATCCTGCCAGGATGCCAAGGACCCCGGCTTCGTTGCCTCTATCGGGCCTCTTCGGCGTAATAAAGCCATCCGGACCAACGTCCATGCATGTCGTGGACCAATTGAAGAGACTCATATGTAACTCTCGTCTCTTCGTCGACGAGGAGAAACTCAAGAAGGCGCCGGGTAAAAAGAGGACGAGAAGAGACAATGTGAAGATTGGACAAGGAGGTACGCTGGATCCGCTCGCAGAGGGTGTTCTCGGTCCGTGCAATTTGGTTGTTGTTGGAAATTCTGGGCGTTGTGCGCTGAGCGTCGGCGGCACCTCGCAGTGGTCGGTGTTGGCAAGGGCACCAAGAAGTTGAACAATTTCTTGGATTGCGCAAAGGTGCGTGTTGTGAGTGTACGTATGGGTGCTTGCTCACACCAAAGTTAATACTTTGATAGGAGTATCGCACGACGTGTTTGCTCGGGTGTGAGACAGATACGTATGATAGCGAGGGTGCGCGCGTGCGCACGGCACCCTGGCGACACGTCACCCGCGAAAACGTCGAAGATACACTCGCACAGTTCCGCGGCGAGATCCAACAAGCGCCTCCCATGTAGGTCCATCCAATCCATTACCACCGCCCTCGTTTTTTTTTCCCTTCCTTCCCCCTTCGTTCTTCCTCTCCTTCTCTCGCTTGGAGCCAAAAATAACGAATACCGTGATGATCGTGGGATAATAGATTCTCCGCGCTCAAGATGGACGGCATGCCGCTGTACGACTACGCACGCAAGGGCATCCCTCTCCCGCGGCCGATCGAGAAGCGGCAGGTCACGGTTCACTCCCTTGAGCTGGTCGAATGGAAGGGCGGCGATCATCCGTATCGTTGGCCTGAAAAGGCGTTCTCCGCTGAGCAGAAGAGGGCCCTGGCCCAGTCGCTCGCCAGCATGGACCCTCCTCCCGCCACCGCCACCACCGCCGCCGCCCCTCCCGTCGCGGATGACTCGGATTCGGGCGTGGCGGATCGCGAGGGCACGGTATCGGACAAAGTCGAAGAAGTCCCTACGGCGTTTGTGCTGCGGATGCGCGTGTCGGGCGGCACGTACGTGCGCTCGATCGTGCATGACCTCGCTCATGCGCTCGGGTCTGCGGGACACGTCGTTAGTCTTACGCGATCTCGACAGAAGGACTATGTGCTTGAGCCGACGGAGGAGGGAGACCGGAGGTGCGTGCCGTGGGAGGTGTTTGAGGCTGCGTTGGAGGATGCGGGAGAAAAAGATACGGATGGATGGACGGAGTGGGAGCGTGAGGTACTGGATAAGCTGGCCATCGTCGATGGAGGCGGGGGAAAGCCATGACGACTGATACGAGTTCTCTGTTTACTCAAGTCATTGTGCTGACCACCCAAAACTGCATTTCAGCGCCGATTGGGGCGCTTTGTCCTGGCGTTTACGACGACGTCCTCTTTACACACCTTGCTCCGATTACATTATTCGGCGGGTTCAGCGTCCCTCGAGTAGGGCCTTCATGCAGGCTCTAGTGTGTCCCGGGCAACTCCCTTATCGATAAATTAGTCTCCTTACGATTATCCCTGAGTCAAAGACTTCGCGCACATGGCTTGTCCCTGTTCCTAGTGCCAATCTGAGCGTCGAAGTAATTGAACCTGGAAGTTAATCACCGGAATGTCCCCATACGGCGCCAGTAGTATTTGCATCGTTCCCCCAAGCGTACAGTATGATAATACCTTATCCATTAGCCCCTGCACTCGCTATGAACTTCAAGTTAGTCATTGTACCATGGATAAAGGATTGAATAGAACCATCGTCCAAGGCTCATTGTGTAGCCACATGCACGTTTGGCACGCCAGGTTTGGTGCTCCGGCAGTTCGCACCGGGCGGTCCGTGGCGGGGGAAAACTCCACCACATCTATGGGGTTCGGACCTTGGGTTCTATGCTGTTCCCCTTTCTCCCCTCTCCTTCACTATGGCTTCTATCGGCACCAAAGGGACCCCTCTGCACGTTTCACGGCCACTGACCCCTGGTATCATTGCGCCCTTGCCCACTTTCTTTCTCCCGGATAGCGAGGATCTCGGTGCGTCGTGCTGTATCGCGCATATGTTTTGTGGTATAGACGTTCCCGAGGAACATAGATTTGCAGGCACTGGAGGTACATGTGGTATACTTGGCGCGTGCTGGGGTGCGCCCACTTCTGGCAGGCACGATGGGCGAGGGTATACACCTTGCACCTGGGGAGCGCACGAGGATCATCCATGCCGCTCGTAAAGCACTCGATGCTGCGGGATTCTTGGACGTCCCCGTTATTGCTGGTGCTGGTGGCGGCAGCACGCGAGAGACGATCGCGCTTTGTGAAGAAGTCGCAGCTGCGGGGGCAGACGCCGCTATCGTCATCACGCCCGGATACTTCGCGGGTGTACTTGCGAATCATCGGCCCGCATTGAAGGAGTTCTTCGCGGATGTTGCTAATAGAAGCCCCGTGCCCGTCATAGTGTACAATTGTGAGGCGCTCGTTCATCCTCCCAAAACGATCCATTCGTTGATCCATGCGCGCGCGCCCACAGATCCTGGTGCCAGTGCGGGAATTGATCTCGATTCTGATTTGATCGTAGAGCTGGCAGCGACCTGTCCAAATCTGTCGGGTGTAAAACTCACGTGCGTTACCTCCTCTAAAGAGCGTGCTTTCTCACCCCCCTACTCTGTGTGCGTCGATAGATGTGGAAGCGTTGGCAAGCTCACGCGAATCGCGGCTGCTGTCGCGAATCCGACGTTCGATGAAGCGCATCCGCGCAAGAACCCTAGCGCACCGTTTCTGGTATTGGGAGGTTTAGCGGATACCATCACCTCGTCTGCCTTTGTTCACGGACACGGCGCCATTACTGGTCTCGCCAACATAGCACCTGTGGGTAGTTGGTTGGCGTGTTCGGAGGTAGACTAACTGATTGTCTCGTTAGCATGCTTTAGTGAAACTGTTCGAGCTATCGGAGGCAGCAACGAAAGATACTTCGCGTTTACCCGAGGCTCAACAGTTACAGGGGATCATTGCGCGGGGAGACTTTACCGTCGGGAAGGCATCGATTTCAGGCACGAAATTCCTAACTGACAGACTGTACGGCTATGGGGGTTTACCTCGGAGACCTTTGCCCCCGATTGGGCGTGAGGACGCAGAGCGCTTGTGGGACCACCCCCACGTGGAAGAACTGATTAAGATAGAGCGGGAACTCAGCGGCAAGCCTTTGCATTGACGAAAGTTGGGATTTCTTGGCAATTGTGTTTCATGAATGTACTTGTATGCTAGCGGCGCACTTTTGATGGTTCCTCATTTGAGGGGATTTATCCATTGACATGTGGTGTCAACTGAATAGCCAGACTTATTACGGCAACTGATAGGGGGTGTCATCTTCTGATGCGTACATGGGCGAGGTTACAGAGTGCCGTGACGGCAGTTGGGCTAGACGAGACAGTGTGTGTGGGTATTTGATTGGAAGTGACGTGTGGGCTCTGACGCGATCTGACGTGTGGGCTGGCCAAACAGCATGTGACCGAGATCGATGAGAAGTCGGGACAAGCGCGGGGTAATTCCTCCGTTCTCCCTCGCCTGTCCTCACACTCTTTCCTCTCCTCCCCACCAACACGGCCGCTCCAACCTCTCCCGCTAACTCCTCTTCCTTGCGTCCTCCCTGAGGATGGCCATATCCACACCCACCATTATCTGCTCTCTCCGATCATCCCACCGTTCTCATCTCTCCAGGAGGCTCATTGTCTGTGAGCGTCCATGCGTTTCTTGATCGCTCTCACCGTCCCGTAGCTGATACTTCCTGTCTCTTAAAAGCCCTTTTTTCTCGTTCATTTGTATCCCGACATGTGCATTCAGAAGCCACAGCATCTGCATCAGCACAAGTAGAGTCCAGTATGTCCCTTGACATCAACTCAACCCTCCGCTCTCCCTGAACCGACTCCTTGCAAACCCCGTTTCCAAGGCGTCCCATTCTCGTCCTTGAGAGTCGGAGTTCCACGAGAAGTTTTCCCAGACGAACGTCGCGTCGCCCTCACACCACAAAATGTCGCCCTCCTTCGCAAGAAAGGCTTCGCCGAGGTGCTCATCGAACACGATGCCGGGACGCATGCACAGTTTTTGAATGAAGACTACGAGAAGGCTGGTGCGACGCTCACATCGCGTGATCACCTATTTGCCAAAACCGACATCATGCTCAAGGTCCGGCCTCCCTTGCGCGACCAGGAGATCGATCACATCAAGCGCGGAAGCACTCTCATTTCGTTCTTATTTCCGAAACAAAATAAGGAGCTCGTAGAGGCTTTGGCAAAGAGGGATGTCAATACGTTGGCCATGGATATGATACCCCGGATATCGCGTGCCCAGACTTTTGACGCGCTGAGGTCGGATCTCCTCGTCTTCTAGGCGCACCCTTTTTCGCTGAATCTTCGGCACAGCTCTATGGCAAATATTGCAGGCTACAAGGCCGTGCTGGAAGCTGCCAATCACTTTGGTCGATATATGACCGGTCAGGTTACTGCCGCGGGGTATGTGCCAGATTCCTTCCGTGTTCATTAAACCTGATCCGCGGTTTCTTCCACAACTCGCCTTCACCAGAAAGGTACTGTTAATATCTTCCCGGATGAATAAAGGCTAAATATATAATGTGTGTATAGATCCCTCCATGCAAGGTGCTAGTGATCGGCGCAGGCGTGGCGGGTCTCAGCGCCATTGCCACCGCACGACGTTTGGGTGCCATTGTGCGCGGGTTCGACACGCGCTCTGCTGCTCGTGAACAGGTCCAGTCTCTTGGAGCAGAATTTATTGAGGTCGAGTTAAAGGAAGAAGGAAGCGGAGGTGGTGGCTATGCGAAAGAGATGTCAAAGGAATTTATAGAGGCCGAGATGGCCCTTTTCTTAGAGCAGTGCAAGGAAGTAGACATTGTAATAACTACGGTGAGTTCTCGCACTTATCTCTTCGTCGCCTCGACTGATAATCCCCTTTAGGCTCTCATACCTGGAAAAAAGGCTCCAAGATTGATTACTAACGAGGCACGTTCGGTCAATGCCACGGGAGACAGTGGTTCGCTGACCGGTATGCTTCTAGATGATTGGTGTTATGAAGCAAGGTTCTGTTATAGTGGACTTGGCGGCAGAGGCGGGCGGGAATTGCGAAGCCACTATCCCAGGAAAGCTTCATGTTCACAAAGGAGTCACAGTTATTGGTCTGTCCCGATGACCTTCCCTTGTCCCCATGTACGAATGCGATATCTTCCTCAGGTTACGCCGATCTTCCGTCCCGGCTACCGACCCAATCCTCGACACTCTACTCGAACAACATCACGAAGTTCCTTCTTTCTATCACCCCGCCTAACACGCCTTCGACTTTCCATATCAACTTGGACGATGAGGTAGTCCGCGGCGCCCTTGTGGTTCACCACGGCGCTCTTCTAGAGCCCGTCCCGCGGGCTGCCCCTGCGCCTCCCCCGACGCCGCCCACACCCTCAAAGGTAGCTGAAGCTGAGAAGGAGGCTCGCGCGATTACCCCATGGCAGAAGGTTACGCGCGAAGTTGCGACTGTCACGGCCGGCATGGGCACCACTATTGCACTCGGCAAGGTGACAGGTCCTCTTTTTATGTCGAACTTCTTCACCTTCGGTCTCGCCGGTTTGATTGGATACCGCGTTGTCTGGGGTGTTGCACCTGCCTTACACTCTCCGCTGATGTCCGTCACAAATGCCATTTCCGGTAAGTGTTCATTTGTTGGCGTATCCGCTTCCGCAGGTCCCAGGGGCTTATAGCGCGATGTTAGGTATGGTTGGTATTGGTGGACTTTTTGTTATGGGCGGTGGCTATTTTCCTGGAACTACATCCCAAGCACTTGGCGCGTTATCTGTTCTCTTGGCTAGCGTGAACGTTGCTGGAGGCTTCGTGATTACAAAACGCATGCTAGACATGTTCAAGAGTAATGAATGGTTCATTACAAAGTCTGATTCTTCACACTAACCCGATCATTGTAGGGTCTGGAGATCCACCTGAGTATTCGTGGCTTTATAGCATTCCTGCAGTAGTATTCACCGGAGGATTCCTGGCGGCAGCCCAGACGGGCATGGAGGGTCTGGTGCAAGCTGGGTATTTGACTAGCAGCATCCTTTGCATAGGTCCGTCGTTTGCATCATCGCATCGGAATTTTTGATCCTCAACAGAGTTACCACCAGGATCGTTATCCGGCCTAGCATCGCAAGCCACTGCGCGCCAGGGTAACGTACTTGGGATTCTCGGAGTCGGTTCAGGAATCCTCGCTTCTCTCGCAGCGGTCGGCTTCCCGCCAGAAGTACTCGCGCAGTTTGCCGCCGTTGCGACTATTGGAGGAACAGTCGGTACGATCATCGGACGTCGCATTACCGCAACAGAGCTCCCGCAGATGGTCGCAGCATTGCACTCAGTCGTCGGACTTGCGGCCGTTCTCACGAGTATCGGTAGCGTAATTGGCACTGCCCCGGATCACATTTCCACGCTCCATCTGGTCACGGCGTACCTTGGCGTACTCATCGGTGAGTCCTATCTCTTGTCTTTGACTGGGCCAGCGTCAGGACTGTTTGCTGACGCCGTGACGGTAAAGGTGGGGTGACGTTCACAGGCTCGATTGTCGCGTTCCTCAAGCTTGCCGGGAAGATGGCGTCCAGACCTCTCGTGCTTCCTGGCCGGCATCTCATTAACGGCACTTTACTCGGTGCAAACGTGGTAGCGATGGGCGGGTTTTTGGCTGCTGCTCCGGCTGTGCCGGCCGTGGCCGCTGGATATCTCGGCTTGAACACGCTGCTCAGTTTCATAAAGGGATATACATTAACTGCGGCTGTTGGAGGAGCAGATATGCGTACGTTTTTCTGGGTCCTCTTCGCCGGAACGTGCTTTGATGTTAGGATCTACTCTAGCCGTCATCATCACTGTACTGAATGCGTACTCTGGGTTCGCTCTTGTTGCTGAAGGTTTGTCGTAGAGGCCCTTGTCGTAAATTTGTTGGCCTGATGTTCGTAGGCTTCATGCTTGACAACCCATTGTTAACAACGGTTGGGTCCCTGATTGGCGTGAGTGGTTCGATTCTGACTTACATCATGGTGCGCATCCCTTTTGTTCGCGTGGCCAACTTGCATGCTAATGATGTGTAGTGCGTTGCCATGAATCGTTCGCCCACAAACGTCCTCTTTGGCGGCAGTGCTCCGGTAGCAGACGCCTCCGAATACAAGATGGAAGGTCAGATAACACAGACAAACGTAGATGACGTCGTAGAAGCGCTGGAAAATGCCGATAACGTCATCCTGGTATGTTTTCTCTGTATCTTTAATTCTGTCGCAATCTCACGTGGCATGTCGTACAGGTCGTTGGATACGGCATGGCCGTGGCGAAGGCGCAGTATGCGATATCAGAAATCACGTCTCTGTTGCGGGCAAAGGGCGTGAAAGTACGGTTCGCAATTCACCCCGTCGCAGGGCGCATGCCAGGCCAGTGCAACGTACTGCTTGCAGAAGCGTCGGTGCCCTACGATAGTACGGTTCCCATCTTCCTGTCGTCGTCTCCATATACAACATCTAAAAACTCTCCCTCAGTCGTGTTTGAAATGGACGAGATAAACGACGACTTTGGTGACACGGACGTGACACTCGTTATTGGCGCGAATGATACTGTCAATCCGATTGCGCTTGAGCCGGGAAGCGCGATCGCGGGTATGCCCGTTCTGCACGCATGGAAGAGTAAGCAAGTTGTTGTGATGAAGCGTGGTATGAGCAGCGGCTACGGTACGTGTTGACCCCTAACTACGGCACGCGCGAGCACGTCGCTGACCGGAAGTTTGACATAACCTTGACATAACCGGATATATAGCGGATGTCCCGAACCCGATGTTCTACATGCCAGGGACGAAGATGTTGTTCGGCGATGCGAAGGACTCATGCGAAGGTGCGCACTCTCACTCGTGTATGCTCTGGTCACTGATCCAAACCTTTACATGTACAGCCATCAAAAGAGGGCTAGAGGTTAGAGGGTGAACGGCTCCCTGCGTCACGAACAATCTGCCAGGACATTTTCTCTGTTCTGGACAACAGTGTACGTATATACCAGACACAAGACTATTTGTATTTGGGCCACGTGGCCAACCATTTTGAAACGTGGTGTTTTCGGTGTATTAACGGGATTACCGAAAGTGCTCTTATCTGCCGCTCACTTTGTCCGTCTTCGCCTTTACTGAAACATCAATACTATACTGTTGTGACACGGACTGTGATGCGGACTGGTCCAGAGTTAGCGGACCATGCGATTTGTCGTGTTAGGGGTGTTACTCAACCGTGTTAGGGGCAGGGGCTGAGAGGTTCATCATCGTCAACCATGGTCGAAATCTATCTGAACACTCATGGGTCTCAAGTTCCCTTCTTGTCTATCCCCAACAGCGATGTTCAGAGACTGTCTATACGCCCATTCAAATGGCTGCGATGTCATGTTCAGCATTTGTGGAGCCCGTGGAGACCTTTCTGAAATCCCAGATGGCCCCCCTGTTGACTATGGCAGCACCTTATTGGCCGACATCACGTACTACTATAATCTTTCGGGTAAGGTCTCTCAGGCTTGTTGTACGTGAGATCATTGTTCATCACACTTACCGTATCCCATTTCTTTAGAGAATTGCATATTTATAGACTGTGAAGGCTTGGGTGACGTTGAACACAGTGAACAAACGTCGTCCTCTTATCTCACGGATCGCCGCTATGATTTCAGAGAGGACATTATACGACAAGATGGGCCATTCTGTGTCATCACACAGGAGCCTGCTGTGCATTGTGATGCAGCACACCTGGTTCCCTGGAGCAAAGGTGATGAGGTAACGTTCATTAGCCCATCTCAGACTATGTGGTTCTCCAATGGCGCTCTTTTCTAGTACATTTTCAAAGTCATCAAAGATCGTCACCCTCGTTATGAAGCAGAGTCAGTCCCTTCAATTTCAGGAATCAATGATGTTCAAAATGGAATGTTATTGGAAAAGACAATGTATTCGATGCTAGCTCATGGTAAAGTTGCCTTCTTGAAGGTGAGAACCATTCATACATGTAGTTTGTCTTTATGCGGCGTTAAACTCAACCAATTTTAGACACCGAATTATGGACTGGAACCTGATGACTTATGGAGATTCGACCAAGGTCCTGTGCGCACAGATCACATCACACTACAAAGACTGCACAAGCCCAATGTTCATAACCCAGGCCAATTGACAACCTTGATGGACATGGGATGTTTGTCCCCTTATGTCGCGTTCACCCTTGGGGCAAATGTAGATGTGATATCCCAAGGCTCCCTACCCCCTGCCATCATCCTCGATTACATGTACGGTGTTGCTGCTTACAAGTGCTGGAAAAGCAGGCGGCGTGGTGACGCTCACAGTGTAATGGAGAGTTACCACCAAGAACATTACTCAAATATCCCAGTAATCCGCAGGTCCCCACGTGAGTCTGAATGACGACAGTGACGACCCTAATGACCCTGACTTCATTCCAGATGATGACGCTCATGGCCCTTCCCCACTACAGCGGAACCGTTACAGGAAGGTGGATGTAATGGCGGAAGCGATGGACGACCTGAATGCAGTTTTAATGGCGATCCAGGGAATAACGCCGCAAGAGGCTGCCAAGAGAAGGGAGAAACGGATGGAGGCGGAGGAGCTGAAGGCCCAGGAAGCCAGCCGAAGCAAAGTGATGGAATGGAAGAAGACTATGGACGCCGATGGTTCGTAAATTGCGCCGTTTGTGATGGCCGCCCGTGGTCTCTTCGCATTGTCGCAAGTAGATTTCGACTTTGCATGTCAGGCCGTCATCGCGTCATCAGCCTGGTAGCACGACACGCTGTCCAGAAGCAGTGGTCTCACCTCGTATATGTACATACATACCATATACCGCCTCGCGCGCTTACATAGACGTTGCGTAGATTCCCAAATACCAACACAAAATGTTGATGATATATTAATCGTGCGTTCATGAGTAGAGATACAGAAAAACAAGGATATGTTTGCTTTGTGGTGCTGAAACGTCAAATGTATGCATAAAAAAGGTAGAATGATACTGTACGGTGCTATTTTGCACCTGAACATCATTCAGCAAGCACCTTCTCAGGTCTGCGGTCTGGTGTATTCGCATCTCGGGTGCTCGTGCGCTCCGGACTTCGCTGGGCCGCGTCGGAAACACTCCCGCGGCGGGTCTCCCCCAGCGTTACTGGCTGCAGCGTCTTCTCCTTGGCGCGTGCATCAGCCTTTGCTTCGGCCTCGAGGGCTGCAAGCTCGGCCTTAATCTCATCCTCGTCATCCGGCGACAGGTCCACGCCGAGCGCCACATCCATACCAGAGCGCACGGCATCGTCGAGCTCCCGCGCATCGGCATTGGCATCAGCCAGCGCATCGAAGGTGCGATCCACGGCATCACGCTGGAGCGATGGGTGCGCCAGCAGCGCGCGGAGAGTGACGGTGCTACTCTCATACGTCTTCACAATCTATTAGGGCACGCATACGAGCAGTAAGCGCAGGTACAACAGGTGGGAGGGAGGCGTATTACCTGGATGTTTTCCGCTGCGCCCTCGACGCGCAGGAGAGTGCTTTGCAGAATCTCAAGGGAGCCGAGACGCTGCGTGAGTACGTCCTCAAACTGCTTACGAGAGCGAAGATAGGAGAGGGCGAGCGATTTGTGTTGCTGGCGGATGGCAGCCATTGTTTTATCTTTGTAGCTAACATTAAAGATGTCAGATATTATGAACCGTCCAGTTAAGTGAGAACGGTGTATTCACGAGTCGATCTTTGCGGTAATGTGATCTATCTGCGTCGAGAGGTTCGCAATGGCAGTTTTGAGCTCTAAGATGCCGTGGTCGATTGCTGTAACTTCCAGCGTACCCGAGTTGGCTGAAACAAACTTGATTACCTGAGGGCAGTAAATAAATGTGGCGTCCGACAAGAGTCTCTGGGACATACTTCTTTCTCGGTAATTACTGCCCGTCTGTCACGTTCCAAAAACTTAATGAGAATGCGCAAATCCTTGTCGGATAACGTAACCCCGGGAAGGGCGGAGGCGAAGGTCGTACGGAACGAATCGAAAGTGTACAGGGTGTCGGCATGGCTCACACCTCGCGCGCGCTGCGAAGCGAGCACCGCATCTGCCGCGCGCTCAGCCGCACCAACAAGAACATAATCCCCTTTGATGCGGTTCCACCTTTCTGTGTCACTCTCATCTTCCGAGCTGTTGAGGTTAAGCTGATGAAGTGCCCACTGCAGCGGCTTTCCGACGACAAACGCAGCGACCCGGTATGGAAACCAACCAGGGTCGTGTACTGACTGTGACATAGTCAAAAACTGTTGTAGAGGCACTGCAACACGAGAGTTGACTAGTTCAGTCTTCGCTAGCAAGAATGATGATCAGCTACACGTCATCGTCCTACATCAGAGGCGGGGGCTTACGATAACAGTACCCAAACAGAGAGGCTTTCCAACGCGTTCATATCTCAGAGTTTCCAAGAGGCTTTGTTCCGCATGGAGAATGAGCCTGTCTGGTGTATTGGGCAACCAGCCACGAGAGACGATAGCTTCCAGCGTAGAGTGCCACCAGGCGATGTTAGAGTTGTAAGTTGTTGGATTTGAGTGTTTCTGCCGGGATATGTCCGAGTAGAGAGACTGGATGCGCAAGTTGGATAAGCTATTGTAGGATGGGAGGGAAGACAACGGTGTGGAGGACATCCGGACAGCCAGGTCGTCGCGGGTTTCTGAGCAAGACAACCGGACGCGACTGAATTGAACGATAAGGTTTCCGGGCCGGTTTACCGTCTGCCAAATGGGGTTGGTGACCATGTGGTCCGCACTACGGCCACTGCCTCACAGCCCGGATTCCTCCACTCGGTCGACTCGGTCAACAACCTCCAAACGCCCCTGCATATAAGCTTGACCTTAGAATTGTGGCGATTATTGTCTTGCGGCTTATTTCCAGGGAATGCCCAGATGCTATTGACTCTGAGTCTTTGACTGATATTAAGTCCTGCGGCCTGTGCCGATCCGCGTTTCCCAAGCTTGGGAACTTCCGAACTTCTCACTTCCCTGTGTGATGGATGATGAGTTATCATGATCATGAGACGGTCTTTCTAGGTGGCTGTGACGTTATAGATATATAAGACTCCATCACATCTTTCAAGAGGCCTCGGTCAAGGGCTCTATCTCCCATCACTTACTCGATCAACATCCATTGCGCGATGTTCGACTCGCCTCTCCTCGCCTTCTCGGCGTTTCTCTCCATAATAGACTGGGCTAGTGCACAGATCAATGCGCCTCCTTGCACAGTCTCCAATTTTACGTGGGTAAGTTACCCTTGGCCAGTTGCTTCATTCGTGATAATAATTAATAAACCTCCTCACTCCCCTTAAACATTCATGACTAGTCGTTCAACTCGCTGGGGCAGACTCCATGTCTAGTCGCGGCGACCCTATTTGGACAGTGTAACAATGGCAGTCAGTGGATTTCTCTACTGACCGTGAAGCTTTGCATGCGATTTGATCAACCTGTGCAGCATTTACGATCTCTCCCTTGCTTCCACAGAACTCCTATGCTGGCCCGAGCGGCCCAGACGATGGCAATCTATGCAAGTGCAATACAGTTGGATACAATCTCATCAGCGCCTGTGATGCGTGCCAGGGAGAGACGTGGATTCCGTGCGTAGATTCGTTCTGATAGCACTCGGCATTGGATGCATATCACTGTGGAATCAGCTATTCTTTGTGGTCGACCAATTGCACCTCCGTCGCAGCCGCCGGAATGTAAATTGCGCCTCATATCCACCTGCTTCTGAGCTTAACCCATCCCTCAGCTTCCCCGAACCCATCCCAGCGGGGATACGGGTGCCGAATTGGGCGTATGCCGGCATACCTACAGTAAGATCCTCTCACCGCCCTTTCTTCCTACCCAGTCCCTTTACATTTCCCCCGCAGTCCGGTTACTGGAATAACACAGCGGCGCAGCTTGTCGGCGGTACGTATTTTTGACAACGAACCACATCTTTTTATGTATTCTTAACTCCGCCACAGATTCGCCCGAGGTTACGGGAAGCGCTTCTGTTACCCCGAGTTCGGTCGGCGGAGGGACCACTACTACGCCCAAGACATCCTCCACCGTGTCATTGTCCTCCAAAAGTAGCTCGAATACTGGCGCGATCGCGGGGGGCGTCGTCGGGGGCATCATCGGAGTGGCCCTGATCAGTGGTTTCGTGGCATGGTTTACAATTCGTCGCAGGCGCGCTCGCTCTCCGCCCTCTGTGGAATATATCAGCGGCCAAGAAAGCGACATGGGGGTGGTGCCCTACCCACCAAACATCGGGAGAAAACTTTACGTTAGTATTTTTTCGCCTAACCACGTACAGGTGTACAAGAGCGTGGTTGATCTGTTCATTGCGTTCCCCAGGACCCTTCGGACCCAAGCACATACCCTACGAATGTACCTTCCCCAACGATCAATGCGTCGGAATCCAGTAGACAGTTCGGCTCTTCATCCGACTTGCACCCCAACCGAAAGGCATACAGTGGCCTACCGGAGATCTGAAGATCTGAAGGTCCGAACCTCGCCTCCACCACCATTCCTTTCTCGAAGACTTCCAGCAGGCGGCGTTCTTACCATCATGCACTCACTAATTTTGTTCATTTCAAGTAGGCCAACATGTTCTCGGACTATTTTCTTCAGGTTATTAGTTTTACGGTATTCTCAGATCTTTATATTTATGGCGTAGGCAATGGGTCACGAGCAGAGAACAAAACTCAATGAAGCATTACACGATTGAGATACGATTATAACCACTGTATAGTAGGATATGATCAGGCACCAAAAAAGCTCTTTTTGTCACTGTTCGTCTCTGTTGTTGGTGACGCCAGGTGACTGCACCACCCATTTGGAAGGCCCGCTGTGAGCGCAGCTATTCCAGGATGCACAGCCAAAGAGCGCATCATTCGTTCTGAGGCTGCTGCTGATGAACAACCTGACTTGTGCATAATGCATGGCCAGTCGAACATGTGGTATATCAGCGCCTCAGTGTTAAAAGATAGAGGTTCTCACACGCCCCCGCGACGTTTATGTAGTCTTCAGAGTTTAGGGCCGGCAAGGATGATTACATGATACAATAAGGCACGTGCTTTCCTTCTCACGTGACCACTATTTCTCGTCATATGATTTAAAACGCGTTTGCTGAAAGTCTTATACCAGAGCCTCACGGTGATTGAGACATGCCCAACAAACAGATCGCATCTAGTGAGTTTACGCAGGCACTCTCAAAGATTCCTACTGATCAAACTAATAGCTGCGAAGCGTGAGTCGGCACAGCGATCACTAGCCAACGGGCACGACGACGAGATTGCAAGTATTACAGACTTTTCCGACGACGGGGAAAAAGATATGTGTGTCATTTTCTCTGATTCTTCTACCGACGATTGGCTGGACCTTTCCTATCAGCGATAGCGTGGAATATTTGCTTGTCCTTCAGCAGATTCGTCGTAAGTGTGAAAATGCGAAAGGAAACCCAAGATATTCATTATCCGTACAGAGGAGGCTCAAAAAGCATCCCAAGGCAACTTCAAGCGGCAGTTTGCTATGTTCTCTTCTGAGTTCCGTGGGCATGCAAACGCAATGGTCGAAGAAATGAACGCATATATGCGCGTATCTCCGTGCAGAGTGGGTGACTTGTGAGCTGACGTAAGGATCAGAGATAAATTAGAGATGGACGCCCTCGACACGCGGGATGCAAAGTGCATCAGTACACAGGCGGTCGTCAACGCCACACAGGAATGGAACGCCCAACGTGTGAGCATTCTATTATACGTACGAACCATTCAATTATGCCAATTCCACGAAGAGCGAGGTCAACGAGGCGAGGGTCGTCGACTTTAGTGGGATCCAGCGTGAAGAGGAGGTGAACAGAGTCAGCCAACTCAGTAAGTCGTCTGCCTGTGTGTTGCGGCCCCTATCAATCATGCCACAAACGGGCAGTTGAAGCCACCGGCAAAAAGCGTGGTCAGGCACAGCGTCAAGTGCTGCGGAAGGTAAAAACAGACATAGAAGGGCTGCGCAAACAGGAAAAGGTGGGGGTCAGAGAAACCAGTCGCAGCAAAGCGTTGAACACTGTTACAGATTGTTACAGACGCGAAAGCACTGGTGAAGCGGTATAAGAAACTGGTTCGGGGGTGACGTCACGCGTTTCAAGGGGGATGGTTCCCACGGTGGAATGGCGCGACGAAATGATATTTGATGGAAAAAATGAGAAAGCGGCGCTTGCTGGTTTCGTCCCTCCACCGTTGTCGTTCTCCCTATCGCTTAGGCCCTTTCCCCCTTCTCTCTCTCTCTTTCCCCTCCATACGAGACTTGTCCGTTCAGATATAGTTTCCCCATACAGAGCAAGGTCTCAACGGCATCTCTTTCCTCTATCATATGGCTCTTTCAGATTCTAAGGTTCTGTTCTGGAACGGAAAAATCCCTTCGAAATCCATCCATTTCGATGTAGTCACTGATAAGGACCACACCGAGCAACCGGCCCCAGCACCTACTGCTGTGCCCACCCTCTGTGGCATGCCTCTCAAATATATCTCGTATGTCTTTCCCTTTCCCGCCCCTGATCCAACATCCTGTTGCCTGAGGCTCTTGTCGGTGCTTTGGCCAAATTTATCACCAATTCTGACATTTTTCCTAGCTTGGTCACCTTAGCAGTTCAGAATGCTGCCCTTTCATTACTCATGCACTACTCGCGTGTTTCCATGCCCCCATCGCGTGCATATTCCGCAGCGTCCGCAGTTCTCGCGACGGAACTCCTTAAGGGCCTTATATCACTGCTTATCGCATTGATCCGGGTACGACCAAACCCCTCTCAACATACCTTCGTCCTTCCTTCCCCGCTCTCGAGCCGCCTGGCGAGTTCTCCGTTGAATCCCGCGGTCTTCCTAGAGCGGTGTAGGATTGTCGGGAAGGAGGTTTTTCGGCCCGATTGTTGGAAGTTGTCCATCCCAGCTATACTCTACGGTCAGCTATGCCCAATCGTTTGATATAATTACCTTGACGCTTCTTGCAAACAGTTATTCAGAATAATCTTCAGTTTGTTGCCGCCGCTAATTTGGAAGCCGCTACCTTTCAAGTCTCTTATCAGATGAAAATCCTCACCACTGCCGCTTTCTCCGTCGTCCTCCTCCGCCGCAAGCTTTCCCCTCTCAAGTGGCTGGCCCTATTTTTCCTTGCACTTGGCGTCGGTCTTGTTCAAATCCAATGCATTATCGCCAAAAGTCCATCAGATGAGCCATCATCTGCCGATGTGCACACCATGGTGCCATTCAAGGGTTTCCTTGCAGTTGCCGCTGCCTGCTTCACGTCTGGTCTAGCTGGTGTGTACTTTGAGATGGTGCTCAAGAATTCCACCGCAGACCTGTGGGTGCGCAATGTGCAGCTCTCCCTTTTTTCACTGCTTCCTGCCCTCGTTCCCATCATCATGGCGCCTTCACATTCCCCCGATTCTCCCGCGCATAGTGTCCCCTCGCTTACACACCTGTTTGCGAATTTCACGCCATGGGCCTGGGCGACCGTCATCACCCAGGTCCTGGGGGGTCTTATCACAGCCCTTGTAATCAAATACGCCGACAACATCATGAAGGGCTTTGCCACTTCTCTGTCGATTGTGATATCGTTTCTCGCCTCCGTGGGGCTCTTCCATTTCCATATCACGGCTTCATTTATTGTCGGCGCGAGCGTCGTCCTTACTGCTACGTGGCTCTACTCTCAACCAGACAGCAAGCAACGTGTCTCCTGCACGGCACCCTTCAAGTTCCTGCGTGCTCGCCGGACTTCTAATGCCCCTATGCCGGTGAGCCCAATGCCAAAGCGCCCGCTGCCCAGCCCGATCAACCTTAACCTTGTGACTTCGTTCGGCCGCCGCACACCCATTGGCTCTCCCTACTCATCTCCTACTACGCCTGTGCCGCCTGCCCTTGCATCGATGCGTTCATATAGCATGCCATCCATCCTACCCCCCGCCGCCACCGCGGAGCCTCCCGTATAGTGGCTCATTACAAGTTTGCTTAGATCATTTTTTATCATTCACATTTATTCTAGGACGCGCACCCTGTGGCGTTCGTCGATATCTCGCTTAACGTTATCATGAACGGTATTACCCTAACCCTCATGCACGATGCTGTATGGACCTTGCACGACCTATGACCTCACACTTCGTTGATCGGGCCTTCAGGCTTGTTTTTGGCTTTCCGCTTACCCTTTACCATCGTCAACTTATCCTTGGACCTGCACACTACGCCCTTTCTTTTTTCTGTCTATCATGCTACCGGACTGTTACGCTTCGCCGTACTGAAGTGAACTTGCAATTCATTGACACTTTCGTAGACACTTTTCGTCTGCTTTTGATACCACAGCGCACACATGTTAGCTTATACCGTCATCACCCTACATATTCATATTTTTTTGATATGAACAATAATTTGGAGGCTACGCCTGTGTTCTTGTGTTTATTTAGAAGACTACGTGTTGAGATCATATAGACGGGAAGCTATGCGACGTAAGCTGACTCGTATAACAGTCAATCAACTCAGTCCCGCATGCTGAACATGCCACACGCAAGAAGTTCTAATTGTACGGAATACCTATGGAGGGTTAGCCAAGCCATTCTCGGAAGCATCGTGAAGCGAATAGACTGACCATTTTGCAGCTACACAGTGCGTGTCACACCTAGCGTCAGTGAATCCCGAACTCAGAGTTGTCGTCATGTACTCACCCGCTGGAACTCGTCATACACCGTGCTGCGCAAGTTCTCGTGCGCGTTTTTAACGACGGCCATCATAAACTCGGCAGCTTGGCGTTCGCCGAGCCCGAGCGCGAAGCGGTCACGCAGTCGGCGAATCGTGCCATCACCCTTGAAGCTGGGGAGGCCCGTGTCCAGCATAAGCTGCACGGTTGCGATGAGTTGCGGAGCGTGCGGGCGCAGAGCGAGGAAGGCTGCGATGCAGAGCTGTTGGAAGAGCGTGTAGCCTTGCGAGTTGCGCCCGCCCATTAAGGCGACCATTTCGTGATTCAGCTTGAATGAGCTAGGCTCGAACTTGACACCGCCAGGACGTGCACGCTTTCCGTCAGTACGACCTACGACGAGAGGGTGATCCGCAAAAATCACTTATCTATGTCAAACAAGAAGCCAAAATCTATGCCAGAAGTTTTAGAATGCAAGGATAATCAAGCGAGTTCAAGAGGGCAGACGAACCTACGTGGACTATGTGACCCTCGTTATCGATCATGATGTTGCCATTGTGGCGGTCCTTGATCTGAAGAATATAACACGCTACGGAGTATGCAGCCATTGACTGAATGAAATTCAGACGAGCTTTCTGATACTCGACTGAGTCTTCTCCGCCATACTTGGAAACGAAAAAGCCTTGGAGGTCATTAACCTTGGCCCGGCCCAATTCGTCTCGCGAGGTGGAATCCGGTACGACGTCGATAATACCACACTGAAATTGTATTGGAAACGACGCATGCGAACAAGGAGGTGAGTGAACGTACCCCAGGGGCAGTGGCTGTCACGCGGTAAGGATAAAGATAGAGCGTCAGACCCACGCCCGTGAAAATGTTCTTGAACATGGCGATGAGCTGAAGGGCGAGCACGTCCTGCCGACAATCATCGCCGACTTTGAACATTGCCTGGATCCACACGTCTTGCTCCGTGCGACGCTCTTGATCTCCGCCGTCGCCCGTGATCAGCGAGTCAGGGTCAGCATCAATGACCACCATCTGTTTTCGCACTTTGAACGTTGCCATAAAGGGTGCCTGTGAAACTACGTCTTGATCAAATCATGAGAATGAAGCAGCAGCAAACCTTGGCATGGCTCTGGAGAGGCCGCCCAGAATTTTTATCAATGTCGATAACTTTCCCTTCGGGATTGCTTGGGAGGTAAACGCCGACATCGATATTGATTTTTGCCATCTCTTCGTCAATCTTTGCCTACATCCGGTCTCAGTACCGTATGTTTTCCCCAGTTGCTGGATGTACCTTTTTCTCTGGCTTGGTCTTCTTGATGTAGGGCTTCAACTTTCCAGAGATTGACGTCACTTCGCCGAAGAAACCAAACTCGCGGTCGTAGAAGTCCCTCTCCGAACCAGACAACGACTCCACAATGTCATGGATCATACGGTCCAGGATCGGTTTCATCGGATCCTCCTAACAGATACGCTAAAATTCTCTGACTGTCCAAAAAAGACTGGAATAACCGTACCACCTCGGTAGCATCGTCCTTGTAGCAGTTGGCTTTCATATTCCATATGATTTGGTGGCAGAATAACTGAGATATTCTGGCCGTATCAAATATAAAATGGTTGACATATCCTACAAGGAGATTGATGTTGAGTGTATCTAATAGCCAAGCATGAGGCGACCCACCTAGCTCGTCGTAGCGCAACGCTTGTACGATTTGTGGAACGAAGAAGAATGTCACTTCCACTGGATGTTGAGCCAACACTCTATGAGCGTATTGAAGGATGATAGGGTTGCCATGATATCGAGGTTCGAAGAAAGTAGCCGCAATGACGGGAGGCACTGAATCCCAGAAAAGGAGGTACTGCTCATGGAAGTTAATAGAGTTGAGTCCATGAGTCAATTGGCTTACTCTAATGTCCCGCCGAATCCCATCGAACCTGTCGCCCACGAGGAGCTCAACAGCTTCAGGTATATGTAGAACTTCTCGCGGGCGTGAACGGACAAGATTGCCAACCTCCCTCCCAACAATGGGATGCTTAAATCTCTCCACGAAATTCACAGCCAAAGCTGGATCAATCTCCCAGGCTGCTCGTATAACACCCTTCCAACTCTCCTATAAGGTATATTGCTATCCCACAACAAAGAAAAGCTATAAAAAAACTTACATCCGTCATAGACCTTTCTAGGTTGGTTGAATAATCCACCCCACGTTTTGAGTCGTTCATTGGATTTGCCCACACAGAGAGTCTGTGGAGTTCGTTTTCCACTAGCAACTTGAGTGGGACATTGTGATTTTTTAGACGCGAAACATAGGCTAAAAGAAGACGTAACCATTCAACATACTTAGGAAAAAGAAGTGCACCTACTTGAGTTCATCGATGTTGCTTGGGCATGCCCAAGGCTCGAAACTTCATGAGCAAGTCGGGCATTGTCTGCCTGAAGTACAGACAAAAACTCCTTCAGAAGCTTTGAGTCTGCGTCCATCTGTAGGCGATTAGAGCCATGAGACCACCTGGTCGCGATGAGAAACCTGGTCGTATGAAAGATGTTAGGGCTTACTGAGGGCGTACAGAAAACCACGAAAATGCCACTGCATAGAGACTTTCCCGGAGCGCATGTTCACAGTATGAATCAAGTCTCGAGCTTCCCAGGGCTTCGAAGCCAAAAATCAGAAGAGAGAATCGAGCCTCCCTCGCTAAAGCGTGTGTGCTGCAACAAACATCTATCTCAGAATATCGGGGAGTACGGCGTGTTTATCACCTCAATGAGCGATAAGCCCTCGCCGAGCGTAGGACTAGGCGCTGTATGAGCAACATTAAGCCCGGTTTGCGAAATTTCGCGGCATGTAATCTACTGAAGAGCATTTGCAAGACGAGTGTGTGGGGCGATAGCAGACGACGGGCATGATTAGTAGCGCGGTCAATGACGTCTTTCTCCGTAGGCGCATAGTCGATGGGATGATAGAATGGGTCGTCGTAGCTGGAGATGGAGATTAGCCGCGAGCCGTCAACCTCCGGGGTTATGACATACTTAAGCGTCTTTGAGAAAATGCCCCTTGCCAGCCTAATGCTCGTCATCCAAGCTGTGTTGATTTCTGCCATCATGGCAATTTCAAACGTTGGTCGCTCGGAAATTACCCATGTCCACGTCTCGATGCCAGCGGCGATGGCAGATGGCGTAAAGACCTCAAAAGGCAAGGCAACCATATAGTACATTAATGTATAATCACACTGCCATGCCAGTTAATCGAGGACACGAATAAGCGGTTGGTCATACCTTGGTCACTGCGATGAGGGATGAAGCGCAACGAAATAGTAACCTCTTCAAGTCCTGGATGGTGAACGAGTTACGCTTATCGCGCACCGCGGCAAGGGCCGAGTGCATCTTTTCACGAAGAGCCGCGATCTCAGGGACTGGATCTTTTTCATCTGGTGGTTTCTGGAGGTTCTTGCCTAAAGCCGCCGTGCATAAGTTTCGAAAAGGGGTCATGAATACCACCATAGCACTAACCTCCCCGCCCAGCAAGACGTAGGCCAGCTATCTCTCCCGTGTAATACGCCTTTGATGCAATTTGACTAGTCACAATCTTAGCGCGATCAGGCTTATGCTTAGAAAGCGCAGCAAGGGAAGCTATGCAATAGTGAAAGATATGAAACAAGGAGCTTCGAATACACATACATAGCTTTCGCTCTACAGGACCAATGGCCTTTCCATAATTCTCAGCAACTGAGGCGCCGAGATCGACCGAATCAATGGGCGAGAGTGATTGATTAACGGCGAGGTATTTCTTGAAAAGACGGTAAGTTTTGTCATCGCGTATGGTGGGTAATGGGGGCAGTTACCTGGAGCGTGGATTGTAATTCCATGGGAGCACGACCGAGTGCAAGCTCAAACCATCGACCAGAATTACGCTGCAAATTGACGAGAATTTCATCCCTAATTTTGTAGTCATCAGGAAGCTGGAGAGTTATGTCTACTCGATCTGAGTGTAATTCGTAGACCGGATTATACTATGACACCTGCTGAGCAAGATACATGGAACAGCAACTGGGGCCTCACCTCGTCCACATATTCACCCTCACATGAACGCCGGAGTAGCGTAAGTACCTCGAGGATTGAAAACACAAGAGGGGGGTCGCACATGAGCGATGGGAAGAACGTGATGAGTCTGTGGAGATATTTCGATGCTACGGCGCGTGCCTTTGCGACTCGGTGCGTGCTGCTGGTTAGCAGGACTTGCAGCTCTCGGGGTAATTCACCCGGTAAAGATTGGGTCCGAGCCTGGTGATTTAGATCCTGAATTGCGTCTGTAATAATCTGCACATTGTTCGGTTGCGAGTTGCGGTAGAACTCATGTTCCACGTACCTTATCAGCCATGGACTCCAAACATGCGCTTAGCTCTGTACGGCTGTTAATGCTACTGTTCGTGAAATAGGGCACCAGAGATGAGGGGAGACCAGCGGTAGCACGCATTCCTTCTACATCATGCATGGCAAGAAGAAAAATGACTTCTCCAGGAGACAATGATCGGATCTCCCTGTGATTGTACGGTAGATACTTGCTGAGCAAGCTGCGATGCTTTTGCATAACCTAGTATACCGTAATGCGCCGCATATATTGTATTGACGAAGGAACTCACATTATCCGCGTATTCCTGCCGAATCGACGAATTGAACTCAATGTCGCTTACGAGCAGATCATGGGCCTCCTCAAACACAAGGGCAGGCGTCTTTGCAGCGATACGAGACAATGCAGGGCGGCGCCACTCCGTCGCCGAACCATCCTTTTCATCGGCCGCGGTAAACTGGAAGAGAGTACAAAGGAACCACATTTTACGAAACAGGGCTACCAATTCAGGAGATGAGGTAGAGCGAGGATTAAGGTCAGCATGACTCAGAAGCGCATCGATCGGTAGGAGAAGAGAGACAAGTTGTTCAGCCAGGTCTTCTGCCTTCATATGCCGGTTCTGAACGGCAGCTTTTTGGATCGCGATCCCCTTGTCCTCGAACAGCGAGAGGAGTTCCTGCAAGTAGATATAATAGAACTCTGCTCGTTGATCCAGCTCGTGCGCAAGCCTGGTCTGTGCAGCCAGAATCTGTGGAGGGTTGTTCTAAATGAAGTTCAGTTTAATCCTGAAATGGCCCTACCATATTGTTCGAGAACCTTGGGTCGTCCGAGTACATAGAGATACTGAGAGAAGAGAATGCCTTTATAATATCTAAGAACGACGGTTCGGAAGCTTTCAATGCTAGATCCACAAGATTATGGGCGATGGCGGCCTCAGCATATGGTTCAGAAACTGGAAGTCGTTGTATAAGCATAGAAATGGTTAGTCTAGTAGCCTGTATAATTGATTATAAGTTGGGGTTGTTTTGATACTAACAACGGCACTCACTTCATCGCGCTTGAATTCAAGAGCAAGCCTTGATACCACCGATATCGTACTAGTGGTAATTAGTCGTCTCTCCTCTTCGGTGTGGCCATGAGTAACTGAATCGATGGAGTGCACAGTGACGCGATCTGATTCCATAAGTGTGTATTCGCCATTCAAACCGGAGAAGAGGCTGAAGGGCGGGAAGTTATGTGGTACGTCGTGTATCTCCTTGCTCGTTGTGGCGACGTAATTCAGCAGCGAGTACATGTTTGACATAATTAGGTCGTCACCCGGTGCCAACTACCCTGGATGAGAAGATAGTGAACAGAGAACAGGTGACAAATACCTGGATGCACAAAGCCAGACACTTGGCGGCAGCGTATATAGGTGGAGAAATTCGAGACTCGCTAACGAATTCATTCTCAAACGTGGCTACCGGTGACGTGATAAAACGCCTAAGATGAGATACCAGAGAAGACGCCGTCTCGGGGAAACTACACATGAGTAGTGGACACTCCAAGACAACAAGGAAAGAGAGAGTAACATACTGTCGCACTAATACGGTGACTGCTTTCGAGGCGGCCACTTGAACAAGACTATCGGCGATTGGCGAATCCATGCTAAGAATGACTTTGAGGCGCAAAAAAAGGTTGCTGTCGAGATTCCCAAGGGCAACAACGCAGACGGTGCCAAGTTTCTAGCAGGAGTTGAGGTGTAGCAACGACCAAAGCTAAGGCCGGATCTTACCAAGCTCTCAGACATGGTCTCCCATGCGTATGCATCCAGTGACGGCTCAGAATCCATCTCCTCGATCTGTACAAGGAGATCGGTAAACGTTTGTGTGGATAACTCGAGAGACTTTTTCAGGGCACTTTGCAGGGGCGGCTCAGAGGCACCAGTCTCAGCAGCGTCACGGGTGAGTGCTGACCAGGCCTTATTAGCAGCTGCAGCCTCAACCTCTTCCCCAGAGTTAGGATAGACGAGTGCTTGTGACGGATAGAGAGCTTGAGCTAACATGGTCCACTGAGCCTCTTCCACGCAGCACAGGAGAAAATAGCCATTAAGGGGTCGACCACTCAATGCATAGCGTGATAGGAGAGCTTGTATGTAGTTCTTGACGTCAACTTCGCCGTCTTCAGCTTGAATGACGTTGAGGAGAGAGCGATTCAAGCGCTCGATTACATCATGTTCAAAGAGGACATTGAGGTGCTCAGAGATTGAAGCCCATCCATGATAGGTCCAGGAGAACTCAGTGGAGATGATAGCGCGATACAATCCATGAAACGAGAGCGCATGGAGGGTGAGTATTTCAGCGGCTGTCAAAGACTTAAAAATACGGATCCAGCAAAAGATCAAATACTTACGAGGACTATCTTGCAGTTTGTTGACCAGGACAGATGTGAAGGTCGTTATAGCGGTCATGACGCCCTCCCTGTATTCCGAATGGACCGCGGAAAGCTTCAAAAGAGCGGAGACCGTCGTGTAGGTTAATTGGTCTGGTAAAGACCAATCTAGCAAGAATTTTCACTCGAATATTCATTTGGCGAGACCGGGCTAAAAGCTCACCATCCCAGGTTAGGTTCATGTCGAAGTCAATATAGGGAATGTCTCGGAGAATATCGAGCAAGACAGGAACTGTTGTTGGAAGAAGAGCAGTCGATATGTTCACAGAGAGCTCTGCGAAGCCGATATTGCACCTCGCCCTCGAAGCCGACTGGACTCGATGATAAAATTATCATGCTAAAGTATGTAAGGGTCACTCACCATAAACACCCTCTGCTCCAAGCTAGCATTGACGCCACTCTCATCCACATCATCCGTAAAGATAGCTCTAGTCGTGACATTGGAAGTGATCAGGTCGACAGAAGAGTCGATTGTGGGGTCCGCAGGGTCATCTTTGGAAGCGCCCACGCTGGCAGCGAGATCGGAGAGAATTAATTGATGGATATTGAATTCAAGACTACACACGGAGAATGAACATTTTGAGAGTCTCAAAGGTGATACCAGGATGAAGCGTACCCGTCCATAGCGTGGCAGAAAGTCGTTGGCTCAAGTTGCCAAAGCGGAACAGAATAGAGAAGACTGTATCACGTGCCGCTCCACCCCTATCTTATTCACTACAGTACGAGGCGAAGAAATAGTACATAGCACTACAGGACAGGAGTAACAAACTCGAGAATTTCCTTGATCGACTTACCCCGGTTTTGGTTGACCTTGCCACTGGCGGCCAGTGGTGTGGTTGTGCCGCATTTCACAGAGTTGTGCTGCTGACCCATGTTGCCGCTCGGATTTGAGCTACGAATCCTATGTATCACCCAAGACTGGGCCTGCTCTCACAGCGCGACCAAACCACTGGCATCCATTCTCGATCTTACGCTCTTCCCAAAACAGCCGATATGGTATAAATCACGAGTGGGTCATTCACGCATTTTTTGAGCGCGTCCACTGTACACACACACTACACACCTTGCGTTGTGGCCGCACCTCTGTAGATCGCCATCGACCAGAATATGCCAGATGTTGGATAGACTTGCAACATACGCGCCTGAATGCCCCTCGACCCGGACTACTTCACTCTTCGAGTTGACCAGACGCGCTTTCTCGAACAATGCCCGTGCACGAATACTCTTCCCATCCACCTCATCTAGTCTCCTAGCAAGTACCCACAGGGTGATATCCTTCGGGTTGGCCTTGAGCATGCGCAAGTCGTTTGTTAAAGCGCTCGCGAGTGCCGTGCCTCTCTTCTCTAGGTTCTGTCGCGCGGCGCCAAAGGTCGCGACGGCCGAGAAAATACACGTAGTGCGAACGCATGCACTGCGCGTGCAGTACCAACGCGTCTGCTGTCTCTGCGTCACCAAGCCGTGTCACAAAACGGTCTTGCTCCTTCACATCCAGCGCAACAGTTGCGGATGCAATAGCTTCACATGTACACGCAACACACGCACGGCCATTATTACAAGCGTCTTATCGACGCATTTGAGCTCTTCCGTACGCTTCTCCTCTGAAAGGTTGGGCGCTGCTCCCCTTGCTTGATCAGGCAGCCCGCAGCGATAAAATTTTCGTGAGATGTGGACACCACTTTTGTTCAGCATTTCTTCGGCGCTTTCAGGCATCTCAAGGCAGGCAAGGACGAGCCAGAGCGCAACGGAGAGTGTGATCACTTCAACAGCGAGGGAGGTTTCCAGATTCAAGGTTTCTTTTCCGAGGCTTCCCGAGTTTGGAGTTCTAGAGCTAGGTCACAAATGAGTTTATAAAAGAGGGCAGAAATAGGAAGTCGTACTTCGTCGTAATGCGCGCTTTTTTGGTTTCATGTCATGCTGAAGGTCAGCAGAGTGTCAGCAGCCGCTAGCCAAATAATTACAGTGCTGTACGGCGGCAAGTAGATGGTCTTAGTCAGCCAAACATCACGTGCCTGAACTATCGACGGCTCCGCTAGCGAAAGCTGCCAGTGCAGTCACCACGTAGACCAACCGATGGAGGAAGACCTCATCGTTGTCGACGATCTCGATTCTAACGCTCAGGATGCCGCAGGTCCCTCGAAGATAGCCGCAGGAGCTCAACCCACACAAGCCGCCGCCACTGGCCGCCCACAAAGAGCCGCGACACTACGCGCTCGAAGGCAGAGCTCCCCTGCGTATTCCGACGGTGGTGATGCGACTTCTGCACGAGCAATGCGTTCTTCTGCGAAGGCAAAGGCCGCGCCAAAGCTCAAGCTCAAGTTGAGCGAAAAGACCGCCGCCCTGGCTCCAGGCATGTCCTTCCTTGGCCCATACGATCGCGAGCTCGACTCCGACGACGAGGAGTTGTCCTTTGAGGAGCAGTTCATACTTCGCATGCCACCTGGAGAGGACTGCAGCAAGCTACGTGAGATGGTGGCCGCTCGCGAGATCTCACCTGATGTCTGGTTCAAGTTCAAAGGTAAACTCCTAAGTTAGCGTCCTCCAAGTACTGTCTGATATCTTAGAGCAGACTCGCGTCGCGCTGTTTTCCACATGGCGGACAACATGTATTCAGCAAAACTGGTTGATCTACCTTGCGTTATCGAAGCACAGAAGACCCTCGACAGTAAGAGAATGTTCAAGGTCGCTGATATCTGCCAGGTTTGGCCCTCTTTTATGTTTATGACCACCTAATTCACATGTGCGCAGATGCTTCTTGTTGAACAAAAGATTTTCAGCGAAGAAGTAGTAAGTAACCAAAAGAGTTTCAACATCGATGACTTCATTTGGCCCCACGGCGTCACGCCACCGCTCCATCATGTCAGAAAGAGACGCTTCAGGAGACGGGTAAACAGGCGGACAATAGAAAGCGTTGAACAGGAGGTCGAGCGACTACTTGAACAGGATGCTCTGGCGGATGATGTTAAGTACGGTATGTCTCTACGCCATCAATCCCCTACTCCTCTTGCTCAACTGGGCTTTGTAGAGGTCTTGGACAATGTAAACCCCGACTTATCTGACTCTGAGTTTATCGAACAAGACGACGGATTAGAGGCGCAAACGCCCGGAGCCCATTCCGAGCACGGCGATGCCGGGACACCTGGTGGAGGGGCCGACGATAGCGACGATGACGAAGGTGAGGCAGACGGGGACATCGACGAGGAGCTCGCCGCGGAGCTCGATCGCGAGCTCGAGGGCGACGACGAAGATGAGGACGAGGACGATGAGAGCGAAGACGAAGATGAAGAAGATGAGGACGAGGACGATGAAACACAGCAGGCACGTCAGCTCCTGAACGAGGAGATTGCCGACCTCGAGTTCGCCGTGCGCAAGAAAGAAGCAGAGGTCGCGAGCACGGGCAACCCTCTGATTCGCAAGCGTTTCGAGGATGCGCTGAAGAAGCTCCGTGCGGATCTCGAGGTGAAGATGGGCCAGAAGGATGAAATAATCGAAATGGTGAGGCTTCGCAAGGCTGGTGAGCCAGAACCAGATGAGGGCGAGGCCGGAGATGATCCAGAGGGAGACGATGGAGTCGATCCCGAAGAAGCAGAGGACAGGGAGGAAGCAGGTCCCCTTCCTATGCAGGGCATCGAGATACCAGCGGTCATCCAACTCAACGGCGCAGAGGGTGCTCAGTTACCTCCACCAGACGGGGACTTGTTTGGGCCAGAAGACGGCATGGACATCGGATAGACCGTCCTCACTTACGCACTGCCTCCGCGCGTCGTATCTCTGCACATGCTCATGGCTTCCACACAGAACAACGTTCGTTTACCCCCGCTATTATTTCGGCTCATGCTCATACCTTCCGTACAAAATGAACAAAAAACCTGTTCTGTATTAAAAACATGCGCCTCTCTGCCGGAGCGAGGCGAGGTATACCTTGTATAACGTATCCGCCCCTTCTGGAGTCCCGGTGTGGGACAGGGAGGCGCAGAAGCCTGCCAGACGGTCCGATGCCGGTGGTAAGCGCTATTGGCTCTGATGCAAACTTTGGCTGGGATGCTGTCTTGGCCTGTCCATGAGAATGCGCAAATGCGCAGTTGTGTCACTGTCTGAAAATCACGATTAGACTGTTGCGATGTACCGACGTATGAGAGTCCGAGTCGTACGAGCCTCCGAAGCCGATGAATCGGCGATCGATGATAGCCTGCGGCCTCTCATGCGAGTGCTATCCAAAATCAAATTCTACAGAATAACGATACAATGCGGCAGTGACCAATGGCGGCATCACAAACGCTGTTATGTATGAACCACAGGCATCTATACCGTAGCACCAATCCACTCCAACACCTTACTCCGGCTAGCTATCTGAGCCCTCAGCTCCTCTTCCTCCATTTGCTCCTCTCTTCTGCAAACGAGCTCTTGTGGCGTAACTCCCTGGAGAGTCATTAAAACCAGATTCAAGTCGTCCATCACCTTCACCATTACATCCCCCCCCCCCTTGTAGATTTGTAGCATCTCCCCTGCAGCGATGCGGGGAGAGGGTGGTCGGGGCCAGGATGGTCTTCAGAAGAAGACTCAGAGACATTAGGGTTGTCTGAAAGAGGATCACTGTCGTTACTTGGTGGACTGGGGGGAGGTACCGGAATGTTGGAATAATGATTGTCGTGGAACCTCCTCATTAGATCGTGAACTTCGTCGCTCCTCCAACATTTGTAAGTGGCGACGCCGTACGCATAATCGAGGATGATATTGGGGGGTAGCCACTGTCCCGTGCCCTGGAATACAGCATCCATGCGTGCCCCTAAGGCAAATGCAGCGAAAGGGTTGACATTTGTGTTTGCCAATTGGGCCGGGTCCATCCAAGGGTCCATCAGGAAGATGACCATTTAGTTTCGGGGTTTTAATTGGTTTTCGCTAGTTTCCGGGTTTCCGGAAACCTGGAGCCCGGATACCAGTGCCCATTACTGTAATTATGTAATATATACTATGATTCATTGTAGTTAACATTAATAGAATTGTTTTAAGATTTCTACAGTAAATAAGGTTTGTCTTTCCCCTGACAGATTCCCAAGGAGGTTTCCAGGATAAGTGACATAAGTTTCCAGATAACCAGGAATCTAAGGTTTTCAGAGATTTTTTAAGGTTTTTTAAGGTTTTTGAGGTTGAGAAACCTCTGGAAACTTTTTGGTCAACTTCCTGATGTCTGGGTTATCCCCACTGGGCTTAACCAGCCGATGTAGGGTGATATGGTCTGAGTGTGGGGGTCCTTGGTCGACTCTCCATACATCATCAGGATCCAATCCATAATTCGGCATCTAAAGTGGTGGTCTTTAAAGCTGTCTAAACATGGAGTGTAAAAGACTCTTACTTTTAAGAAGGCAGTATCTCCACCGGAGACCCTCTCATGCATGGTCTTGGCCAATAGTATTCCATTCTGGGTGTCGTTGAATCGACGATGTTGATGCCTGAAATGAATGGCAATGAACTGGGGTCATAATGGGGATGACGATCTTCAATAATCCTTAAGATGTACTGGAAAGATCACTGTTACTAAAGAATCACATAACTGGAGACTATAAACTTACCTCATCACCTTTGCACTTGGGAATCAGGTGCACAGTGTCACAATGCACTGCAGGCTCCCGTGTGATGGTGCAAAAGTCACCATCTCGTCGTTTGATATCTTGTCTGAAGTTAGGGCGATGTGTGACAACACTGGCAGTGGATGTCATTTGTTTGTAAGGCAATCCACAAAGATGAAATCCTCTACAGAAATGGGAAATAGTAAGCATGTTGAGCATTGATAAGAAGAAAGTACCTGTAGGATTATAGTGGTAGATGGCATTGGCCAATGATGTGCTGCCATAGTAGTCAACTGCAGTGCCATCTGGGATTGTAGAGATGTCTCCACAGGCTCCACAAATGGTGAACAAGACATAATGTAGCCATTTGAATGGACATTTAGACAACCTTTGAACATTGCTATCAGGGATGGACAGGAAGTGAACTTGAGTCCCATGGGCATTAAGGTAGATTTCGACCATTGTGTGCATTTGTGGAAAAAGATGATGATGGTAGGTTATGTAGGTGTTGGGTTTGGTCTGGAATGAAATGATGTGTGTTTGGTGCTCAATGATGAGGTCGGCAAAGTGTCGGCAATTGTGCCAGTGGTGACTGGTCCAATATGGATAATGTTTCAGAGACACATGTCCCCCAGCAAACTTCTGAGCAAAGAGCTTCCCTCCATGTGCAACATCTTCAGCATCTGCCATCTTATTCCTCTATGGTTTCTTGTGTGCACTCGCTGCATCCTTTCTGCCTTCTAGCTTTCTCTTTCTCGCTGTGATGCCATCTGACACATCATGATAAGCTCTGCCTCTGGTATGGAGAGAGGTGAGGTATTTTCGGACCGACAGACTGGCTGGGGTCACGTGACCCCATGACTCATTACGATTACGCCCTCGACTCATTGCTTGGACTGGATGACTGAGATTCTTACTGTACCGCTGATTGACGGCTCCGGTCTGATTACTGATACATGCATCATGCTGACAGTGTATGATAGGTAGATGACTGATTACTGACAAACCGGCTTAGCAACCGGTTTTAGGACTATTAGTCATACTGGATTCGAACCTGTATATATAGGACTCTGTACAAACAGTTGAGCCTTAAGCTCGACTTTGCTTTGCAATCGCAGCCTCTTGTTCACTCCTATTCACTGCACGGCTCTCCTCTACTCTTCCATCTACTCTCTAAAGGTCCTTAAAGGCAGACCTTGCCTTCGAAGCTTAGTGATTGTGCTATAACAATCAATGCACATCTCAGGAGTCTGAATCACGTGTCTCAGCATGCCTTGGACCGCACACCTTCCTCATCCGTCAAGTGTGCACAAAGCCCTGCTGCGGGCTTAACACAAGTTGAGCTTCTCTTAAGCCAAACTGGCTGACATACTACTCAACCTCAGAAGAAAACAAAAGCTCTCAAAGAGCCCTGACATCAGGTTCCGAAATAGAACCTCCGATGACCTCCCTTCAGAAATACAAGGGAAAGCCTTCTGGCTAGAATCACAAACTGAGGGACGATCAGCATACCACCTCAGAGACGGGCTATACACATACCCCATAGAATACATCAACGGGACCTGGTACAAAATCAGCTGGACCATTGACCAGTGCTATGAAGTTAGCAGAGAGGACGAGATCAAAGATCCTCAAGAACTAGGACTAGGAATCAAAAATCAACCATTCCTACTTGCTCCAGACCTCGAGCGAATTCACACAGAAGTTACCCAAGGAAGCGACGAAACCCCTGAAGCAGAAGTTGCTTCACCAACATCCGATCCAGACATCCCCACAACAGACCAAGCTAACACACCGGTCATCGAACAACTCATGCAAGCAATGGCACAAGCAGCAATCACCGTAGCTCACGTACAACCCACATAAGCAGCAGGACCAGCACAACCAGCACAACCTCCCGCCGGAGGACAACCAGGCAGTGGAGGCAGACAACCACAACAGCCTCCCGCTGGGGGACAACCAGGTGGTGGAGGAGGTGGTGGAGGAGGTGGTGGAGGCGGAGGAGGCCAACCTGCGGCAGGACAACAAGCTGCAGGGCAAGCAGCCGCTGCGCCACCTCGAACAGAACCCCTCAAAGGAATGGTTCCCCAAATCTTCCAAGGAGATAGGAAGGACACCGAACGATTTATGCAACAATTCGGAGCCTACCGATTCCTCAACCGACACAACTCTACATTCATAAACAAGGCAGAAATGGTGGCATATGCCCTCACCTTTATCAAAGGCCTGCAAGTAGATGACTGGGCTTACGATATGGCAGACCAACTGTCTATCAAAGTAGAAGGAAATCCGGTCACAGGAGATCCCCCGACCCATGCCGAAGGAGACCAAGCCCTCTGGGACTGGTTTGCAAGATCCTTCAGAGATGCTTTCACCGATTCGACTAGAAAACAAGACGCTTACTCCCGCCTCACCAAAATGGAGCTAAACATGGATAAAGTCGACACATCCATCACCCTCTTCAAACACTTGATCAGAGAGGCAGGATGGGGACCCGACACAGAAGGAACAATTAAACTGTTCCAAGACATGCTACCTGTCGGACTCCACCGCACCATACGTCAACGAGAGACACTACCCGCCACTCTCGAAGAGTGGTACGATGCTGTCAGAAAAACGGTCCAGAGATGGCAAGACCTCAATGACAACATAGGACCTAAAGGAGGACCGGGACATATCTCCACTAGGGCCAACAGAATGCATGGATACCAGAAAGCACCCACCCCGAGGAAGCATAAAGACCCTGATGCCATGGATGTCGATGCAATTCGCACAACAGGGAAACTATCCGACGAAGAATGCACCCGCCTCATGAAGGAAGGAAGATGCTTCCACTGCCGCAAACTAGGACATATGTCACGAGCCTGCCCTGAAAAGGGCAAAGACAAAGGAAAGAACCCCGACCAACCCCGCAGTGCCCAAGGACAGTACACCAAAGATAAACCAAAGGTCTGCACAGCGGTGATCAATGAAGATGAAGAGGACCAGCATAGCAAAGCTGAAACCTCGACCATGGCACCACCTTCCTACACCAAAAAGGATGTCCTCCAGTACATCAGGGGAATGTCCATTGAAGACTGCAAAACCCTCTACAAGGAGATGTCTGCTCAAGCGGATTTTTAGGCAGCTCAAAGCCGACGGCCTGGCTTAGAGCGATTGGATTGCAAAATACAATGTACATTAGGAAACTCTCGACTCTGAATATGAATGTTTCTTTCCACACTTTGCAATCCAAGGCCGATGAATCAGCTCTCATTGATAGTGGAGCTACAGACAACTTCATCGATGAAGAAACATGGAAACGACTGGGAATCAGAAAGAAGGAACTCGCCCGACCAGTCACAGTCCACAATGTTGATGGGACTGAAAACAAACAAGGAAAAATCACACACTACTGCTGGCTCTGCATTGTCAAAGGAGAGAAACACATGCTCCAACGGTTTTATATCATGGCACTGGGAAAAGACCACATCATCCTTGGCTATCCCTTCCTCTACGACTTCAATCCGAAAATCAACTGGAAAACAGGGAAGGTTCTAGGAGAGTCCGTACAACTCCAAAGTAGCCGCTACATGCATGTCGCCAAAAGAATCTTCTTCATGCAACGAGAAGCAGTTAAACAAGTAGGGAAACCAAAGGAAGGAGAAGCCATCTACATACGGCACACCAACATCGCACAAGAATGGGCCCAAAAGGCAAACCAAAACAAAATCCATCTCACCCTTGACACTATTCCAAAGGAATACCGAAGACATCAAAAGGTATTCTTGGAAGAAGAGGCACACCGCTTCCCACCTGCATGGTTGGAAGACATGACGATCAAACTAACCCCCGATGCACTGAGAGAATTAAACTGCAAGGTGTACCCTCTGTCAAGAGACAAGCACAAACTCCTCCAAAAATGGATCCTTGAAGAGGAAGAGTTGGGACAAATCTATGAAGGTCCCTCACCATATACCACACCGGTCTACTTCATCAACAAAAAGGACAGCTCGGAAAAGCAGATCATCATGGATTACTGACAGCTCAACAAACACACAGTCTGCAACAACAACCCCCTACCGAACATTCAATCAGCATTAGAAAGGCTACATGGAAAGTTGCTTTTCTCAAAGTTCGACATCTGCTGGGGCTATAACAACATCCGTATTGCAGAAGAAGACCAGCAAAAGGCAGTGTTTAAAACCCCACAAGGCACCTACATTCCACGTGTCATGTACTCCGGCCTTACCAATGCCCCACCTTTCTTCCAACAAACTATGCATAGAGACTTCCACCCCTTACTCCAGAAGTACCCTGAAAATCTGGGGAACTATATGGACGATTGGTGGATCGCCACAGCAAACGACAAAGAAGGAAAGGAACTCCACAAAAGAATTGTCCACAAATTCCTCGACAAAATGGAAGAGTGCTCCTACTTCTTGAAACCTAAGAAATGCCAATTTGAAAAGGAAGAAATGGAGATCCTTGGATGGTTAGTGGGAGGCGGACGAGTGCACATCGATCTGGCCAAAGTAAAAGGAATTTCAGAATGGCCCAGAACCCTCCAATCCGTGGAAGAAGTAAGAAAAATGCTAGGAGTGCTGGGATATCAAAGGCCCTTCATCCAAGGCTTTGTGTCTATTGCAAGGCCCCTACACAACCTCACGAAAAAGGGGACCCAGTTCTGTTGGACCCAACAATGCACAGATGCCTTGGAAGAATTAATCAAGCAAGTAACCACAGAACCAGTCCTCTGGCACCCAGACCCCGCCAAACCCTACGAACTCGAAGTGGATGCATCAGCCTTTGCCCTGGGAAGTATCCTCTATCAAAGAGACGATAACAACAGACGCCGTGCAGTTGCCTACCACTCAAAGGCACTAAACCAAGCCGAGAGGAATTACTCTATTGGAGATTGAGAATTCCTAGCCATCATCGAAGGCCTCAAACATGTTTGACATCTAATCATGGGATCTCCCCATAAACTCACGATTTACACGGATCACGACAATCTCCGCTACTATCAGCACCCACAGAAGCTGAACTGCCACGTGGCTTGCTACATTGTGTTCCTAGCAGACTTCGATTTCGAACTCGTGCACCTCCCAGGAAAAAGAAACCAAGCAGACCCACTATCTAGACGCCCCGATCACGATGATGGGTCGACGGATAACGAAGAAACCACAGCACTCCCAAATGAGCTGTTTGCAAGGGCAATTGAGATCACCATCCTGAAATGCCAAGTCCACCAATTACAAAAAGAGAATAGTGAACTTTGCCTAGCATGAAAAAAGAAGTACAGGATCTACCAAGACGAATGGAAGGTCTGGTGGAAGGCGGGATCCTTAGTTGTTCTGGACAACAGACAACTATGATGCACCTTCCTACAGGAATACCATGACACACCTACATCCGGGCATCCGGGAGTCTGGAAGACTTACCAAGCATTAAGACGTGATTACTGGTGGCTGAACTTACACAAAGACGTAGAAGACTATGTAAAAGGATGCACAACCTGTCAGGCGATAAAAACTATCACACACTGCAATGTGCCTCCTATCACACCAATCGGACCAGGAGAGGATGCCACACCTTTCGCCACCATCACGGTCGACTTCATTACTAAACTACCCGAATCATGCGGCTGTGACACAATCCTCACCATTACTGATCATGACAGCACTAAAGCCGTAATTCTGATCCCATGCCGAGAAAACATGGGGAGCGAAGAAGTTGCAAGGCTCTTCAGAGATCACGCCTTTCCCTATACCGGAATTCCCAAAAGAATCATCTCTGATAGAGACACGCGGTTCACATTGCAATTCTTCAAGGAACTCTGTGCCCAACTGGAGATCAAACAAAACATGAGTTCGGCGTACCACCCCCAAACAGATGGACAATCCAAAAGAACAAACCAGATGGTGGAAACAATCCTGTGAATCTTCTGCAACCACCAACAAGATAACTGGGCAGACTGGCTCAAAATTGCCCAGTACATGATCAATTCCCGCCCCTCGGCCACCACAAAGAAGCCCCCTTACGAACTATGGATGGGGTTCATTCCCCGCACTCATCAACCCACACGTGTCGGAAATGTACCGGCACTTGAAGAACAAAAGTCCCAGCTTCTAGAAGCTAGAAAAAGCGCCCAAGAAGCCATCAGCAAGGCGCAATCCCTCTGGTCAAAGGACCCACACTTCCAACGATACCGCCTGGATCAGAAGGTCTGGCTAGAAGGGACTCATCTTCGCACCACACACCCAACAACCAAATTAAGGGCCAAGCACTTTGGACCCTTCAAAGTTACGGAAGTACTTAGCGCCGTGATGTACAGACTGAACCTCCCACCTGCATGGAAAATCCACAATGCATTCCACACGGCTGTCCTCCACCCATATAAGGAAACGGAGCTCCATGGGCCTAACTTCATCGAAACACCACCTGACTTAGTGGAAGGACACGAAGAATGGGAAGTAGACAATGTGTTGGCCTCGAGGCACACTGTTACCGTCCCCTCGACCCTGGGACTTCCCCCCTTCGATCGACGGGGATATCAGCCACGCGGACGACCCAATGGAGCTGGATGACCCTGAGTAACGGTAAGATCGGACTAGTGTTATTAGTATACGCCTCACCTGATGTGGATGGACTACATGAGTCGCCTTGTGACTCAGCCCCTATGTACGTGACTCGCAGCCCCGTATCCTCATGCCCCGCGCCCTGTGCCCAGTACCCTGTACCCTGTACCCTGTAACAGTATAAGTACGACTCCCTAGTGACTCTAGGTCGCTAAGTTGAGTCTCCTGTCCGTCTTACGACGGCAATAGCATCTATTCTCTACTCCTAGCCAGAAGGCGGCCGCTAAGAGCCTTATCACTATCACTCCGAGTCTACTCGTTATCGTCGCGTAAGCAGCGGTGACACACACCAGCAAGAGGAAAACATTGCAATACCTGGTCAGGTGGAAAGGCTTCTCGGAGGCACACAACTCTTGGGAACCAAAAGGGAATCTGGGTAACACCGCCCTCAAGGTAAAGGAATTCCACGATAAGAACCCTAAGGCCATTCGTCAAATGGTTATAAACCCCCAAGAAATCGCTATGGAATCCTCACCACTCCCAGACATCTCTTCCCTCTGCACCCAATTCGAAAACCTGTCCCTCATGTCTTCACACTATAGTTCACCATCCCCTGCCACCTGCAACGCTATGCTGGCGGTGGATACCGAAGAAGTGGCAGTATTGGAGGCCTCACTCCACCCTACGATGGAAGCACCCCCCACCTTCCCAGAAAAACCGGAATACACCCCACCGATCGAGGAGCCCCTGAGGATTGATGGGAACAACTACCTATGCATCTCACCCTCGGGCTACAGTCTCCACCTACCCAGCCGTTCTCCCAGCCCTGAGCCACTTCCTATTCCTCCCCCTCGCATCCACCCAATTCCCCAAGACAACCCTAATGACCCCCATAATTGTGTCCAGGGGCTCAGCAACTTCGCAAGGGAACACCTTTTTTATTCAGCAACAGGGTTAGCAGCCGCCAAACTAATGCTAGCAAGGCAGGAAGAAGTAGAACACCCGTTGGTGTTGGACCTGGACACTAATGTGATCCACCACGTCGCCACCCCGCTCTCCTCACCCTCTAACACCGACACACATTCCACCCCCGCAACCACAGCTGACAGCCTCCCATCCCATTATTCCATCGAGGTCGATGCTGATGATCTGGTGCAGACACACCCCCAGGAAGACTGGATCAGGTTTGACCCAGATTTGCATCGCACCACCATCCATATCCCGGCCACCGAAGCCGAACCCAACGAGAGGGTACCCGCCCGCTTCATCTGCTTCAGGGTAGAACCCATCACTGGCGAACCTACCATCTATGGGACCATGGGAAGAGGCCGACCCATCTATGCCGAATGCCTGGAGGCCGCCCCCGCCAGTTGGGCCGCACCTGCTGACTATTGGGACGACAGCTATTTCCAACTATTGACCAAAGAAAGAATGATTGGTGGACCCCTCGAAAGAGCGATAGAAGATCTGGGAGATTATGGAGTCAAGGCCGACATCATGTGCCTACGGAATCTGGAGGCAGATTGGCGTAAGCTCACCCTCTGCTTGCAAGAAGTACAGGCCTTAGAAGCCTACACTCAGAGGAGAAGGGCAGAGTTCGGGACATACCAACTGGCTCACATTGGGCACACCAAGGCGGTTTGACAGCATCTTGTGAGAGCAAACACCTGAGAGCGCCTCCTGCAGCTGGTAGACAAAGATGACGAGAGAGGCGAGTTGGCATGGCGACACCGAACCAATTGCAGACGAGAAACCCCATATCACGAGACCGGGACCCTATGCCTGCGAGGAGGGGCACATAGCACCATTTTCTGGAATAGCGAAAATGCGCAAGATGACGCCCTGGCCCAAGACAAGTACGAAGAACGTTGTCGTTGCTCTTATTGCCTGTGGTTCGACCACATCTCCACCCACTGCGAGACCCCTCATTTCCTCTGCTCCACACAAACCTCCGGATGGTGTCACATGCCTTGTCATCACCGATATTTCAACAACCAGATGCCGGACACCTGTCCTTACGGAGGATGACACAAACATGCCAACGGTCATTATCTAACACGCCAACACACAGCATGGAACCTCTCCCTTTAAGACCGGCAGATCGAGTATGACCATCTTGCAGCAGGGTGCGACGACCTCTGCAAAGGAGAGATGAGTCGAGCTGGCATAGCCATGAGGCAGGCTATCACCCAGGTCGTCCTGGATGAGTTCGAGGGCAATAAACCCTCTTACACTCCCTGCTCCCCTTCACCTAACTACAATTATGTCCCTGGCGATAACGAGGGATCCGACTAGCACATGGAAGCACTTCTTTGAGGGGAGGTGATAAGCTCCGCCTCTGGTACGGAGAGAGGTGAGGTGTTTTACGGACCGACAGACTGGCTGGGATCACGTGATCCCATGACTCACATACGATACACGCGTGGCTCTCTGTTCGGACTAGATGACTGAGGTTCTTACTGTACCGCTGACTGATGACTGACTGATGGATGACTCACAAGCACATCATGCTTACTGTACGATAGGGTGGATGACTGATACCTTACAAACCGGCTTAGCAACCGGTTCTGAGATGATTAGTCATACTAGGTTCGACTCTGTATATATACGACTCTGTACGAACAGTTGAGCCTTAAGCTCGACTTTGCTTTGCAATCGCAGCTCCTTGTCTACTCCTGTTCCTTGCGCGGCCCTCTCAGCTCTTCCATCTACCTTTCGAGGTCCTTAAAGGCGGATCTCACCTTTGGAGCTTAGTGATTGTGCTATAACAATCAAACGCACACCTCAGGAGTCTGATCGTGTGTCACGGCACGCTTCGGACCGCACACCTTCCTCTTCAGTCAAGTGTGCACGAAGCCCCGCTGCAGGCTTAACACAAGTCGAGCTTCTCCTAAAAAGCCAACCTGGCTGACATACTACTCGACCTTGGAAGAAAGCAAAAGCTCTCAAAGAGCCCCGACATCAGGTTCAGAAATAGAACCACCGACGACCTCCCTACAGAAATACAGGGAAAAGCCTTCTGGCTAGAATCACGGACCGAGGGACGATCGGCATATCACCTCAAAGAAGGGTTGTATACATACCCTGTTGAATACATCAACGGAACCTGGTACAAAATCAGTTGGACCATCAACAAGTGCTACGAAGTTAGCAGAGAAGACGAGATCAAAGACCCTCACGAATCAGGATTAGGAACTAAAAGCTGACCGTTCCTATTCGCCCCGGATCTCGAACGAATCCACACTGAAGTCACACAAGGAAGTGACGAAGCACCCGAAGTAAAAACCGCTTCACCAACCTCAGACCCAGACATCCCTACAACCGACCAGGCTCACGCACCGGTCATCGAACAACTCACAGCAGCAATGGCAGCAATCGCCGTAGCTCATGTACAACCGGCACAGGTAGCCGGACCAGCACAGGCTCCACAACCCGCTGGAGGACAACCAGCAGGAGGAGGACAACCCCAACAGCCACCAGCCGGAGGACAACCACCAGCCAGAGGACAACCAGGCGGTGGAGGTGGCGGTGGCGGAGGAGGCCAGCCAGCAGCCGGACAAGCAGCAGCCGCACCACCCCGCAGTGAAGCCCTCAAAGGAATGATTCCCCAAATCTTCCAAGGAGACAGGAAGGACGCCGAACACTTCATGCAACAATTTGGAGCATATCGCTTCCTTAACCGACACAACTCCACCTTCACCAACAAAGCAGAACAAGTGGCTTATGCCATCACTTTCATCAAAGGACCACTGGTCGACGATTGGGCGTACGACATGGCGGACCAATTATCCATCAAGGTAGAAGGAAACCCAACTACGGGAGACCCCCCGACACACGCAGAGAATGATCCAACACTTTGGGAATGGTTCGCGAGAGCCTTCAAAGACGCCTTTACCGACTCCACAAAGAAACAAGACACGTACTCCCGCCTCACAAAAATGGAACTGGACATGGACAAAGTCGACTCTTCCATCACCCTCTTCAAACGTCTCATCAGGGAAGCAGGGTGGGGACCAGACGCAGAAGGAACAATCAAACTGTTCCAAGACATCTTACCTGTCGGACTCCACCGCGTTATCCGCCAGCGAGAAACCCTACCAGCAACCATGGAAGAATGGTACGACGCGACCCGGAAGACAGTCCAAAGGTGGCAGGATCTTAACAACAACATTGGACCCAAAGGAGGACCTGGCCATATCTCGACTAGAGCCAACAGGATGCAGAGCTACCAAAAACCCTCTCCGCCAAAACGACAGAAAGACCCTAATGCGATGGACATTGATGCCATCTGCACCACCGGAAAACTAACCGATGAGGAACGCACCAAACTCATGAAAGAAGGAAGGTGCTTCCGATGCCGCAAACTGGGACACATGTCGAGAGCCTGCCCCGATAAAAGCAAAGGAAAGGCTCCAGATCGACCCCGTAGCTCCCAAGGACAGTACACCAAAGAAAAACCCAAGGTCCGAGCCGCGGTAATCAACGAAGATGAGGAAGAGGAACAGCATAGCGAAGCTGAAACCTCAACCATGGCACCACCTTCCTACACCAAAAAGGACGTCCTCCAGTACATTAGGGGGATGACTATTGAAGACCGAGAGAACCTCTACGAGGAGCTATCGGCCAAGGCAGATTTTTAGGAAGCTTGAAGCCGACAGTCTGGCTTAGAGCGACTGGATTGCAAGATACGATGTACATTAGGAAACTCTCGACTCTGAATATGAATGTTTCTTTTCGCACCTCGCAATCCAAGGCTGAAGAATCCGCCCTCATAGATAGCAGCGCAACCGACAACTTCATCGACGAAGACACCTGGAAACAACTCGGAATAGGACGCAAAGAACTTGCCCGACCCGTCACAGTCCACAATGTAGACGGCACAGAAAACAAACAAGGAAAAATCACGCACTACTGCTGGTTACGCATCGTCAAAGGAGAAAAACACATGCTCCAGAGATTCTATATCACCAGCCTAGGAAAAGATCGCATCATCCTAGGATACCCCTTCCTCTATGACTTCAACCCCAAAATCAATTGGAAAACAGGGAAGGTCTCAGGAGACTCGGTACAACTCCAAAGTAGCCGATACATGCATGTTGCCAAAAACATCTTCTTTATGCAAAGAGAGGCGATCAAACAATTAGGGAAACCTAAAGAAGACAAAGCCATCTACGTGCGAAGAACCAACATCGCACAAGAATGGGCCCAAAAGGCGGACAAAGATAAAATCCACCTTACCATCGACACCATCCCGAAGGAATACCGAAGACACCAAAAGGTATTCTCTGAAGAAGAAGCGCGACGCTTCCCCCCTGCAAGATCGGAAGATATGACTATCAAACTAACTCCAGACGCACCAAAAGAGTTGAACTGCAAAGTGTACCCCCTGTCCAAGGACGAACGAGAGCTCTTGGAAAAATGGATCCTTGAGGAAGAAGAACTCGGACGAATCTACGAAGGACCCTCCCCTTATATGGCACCTGTCTATTTCATTAACAAAAAAGACAGCTCGGAGAAGAGGATCATCATGGACTACCGACAACTGAACAAGTACACAGTCCGAGATAACAATCCCCTGCCCAACATCCAGTCTGCATTAGAAAGACTTCACGGCAAACTGCTATTCTCAAAGTTCGACATTCGTTGGGGATATAATAACATACGCATCGCTGAAGAAGACCAAACCAAAGCAGCGTTCAAAACTCCTCAAGGCACCTATGTTCCTCGAGTCATGTACTTCGGGCTCACAAATGCACCCCCTTTCTTCCAACGAACCATGCATCGAGATTTCTGCCCGCTGCTCCAAAGGTACCCCGAAAACCTAGGAAATTATATGGATGACTGGTGGATAGCCACGGCCAACGACGAAGAAGGCCGCCAACTGCATAAACAAATCGTCCATGACTTCCTCGACAAAATGGAAGAATGTTCTTACTTCCTGAAGCCGAAGAAATGTCAATTCGAAAAAGACGAAATGGAAATCCTCGGATGGCTCGTAGGAGGTGGACGAGTTCGTATCGACCCCGCCAAGGTAAAAGGAATATCGGAATGGCCCAGGACTCTCAAATCCGTAGAAGAAGTAAGGAAGACCCTAGGCGTATTGGGCTACCAGCGACCCTTCATCCAAGGATTCGCATCTATAGCCCGACCTCTACACGACCTCACAAAAAAAGGAACCCCCTTCGTCTGGACCGAGAAGTGCACAAAAGCGTTGGACGAACTCATCACACGAGTAACCACCGAGCCGGTCCTCTGGCACCCGAACCCGACAAAGCCATATGAACTTGAAGTCGATGCCTCTGCCTTCGCACTCGGCAGCATCCTTTACCAAAGGGATGACAACAACAAACGACAAGCAGTCGCCTACCATTCAAAGGCACTGAATGCAGCAGAAAGAAACTATTCCATCGGGGACCGAGAATTCTTAGCCATCATTGAAGGCCTCAAACGCGTCCGACACCTTGTAATGGGATCACCCCACAAATTGACAATTTACACAGATCACGACAATCTCCGCTACTACCGACACCCTCAGAAACTGAACCGACATGTCGCTCGCTATATCGCATTCCTAGCAGACTTTGACTTCGAGTTAGTCCATCTCCCTGGTAAACGAAACCAAGCGGACCCACTGTCCCGACGCCCCGACCACAACGACGGATCAACGGATAACGAAGAAACTACGGCCCTTCCTAACGAACTCTTTGCCAGAGCAATAGAAATCTCCATTCTAGAACAACAAGTCCACCAGTTGCAGAAAACACAAGAACAACTGTGCCAAAGCTGGAAAAAGAAGCACAGCATCTACCAGGACGAATGGAAAGTCTGGTGGAAAGCGGGATCACTAGTGGTTCCCGAAGATGTACAACTCCAACGAATGTTCCTCCAGGAGTACCATGACACTCCAACGTCGGGACATCCCGGAGTTTGGAAAACCTACTTAATGCTAAAACGAGACTACTGGTGGCCCACGATCCATAAAGATGTCGAAGATTACGTCAAGGGATGCGCCACCTGCCAGGCGGTAAAAACAATCACACACCGCAACGTACCCCCCATTGCGCCGATCGGTCCTGGCGAGGATGCAACACCCTTCGCCACGATCACAGTCGATTTCATCACAAAATTACCCGATTCACACGGCTGTGATACAATCCTCACCATCACCGATCATGACTGTACAAAGGCCGTGATCCTGATCCCGTGCAGGGAAGACATGGGGAGCGAAGAGGTTGCGAGGCTCTTCAGGGACCACGCGTTCCCCTACACCGGAATTCCTAAAAGAATTATCTCGGACAGAGACACACGGTTCACCTCACAATTCTTCAAGGAACTTTGCGCCCAACTTGAAATCAAGCAGAACATGAGCTCGGCCTATCATCCTCAAACAGATGGGCAATCGGAAAGAACGAATCAGACGGTAGAAACCATCCTGAGGATCTTTTGCAATCACCAACAAGACAATTGGGCAGACTGGCTCAAGGTCACGCAATACATGATAAATTCCCGTCCTTCGTCAACCACGAAGAAACCCCCATACGAATTGTGGATGGGATTCATTCCCTGCACTCATCAACCCACGCATGTCGGGAATGTACCGGCAATCGAAGAAAGGAAGTCCCAACTTCTAGAAGCTAGGAAAAGCGCCCAAGAAGCCATCAGTAAGGCACAATCCCTCTGGACCAAAAACCCACATTTCCAAAGGTACTGGGTAGATCAGAAGGTCTGGCTGGAAGGGACCCACCTACAAACCACACACCCCACAATGAAATTAAGGGCCAAACGCTTTGGACCCTTCAAAATAACGGAAGTACTCAGCACCGTAACATACAGGCTGGATCTCCCAGCTGCGTGGAAGATCCACAATGCATTCCACGCAGCTGTCCTCCACCCATATAAGGAAACGGAACTGCACGGACCTAACTTCCCTGAAGCACCTCCTGACCTGATCGAAGGACACGAGGAGTGGGAAGTAGACAATGTGTTAGCCTCGAGGCGAACAGGGAGGGCAAAAACGCTACAATATCTCGTCCGGTGGAAAGGATTCTCCGAGGCACATGATTCCTGGGAACCAAAAGGGAATCTAGACAACGCCGCCAGAAAGGTAGAGGAGTTCCACGATAAGAACCCCAAGGCCATCCGGAGAATGGTTATAAACCCTCAAGAACTGACCATGGAGTCCTCACCACTCCCCGACATCACCATACTCTGTTCACAGTTCGAAAGTCTATCCCTGATGTCCTCACAATTCAGTTCACCGTCCCCCGCAACCCGTAATGCCATGCTGGCCGTCGACACAGAAGAAGTCGCCGTGCTGGAAGCTTCGCTACACCCCACCGACGAACCACCTCCGCCCTTCCCCGTTGAACCCAATTATGCACCACCGACTGATACGCCTCCCAGCTTAGGGATGGAAGAATATCTGCGACTATCACCGTCGCTCTACAGTGTCCACGGACCGAGCCGAGTCCCCAGCCCCACACCACTTCCTATTCCCCCTCGTACAAACCCATTGCCCCAGAACAACCCTAATGACCCACGTAACCAGGTCCGGGGTCTGAGTAGCTTCGCCCAAGAAAGGCTCTTCTATTCAGCAACAGGGCTGGCAGCGGCCCGGCTAATGCTAGAAAGACAGGAAGAGGCCGATCACCCCCTGGAACGAGACCCCGAGACCAACCTCATACACCGCGCGGCCACCCCATTATCTTCGGTCTCGAGCACGAACTCGGGCTCTTCCCCCGCAACGTCCATGCATAGCTTCCCATCGCATTACACCTTGGAGATTGACGTAGACAACTTAGTGCAATTGCACCCAGGCGACGACTGGATTAGATTTCAACCGGAGATCCACCGCACCTCCATCAAGATACCAGCAACCGAGGCAGAACCTATGACCAAGGTAGACGTGAGGTTCATACGCTTCTGTGTCGACAACATCACAGGAGAGCCCACTACCTACGGGACTATGGGAGCGGGGAGGCCCGTCTACGCCGAAGTCCTAGAGGCCGCTCCGGCATCTTGGGCGGCACCCGCCGACTATCGTGATGACAGGCACTTCACACTACTGACGGAGGAAAGGATGATTGGGGGCCCAATGGAGAGGGCAATCGAAGACCTGGGAGATTACGGGGTGAAGGCGGACATCATTCGCCTTCGCAATCTCGAGGCCGACAAACGCAAGTTGGCCTTCTGTCTTAAAGAAATCCAAGCTCTCGAGGCCCATGTACAGAAAAGAAGGGCCGAGTTCGGAATCCACCAACTCGCCCATGTCGGCCGGACTAAGGCGGTATGCCAGAGGCTTATTCGAGCCAACGCCCGAGAGCGACTCCTAGAACTAGTGGACGAGGATCACGAGAGAGGGGAATTGGCATGGCGACACTGACGAGACAGGCGCAGTACGGTGCCTTACAGCACCAACATCGCGACTAGGCCCGATTCCAGATTGAGAGGAGGAGCGAGCAGCCGAGTCTCCTGGAACAGTGAGAACACCACCGACGACGCACTGGCCCGAGAGGAGTTTGAGGAGCGCAAACACTGCTCCTACTGCCTGTGGTATGACCACCTCTCCACTCACTGCGAGACGCCCCATCATCTCTGCTCGATCTCGACGTCGGGCTGGTGCCGAGTCCCCCGCCACCATCGCTTCTTCAAGAATCAGATGCCCGCCACCTGTCCTTACGGAGGTCGCCGCCACCACGCCAACGGCCACTACCTCACACGCCAATGACACGCCCGCTATCTCACGCTGGAAGAGCGAGAGATAGAATATGACCACAACAACGCGGGATGCGACGACCTCTGCAAAGGGGAACTTAGCAGCGCGGGGATCGCCATGCGCCAGGCGATCACTCAGGTCATCTTAGACAAGTTTGAGAATGCGAACCCCTCTTACGCCCCTCGTTCCCCATCCCCCGACTACGATTATGTCCCCGGCGATAACGAGGGATCCAATTAAGTGTGTGGAAGCGCTCCTTTGAGGGGAGGGTGGTGATAAGCTCCGCCTTTGGTACGGAGAGAGGTGAGGTGTTTTACGGACCGACAGACTGGCTGGGATCACGTGATCCCATGACTCACATACGATACACGCATGGCTCTCTGTTCGGACTAGATGACTGAGGTTCTTACTGTACCGCTGACTGATGACTGACTGATGGATGACTCACAAGCACATCATGCTTACTGTACGATAGGGTGGATGACTAATACCTTACAAACCGGCTTAGCAACCGGTTCTGAGAGGATTAGTCATACTAGGTTCAACTCTGTATATATACGACTCTGTATGAACAGTTGAGCCTTAAGCTCGACTTTGCTTTGCAATCGCAGCTCCTTGTCTACTCCTGTTCCTTGCGCGGCCCTCTCAGCTCTTCCATCTACCTTTCGAGGTCCTTAAAGGCGGATCTCACCTTTGGAGCTTAGTGATTGTGCTATAACAATCAAACGTGCACCTCAGGAGTCTGATCGCGTGTCACGGCATGCTTTGGACCACACACCTTCCTCTTCAGTCAAGTGTGCACAAAGCCCCGCTGCGGGCTTAACAGGAGGGTGGTGATAAGCTCTGCCTCTGATATGGAGAGAGGTGAGGTATTTTCGGACCGACGGACTGGCTGGGGTCACGTGACCCCATGAGTCATTACAATTACGCCCTCGACTCATCGCTTGGACTGGATGACTGAGATTCTTACTATACTGCTGATTGACAGCTCCAGTCTGATTACTGATACGTGCATCATGCTGACAGTGTACGATAGGTAGATGACTGATTACTGACAAACCGGCTTAGCAACCGGTTTTAGGACTATTAGTCATACTGGATTTGAACCTGTATATATAGGACTCTGTACGAACAGTTGAGCCTTAAGCTCGACTTTGCTTTGCAATCACAGCCTCTTGTTCACTCCTGTTCACTGCACGGCTCCCCTCTACTCTTCCATCTACTCTCTAAAGGTCCTTAAAGGCGGACCTTGCCTTCGAAGCTTAGTGATTGTGCTATAACAATCAACACACATCTCAGGAGTCTGAATCACGTGTCTCGGCACGCCTTGGACCACACACCTTCCTCATCTGTCAAGTGTGCACAAAGCCCTGCTGCAGGCTTAACACATCAGTATTTCTACAAAAAACTTGTCGGCACTTGTACAAGCTTGTACAAGCCCTCAAAGTTTAGAAAGTATAAAGACAACAAGCCAGGTCTATTTTTTGACAAGTCATTGATTTTTTTCTATTAACAAGTTGACAAGGGCACACAAGTTAGGTCTTTCCAGGGATTTCGACTTATCAGGCTTATTGCTGACTAATATGGCTTGTTTCCCAGCTTATTTTGGCTTCAGTATGTTTTTTCTTATGTTTTAATTTTATTCCAATTCCTCATGTTTTTTATTTCAATTTCATATGTTTAAAACATAATATATTTATATATCTAATATTACAGTGGTATTAAGAAAAACATAAGAAAAAAATAAGAAAAGGAAGGGGCAGCCAATAGTGCAGCACACAGGTGATAAGCTCTGCCTCTGGTATGGAGAGAGGTGAGGTGTTCTACAGACTGACAGACTGGCTGGGGTCACGTGACCCCATGACTCATTACGATTACGACCCTGACTCATTGCTTGGACTGGATGACTGAGGATTCTTACTGTACCGCTGACTGATGACTCTAGTCCGATTAACTGATATGTGCATCATGCTGACAGTGTACGATAAGCAGATGACTGATCACTTACAAACCAGCTTAGCAACCGGCTTTAAGGACTATTAGTCATACTAGGTTCGAACCTGTATATATAGGATTCCATACGAACAGTTGAGCCTTAAGCTCGACTTTGCTTTGCAATTGCAGCCTCTTGTTCACTCCTGTTCACTGCACGGCTCCCCTCTACTCTTCCATCTACATTCTAAGGACCTTAAAGGCGGACCTTGCCTTCGAAGCTTAGTGATTGTGCTATAACAATCAACACACATCTCAGGAGTCTGAATCACATGTCTCGGCACACCTCGGACCACACACCTTCCTCATCCGTCAAGTGTGCACAAAGCCCTGCTGCGGGCTTAACACAAGTCGAGCTTCTTCTAAGCCAAACTGGCTGATATACTACTTGACCTCAGAAGAAAACAAAAGCTCTCAAAGAGCCCCGACATCAGGTTCCAGAATAGAACCTCAGACGACCTCCCTTTAGAAATACAAGGGAAAGCCTTCTGGCTAGAATCACGAATGGAAGGACGATCAGCATACCACCTCAGAGACGGGCTATACACATACCCCATAGAATACATCAACAGAACGTGGTACAGAATCAGCTGGACCATCGACCAGTGCTATGAAGTTAGCAGAGAAGATGAGATCAAAGATCCTCAAGAACTAGGACTAGGAATCAAAAACCAACCATTCCTACTTGCCCCAGACCTCGAACGAATCCACACAGAGGTTACTCAAGGAAGTGACGAAACCCCTGAAATAGAAGTCGCTTCACCGGTATCCAATCCAGATATTCCCACGACAGACCAAACTAACACACCGGTCATTGAACAACTCACACAAGCAATGGCACAAGCAGCAATTGCTGTGGCTCATGTACAACCTGCACAAGTAGCAGGACCAGCACAACCACAACAACCTCCCGCCGGGGGACAACCTGGCGGTGGAGGTGGCGGACAACTGCAACAACCTCCCACCGGAGGACAACCCGGCGGTGGAGGAGGCAGTGGAGGAGGCAGTGGAGGAGGTGGCGGAGGCCAACCAGCAGCAGGACAACAAGTTGCAGGACAGGCTGCAGCTGCACCCCCTCGTACAGAACCCCTCAAGGGAATGATACCCCAAATCTTCGCAGGCAACAGAAAAGACACCAAACAATTCATGCAACAGTTTGGAGCCTACCGATTCCTCAATAGGCACAACTCCACTTTCATAAACAAAGCAGAGATGGTAGCTTACGCCCTTACCTTCATCAAAGGACTGCAAGTGGACGATTGGGCCTATGATATGGCGGACCAACTGTCTATCAGGGTAGAAGGAAACCCAATTACAGGAGACCCCCCGACACATGCTGAAGGAGACCAAGCCCTCTGGGATTGGTTCGCACGATCCTTCAGAGATGCCTTCACGGATTCAACTAGGAAGCAAGATGCCTATTCCCGCCTCACCAAGATGGAATTAAACATGGATAAAGTCGACACATCCATCACCCTCTTCAAACACTTGATCAGAGAGGCAGGATGGGGACCCGACACAGAAGGAACAATTAAACTGTTCCAGGACATCTTACCTGTCGGACTTCACCGCACCATACATCAACGAGAGACGCTACCCGCCACTCTCGAAGAATGGTACGAAGCCACCAGAAAAATGGTCCAAAGATGGCAGGACCTCAATGACAACATAGGACCTAAAGGAGGACCGGGACACATCTCCACTAGAGCCAACAGAATGTGCAGATACCAAAAGGCGCCTCCTCCAAAGAAACAAAGAGACCCCGATGCCATGGATGTTGACGCAATCTGCACCACTGGAAAATTATCTGATGAAGAATGCACCCGCCTCATGAAGGAAGGAAGGTGCTTCCGCTGCTGCAAACTGGGACACATGTCACGAGCTTGCCCCGAAAAAGGCAAGGACAAAGGAAAAGGCCCCGACCAACCTCGCAGCTCCCAAGGACAATAAGTCAAGGACAAGCCTAAAGTCCGCACAGCAGTAATTAATGAAGATGAAGAGGACCAGCACAGCGAAGCTGAGACCTCGACCATGGCACCACCTTCCTATACCAAAAAGGACGTCCTTCAGTACATCAGAGGGATGTCCATTGAAGATCACAAAACCCTCTATGAGGAAATGTCCGCCCAGGCGGATTTTTAGGCAGCTCAAAGCCGATGGCCTGGCTTAGAGCGATTGGATTGCAGAACACAATGTACATTAGGAAACTCTCAACTCTGAATATGAATGTTTCTTTCCGCACTTCGCAATCCAAGGCCGACAAATCAGCTCTCATTGATAGTGGAGCAACAGACAACTTCATCGACGAAGAAATGTGGAAAAGACTGGGAATCGGGAGAAAGGAACTTGCCCGACCAGTTACAGTCCACAATGTCGACGGGACTGAAAACAAACAAGGAAAAATCACACACTACTGCTGGCTCCACATCGTCAAAGGAGAAAGACACATGCTCCAATGATTTTACATCACGGCACTAGGAAAGGACTGCATTATCCTCGGCTACCCCTTCCTCTATGACTTCAATCCAAAAATCAATTGGAAGACCGGAAAGGTTCTGGGAGAATCCGTACAACTCCAAAGCAGTCGCTACATGCATGTCGCCAAAAGAATCTTCTTCATGCAATGGGAAGCAGTTAAACAAGTCGGAAAACCAAAGGAAGGGGAAGCCATCTACGTACAGTGCACCAATATCACACAAGAGTGGGCCCAAAAGGTGGACCAAAACAAGGTCCACCTCACCCTTGACACTATCCCACGTGAATACCGAAGACATCAGAAGGTGTTCTCAGAAGAGGAGGCACGCTGTTTTCCACCCGAGTGGTCGGAAGACATGACGATCAAACTAACCCCCGACACACCAAGAGAGTTAAACTGCAAGGTGTACCCTCTGTCAAAAGATGAACATGAACTCCTCCAAAAATGGATCCTTGAAGAGGAAGAGTTAGGACGAATCTACAAAGGTCCCTCGCCATATACTGCACCGGTCTACTTCATTAACAAGAAGGATAGCTCGGAAAAGCGGATCATCATGGACTACCAACAGCTCAACAAATATACGGTCTGCGACAACAACCCCTTACCAAACATCCAGTCGGCATTGGAAAGTGTTACCGTCCCCTCGACCCTGGGACTTCCCCCCCTTGATCGACGGAGATGTCAGCCGCGAGGATAGCCCCATGGAGTTGGACGAGCCCGAAGGAATGGTAGGCCTTGATTAGTATGTACAACTGTATGCCTTGTTTGATGTGGATGGACTACACGAGTCGCCTTGTGACTCGACTCTATGTACACATGTTCCTGGTGCCCCCTAGTCGTGTTCTGTCCCCTCTGCCCTAGTACCCCATATCCCTGTATATATACGACTCAACCGTGACTCTAGGTCACTAAGTTGAGTCTCCTGTCCGTCTTGCACGGACAATATCAGCTATTTCCACACTCCTAGCCAGAAGGTGGCCGCTAAGAGCCTTGTCACTACCACTCCGAGTCTATACATTATTGTCGTGTAAGCAGCGGTGACAGAAAGGCTATATGGGAAATTACTCTTCTCAAAGTTCGACATCCACTGGGGCTATAACAACATCCGCATTGCAGAGGAAGACCAGCAAAAAGCAGTGTTTAAAACCCCACAAGGCACCTACATTCCGCGTGTCATGTACTTCGGCCTTACCAATGCTCCACATTTCTTCCAACGAACTATGCACAGAGACTTCTGCCCCTTGCTCCAGAAGTACCCTGAAAATCTGGGAAACTATATGGACGATTGGTGGATCGCCACGGCCAATGATGAAGAAGGAAAGGAGCTCCACAAACGGATTGTCCATGAATTCCTCGACAAAATGGAAGAATGCTCTTACTTCTTGAAACCTAAGAAGTGCCAATTCGAAAAGGAAGAAATGGAGATCCTTGGATGGTTGGTGGGAGGTGGATGAGTGCACATTGACCTGGCCAAAGTAAAAGGAATCTCAGAATGGCCAAGAACCCTCCGATCGGTAGAGGAAGTGAGGAAAATGCTAGGAGTGCTAGGGTACCAAAGACCCTTCATCCAAGGCTTTGCATCCATTGCAAAACCCCTACATGACCTCACAAAAAAGGGGACCCAATTCTGCTGGACCCAACAATGTACAGATGCCTTGGAAGAACTAATCAAACGGGTGACCACAGAACCAGTCCTCTGGCACCCAGACCCCGCCAAACCATACAAACTCGAAGTAGACGCATCAGCCTTCGCCCTGGGAAGCATCCTCTACCAAAGAGATGATAACAATAGATGACAAGCAGTCGCTTACCATTCGAAAGCATTAAACCAAGCAGAGAGAAACTACTCCATCGGAGATCGAGAATTCCTAGCCATCATCGAAGGCCTCAAACGTGTCCGACACCTAGTCATGGGATCACCCCACAAACTCACGATTTACACAGATCACAACAACCTCTGTTATTATCGGCATCCACAAAAGTTGAACTGACATGTGGCTCGCTACATTGCATTCCTGGCAGACTTCAATTTCGAACTCGTGCATCTTCCAGGAAAAAGAAACCAAGCAGACCCACTATCTAGACGCCCCAATCACAATGACGGATCAACAGATAACGAAGAAACCACGGCACTCCTGAATGAGCTGTTTGCAAGAGCGATCGAAATCACCATCCTGGAACGCCAGGTCCACCAATTACAAAAGGAGAATAGCAAACTCTGCCTAGCATGGAAAAAGAAGTACAGAATCTACCAAGATGAATGGAAGGTCTGGTGGAAAGCGGGGTCCTTAGTTGTGCTAGACAACAGACAACTACGACACACCTTCCTACAAGAATACCATGACACACCCACCTCAGGACACCCAGGACTCTGGAAAACCTATCAAGCATTAAGACGAGATTATTGGTGGCCAAACCTACACAAAGATGTGGAAGAGTACGTCAAGGGGTGCGCAATTTGCCAGGCAGTAAAAACTATCACGCACCACAATGTGCCCCCTATCGCACCAATCGAACCAAAGGAAGACACAACCCCTTTTGCCACCATCACGGTTGATTTCATCACGAAGCTGCCTGAATCACGCGGCTGTGATACAATTCTCACCATCACCGATCATGACAGTACCAAAGCCGTGATCCTAATCCCATGCCGAGAAGATATGGGAAGTGAAGAAGTCATAAGGCTCTTCAGAGACCACGCCTTCCCCTATACCGGAATTCCCAAAAGAATTATCTCTGACAGAGACACATGGTTCACATCACAATTCTTCAAGGAACTCTGCGCCCAGCTAGAAATCAAACAAAACATGAGTTCGGCATATCACCCCCAAACCGACAGACAATCCGAAAGAACAAATCAAACAGTAGAGACAATCCTCCGAATCTTCTGTAATCACCAGCAAAACAATTGGGCGGACTGGCTCAAGGTTGCCCAGTACATGATCAACTCCCATCCCTCATCTACCACGAAGAAACCCCCTTACAAATTATGGATGGGATTCATCCCACATACCCATCAACCCACACGTGTCGGGAATGTACCGGCACTCGAAGAACAAAAGTCCCAACTTCTAGAAGCTAGAAAGGATGCCCAAGAAGCAATCAGCAAGGTGCAATCTCTCTGGTCGAAGAACCCATGCTTCTAACAATACTGCATGGATCAGAAGGTCTGGTTAGAAGGGACCCATCTCCGGACCACACATCTAACGACCAAACTAAGGGCCAAACGCTTCGGACCCTTCAAATTTATGGAAGTACTCAGTGCCATGACGTATAGACTGGACCTCCCACCCGCGTGGAAAATCCACAATGCATTCCATGCAGCTATCCTCCACCCATATAAGGAAACAGAGCTTCATGGACCCAATTTCACTGAAGCACCGCCTGACCTAGTGGAAGGACACAAGGAATGGGAAGTGGACAATGTGTTGGCCTCGAGGTGCACCGGCCAGAGGAAAACGTTGCAATACCTGGTCAGGTGGAAAGGCTTCTCAGAAGCACATGACTCTTGGGAGCCAAAAGGGAATCTGGGCAACGCCGCCCTCAAAGTAAAAGAATTCCACGATAAGAACCCTAAGGCCATTTGTCGAATGGTTATAAACCCCCAAGAAATCGCTATGGAATCTTCACCACTCCCTGACATCAATTCACTCTGCACACAATTCGACAATTTGTCCCTCATGTCTTCACACTATAGTTCACTGTCTCCTGCTACTCGTAACACTATGCTGGCAGTCGACACCGAAGAAGTCGCAGTGCTGGAGGCCTCGCTCCACCCCACGACAGAAGCACCCCCAACATTCCCCGAGGAGCCGGCGTACGTCCCACCAGCAGAAAATCCCCCTAGCATCGACCAAGACGGATATCTTCGTCTCTCGCCCTCGGGGTACAGTCTCCACACATCTAGCCGACCTCCCAGCCCCAAACCACTTCCTATTCCTCCCCCTTGCATCCACCCACTTCCCCAAGATAACCCTGACGACCCCTGCAACTGTGTCCGCAGGCTCAGCGACTTTGCAAGGGAACACCTCTTCTATTCCGTAACAAGGTTGGCGGCCGCCGAATTAATGCTGGTGCAGCAGGAAGAAACAGAACACCCCTTGGTGTTGGATTCTCACACTAATGAGATCCACCGTGTCGCCACCCCACTCTCCTCGCCTTTTAACACCGACACGCACTCCACCCCCGCAACCACAGCCGACAGCCTCCCCTCTCATTACACCATCGAAGTCGACGCCGAAGATCTAGTGCAGGAACATCCCCTAGAGGACTGGATCTGGTTCGACCCGGATTTACACCGCACCGCCATCCAGATTCCGGCCACTGAGGCAGAACCCCATGCGAAGGTACCGGCCTGCTTCATCTGCTTCAGGGTAGAACCCATCACGGGCGAACCCACCATATACAGAACCATGGGGGTGGGTCGGCCTATCTATGCCAAGAGTTTGGAAGCAACCCCGGCTAGTTGGGCCGCGCTGGCCGACTACCGGGATGACGACTATTTCAAATTACTAACTGAAGAGAGGATGATTGGCAGGCCCCTTGAGAGGGCAATAGAAGATCTGGGAGACTACAGGGTCAAGGCCGACATCATGTGCCTTTGCAATCTGGAGTCTGACCGGCGTAAACTTGCCCTCCGCCTGCAAGAGGTACAGGCCCTCGAGGCCTACACCCAGAAAAGAAGAGCTGAATTCGGAATGTACCAGTTAGCTCACATCGGGTGCACCAAGGCGGTATGACAACGTCTCGTCCAAGCAAACGCCCAAGAACGCCTCCTACAGTTGGTGGACAAGGATAGCGAGAGAGGAGAATTGGCATGGCGACACTGAACCAATCGCAGGAGGGAAGCTCCTTATCACGAGACCGGAGCCTTACATTTGAGGGGTGGGGCGCGAAGCGCTGTTTCCTGGAACAGCGAGAACGCACAAGACAACGCCTTAGCACAAGACGAGTATGAAGAGTGCTGCTGCCGCTCCTACTGCCCCTGGTATGATCACATTTCCACCCACTGCAAAACCCCCCATTTCCTCTGTTCTACTCGTACTTCGGGATGGTGCCGCGTCCCACATGTTAAGCCTGCAGCGGGGCTTCGTGCACACCTGACGGTTTAGGAAGGTGTGTGGTCCAAGGCATGCCGAGACACGTGATTCAGACTCCTGAGATGTGTGTTGATTGTTATAGCACAATCACTAAGCTTCGAAGGCAAGGTCTGCCTTTAAGGACCTTAGAAGGTGAATGAGAGAGTAGAAGGGAGCCGCGCAGTGAACAGGAGTGAACAAGAGGCTGCGATTGCAAAGCAAAGTCAAGCTTAAGGCTCAACTGTTCGTACAGAGTCATATATATACAGAGTCGAACTCAGTATGACTAATAGTCTTAGAACCGGTTGCTAAGCCGGTTTGTAAGTAATCAGTCATCGACCTATCATACACTGTCAGCATGATGCGCATATCAGTCAGCCAAGCCAGACCATCAGTCAGCGGTACAGTAAGGGTCTCAGTCATCCAGTCCGAATCGATGGGCCATGCGTGTATTGTAAGGAGTCATGGGATCACGTGATCCCAGCCGGTCCGTCAGTCCGTAAAACACCTTGCCTCCTCCGTACCAGAGGCGGAGCTTATCACCACCCTCCCCTCAAAGTAGCGCTTCCACGCGCTAGTCCGATCCCTCGTTATCGCCGGGGACATAATTGTAATCAGGGGACAGCAAACGGGGAGTGTAAGAAGGGCCACCGCCTTCGAACTCATCCAGGACGACCTGGGTGATGGCCTGCCTCATGGCAACGCCGGCACGGCTCATCTCTCCCTTGCAGAGGTCGTCACACCCTGCCTCAAGATGATCGTACTTGACCTGTTGGTCTTCGAGGGATAATTGCCAGGCGGTGCACTGGTGTGTGAGGTAGTGCCCGTTGGCATGTTTACGCCGCCCTCCGTATGGGCAGGTGTTCGGCATTTGATTGTTAAAGAATCGGTGGTGGCAGGGCACGCGGCACCAACCGGTGGTTCGGGTAGAGCAGAGATGATGGGGGGTCTCGCAATGCGTGGAGAGGTGGTTGAACCACGGGCAGTAGGAACAGCGGCAACATTCCTCATACTCATCCTGAGCTAAGGCGTTGTCCTGGGCATTGTCGCTGTTCCAGGAAATGGCACTTCACGCTCCTCCCCTCAGGCGTAAGGTCCCATGCTCATGGTAAGGGCGTGCTTGCCGATGATGGGTTCAGTGTCGCCATGCCAATTCTCCTCTTTCACTGTCCTCATCCACTAGCTGCAGAAGGTGTTCCCGGGCATTCGCTCGTATCAGCCGTTGGCGCACCGCCTTGGTGCGCCCAATGTGGGCCAGCTGGTACATCCCGAACTCTGCTCGTCTCTTTTGGGTGTAGGCCTCGAGGGCTTGTACCTCCTGCAGGTGCAGGGCGAGCTTGCATCGGTCTGACTCTAGGTTTCGAAGGCGCATGATGTCTGCCTTGACTCCATAGTCTCCCAGATCTTCTATCGCCCTTTCGAGGGGCCCTCCGATCATCCTTTCCTTGGCTAGCATTTTGAAATGCTCGTCATCGCGGTAGTCGACAGGTGCTGCCCAACTGGCAGGGGCTGCCTCCAGGCATTCAGCATAGATTGGTCGACCCACCCCCATGGTCCTGTAGATGGTGGGCTCGCCAGTGATGGGTTCTACTCTGAAGCGGATGAAGCGGGCCGGTACCTTGTCAAGGGGTTCTGCTTCCGTGGCCGGAATTTGGATGGAGGTGCAGTGTAGATCTGGGTCGAACCGGATCCAGTCCTCGAGAGGATGATCCTGGAGTATATCATCGGCGTCGACCTCTATGGTGTAATGAGAGGGGAGGCTGTCGACTGAGGTTGCGGGGGTGGAGTGCGTATCTGTGTGAGAAGGTGTGGAGAGCGGGGTGGCGACCCTGTGGACTACATGGGTTTCCGGATCAATGACGAGGGGGTGTTCTGCTTCCTCTTGTCTGGCTAGCACTAGTTGGGCGGCAGCCAGTCCTGTTGTAGAATAGAAGAGTCTTTCTCTTGCGAACTTGCTTAATCCACGGACACGGTTGCAGGGGTCATCGGGGTCGTCTTGGGGGCGTATGTGGGTGTGAGGGGGAGGAATAGGAAGTGGTTCGGGGCTGGGGTGACGACTAGATAGGTGGAGGCTGTAACCCGAGGGGGAGAGGTGTAGATATGCGCCTTCTTTGATGTTCGGGGGTTCTTCCCTCGGTGGGGTGTACTCTGGTTCTTCCGGGAAGGCGGGGGGCGCTTCTGTCGTGGGGCGGAGCGATGCTTCTAACACTGCTACTTCTTCAGTGTCAACCACTAACATGGCATTGCGGGTGTGATAAGCTCCGCCTCTGGTATGGAGAGAGGTGAGGTGTTTTACGGACCGACGGACTGGCTGGGATCACGTGATCCCATGACTCACATACGATACACGTGTGGCTCCTTGACTGGACTGGCTGACTGAGGCTCTTACTGTACCGATGACTGATGACCCTGACTAAGGCTGACTGATATGCGCATCATGCTGACAGTGTACTATACGATGATTGAGCATGACTGATGGACTGACAAACCGACTTACCAATCGGTTATAGGACTATTAGTCATACATGATTCGAACCTGTATATATATGACTTCGTACGGATAGTTGAGCCTTAAGCTCGACTTTGCTTTGCAATCGCAGCCTCTTGTACACTCCTGTCTACTGCGCGGCCCCTCTCTACTCTTCCATTTACACTTCAAAGGTCCTTAAAGGCGGACCTTTGCCCTCGAAGCCTAGTGATTGGGCTATACCAATCAACACGCATCTCAGGAGTCTGAACACGTGCTCCGGCACTCTTCGGACCGCACACTTTCCTAAACCGTCAGGTGTGCACGAAGCCCCGCTGCGGGCTTAACAGGGTGGCCGGGGATGGTGAGCTGTAACGAGAGGACATGAGGGACAAGTTTTCGAATTGGGTACAAAGGGAAGAGATGTCCGGGAGTGGTGAAGCCTCCATGGTGACCTCTTGGGGGTTTATAACCATCCGGCGAATGGCTTTTGGGTTCTTATTGTAGAATTCCTTTATTTTGAGGGAGGTGTTGCCCAAATTCCTTTTTGGTTCCCAAGAATCATGTGCTTCTGAGAATCCTTTCCATCTGACCAGGTATTGCAATGTTTTCTTCTGGCTGGTGCGCCTTGAGGCTAACATGCTGTCTACTTCCCATTCCTCGTGTCCTTCGACTAGATCAGGTGGTGTCTCAACGAAGTTAGGTCCATGGAGTTCTGTTTCCTTATAGGGGTGGAGGACAGCCGCGTGGAACGCATTGTGGATTTTCCACGTGGGTGGGAGATCCAGCCTGTATGTTACGGCGCTGAGTACTTCCGTGATTTTGAAGGGTCCGAAGCGCTTGGCCCTCAGCTTGGTAGTTGGATGTGTTGTGCGGAGATGAGTCCCTTCTAGCCAGACCTTCTGATCTAGGCAGTACCATTGGAAATGGGGGTCTTTTGTCCAGAGGGATTGCGCCTTGCTGATGGCTTCTTGGGCGCTTTTCCTAGCTTCTAGAAGCTGGGACTTCCTCTCTTCAATTGCCGGTACATTTCCGACACGTGTGGGTTGGTGGGTTCGGGGGATGAACCCCATCCATAGCTCGTACAGGGGCTTCTTTGTGGTTGAAGAGGGGCGAGAATTGATCATGTACTGGGCCACTTTTAGCCAGTCTGCCCAGTTGTCTTGTTGATGATTGCAGAAGATTCACAGGATGGTTTCCACTGTTTGGTTTGTTTGTTCAGATTGTCTGTCGGTTTGGGGGTGATACGCCGAACTCATGTTCTGTTTGATCTCTAACTGGGCGCAGAGTTCCTTGAAGAATTGTGACGTGAACCGCGTGTCCCTGTCAGAGATGATCCTTTTGGGGATTCCCGTGTAGGGGAAGGCATGGTCTCGGAAGAGCCTTGCGACTTCCTTGCTTCCCATATCTTCTCGGCATGGGATTAGAATCACCGCCTTAGTGCTGTCATGGTCGGTGATGGTAAGAATCGTGTCACAGCCGCGTGAGTCTGGCAGCTTAGTAATGAAATCAACGGTGATGGTGGCAAAGGGGGTTGTATCTTCCCCTGGTCCGATCGGCGCGATAGGGGGCACATTGCAGTGTGTGATGGTTTTCACCGCTTGGCAGGTTGCGCACCCTTTTACATAGTCTTCTACATCTTTGTGCAAGTTGGGCCACCAGTAGTCTCGCCTCAGTGCTTGGTAGGTTTTCCAAACTCCTGGGTGCCCGGATGTAGGCGCATCATGGTACTCCTGGAGGAAGGTGTGTCATAGTTGTCTGTTGTCTAAGACCACTAGGGATCCTGCCTTCCACCAGACCTTCCACTCGTCTTGGTAAATTCTGTATTTCTTCTTCCATGCTGAGCAAAGTTCATGATTCTCCTTTTGTAATTGGTGGACCTGGTGCTCCAGGATGGTGATTTCGATGGCTCTTGCGAATAGTTTGTTCGGGAGTGCCGTGGTTTCATCGTTGTCTGTGGCCCCATCGTCATGATCGGGGCGTCTAGATAGTGGATCCGCCTGATTTCTTTTCCCGGGGAGGTGTACGAGTTCAAAGTTGAAGTCTGCCAGGAATGCAATGTAGCGAGCCATGCATCTGTTCAACTTTTGGGGATGCCGGTAATAGCAGAGGTTGTTGTGATCCGTGTAAATCGTGAGTTTATGGGGCATTCCCATGACCAGGTGTCGAACACGTTTAAGGCCTTCGATGATTGCTAGGAATTCTCGATCTCTGATGGAGTAGTTCCTTTCAGCTTGGTTTAGTGCCTTAGAATGATAAGCGACTGCTCGTCTTTTGTTGTTATCATCTCTCTGATAGAGGATGCTTCCTAAGGCGAAGGCCAAGGCGTCTACTTCCAGTTCATACAGTTTGGCGGGGTCTGGGTGCCAAAGGACCGGTTCTGTGGTTACTCGTTTGATTAGCTTGTCGAGGGCATCTGTGCATCTTTGGGTCCAGTTGAATTGGGTCCCCTTTTTGGTGAGGTCATGTAAGGGCCTCGCAATGGATGCAAAGCCTTGGATGAAGGGTCTTTGGTACCCTAGCACTCCCAGTGTCTTCCTGACTTCTTCCACCAAGTGAAGAGTTCTTGGCCATTCTGAAATGCCTTTTACCTTGGCTGGGTCGATGCATACTCTTCCTCCGCCTACTAGCCATCCTAAGATCTCCATTTCTTCCTTCTCAAATTGACATTTCTTTGGTTTCAGGAAGTATGAGCATTCTTCCATCTTGTCAAGAAATTCATGGACTATTTGTTTGTGGAGTTTTCTTCCTTCTTCATCGTTGGCAGTAGCGATCCACCAATCGTCCATGTAATTCCCTAGGTTTTCTGGGTATTTTTGGAGTAGGGGGCAGAAATCTCGATGCATGGTCCTTTGGAAGAAAGGAGGGGCGTTGGTGAGGCTGAAGTACATAACTCGTGGTACGTAGGTCCCTTGCAGGGTTTTGAACGCTGCCTTGTGTTGGTCTTCCTCGGCAATACAGATGTTGTTATAGCCCCATCTGATGTCGAATTTTGAAAAGAGTAGTTTCCTGTGTAGTCTTTCCAATGCGGATTGGATGTTGGGCAGCGGGTTATTATCTCGGACCGTGTGTTTGTTGAGTTGTCGGTAGTCCATAATAATCTGTTTTTCTGAACTGTCTTTTTTGTTGATGAAGTAGACAGGTGCAGTGTAGGGAGATGGGCCTTCGTAGATATGTCCCAACTCTTCTTCTTCGAGGATCCACTTCTGGAGCAACTCGCATTCGTCCTTCGAAAGGGGGTATACCTTGCAGTTTAGCTCTTTTGGTGCGTCAGGCGTGAGTTTGATTGTCATATCCTCTGATCGTGCGGGAGGGAATCGGCGTGCTTCCTCTTCTGAAAATACCTTTCGGTGCCTTTGGTATTCTTTAGGAATGGTGTGGAGAGTAAGGTGGATTTTGTCTTGATCCGCCTTTTGGGCCCATTCTTGTGTGATATTAGTTTGACGTACATAGATGGCTTCTCCTTCTTTTGGCTTCCCTACTTGTTTGACCGCTTCTCGCTGCATGAAGAAGATCCTTTTGGCTATGTGCATGTAGCGACTACTTTGGAGTTGGACTGGTTCTCCCAAAACCTTCCCCGACTTCCAATTGATTTTGGGGTTGAAGTCGTAGAGGAAGGGGTATCCGAGGATGATGCGATCCTTCCCTAGTGCCGTGATGTAGAACCGCTGGAGCATGTGTTTTTCTCCTTTCACGATGCGAAGCCAGCAATAGTGTGTGATTTTTCCTTGCTTGTTTTCGGTCCCGTCGACGTTGTGGACCATAACAGGTCGGGCGAGTTCTTTCTTTCCGATTCCTAGTCGTTTCCACATTTCTTCGTCAATGAAATTGTCTGTTGCTCCACTGTCAATGAGAGTGGATTCGTCGGCCTTGGATTGCGAGGTACGGAAAGAAATATTCATATTCAGAGTCGAGAGTTTCCTAATGTACATGGTGTCCTGCAATCCAATCGCCCTAAGCCAGGCCATCGGCTTCAAGCTTCCTAAAAATCCGCCTGAACGGACATCTCTTTGTAGAGGGTTTCACGATCTTCAATAGACATCCCTCTAATGTACTGAAGGACATCTTTTTTGGTATAGGAGGGTGGTGCCGTGGTAGAGGTTTGAGCGGTTTCAGCTTCGCTGGGCTGTTCTTCCTCTTTGTCTTCATTGATTACTGCCGCTCGGACCTTGGGTTTGTCCTTGACATATTGTCCCTGGGAGCTGCAGGGTTGATCGGAGCTTTTTCCTTTGCCCTTTTCGGGGCATGCTCGTGACATGTGTCCCAGTTTGTGGCAACGGAAACATCTTCCTTCTTTCATGAGCCGGGTGCGTTCTTCGTCGGACAACTTTCCTGTTGTGCGGATTGTGTTGACGTCCATGGCATCGGGGTCTCTTTGTCTTTTTGGCGGGGGTGCCTTTTGGTATCCGCACATTCTGTTAGCCCTAGTGGAGATATGGCCCGGTCCTCCTTTTGGTCCTATGTTGTCATTAAGGTCCTGCCATCTTTGGACCGTTTTTCTGGTGGTGTCGTACCATTCGTCGAGAGTGGCGGGCAGTGTTTCTCGCTGTCGTATGGTGCGATGAAGTCCGACGGGTAGGATGTCTTGGAACAGTTTGATTGTTCCTTCTGCATCGGGCCCCCATCCTGCCTCTCTGATAAGGCACTTGAAGAGGGTGATGGATGTGTCAACTTTGTCCATATTTAATTCCATTTTGGTGAGGTGGGAGTAGGCGTCTTGCTTTCTAGTTGAATCTGTGAAAGCATCTCTGAAGGATCGTGCGAACCATTCCCAGAGGGCTTGGTCTCCTTCGGCGTGTGTTGGGGGGTCTCCTGTGAGTGGGTTTCCTTCTACTTTGATAGATAACTGGTCTGCCATATCGTAAGCCCAATCGTCAACTTGCAGCCCTTTGATAAAGGTGAGGGCATAAGCCACCATTTCCGCTTTGTTTGTGAAGGTGGAGTTGTGTCGATTGAGGAATCGATAGGCTCCAAATTGTTGCATGAATCGTTCGGCATCTTTCCTGTCACCTGCAAAGATTTGAGGTATCATTCCTTTGAGGGGTTCTGACCGAGGTGGGGCTGCGGCAGCTTGTCCTGCAGCTTGTTGTCCGGCTGCTGGTTGGCCTCCTCTGCCTCCTCCACCTCCTCCGCCTCCTCCGCCGCCTGGTGGTCCTCCGGCTGGAGGTTGTTGGGGTTGTCCTCCTCCGCCGCCTGGTTGTCCTCCGGCAGGAGGTTGTGCTGGTTGGGCGGGTCCTGCCGCTTGTGCGGGTTGGACATGGGCTACAGCGATCGCTGCTTGTGCCATTGCTTGTGTAAGTTGTTCGATGACCGGTGCGTGAGTTTGGTCTGTGGTGGGGATGTCTGGGTCTGATGCTGGTGAAATGATTTCTACTTCAGGAGTTTCGTCACTTCCTTGAGTGATTTCTGTGTGGATTCGTTCGAGATCCGGGGCGAGTAGGAATGGTTGGTTTTTGGTTCCTCATCCTAATTTTTGGGGATCTTCGATTTCATCTTCTCTGCTAACTTCGTAGCACTGGTCGATGGTCCAGCTGATTCTGTACCAGGTTCCGTTGATGTACTCTACGGGGTATGTGTAGAGTCCTTCTCTGAGGTGATATGCCGCTTGTCCCTCAGTTCGTGATTCTAGCCAGAAGGCTTTCCCTTGTATTTCCATAGGGAGGTCGTCTGTGGTTCTGTTTCGGAACCTGATGTCAGGGCTCTTTGAGAGTTTCTGTTTTCTTCCGAGGTCAAGTAGTATGTCAGCCAGGTTGGCTTAGGAGAAGCTCAACTTGTGTTAAGCCCACAGCGGGGCTTCGTGCACACCTGACAGTTTAGGAAGGTGTGTGGTCTGAGGCATGCCAAGACACGTGATTCAGACTCCTGAGATGTGTGTTGATTGTTATAGCACAATCACTAAGCTTCGAAGGCAAGGTCTGCCTTTAAGGACCTTAGAAGGTGAATGAGAGAGTAGAAGGGAGCCGCACAGTGAACAGGAGTGAACAAGAGGCTGTGATTGCAAAGCAAAGTCGAGCTTAAGGCTCAACTGTTCGTACAGAGTTGTATATATACAGAGTCGAACTCAGTATGACTAATAGTCTTAGAACCGGTTGCTAAGCCGGTTTGTAAGTAATCAGTCATCGACCTATCATACACTGTCAGCATGATGCGCATATCAGTCAGCCAAGCCAGACCATCAGTCAGCAGTACAGTAAGGGTCTCAGTCATCCAGTCCGAATCGATGGGCCATGCGTGTATCGTAAGGAGTCATGGGATCACGTGATCCCAGCCAGTCTGTCAGTCCATAAAACACCTCGCCTCCTCCGTACCAGAGGTGGAGCTTATCACCACGCCACCATCGCTTCTTCAATGCCCAGATGCCCAACACCTGTCCTTACAGAGGACGATGCAAACATGCCAACGGCCATTATCTCACACGCCAACGGACGGCTTGGCAGCTCTCGCTCGAACATTGCCAAATTGAGTACGACCACCTCCAGGCTGGGTGCAACGACTTCTGCAAAGGGGAGATGAGTCGAGCAGGCATTGCCATGAGGCAAGCCATTACCCAGGTTGTCCTGGACGAGTTTGAGGGCAACAACCCCTCCTATGCTCCTCGTTCCCCTTCACCTAACTATGATTACATCCCCGGCGATAACGAGGGATCCGACTAGCGCGTGGAAGCACTTCTTTGAGGGGAGGGTGGTGATAAGCTCTGCCTCTGGTACGGAGGGAGGCAAGGTGTTTTATGGACCGACAGACTGGCTGGGGTCACGTGACCCCATGACTCATTACCATTATGCGCCTGACTCATTGATTCGGACTGGATGACTGAGATTCTTACTGTACCACTGACTGATGGCTCTGGTCTGATTAACTGATATGCGCATCATGCTGACAGTGTATGATAGGTAGATGACTGATCACTTACAAACCGGCTTAGCAACCGGTTTCAGGACTATTAGTCATACTGGGTTCAAACCTGTATATATAGGACTCTGTACAAACAGTTGAGCCTTAAGCTCGACTTTGCTTTGCAATCACAGCCTCTTGTTCACTCCTGTTCACTGCACGGCTCCCTTCTACTCTTCCATCTACATTCCAAGGTCCTTAAAGGCGGTCCTTACCTTCGAAGCTTAGTGATTGTGCTATAACAATCAACGCACATCTCAGGAGTCTGAATCACGTGTTTCGGCACACCTCAGACCGCACACCGTCAAGTGTGCATGAAGCCCCGCTGTGGGCTTAACAGGGGGCATGGCAGCAAGCAGGATCATAGCCTGCAACTGTTTGGGGACCAGGATGGAGGAGGCGGCACACTGCTGGAAAGCGGTGACCATTCGGTCTATCTGGTTACCGGGGTGTCCATCAGCCTTAATGCAGATGTTGAGCGCTTCTTTGAAGTCCCTAAAGACTCCGGTGACAGTGGGAGTGCCATACTTTGTCAGAAGTTGGTTCCACATGGTCTCAGCAGCTGTGAGTTCCGCAATTTCCTGTTGAATGGAAGTGTTGGTATGCAAGACGATGTTACCCATGGCCATATTGTTCTGCTTGGTCCAATCGAGGAATGCAGCAGCTTGCTCAGGCGTGGGTTGCGCCGGCAAGGTCGGCTCTTAAATAGCGCCATCACAATAATTCCAGAGTCCAAAGGACATTAGGTAGGCTTTCATAGCCTTGGACCATATGCCATAGTTCGATCCGTCAAGGACAGGGATGAGAGATGCGGCTGATTGAGTGGACATAATAAGTCTTGTGCTTCTGTAAAGAGAGCACATTAGTGCATTGTTCTGAGGACAATAGAGTATGCGAGCATAGTCTCCCCATAGGAGAGACAGCTTTGCCATTGCTCAAGGCAATGAGGGATGCTTAGCCTTAGCAGCAGCCACTAAGGGCACTTAGCTAGCAGGGCCCATAACCTGACGTGCAGCTATTAGTGCAGTGTAGGCTGTAAAGCACCCACCTTGTGAGGTGTTTGAGTGTATAGCTAGTGCAGGGGATGTATCAAGTGAATACAATGTATATTGCAGTTTCCTACAGGGGGTTTTTATACCCGGGAGGTCAATAGGTGACCAATACATGTAAAGGGGTGAGTACAGACGTCCACAATATCGCGCTTATGGCGATTACATAATGTAGCTACTCTAATATACCCTAATGTAGCAGAAGTGTCTGTAGATATGTACAGTGCTGTGATAAGCACAATAGGGCTTGATCAGCTACTTCTATTACAACCAATGCTTCTAATGATCGGTGCTAAAACACCTGCCGGATCAGATGATTGGGATAGGCTGGATCACTCCGTTCTGTCAGCAGCACGAGGGGCGAGGGGCGTGACACAGCATGCAGAGGCCAGGGGGGCCAGTGTTGACGGAGGGTGCAGGTCCAATGGTGCTGGTGCAGTGGACAGGGACATGGATGCAGGGGCTGGGGACATCGACACAGAGCATGGGGAGCGGAGGCATAGATGCTGTGGAGAGGGGCAGGTGCGCAGATGCAGTGTGCTAGTGTTGCCACAGTTTGGCTAAAAGCCAGTTAGAAGCTGGAGCCGGTCACGTGCTGTAACCAAACCTGACTGCGCCATAAATGGGCAAAAGCCAGTTGACATAAGCATGACTCAACTGCAGTTGCGGTTTGAGCCGCGGTTGCAACTGGTCCCTAAACACGATGGAGTCCATGTCACCTTCAGCTACGATACACCCACTTACCCCAGTACCCGCTGCTGCACCCCTTCCATGATCAACTCCAATCAAGACTGGAATCTCCTCTACCACCCTTTTTACAACCAATCAAAGATTTTGCCTTGAATCATGCACTGCAATGGGGAAAGAGATGGCAAGGTTTCTTGTTGGGCCAATGCCAGCCCAACAATTTTTGGATGACTTTTTCCCCATCAGCAAACTCCCAAACCTCAATGCCATTCCACCTTTCAAGCGCCACTGTTATAGCCATACTATTGCCATCAAAACCACTGAAATCCTAGCATACGAGCCATTCATAAGTCAAACTTCATGAATCTTACCAGGCGTCCTCACAATTATTTTTTAAGGTCATCTCAACTCAGGAGTTCATGCCTGGTTTTCGAGTTGTCAACTCCTCTGCTACAGTCGATTGTAACCCCAACTCAGATTTTGTGTATAAGATCAAACCTGATGTCACTGTTTATTGCAATGACTCAGACCCTGGAGTGCAAACAGACTCCTCTTTGGTGGAGATATTCATCAAATTCAAGTTGCAATCTGGCGACGATCCATTTTGCCCCCTGCACAATATCCAGCACGATGGAAGGTCTGTCAAGACTTTCCTTCATGAAACAAAGGGAGCTGTCGACACCTTGGGGCAAATTACTTCCTATGCTGCGGTTCAGCTTGGTGCCCAATTTCACACACATGTCTATTTTGTTCTCATCGTGCAAGATAAGGCGAGGATTCTTCGATGGGACAGATCGGGCACGATCATGACAGAAAGCATTAACTTCAACAATGAGCCCCTGCTTGCCGAGTTCTTCCGTCGCTATTCTAAGGCGCCACCCGAGATGCATGGCACTGACCAGTCAGTATCGGACCCAATGCCAGAGGAAGCAATTGCAGCAGGACAAGCATTGGAGCTAGCTGACAATGTCCTGCTCTTCAAACTTGAGGTTCCATGCAACAATGGTGTACCACGTTACTTTATCACAGATTCTCCTCGACCAATATTCTATACCCCCCAGGGCGGGCCACCCGTGGCTTCCAGGCATATGATATCTCCGGGGCAACTCTGGTTTTTCTCAAGGATATGTGGAGGATAGATCTACCAAGTATCCCAGCAGAAGGGTCAACATATGAGTTGCTGGAGGAGGCTCATGTACCCAATATCGCGCATTGCATTGCATCTGGAGATGTCTCAACCACCACATACCATGCCACCAAGACGTCTGCCTACACCTCAGCACTTTGGGCATGTCCTACAGATCCACACTTCATTCCACATCGACACTATTGTCTTGTCTTAGACATCATTGGGCGCAGCCTTCTGGAATTTGAATCCTCTCTTGAAATGGTGAAAGCTGTATGTGATGCTATTATAGGTAGGCTTAACAACCCAATTGCAGATGAACCATGCTGATTGTTTGTCCTTAGTGCATAAGGGTGCTTATGATGCAGGTTTCCTTCACCGCAACTTCAGTCCCAGAAATATCATCATTGACCATGACAGCAGTGGGCTCCTCATTGATTGGGACTTGTCAAAGCCATTATCAGTTGAAATAGAAACTCCCAGACGTACAACACGGACTGTGCATGCCAAGGAGTCACATGTCATCAGTACTAATATGGCATTCATCAGGGTACCTGGCAATTTATGTCTGGTAAATTAATTGCTGCGAGGGACGCCCCACAGGACTTCAAGGACGACCTTGAATCAACACTTTACATCTTGCTGTGGGTGGCTACAATGTATTCAAGTTGTTCCAATCCTGCACAAGCTGGCGGGTTGTGCACACTGTTCTTGATCCTCAGCCAAGCAATGTCGAAACCTATACCACCAAGCCTGATTTTCTGATAGGAAGACATCTATTTCAATCGGTTAAGTTTTCTGACCGACCGCTTCTTGACCAACTCTTGGTTAACCTAGCTGAGCTGTTTGCAGTCCGCTACAAACCACCTGTTGAACAAAAGCAACTAGATTGGGCCAACTCAGCATCACGAAAAAATACCATTTTATATATGACCAGGTATAGCAAACATAGATCCACATGCCAGGTTATAAGCAGGTTGTAACCATATATGGCATTACACAATGCAGACACAGTGCATATATGATAAACCTTACCTAGATAAGGATCATATATTATAACCCTAGCAGGATAAGAACTATATATGGTAAAACAAACCCAAATAAGGGTTACATGTTCACCTTATGGCCTTATATGGAGCGGTTACTATGTATGATGTGTATAAGACAGGTGTGTGATATATGTAGTTAATGTCATATATAGACATATATGTATACAACATACCCAAATAAAGGTTACATGTTCACCTTATGGCCTTATATGGAGCAGTTACTTTGTATGATGTACAAGACAGGTGTGTGATACATGTAGTTAATGTCATATATAGACATATACTATATGTATACAGGGGCCAAGGAAATTGTTATTTTTCCCAGGGGTGTCATTTCTATAGTAGCAGTAAAATAAAAGTAGATAGTGGTACATAACTAACTACACAAACAAAGCACTTTCCAAAAAAAAAAAAAAAAATGTTGGTGTTGCTGCCAGCCAAGCCAAATGTATTTATATCTCTGGAAATAAAATATATTGAAATCTGAAAATATTTGAGCCAATAGATAAGAGCAGAATACTTGGGGTTCTCTGCCAATGCTAAGTGATCTAATCAGTAGTTCTTAAGTTATTTGACCAGCATTGAAATTGGCTCAGCTGAAAGCAACAAAGATCTCTAAATAACTAAGCAACCACTGATTAGATCACTTAATGTTGACAGAGGACCCCATAACATTTCGTCTTTTCTATTAGCACAAATATTTTCAGATTTTTATATATTTTATTTCCCAAGATATGAGAATACTTTGCTTGGTCTGCAGTGATACTGGAGTCGCCCAAAAATTCCAAGTCAAAACATCGCACGACATGCTCAACCTTAATGTCATGTGTCCACATGTTCAATGTTCAACTTCGCCCCTCGTTTGCCTTTGCCCACCACACGCCCTCGCCTTCGTCAAGACACCACATTGTTGATGCTCATGCCCACACCCCTATAGAGGGCTTGTTAGGTATGTAATCAGTACTAACTGTCACTTCCTTTTCACTCATAGTTTTCGACCTTGTCCCTTGCTCTCACCCTTGCTCTTACCCTTGCTCTTGCCCTTGCTCTTGCCCTTGCTCTTGCCCTTGCTCTTGCCCTCACTGGATGCCCACACCCACACCCATGCCCTTGCTGGATGCCCACACACATGCACACGCCGGACCTTGTGCTGGGTGCCGACACACGTGCCGGATACCCATGTACATGTGCATGCATCCCCACCTGCTGGATGATGACATGCATGCACATGCTGGTCCCCCATGCTCACCCTCGCCCTCGCCCCATCACTCTCCGGGCTGCATCACGTTGTGTCGCCCCACCCCACCCCATCCACCTCGCGTCGCGTCGCCCCACCCTATCCCACCTTGCCTTGCATCGCCCCACCCTGCCCCATCCCACCTTGCCTCGCATCTAGTGCCTTCAGGTCCAGTCACCAAAACCGGAATTTGACCGGAACTGAACCGGACTGTGGCCGAGGGTGACCGGACTTTCGGTCACGGTCACGTCATATCCAGTGTTGGCCAGTTCTCGGTCCATCCTCTTTATGATGCTCATGATAACTGCACAAAACCAGTCTCAACCAGTTCTTGACTGAACTTTCAGTCATCTCACTACAGGTAGTTCACAATGTGTATTTGACAGTCAGGACTGCAGGAATAACCTGCAGTCCATGGATACAAGTGCATGTAACTACTGACTACAGTACAGTACTACTACTACTATATCCCTGCTCCCTAAACATCCAGTCGCATCCCAGAATGAAGCACGAAGGGATGCAATGTCGTGACACATCCCAGGGACCCAGACATGATGAGGGGGAGGGGGACAGCGACATCGTGTTGCATCACACCCCAGGCTCCCGGAACGAGGTGCAGAGGAACGGCGACATCGTGTCGCATCCCAGAACGATGCATGAAGGGATGCAACACAAGGTCGCATCCCAAATCGAGGTGAGGAGGAGTGATAAGCTCTGCCTCTGGCACAGAGAGAGGCAAGGTGTTCTACAGACCGACAGACTGGCTGGGGTCATGCGACCCCATGACTCATTACCATTACACACCTGACTCATCTTCTGGACTGGATTGATAAGCTCCATCTCTAGTACAGAGAGAGGTGAGGTGTTTTACGGACCGACGGACTGGCTGGGATCACATGATCCCATGACTCACTTACGATACATGCATGGCTCCTCGACTGGACTGGCTGACTGAAGCACTTACTGTACCGATGACTGATGACTCTGACTGGGCTGACTGATATGCGCATCATGCTGACAGTGTACTATACGATGACTGAGCATGACTGATGAACTGACAAACCGACTTACCAATCGGTTATAAGACTATTAGTCATACATGATTCGAACCTGTATATATACGATCTCGTACGAATAGTTGAGCCTTAAGCTCGACTTTGCTTTGCAATCGCAGCCTCTTGTATACTCCTGTCTACTGTGCGGCCCCTCTCTACTCTTCCATTTATACTCCAAAGGTCCTTAAAGGCGGACCTTTGCCTTCGAAGCTTAGTGATTGGGCTATACCAATCAATGCGCATCTCAGGAGTCTGAACACGTGCTCCAGCACACTTCGGACCGCACACCTTCCTAAACCGTCAGGTGTGCACGAAGCCCCGCTGCAGGCTTAACACAAGTCAAGCTTCTCTTAAGCCAACCTGGCTGACATACTACTCGACCTCGGAAGGAAACAAAAGCTCTCAAAGAGCCGCGACATCCGGTTCAGAAATAGAACCACCGACGACCTCCCTACAGAAATACAGGGAAAAGCCTTCTGGCTAGAATCACGAACCGAGGGACGATCAGCATATCACCTCAAAGAAGGGTTATACACATACCCTGTTGAATACATCAACGGAACCTGGTACAAAATCAGTTGGACCATCGACAAGTGCTACGAAGTTAGCAGAGAAGACAAGATCAAAGACCCTCACGAGTCAGGACTAGGAACTAAAAGCCAACTGTTCCTACTCGCCCCGGATCTCGAACGAATCCACACAGAGGTCACACAAGGAAGTGACGAAGGACCCGAAGTAAAAACCACTTCACCAGCCTCAGACCCAGACATCCCCACGACAGACCAGGCTCACGTACCAGTCATCGAACAACTCACAGCAGCAATGGCAGCAATCACCGTAGCTCACGTACAACCGGCACAGGCAGCTGGACCAGCACAAGCTCCACAACCCGCTGGAGGTCAACCAGCGGGAGGAGGACAACCCCAACAACCACCAGCCGGAGGACAACCACCAGCCGGAGGACAACCAGGCGGTGGAGGCGGTGGTGGAGGAGGCGGCGGTGGAGGAGGCGGCGGCGGAGGCCAGCCAGCAGCTGGACAAGCAGCAGCCGCACCACCCCACAGCGAAGCCCTCAAAGGAATGATTCCCCAAATCTTCCAAGGAGACAGGAAGGACGCCGAACGCTTCATGCAACAATTCGGAGCATATCGCTTCCTTAACCGACACAACTCCACCTTTACAAACAAGGCAGAACAAGTGGCCTATGCCATCACCTTTATCAAAGGACCATTGGTCGACGATTGGGCATACAACATGGCAGACCAATTATCCATCAAGGTGGAAGGAAACCCAACTACGGGAGATCCCCCGACACATGCAGAAAATGACCCAGCCCTCTGGGAATGGTTCGCAAGAGCATTCAGAGATGCCTTCACCGACTCCACCAAGAAACAAGACGCATATTCCCGCCTCACAAAAATGGAACTGGACGTGGACAAGGTCGACTCCTCCATCACACTCTTCAAACGCCTCATCAGGGAAGCAGGATGGGGACCAGACGCAGAAGGAACAATTAAGCTGTTCCAAGACATTCTACCAGTCGGACTCCATCGCGTTATCTGCCAACGAGAAACCCTACCAGCGACCATGGAAGAATGGTACGATGCGACCCGGAAAACAGTCCAAAGATGGCAGGATCTTAATGACAACATCAGACCCAAAGGAGGACCTGGCCACATCTCAACCCGAGCCAATAGGATGCACAGCTACCAAAAACCCTCTCCACCAAAACGACAAAAGGATCCTAATGCAATGGACATCGACGCCATCAGGACCACCGGGAAACTAACAGACGAAGAACGAACCAAACTCATGAAAGAAGGAAGGTGCTTCCGCTGCCACAAGCTGGGACACATGTCCAGAGCCTGCCCCGACAAAGGAAAAGGAAAAATCCCAGACAGACCCTGCAGCTCCCAAGGGCAATACACCAAGGAAAAGCCCAAGGTCCGAGCTGCGGTAATCAACGAAGACGAAGAAGAGGAACAGCATAGCGAAGCTGAAACCTCGACCACCACACCTCCTTCCTACACCAAAAAAGACATCCTCCAGTACATTAGGGGGATGACTATCGAAGACCGAGAGAACCTCTACGAGGAGCTATCGGCCAAAGCGGATTTTTAGGAAGCTCAAAGCCGACGGTCTGGCTTAGAGCAACGGAATTGCAAGATACAATGTACATTAGGAAACTATCGACTCTGAATATGAATGTTTCTTTCCGCACCTCGCAATCCAAGGCCGACGAATCCGCTCTCATAGATAGCAGTGCTACCGACAACTTCATCGATGAAGACACCTGGAAACGACTTGGGATAGGACACAAGGAATTGACCAGACCAGTCACCGTCCACAATGTAGATGGCACAGAAAACAAGCAAGGAAAAATTACCCACTACTGCTGGCTCCGCATCGTCAAAGGAGAGAAGCACATGCTCCAACGGTTCTATATCACGAGCCTAGGAAAAGATCGCATCATTCTGGGATACCCCTTCCTATATGACTTCAATCCAAAAATCAACTGGAAGACAGGAAAAGTCTCGGGAGAACCAGTACAACTCCAAAGCAGCAGATACATGTATAGCGCCAAACACATCTTCTTTATGCAAAGAGAGGCGATCAAACAACTAGGGAAACCCAAAGAAGACGAAGCCATCTATGTACGACGAACCAACATCGCACAAGAATGGGCCCAAAAGGCGGATAAAGATAAAATCCACCTTACCATCGACACCATTCCCAAGGAATATCGAAGACATCAAAAAGTCTTCTCTGAAGAAGAAGCACGACGCTTCCCCCCTGCAAGATCAGAAGATATGACTATCAAACTAACTCCAGACGCACCAAAGGAGTTAAATTGCAAGGTGTACCCCCTATCCAAAGACGAACAAGAACTCCTGCAAAAGTGGATTCTCGAAGAAGAAGAACTAGGACGAATCTACGAAGGACCATCGCCCTACACAGCACCAGTCTATTTCATCAACAAAAAAGACAGCTCGGAGAAACGAATCATCATGGACTACAGGCAACTGAACAAGTATACGGTCAGACATAACAACCCTCTGCCCAACATACAATCCGCATTAGAAAGACTGCACGGCAAATTACTGTTCTCCAAGTTCGACATTCGTTGGGGATACAATAACATACGCATTACCGAAGAAGATCAAACTAAAGCAGCATTCAAAACCCCCCAAGGCACCTATGTTCCCCGAGTAATGTATTTCGGTCTTACAAACACACCACCTTTCTTCCAACGAACGATGCACCAAGATTTTCGCCCCCTACTTCAAAAATATCCGGAGAACCTAGGCAATTATATGGACGACTGGTGGGTGGCCACTGCCAACGACGAAGAAGGCCGCCAACTACACAAACAAATTGTCCACGACTTTCTTGACAAAATGGAAGAATGCTCTTACTTCCTAAAGCCAAAGAAATGCCAATTCGAAAAGGACGAAATGGAAATCCTCGGATGGCTCGTAGGAGGCGGACAAGTTCGTATCGACCCCGCCAAGGTAAAAGGAATATCAGAATGGCTGATAAGCTCCGCCTCTGGTATGGAGAGAGGTGAGGTGTTTTACAGACCGACGGACTGGCTGGGATCACGTGATCCCATAACTCATGTATGATACATGCATGGCTCTCTGATCGGACTGGATGACTGAGATTCCTTACTGTACCGCTGACTGATGACCCTGGCCAAGCTGACTGATACGCACATCATGCTGACAGTGTACTATATGATGACTGAGCATGACTGATGGACTGACAAACCGACTTACCAATCGGTTGTAGGACTATTAGTCATACACGATTCGAACCTGTATATATATGACTTCATACGGATGGTTGAGCCTTAAGCTCGACTTTGCTTTGCAATCGCAGCTCCTTGTATCCTCTTGTTCATTGCGCGGCCCTCTTAGCTCTTTCATTCACCCTTCGAGGTCCTTAAAGGCGGATCTCATCTTCGGAGCTTAGTGATTGTGCTATAACAATCAACGCGCACCTCAGGAGTCTGATCGCGTGTCACGGCATGCTTCAGACCGCACACTTCCCTCTTCAGTCAAGTGTGCACGAAGCCCCGCTGCGGGCTTAACACAAGTCGAGCTTCTCTTAAGCCAACCTGGCTGACATACTACTCGACCTCGGAAGGAAACGAAAGCTCTCAAAGAGCCCAGACATCCGGTTCAGAAATAGAACCACCGACGACCTCCCTACAGAAATACAGGGAAAAGCCTTCTGGCTAGAATCACGAACCGAGGGACAATCAGCATATCACCTCAAAGAAGGGTTATACACATACCCTGTTGAATACATCAACGGAACCTGGTACAGAATCAGTTGGACCATCGACGAGTGCTACGAAGTTAGCAGAGAAGACGAGATCAAAGACCCTCACGAATCAGGACTAGGAACTAAAAGCCAACCGTTCCTATCCGCCCCGGATCTCGAACGAATCCATACAGAGATCACACAAGGAAGTGACGAAGGACCCGAAGTAAAAACCACTTCGCCAACCTCAGACCCAGACATCCCTACGACCGACCAAGCTCATGCACCGGTCATCGAACAACTCACAGCAGCAATGGCAGCAATCGCCGTAGCTCACGTACAACCGGCACAGGTAGCCGGACCAGCACAAGCTCCACAACCAGCAGGGGGACAACCCCAACAACCACCAGCCGGAGGACAACCACCAGCCGGAGGACAACCAGGCGGCGGAGGAGGCGGTGGCGGAGGAGGTGGCGGAGGAGGTGGCGGCGGAGGCCAACCAGCAGCTGGACAAGCAGCAGCAGGACAAGCAGCAGCCGCACCACCCTGCAGCGAAGCTCTCAAAGGAATGATCCCTCAGATCTTCCAAGGAGACAGAAAAGACACGGAACGCTTTATGCAACAATTCGGAGCATATCGCTTCCTTAACCGACATAACTCCACCTTTACCAACAAGGCAGAACAAGTGGCTTACGCCATCACCTTCATCAAAGGACCACTGGTCGATGATTGGGCATATGACATGGCGGACCAACTATCTATCAAGGTAGAAGGAAACCCCACCACAGGAGATCTCCCGACACATGCAGAAAATGACCCAGCCCTATGGGAATGGTTCACAAGAGCGTTCAGAGATACCTTCACTGATTCCACCAAGAAACAGGACGCATATTCCCGCCTTACAAAAATGGAATTAGACGTGGACAAGGTTGACTCCTCCATCACACTCTTCAAACGCCTTATTAGGGAAGCAGGATGGGGACCAGACGCAGAAGGAACGATCAAACTGTTCCAAGACATCCTACCGGTCGGACTCCACCGTGTTATCCGCCAACGAGACACCTTACCAACAACCCTGGAAGAGTGGTATGATGCGACTCGAAAAACGGTCCAACGATGGCAAGACCTTAATGACAACATTGGACCCAAAGGAGGACCTGGCCACATTTCTACCAGAGCTAACAGAATGAGAGGATATCAAAAACCCTCACCCCAAAAGAGACAAAAGGACCCGAACGCGATGGACATTGACGCCATTCGCACCACAGGGAAGCTAACAGATGAAGAACGCACCAAGTTGATGAAGGAAGGAAGATGCTTCCGCTGCCGCAAATTGGGACATATGTCCCGAGCCTGCCCCGACAAAGGCAAAGGAAAAACCCCCGATCGACCCCGCAGCTCCCAAGGGCAATACACAAAAGAAAAGCCCAAAGTCCGAGCCGCAGTAATCAATGAAGACAAGGAAGAGGAACAGCATAGCGAAGCTGAAACCTCGACCACCGCACCTCCTTCCTACACCAAAAAGGACGTCCTCCAGTACATTAGGGGGATGACTATCGAAGACCGAGAGAACCTCTATGAGGAGCTATCGGCCAAAGCGGATTTTTAGGAAGCTCGAAGCCGACGGTCTGGCTTAGAGCAACGGGATTGCAAGATACGATGTACATTAGGAAACTATCGACCCTGAATATGAATATTTCCTTTCGCACCTCGCAATCCAAGGCCGACAAATCCGCCCTCATCGACAGTGGCGCAACCGACAACTTCATAGATGAAGACACCTGGAAACGACTCGGAATAGGATGCAAAGAACTGGCCAGACCAGTCACTGTCCACAATGTCGACGGCACGGAAAACAAGCAAGGAAAGATCACTCACTACTGCTGGCTACGCATCGTCAAAGGAGACAAACATATGCTCCAAAGGTTCTACATCACAAGCCTAGGAAAAGACCGCATCATCCTAGGATACCCCTTCCTTTACGACTTCAATCCAAAGATCAATTGGAAAACAGGGAAGGTCTCAGGGGACCCGGTACAGCTCCAAAGCAGCCGATACATGCATGTCGCCAAACGCATCTTCTTTATGCAACGAGAGGCGATCAAACAACTAGGGACACCCAAAGAAGACGAAGCCATCTACGTACGACGAACCAACATCGCACAAGAGTGGGCCCAGAAGGCGGATAAAGACAAAATCCACCTCACCATCGACACCATCCCGAAAGAATACCGAAGACACCAAAAGGTATTCTCTGAAGAGGAAGTGCAACGCTTCCCTCCTGCAAGATCGGAAGATATGACCATCAAGCTAACCCCGGACGCACCAAAGGAATTAAACTGCAAGGTGTACCCATTGTCAAAGGAAGAACGAGACCTCCTACAAAAATGGATCCTTGAAGAGGAGGAACTAGGACGGATCTATGAAGGCCCCTCGCCATACACCGCACCTGTCTATTTTATCAACAAAAAGGACAGCTCGGAGAAAAGGATCATTATGGACTACCGCCAACTAAACAAGTACACCGTCCGAGACAACAACCCGCTACCCAACATCCAATCTGCGTTAGAAAGGTTGCACGGCAAATTGTTATTCTCGAAGTTCGACATCCGCTGGGGATACAACAACATCCGCATTGCCGAAGAAGATCAAGAAAAGGCAGCGTTTAAAACACCCCAAGGCACCTATGTTCCTCGAGTAATGTACTTCGGTCTCACCAATGCGCCCCCCTTCTTTCAACGAACTATGCACCGAGATTTTCGCCCCCTTCTCCAAAAGTACCCCGAGAACCTGGGGAACTACATGGACAATTGGTGGGTAGCTACGGCCAACGATGACGAAGGCCGCCAACTACATAGACAAATTGTCCACGATTTCCTTGACAAAATGGAAGAATGCTCGTACTTCCTCAAACCAAAGAAATGTCAGTTCGAAAAGGACGAAATGGAAATCCTCGGATGGCTAGTAGGAGGCGGTCGAGTCTGCATCGACCCTGCTAAGGTCAAAGGCATATCCGAATGGCCTAGAACCCTCAAATCGGTGGAAGAAGTTAGAAAAACCCTGGGAGTGCTAGGATACCAACGCCCATTCATCCAAGGATTCGCCTCCATTGCCCGACCATTGCATGACCTCACCAAAAAGGACGCTCCCTTCGTCTGGACGGAAAAGTGTACAAAAGCACTGAACGAGTTAATAACACAAGTAACCACTGAACCAGTCCTCTGGCACCCAAATCCCGCCAAACAATATGAACTTGAGGTCGATGCCTCCGCTTTCGCACTCGGGAGCATCCTCTACCAAAGAGATGACAACAACAAACGACGAGCAGTGGCCTATCATTCGAAGGCACTGAACGCAGCCGAAAGGAACTACTCCATCGGTGACAGAGAATTCCTGGCCATCATAGAGGGCCTGAAACGTGTACGACACCTAGTGATGGGATCACCCCACAAATTAATCATCTACACGGACCACGACAACCTCTGCTATTACCGACATCCCCAAAAACTGAATAGACGGGTAGCCCGTTACATCGCATTCCTGGCAGATTTCGACTTCGAATTAGTCCACCTCCCGGGCAAGCGAAATCAAGCAGACCCACTATCCCGACGTCCAGACCATGACGACAGATCAGCAGACAACAAAGAAACCACAGCTCTGCCAAACGAACTCTTTGCCAGAGCAATCGAAATCTCAATCCTTGAACAACAAGTACACCAACTACAGAAGACAAACAGCGAATTATGCCAAAAATGGAAGAAAAAGCATGGCATTTATCAAGACGAATGGAAGGTCTGGTGGAAGGCCGGATCACTAGTGGTCCCTGAAGACACACAACTCCGACGTATGTTCCTCCAGGAATACCACGACACTCCGACATCGGGACATCCCGGAGTCTGGAAAACCTACTTGATGCTAAAACGAGACTATTGGTGGCCCACAATCCATAAAGACATGGAGGATTACGTCAAAGGGTGCGCCACCTGCCAAGCGGTAAAAACAATCACCCACCGCAACATGCCCCCCATTGCGCCGATCGGTCCTGGTGAAGACACAACACCCTTCGCCACCATCACAGTTGATTTCATTACGAAATTACCCGACTCACACGGCTGTGATACAATCCTCACCATCACCGATCATGACTGCATGAAGGCCGTAATCCTGATCCCGTGTCGGGAAGATATGGGAAGCGAGGAAGTAGCGAGGCTCTTCAGAGACCACGCATTCCCCTACACTGGAATTCCTAAAAGAATCATCTCGGACAGAGACACGCGGTTCACGTCGCAATTCTTCAAGGAACTCTGCGCCCAATTGGACATCAAACAGAACATGAGTTCAGCGTACCACCCCCAAACAGACGGACAATCGGAACGAACGAATCAAACGGTAGAAACCATCCTGAGAATCTTCTGCAATCACCAACAAGACAATTGGGCAGATTGGCTCAAGGTCGCACAATACATGATAAATTCCCGTCCTTCGTCAACCACAAAGAAACCCCCATACGAATTATGGATGGGATTCATTCCCCGCACTCACCAACCCACGTGTGTCGGGAATGTGCCAGCAATCGAAGAAAGAAAGTCCCAACTTCTAGAAGCCAGGAAAAATGCCCAAGAAGCCATCAGCAAGGCACAATCCCTTTGGACCAAAAATCCACACTTCCAACGGTATCGCGTGGATCAGAAGGTCTGGTTAGAAGGGACCCACCTACAAACAACACACCCCACAATGAAACTAAGGGCCAAACGCTTTGGACCCTTCAAAGTGACGGAAGTACTCAGCGCCGTAACGTACAGACTGGACCTCCCAGCCACGTGGAGGATCCACAACGCATTCCACGCGGCTGTCCTCCACCCATATAAGGAGACGGAGCTCCATGGACCTAACTTTCCTGAGACACCTCCTGACCTGATCGAAGGACACGAGGAATGGGAAGTAGACAACGTGTTAGCCTCAAGGCGAACCGGAAGGGCAAAAACCCTACAATACCTTGTTCGGTGGAAAGGATTCTCCGAAGCACATGACTCCTGGGAACCAAAAAGGAATCTAGGGAACGCCTCCGCAAAAATGAAGGAATTCCACGATAAGAACCCCAAGGCCATCTGGAGAATGGTTATAAACCCCCAGGACTCGACCATGGAGTCTTCACCACTCCCCGACATCGCTACACTTTGCACCCAGTTTGAAAGTCTATCCTTGATGTCCTCACAGTACAGCTCTCCCTCCCCTGCTACTCGCAACGCCATGCTGGCGGTCGACATGGAAGAGGTAGCAATATTGGAAGCCTCCCTCCACCCTACCACGGAACCACCGCCGGCCTTCCCCGAAGAGCCAGAATATGCCCCGCCTACAGACACACCCCCCAGCTTCAGGCTGGAAGAATACTTACGGTTATCGCCGTCACTCTACAGCGTCCACGGACCAAGCCGAGTCCCCAGCCCCGAACCACTTCCTATTCCCCCGCGTACCGGCATACTCCCCCAGAACAACCTAGAGGACCTGCGAAATCTCATTTGCGGCCTTAGCAGCTTTGCAAGAGAGAGACTCTTTTACTCCCCGAGTGGCCTGGCGGCAGCACAACTTATGCTAGAATGACAGGAAGAGGCCGACCACCCTCTAGTACTGGACCCCGAGACTAATGAGATCCACTGCGCCGCCACTCCACTATCCTCGGTATCCAGCACGACACCGAACTCCTCCCCAGCCACGTCCATGCACAGTTTCCCTTCACATTACACCATCGAAGTCGACGTGGATGACCTCGTGCAAACACACCCAGGAGACGATTGGGTGAGGTTTCAACCTGACATCCATTGCACCTCCATCAAAGTCCCAGCAACCGAAGCAGAACCAGCGGTCAAGGTGGATGCGAGGTTCCTACGCTTCCGCCTCGACAATATTACGGGAGAGCCCACCATCTACGGAACTATGGGAGCTGGGCGACCCGTGTACGCGGAGACCTTGGAAGCCGCCCCAGCATCATGGGCGGCACCTGCCGACTACCGAGACGACAGATATTTCACCCTGCTGACGGAAGAAAGGATGATCGGAGGCCCGATGGAAAGGGCAATCGAGGACTTGGGAGATTATGGGGTAAAGGCGGACATCATCCGCCTTCGCAATCTCGAAGCCGACAAACGCAAGTTGGCCTTCTGCCTCAAGGAGATTCAAACCCTAGAGGCCCATGTACAAAAGAGGAGGGCCGAGTTCGGCATCCACCAACTCGCACACGTCGGCCGGACCAAGGCAGTCCGCCAGAGACTTATCCGAGCCAACGCACGGGAGCGGCTTCTGGAGCTGGTGGATGAAGATCACGAGAGAGGAGAATTGGCATGGCGACACCGAAGAGACAGGCGCAGCACCGTGCCCTACAACACCAACAGGACGACCAGGCCCGACTCTAGGTTGAGAGGAGGAGCAGGCAGCAGGGTTTCTTGGAACAGTGAGAACGCGACTGACGACGCGTTAGCCCGAGAGGAGTTCGAGGAGCGAAAGCGATGCTCCTACTGCCCGTGGTATGACCACCTCTCCACTCACTGCGAAACACCCCACCACCTCTGCTCCATCTCCACGTCGGGTTGGTGCCGAGTCCCCCGCCACCACCGCTTCTTCCGCAATCAGATGCCGGCCACCTGTCCTTACGGAGGCCGCCGCCGCCATGCAAATGGCCATTACCTCACCTGACAACGCCACGCCTGCTACCTCACATTGGAAGAGCGGGAAATAGAGTATGACCACAATAACACGGGGTGTGACGACCTCTGCAAAGGGGAGCTCAGTAGCATGGGAATCACCATGTGTCAGGCGATAACCCAAGTCGTTCTGGAAGAGTTCGAGAATGCAGGCCCTTCTTATGCCCCTCGTTCCCCTTCCCCTGACTACGATTATGTCCCCGGCGACAACGAGGGATCAGACTAGCGCGTGGAAGCGCTCCTTTGAGGGGAGGGTGGTGATAAGCTCCGCCTCTGGTATGGAGAGAGGTGAGGTGTTTTACGGACCGACAGACTGGCTGGGATCACGTGATCCCATGACTCATGTACGATACACGCATGGCTCTCTGATCGGACTGGATGACTGAGATTCCTTACTGTACCGCTGACTGATGACCCTGGCCAAGCTGACTGATACGCGCATCATGCTGACAGTGTACTATATGATGACTGAGCATGACTGATGGACTGACAAACCGACTTACCAATCGGTTGTAGGACTATTAGTCATACACGATTCGAACCTGTATATATATGACTTCGTATGGATGGTTGAGCCTTAAGCTCGACTTTGCTTTGCAATCGCAGCTCCTTGTATCCTCTTGTTCATTGCACGGCCCTCTTAGCTCTTTCATTCACCCTTCGAGGTCCTTAAAGGCGGATCTCATCTTCGGAGCTTAGTGATTGTGCTATAACAATCAACGCACACCTCAGGAGTCTGATCGCGTGTCACGGCACGCTTCGGACCGCACACTTCCCTCTTCAGTCAAGTGTGCACGAAGCCCCGCTGCGGGCTTAACAATGGCCCAGAACTCTCAAGTCCGTAGAAGAAGTAAGGAAGACCCTAGGCATATTAGGCTACCAGTGACCCTTCATCCAAGGGTTCGCATCCATAGCCCGACCTCTACACGACCTCACAAAAAAGGGGACCCCCTTTGTCTGGACCGAAAAATGCACAAAAGCGTTGGACGAACTCATCACACGAGTAACCACTGAACCAGTCCTCTGGCATCCAAATCCCGCCAAACAATACAAACTTGAGGTCGATGCCTCTGCTTTCGCACTCGGGAGCATCCTCTACCAAAGAGATGACAACAACAAACGACGAGCAGTGGCCTATCATTCAAAAGCACTAAACGCAGCCGAAAGGAACTACTCCATCGGTGACAGAGAATTCCTGGCCATCATAGAAGGCCTGAAACGTGTACGACACCTAGTGATGGGATCACCCCACAAATTGATCATCTACACAGATCACGACAACCTCCGCTACTACCGACACCCACAAAAATTGAACCAACACGTCGCTAGATACATCGCATTCCTGGCTGACTTCGACTTCGAGTTAGTCCACCTCCCTGGCAAGCGAAACCAAGCAGACCCTCTATCCCGACGCCCAGACCACGACGACGGATCAGCAGACAATGAAGAGACCACAGCTCTGCCAAACGAACTCTTTGCCAGAGCAATTGAAATCTCGATCCTGGAACAACAGGTCCATCAACTGCAGAAGGCAAACAGCAAACTATGCCAAAGGTGGAAGAAGAGGCACGGCATCTATCAAGATGAATGGAAGGTCTGGTGGAAGGCAGGATCCTTAGTGGTCCCTGAAGACGTACAACTCCGACACACATTCCTCCAGGAGTACCACAATACTCCGACATCGGGACATCCAGGAGTCTGGAAGACCTACCTGATGATAAAACGGGATTACTGGTGGCCCACGATCCATAAAGATGTGGAAAATTACGTCAAAGGATGCGCCACCTGCCAGGCAGTAAAAACAATCACCCACCGCAACGTGCCCCCCATTGCACTGATCGGTCCTGGTGAAGACACAACCCCCTTCGCCACTATCACAGTTGATTTCATTACGAAATTACCCGACTCACGCGACTGTGACACAATTCTCACCATCACCGATCACGACTGCACGAAGGCCGTAATCCTGATTCCGTGTCGAGAAGATATGGGAAGCGAGGAAGTAGCGAGGCTCTTCAGAGACCACGCGTTCCCCTACACTGGAATTCCTAAAAGAATCATTTCGGACAGGGACACGCGGTTCACCTCGCAATTCTTCAAGGAACTTTGCGCCCAACTCGAAATCAAGCAGAACATGAGTTCCGCGTACCACCCTCAAACTGACGGACAGTCAGAACGAACGAACCAAACAGTGGAGACAATACTGAGGATCTTCTGCAATCAACAGCAGGATAACTGGGCTGACTGGCTCAAGGTCGCCCAGTACATGATAAACTCCCGTCCTTCTTCAACCACAAAGAAACCCCCGTACGAACTGTGGATGGGATTCATTCCCCGCACCCATCAACCCACACGTGTCGGGAATGTGCCAGCAATCGAAGAGAGGAAGTCCCAACTTCTGGAAGCCAGGAAAAGCGCCCAAGAAGCCATCAGCAAGGCGCAATCCCTTTGGACCAAAAATCCACACTTCCAAAGATACCGGGTGGATCAGAAGGTCTGGCTAGAAGGAACCCATCTATGAACAACACACCCCACAATGAAATTAAGGGCCAAATGCTTTGGACCCTTCAAAGTAACGGAAGTACTCAGCGCCGTAACGTACAGACTGGATCTCCCAGCCGCGTGGAGAATCCACAACACATTCCACGCGGCTGTCCTCCACCCATATAAGGAAACGGAACTACATGGACCTAACTTCCCCGAGGCACCTCCTGACCTGATCGAAGGACACGATGAGTGGGAAGTGGACAACGTGTTAGCCTCAAGGCGAACAGGAAAGGCAAAAACGCTGCAGTATCTTGTCCGGTGGAAAGGATTCTCCGAAGCCCATGATTCCTGGGAACCAAAACGGAATCTGAGCAACGCCTCCGTTAAGGTGAAAGAATTCCACGATAAGAACCCCAAGGCCATCCGGAGAATGGTTATAAACCCCCAGGGATCGACCATGGAGTCCTCACCACTCCCTGACATCACTACATTGTGCTCACAATTCGAGAACCTATCCCTGATGTCCTCACAGTACAGCTCTCCCTCCCCTGCCACTCGCAACACCATGCTAGCGGTCGACACAGAGGAGGTAGCAATATTGGAAGCCTCCCTCCACCCTACCACGGAACCACTGCTGGCCTTCCCCAAAGAGCCAGAATATGCCCCGCCAACAGACACACCTCCCAGCTTCGGGCTGGAAGAATATCTGCAATTATCGCTGTCGCTCTACAGTGTCCACGGACCGAGCCGAGTCCCCAGCCCCGAACCACTCCCTGTTCCCCCACGTACCGGCACACTCCCCCAAAACAACCCCGAAGACCCGCGAAACCTCGTCCGCGGTCTTAGCAGCTTCGCAAGGGACAGACTCTTCTACTCCCCGAATGGCCTAGCGGCAGCGCAACTCATGCTAGAACGACAGGAGGAGGCTGACCACCCTCTGGTACTAGACCCAGAAACTAATGAGGTCCACCGTGCCGCCACTCCATTGTCCTCAGTGTCAAGCACGACACCGAGCTCCTCCCCGGCCACGTCCATGCACAGCTTCCCATCACACTACACCCTCGAGATCGACGTCGACGACCTCATACAGATGCATCCCGGCGATGACTGGATTAGATTCCAGTCAGAAATCCACCGCACCTCCATTAAAATCCCAGCAACCGAAGCGGAACCTACGGTAAAAGTGGATGCAAGGTACATACGCTTCTGCGTCGACAACATCACAGGATGATAAGCTCCGCCTCTGGTACGGCGAGAGGTGAGGTGTTTGACGGACCGACGAACTGGCTGGGATCACGTGATCCCATGACTCCTGTACGATACACGCGTGGCTCATCGACTGGACTGGATGACTGAGACTCTTACTGTACCGCTGACTGATGACTGACTGATGGATGACTCACAAGCGCATCATGCTTACTGTACGATAGGGTGCATGACTGATCCCTTACAAACCGGCTTAGCAACCGGTTATAAAGACTATTAGTCATACTAGGTTCGACCCTGTATATATACGACCCAGTACGAACAGTTGAGCCTTAAGCTCGACTTTGCTTTGCAATCGCAGCCTCTTGTACACTCCTGTCTACTGCGCGGCCCCTCTCTACTCTTCCATCTATCCTTGAAGGTCCTTAAAGGCGGACCTTTGCCTTCGAAGCTTAGTGATTGGGCTATACCAATCAACGCGCATCTCAGGAGTCTGAACACGTGCTCCGGCACGCTTCGGACCGCACACTTTCCTAAACCGTCAGGTGTGCACGAAGCCCCGCTGCGGGCTTAACACAAGTCGAGCTTCTCTTAGCCAACCTGGCTGATATATTACTCGACCTTGGAAGAAAGCGAAAGCTCTCAAAGAGCCCCGACATCCGGTTCAGAAATAGAACCACCGACGACCTCCCTACAGAGATACAGGGAAAAGCCTTCTGGCAAGAATCACGGACCGAGGGACGATCAGCATATCACCTCAAAGAAGGGTTATACACATACCCTGTTGAATACATCAACGGAACCTGGTACCGCATCAGTTGGAATATCGACGAGTGCTACGAAGTTAGCAGAGACGACGAGATCCGAGACCTTCACAAATCGGGACTAGGAACTAAAAGCCAACCGTTCCTACTCGCCCCAGACCTCGAACGAATCCACACAGAAGCCACAACAAGGAAGTGACGAAACACCAGAAGTAAAAACTGCTTCACCAGCGTCAGACCCAGACATCCCTACAACCGACTCGGCTCACGCACCAGTCATCGAACGACTCACAGCAGCAATGGCAGCAATCGCCGTAGCCCACGTACAACCAGGACAAGTAGTCGGACCGGCACAAGCCCAACCACCTGCAGGAGGACAACCAGCAGGAGGACAACCCCAACAGCCCGGAGGACAACCACCCGCCGGAGGACAACCAGGCGGCGGAGGAGGCGGTGGAGGAGGGAGGCGGTGGAGGCGGTGGAGGCCCACCAGCAGCAGGACAAGCAGCTGCAGGACAGGCAGCAGCCGCGCCACCCCGCAACGAAGCTCTCAAAGGAATGATCCCCCAGATCTTCCAAGGAGACAGAAAGGACGCAGAACGCTTCATGCAACAATTCGGAGCATATCGCTTCCTTAACCGACACAACTCCACCTTCACAAACAAAGCGGAACAAGTCGCTTATGCGCTCACCTTCATCAAGGGACCATTGGTCGACGACTGGGCCTATGATATGGCGGACCAACTATCTATCAAGGTAGAAGGAAACCCAACCACAGGGGACCCCCCCACACATGCAGAAAACGACCCAACCCTATGGGAATGGTTCGCCAGAGCGTTCAGAGACGCCTATACCGACTCTACCAAGAAACAGGACGCATACTCTCGTCTCACAAAAATGGAACTAGATGTGGACAAGGTCGACTCCTCCATCACACTCTTCAAACGTCTCATCCGTGAAGCAGGATGGGGACCGGACGCAGAAGGAACAATTAAATTGTTCCAAGACATCCTACCGGTCGGACTCCATCGCGTCATCCGTCAACGAGAAATTCTACCAGCAACTATGGAAGAGTGGTACGACGCAACCCGAAAGACGGTCCAAAGGTGGCAAGACCTAAACGACAACATCGGGCCTAAAGGAGGACCTGGCCATATCTCCACCCGAGCCAACAGGATGCGCAGCTATCAAAAACCTGCCCCGCCAAAACGACCAAGGGATCCTAATGCAATGGACATCGACGCCATCCGTACCACCGGAAAGCTAACAGATGAAGAACGCACCAAGCTGATGAAGGAAGGAAGATGTTTCCGTTGCCGCAAATTGGGACACATGTCCCGAGCTTGCCCTGACAAAGGCAAAGGAAAAACCCCCGACCGACCTCGCAGCTCCCAAGGGCAATACACCAAAGAAAAACCCAAGGTGCGAGCCGCAGTAATCAATGAAGATGAAGAAGAGGAACAGCACAGCGAAGCGGAAACCTCGACCACCACACCTCCCTCTTACACCAAAAAGGACGTACTCCAATACATCAGGGGAATGACCATCGAAGACCGAGAGAACCTCTACGAGGAACTATCGGCTAAAGCGGATTTTTAGGAAGCTCGAAGCCGACGGTCTGGCTTAGGGCAACGGGATTGCAAGATACGATGTACATTAGGAAACTATCGACTCTGAATATGAATATTTCCTTTCGCACCTCGCAATCCAAGGCCGACGAATCCGCTCTCATAGACAGCGGTGCTACAGACAACTTCATAGATGAAGAAACGTGGAAACGACTCGGGATCGGACGCAAGGAACTGGCCAGACCAGTTACGGTCCACAATGTCGACGGAACAGAGAACAAACAAGGGAAAATCACCCATTACTGCTGGCTCCGCATCGTCAAAGGAGAGAGACATACGCTCCAGCGATTCTACATCACAAGCCTAGGAAAGGATCGCATAATCCTGGGATACCCCTTCCTATACGACTTCAACCCGAAGATTAATTGGAAAACGGGAAAAATCTCTGGAGAACCAGTACAACTCCAGAGCAGCCGATACATGTACAGCGCCAAACGCATCTTCTTTATGCAAAGAGAAGCGATTAAGCAGCTAGGAACACCCAAGGAAGACGAAGCTATCTACGTGCGACGAACCAACATAGCACAAGAATGGGCCCAGAAGGCGGATAAAGACAAAATCCACCTCACCATCGACACCATCCCAAAGGAATACCGAAGACACCAAAAGGTATTCTCGGAAGAAGAAGCAAGACGCTTCCCTCCAGCAAGATCGGAAGACATGACAATCAAATTAACTCCCGACGCACCAAGGGAGTTAAATTGCAAGGTGTACCCCCTATCAAAAGACGAACGCGAACTCCTACAGAAGTGGATCCTCGAAGAAGAAGAACTGGGACGAATCTATGAAGGACCGTCGCCCTATACGGCACCAGTCTACTTCATCAACAAAAAGGACAGTTCAGAAAAGAGGATCATCATGGACTACCGCCAACTAAACAAATATACCGTCCGAGACAACAACCCGCTACCCAATATCCAGTCTGCGTTAGAAAGGCTACATGGCAAATTGTTGTTCTCAAAGTTCGACATCCGCTGGGGTTACAACAATATCCGCATCGCCGAAGAAGATCAAGAAAAGGCAGCATTCAAGACACCCCAAGGCACTTACGTTCCTCGAGTGATGTACTTCGGCCTCACCAATGCACCCCCTTTCTTTCAACGAACGATGCACCGAGATTTCCGCCCCCTTCTCCAGAGATACCCCGAGAACCTAGGGAACTATATGGACGATTGGTGGATAGCCACGGCCAACGATGACGAGGACGCCGACTACATAAACAGATCGTCCACGATTTCCTCGATAAAATGGAAGAATGCTCGTACTTCCTAAAACCGAAGAAATGCCAATTCGAAAAGGACGAAATGGAAATCCTCGGATGGCTCGTAGGAGGAGGACGAGTTCGCATCGACCCCGCCAAGGTAAAAGGAATATCGGAATGGCCCAGGACACTCAAGACGGTAGAAGAAGTTAGAAAGACCCTAGGCGTGCTAGGCTACCAAAGACCCTTCATCCAAGGGTTTGCGTCTATAGCCCGACCCCTACATGACCTCACAAAGAAAGGAACCCCCTTCATCTGGACCGAAAAATGCACAAAAGCGCTGGACGAACTCATCACGCGAGTAACCACCGAACCAGTGCTTTGGCACCCAAACCCAGCAAAACCATACGAACTCGAAGTCGATGCCTCAGCCTTCGCACTTGGCAGCATCCTGTACCAGAGAGATGACAACAACAAACGACGAGCGGTGGCCTACCACTCGAAAGCGCTGAATGCCGCAGAAAGGAATTATTCCATTGGAGATCGAGAATTCCTAGCCATCATCGAAGGTCTTAAACGCGTCCGACACCTCGTAATGGGATCACCCCATAAACTGACAATTTACACTGACCACGACAACCTTCGTTACTACCGACACCCCCAAAAGTTGAACAGACGCGTCGCCCGCTACATCGCGTTTCTAGCAGACTTCGATTTCGAACTGGTTCACCTACCCGGGAAGAGGAATCAAGCAGATCCCCTATCTCGACGTCCAGACCATGATGACGGATCGACGGACAATGAAGAGACCACAGCCCTTCCCAACGAACTATTCGCCCGAGCCATTGAAATCTCCATCCTGGAGCAACAAGTTCACCAGTTGCAAAGGACCAACGAAGAATTATGCCGAACTTGGAAAAAGAAGCACGGCATCTACCAAGACGAATGGAAAGTCTGGTGGAAGGCGGGATCACTAGTAGTCCCTGAAGATGTGCAACTCCGACGCACGTTCCTTCAGGAGTATCATGACACTCCGACGTCGGGACATCCCGGAATCTGGAAGACCTACCTAATGCTGAAACGAGACTACTGGTGGCCCACGATCCATATGGATGTAGAAGAATACGTCAAGGGATGCGCCACCTGTCAAGCAGTGAAGACAATTACCCACCGCAACGTGCCCCCCATTGCGCCGATCGGTCCTGGTGAAGATACAACGCCCTTCGCCACTATCACAGTCGATTTCATTACGAAATTACCCGACTCACGCGGCTGTGATACGATCCTCACCATTACCGATCACGACTGCACGAAGGCCGTAATCCTGATTCCGTGCCGAGAAGACATGGGAAGCGAAGAAGTCGCAAGACTTTTCAGAGATCACGCGTTCCCCTACACAGGCATCCCCAAAAGGATCATATCAGACAGAGACACGCGGTTCACCTCGCAGTTCTTCAAGGAACTCTGCGCCCAGCTAGACATCAAACAAAATATGAGCTCCGCCTACCATCCTCAAACAGACGGACAATCCGAACGAACGAACCAGACGGTGGAAACAATATTGAGGATCTTTTGCAACCACCAACAGGATAACTGGGCAGACTGGCTCAAGGTCGCCCAGTACATGATTAACTCCCGTCCTTCCTCGACCACAAAGAAACCCCCGTACGAATTATGGATGGGATTCATTCCCCGCACCCATCAACCCACGCGTGTCGGGAATGTACCGGCGATCGAGGAAAGAAAGTCCCAACTTCTAGAAGCCAGGAACAGCGCCCAAGAAGCCATCAGCAAGGCGCAGTCCCTTTGGACCAAAAACCCACATTTCCAAAGGTATCGTGTGGATCAGAAGGTCTGGCTGGAAGGGACCCACCTGCGAACGACACACCCCACGATGAAATTAAGGGCCAAACGCTTTGGACCCTTCAAAATAACGGAAGTACTCAGCGCCGTGACGTATAGATTGGACCTCCCAGCCGCATGGAGGATCCACAATGCATTCCACGCAGGCTGTCCTTCATCCGTATAAGGAGACGGAACTACACGGACCCAACTTCCCGGAGACACCTCCTGACCTGATCGAAGGACACGAGGAGTGGGAAGTAAACAACGTGTTAGCCTCAAGGCGAACAGGAAAGGCAAGGACGCTACAATACCTTGTTCGGTGGAAAGGATTCTCCGAAGCCCACGACTCTTGGGAACCGAAACGGAATCTAGACAACGCCTCCGTTAAGGTAAAAGAATTCCACGATAAGAACCCCAAGGCCATCCGGAGAATGGTTATAAACCCCCAGGGATCGACCATGGAATCCTCACCGCTCCCCGACATCACTACATTGTGCTCCCAGTTTGAAAACTTATCCCTGATGTCCTCGCAATACAGCTCTCCCTCTCCCGCTACCCGCAACGCCATGCTGGCGGTCGACACCGAAGAGGTAGCGATATTGGAAGCCTCCCTTCACCCTACCACAGAACCGCCGCCAGTCTACCCCGAAGAACCCGATTATGAACCACCGACCGATACGCCACCCAGCTTTGAGCTGGAAGAATACCTGCGACTGTCACCATCACTATATAGTGTTCACGGACCCAGTCGGGTCCCCAGCCCCGAACCACTCCCTATTCCCCACGCACCGACACACTCCCCCAGAGCAACCCTGAAGACCCGCGAAACCTCGTCCGCGGTCTAAGTAGTTTCGCAAGGGACCGACTCTTCTACTCCCCGACCGGCTTGGCAGCAGCACAGCTCATGCTAGAGCGACAGGAGGAGGCTGACCACCCTTTGGTATTGGACCCAGAGACTAATGAGGTCCACCGCGCCGCCACTCCACTGTCCTCAGTGTCCAGCACGACACCAAGCTCTTCCCCGGCCACGTCAATGCACAGCTTCCCATCACATTACACCATCGAGGTCGACGTGGACGACCTCGTACAAACACACCCGGGGGATGACTGGATAAGGTTCCAGCCGGAAATCCATCGCACCTCCATCAAGATCCCAGCAACCGAGGCAGAACCCGGGGTAAAGGTGGATGCTAGGTTCATACGCTTCCGCGTCGACACCGTTACGGGGGAGCCCACCATCTATGGGACTATGGGAGCGGGACGACCCGTGTATGCAGACCTTCTGGAAGCCGCCCCTGCGTCTTGGGCAGCACCTGCCGACTATCGTGATGACAGACACTTCACCTTACTGACAGAGGAAAGGATGATGGGAGGACCGATGGAGAGGGCGATAGAAGACTTGGGAGATTATGGGGTAAAGGCAGACATCATCCGTCTCCGCAATCTCGAGGCCGATAGGCGCAAGTTGGCCTTCTGCCTCAAGGAAATCCAGGCCCTCGAAGCCTACACACAAAAGAGGAGAGCCGAGTTCGGGATCCACCAACTCGCCCACGTCGGCCGAACTAAGGCGGTACGCCAAAGGCTCATCCGGGCCAATGCGCGAGGACGACTTCTGGAGCTGGTGGATGAAGATCACGAGAGGGGGGAACTGGCACGGCGACATCGACGAGACAGGCAAGATGTCGAGCCCTACCGCAGGGTGACCAGGCCCGACTCCAGGTTGAGAGGAGGCGCCGGCAGTCGCGTATCTTGGAACAGCGAAAATGCCACCGACGACGCTTTGGCCCGGGAAGAGTTCGAGGAGCGCAAACGCTGTTCCTACTGCCCGTGGTTCGACCACCTCTCCACTCACTGCGAAACGCCCCACCACCTCTGCTCTATCTCCACTTCGGGCTGGTGCCGAGTACCCCGCCACCACCGCTTCTTCACCAATCAAATGCCGACCACATGTCCCTATGGAGGACGCCGCCGTCATGCGAACGGCCATTACCTCACCCGACAGCGCCACGCTCGCTACCTCACCCTGGAGGAACGCGAGATCGAATACGACCACGTGAATGCAGGATGCGATGACCTCTGCAAAGGGGAACTCAGCAGCGCAGGGATCGCTATGCGCCAGGCAATCACTCAAGTCGTCCTTGACGAGTTTGAGAACGCGGGCCCCTCTTACGCCCCTCGTTCCCCTTCGCCTCCCTACGATTACGTCCCCGGCGACAACGAAGGATCCGACTAAGCGCGTGGAAGCGCTCCTTTGAGGGGAGGGTGGTGATAAGCTCCGCCTCTAGTACGGCGAGAGGTGAGGTGTTTTACGGACCGACGGACTGGCTGGGATCACGTGATCCCATGACTCCTGTACGATACACGCGTGGCTCATCGACTGGACTGGATGACTGAGACTCTTACTGTACCGCTGACTGATGACTGACTGATGGATGACTCACAAGCGCATCATGCTTACTGTACGATAGGGTGCATGACTGATCCCTTACAAACCGGCTTAGCAACCGGTTATAAAGACTATTAGTCATACTAGGTTCGACCCTGTATATACGACCCAGTACGAACAGTTGAGCCTTAAGCTCGACTTTGCTTTGCAATCGCAGCCTCTTGTACACTCCTGTCTACTGCGCGGCCCCTCTCTACTCTTCCATCTATCCTTGAAGGTCCTTAAAGGCGGACCTTTGCCTTCGAAGCTTAGTGATTGGGCTATACCAATCAACGCGCATCTCAGGAGTCTGAACACGTGCTCCGGCACGCTTCGGACCGCACACTTTCCTAAACCGTCAGGTGTGCACGAAGCCCCGCTGCGGGCTTAACAAGAAGGCGGATAAAGACAAAATCCACCTCACCATCGACACCATCCCAAAGGAATACCGAAGACACCAAAAGGTATTCTCGGAAGAAGAAGCAAGACGCTTCCCTCCAGCAAGATCGGAAGACATGACAATCAAACTAACTCCCGACGCACCAAGGGAGTTGAACTGCAAGGTCTACCCCCTATCCAAGGACGAACGCGAACTCCTACAGAAGTGGATCCTCGAAGAAGAAGAACTAGGACGAATCTATGAGGGACCGTCGCCTTACACGGCACCAGTCTACTTCATCAACAAAAAAGACAGTTCAGAAAAGAGGATCATCATGGACTACCGCCAATTAAACAAATACACTGTCCGAGACAACAACCCGCTACCTAATATCCAGTCTGCGTTAGAAAGGCTACATGGCAAATTGTTGTTCTCAAAGTTCGACATCCGCTGGGGTTACAACAACATCCGCATTGCCGAAGAAGACCAAGAAAAGGCGGCATTTAAAACACCCCAAGGCACTTACGTTCCTCGAGTAATGTACTTCGGCCTCACCAACGCACCCCCTTTCTTTCAACGAACGATGCACCGAGATTTCCGCCCCCTCCTCCAGAAATACCCCGAGAACCTAGGGAACTATATGGACGATTGGTGGGTAGCTACGGCCAATGATGACGAAGGACGCCAACTACATAAACAAATCGTCCACGATTTCCTCGACAAAATGGAAGAATGTTCGTACTTCCTGAAACCGAAGAAATGCCAATTCGAAAAGGACGAAATGGAAATCCTCGGATGGCTCGTAGGAGGAGGACGAGTTCGCATCGACCCCGCCAAGGTAAAAGGAATATCGGAATGGCCCAGGACACTCAAAACGGTAGAAGAAGTTAGAAAGACCCTAGGTGTGCTAGGCTACCAAAGACCCTTCATCCAAGGGTTTGCATCTATAGCCCGACCCCTACATGACCTCACAAAGAAAGGAACCCCCTTCATTTGGACCGAAAAATGCACGAAAGCGCTGGACGAACTCATCACGCGAGTAACCACCGAGCCAGTACTATGGCACCCGAACCCAGCAAAACCATATGAGCTCGAAGTTGATGCCTCAGCCTTCGCACTTGGCAGCATCCTATACCAGAGAGATGACAACAACAAACGACGAGCGGTGGCCTACCACTCGAAAGCGCTGAATGCCGCGGAAAGGAATTATTCTATTGGAGATCGAGAATTCCTAGCCATCATCGAAGGCCTTAAACGCGTCCGACATCTCGTAATGGGATCACCCCACAAACTGACAATTTACACCGACCACGACAACCTTCGTTATTACCGACACCCCCAGAAGTTGAACAGACGCGTCGCCCGCTACATCGCGTTTCTAGCAGACTTCGATTTCGAACTGGTTCACCTACCCGGAAAGAGGAATCAAGCAGACCCCCTATCTCGACGCCCAGACCATGACGACGGATCGACAGACAATGAGGAGACCACGGCCCTTCCCAATGAATTGTTCGCCCGAGCCATTGAAATCTCCATCCTGGAGCAACAAGTTCACCAGTTGCAAAAGGCCAACGAAGAGCTATGCCGAACTTGGAAAAAGAAGCACGGCATCTACCAAGACGAATGGAAAGTCTGGTGGAAGGCGGGATCACTAGTAGTCCCTGAAGATGTGCAACTCCGACGCACGTTCCTTCAGGAGTACCACGACACTCCGACGTCGGGACATCCCGGAATCTGGAAGACCTACCTAATGCTGAAACGGGACTACTGGTGGCCCACGATCCATATGGATGTAGAAGAATACGTCAAAGGATGCGCCACCTGTCAGGCGGTGAAGACAATTACCCACCGCAACGTGCCCCCCATTGCGCCGATCGGTCCTGGTGAAGATACAACGCCCTTCGCCACTATCACAGTCGATTTCATTACGAAATTACCCGACTCACGCGGCTGTGATACAATCCTCACCATCACCGATCACGACTGCACGAAGGCCGTGATCTTGATCCCGTGTCGAGAAGACATGGGAAGCGAAGAAGTCGCAAGACTCTTCAGGGATCACGCGTTCCCCTACACAGGCATCCCCAAAAGGATCATATCAGACAGAGACACGCGGTTCACCTCGCAGTTCTTCAAGGAACTCTGCGCCCAGCTAGACATCAAACAAAATATGAGCTCCGCCTACCATCCTCAAACAGACGGACAATCCGAACGAACGAACCAGACGGTGGAGACAATACTGAGGATCTTTTGCAACCACCAACAGGATAACTGGGCAGACTGGCTCAAAGTCGCCCAGTACATGATTAATTCCCGTCCTTCCTCGACCACAAAGAAACCCCCATACGAATTATGGATGGGATTCATTCCCCGCACCCATCAACCCACGCGTGTCGGGAATGTACCGGTGATCGAAGAAAGAAAGTCCCAACTTCTAGAAGCCAGGAACAGCGCCCAAGAAGCCATCAGCAAGGCGCAGTCCCTTTGGACCAAAAACCCACATTTCCAAAGGTATCGCGTGGATCAGAAGGTCTGGCTGGAAGGGACCCACCTGCGAACGACACACCCCACGATGAAATTAAGGGCCAAACGCTTTGGACCCTTCAAGATAACGGAAGTACTCAGCGCCGTGACGTATAGATTGGACCTCCCAGCCGCATGGAGGATCCACAACGCATTCCACGCGGCTGTCCTTCATCCGTATAAGGAGACGGAACTACACGGACCCAACTTCCTGGAGACACCCCCTGACCTGATCGAAGGACACGAGGAGTGGGAAGTAAACAACGTGTTAGCCTCAAGGCGAACAGGAAAGGCAAGGACGTTACAATACCTTGTTCGGTGGAAAGGGTTCTCCGAAGCCCACGACTCTTGGGAACCAAAACGGAATCTAAACAACGCCTCCGTTAAGGTAAAAGAGTTCCACGATAAGAACCCCAAGGCCATCCGGAGAATGGTTATAAACCCCCAGGGATCAACCATGGGATCCTCACCGCTCCCCGACATCACTACACTGTGCTCCCAGTTTGAAAACTTATCCCTGATGTCCTCACGATACAGCTCTCCCTCTCCCGCTACCCGCAACGCCATGCTAGCGGTCGACACTGAAGAGGTGGCAATATTGGAAGCCTCCCTTCACCCTACCACGGAACCGCCGCCAGCCTACCCCGAAGAACCCGATTATGAACCACCGACCGATACGCCACCCAGCTTTGAGCTGGAAGAATACCTACGACTGTCACCATCACTATATAGTGTCCACGGGCCAAGCCGAGTCCCCAGCCCCGAACCACTTCCTATTCCCCCGCGAATTGACCCACTCCCCCAAGATAATCCGGAAGACCCGCGAAACCGCATCCGCGGTCTTAGCAGCTTCGCGAGGGACCGGCTCTTTTACTCCCCAAGTGGCCTAGCGGCGGCGCAACTCATGTTAGAACGACAGGAAGAGGCTGATCACCCCCTGGTACTAGATCCGGAGACTAACGAGATCCACCGCGCCGCCACTCCATTATCCTCAGTGTCAAGCACGACACCGAGCTCTTCCCCAGCCACGTCTATGCACAGTTTCCCGTCACACTACACCATCGAGGTCGACGTAGACGATCTCGTACAAACGCACCCGGGAGATGACTGGATAAGGTTCCAGCCAGAGATCCACCGCACCTCCATCAAAATTCCGGCAACCGAGGCAGAGCCCACGGTAAAGGTAGACGCTAGGTTCATACGCTTCCGCCTCGACACCATTACGGGGGAGCCCACCATCTATGGGACTATGGGAGCGGGACGACCTGTGTACGCAGACATCTTGGAGGCCGCTCCGGCATCTTGGGCAGCACCTGCCGACTACCGTGACGACAGACATTTCACCTTACTAGCGGAAGAAAGAATGATGGGAGGACCGCTGGAGAGGGCGATAGAGGACTTAGGAGATTACGGGGTAAAGGCGGACATCATCCGCCTCCGCAATCTCGAGGCCGACAAGCGCAAGCTGGCCTTTTGCCTCAAAGAAATCCAGGCTCTCGAAGCTTACGCGCAGAAGAGGAGGGCTGAGTTCGGAATCCATCAACTCGCCCACGTCGGCCGGACTAAGGCAGTACGCCAGAGACTCATCCGAGCCAACGCACGGGGAAGACTTCTAGAGCTGGTGGATGAAGATCACGAGAGGGGGGAACTGGCACGGCGACACCGACGAAACAGACAAGACGTGGCGCCTTACAGCAGGACGACCAGGCCCGACTCCAGATTGAGAGGAGGCGCCAGCAGCAGAGTGTCCTGGAATAGCGAAAACGCCACTGACGACGCCTTGGCCCGGGACGAATTCGAGGAGCGCAAGCGCTGCTCCTACTGCCCGTGGTACGACCACCTATCTACTCATTGCGAAACGCCCCACCACCTCTGCTCCATCTCCACATCGGGCTGGTGCCGAGTCCCCCGCCACCACCGCTTCTTCCGTAACCAAATGCCGGTCACATGTCCTTATGGAGGCCGCCGCCGCCACGCGAATGGCCACTACCTCACCCGACAACGCCATGCTCGCTACCTCACCTTGGAGGAACGCGAGATCGAGTACGACCACGTGAACGCAGGCTGCGACGACCTCTGCAAAGGGGAACTCAGCAGCGCAGGGATCGCCATGCGCCAGGCGATCACCCAAGTCGTACTAGATGAGTTCGAGAACGCGGGCCCCTCTTACGCCCCTCGCTCCCCTTCGCCTCCCTATGATTATGTTCCAGGTGACAACGAAGGGTCGGACTAAGCGCGTGGAAGCGCTCCTTAGAGGGGAGGGTGGTGATAAGCTCCGCCTCTGGTACGGCGAGAGGTGAGGTGTTTGACGGACCGACGAACTGGCTGGGATCACGTGATCCCATGACTCCTGTACGATACACGCGTGGCTCACCGACTGGACTGGATGACCGAGACTCCTTACTGTACCGCTGACTGATGACTCTGAATTGGCTGACTGATACGCGCATCATGCTGACAGTGTACGATACGATGACTGAGCGTGACTGATGGACTGACAAACCGACTTACTAATCGGTTATAGGACTGTTAGTCATACATAGTTCGAACCTGTATATATACGACTCTGTACGAACAGTTGAGCCTTAAGCTCGACTTTGCTTTGCAATCGCAGCCTCTTGTATACTCCTGTCTACTGCGCGGCCCTTCTACTCTTCCATCTACTCTTGAAGGTCCTTAAAGGCGGACCTTTGCCTTCGAAGCTTAGTGATTGGGCTATACCAATCAACGCGCCTCTCAGGAGTCTGAACACGTGCCCCGGCACGCTTCGGACCGCACACTTTCCTAAACCGTCAGGTGTGCACGAAGCCCCGCTGCGGGCTTAACACAGGAGAACCCACCATCTACGGGACTATGGGAAGTGGACGGCCTATCTACGCCGAGACCTTGGAAGCCGCTCCGGCATCTTGGGCAGCACCCGCCGACTACCGGGATGACAGGCATTTCTCACTCTTAGCGGAGGAAAGGATGATAGGAGGCCCGATGGAAAGGGCAATCGAAGATCTAGGGGACTACGGAGTCAAGGCAGATATCATCCGTCTTCGAAACCTCGAAGCCGACAAACGCAAGTTGGCCCTCTGCCTCCGCGAAGTCCAAGCCTTGGAAGCTTACGCGCAGAAGAGGAGAGCCGAGTTCAACATACACCAACTCGCTCACGTCGGCCGAACCAAAGCGGTCCGCCAACAGCTCATCCGGGCCAATGCACGAGAACAACTTTTAGAACTGGTGGACGAGGATGATCAGAGAGGCGAACTGGCATGGCGACACAGACGCGTCAGACGCAGCACCGTGCCGTACCACACCAATACTGTAACACGACCCGACTCTCGGCTAAGAGGAGGAGCGGGCAGCAGAGTCTCTTGGAACAGCGAGAACGCCACCGACGACGCCCTGGCCCAAGAAGAGTTCGAAGAGCGTAAGCATTGCTCTTACTGCCCCTGGTATGATCACCTCTCCACCCAATGCGAGACGCCCCACCACCTCTGCTCGATCTCGGCGTCCGGCTGGTGCCGAGTCCCCCGCCACCACTGCTTCTTCCGGAACCAAATGCCGGACACCTGTCCCTATGGAGGCCGCCGCCGTCATGCCAACGGCCATTACCTCACCCGCCAACGTCACGCCCGCTACCTCACGCTGGAAGAGCGAGAGATAGAATACGACCACAACAACGCAGGGTGCGACGACCTCTGCAAAGGGGAACTCAGTAGCGCAGGGATTGCCATGCACCAGGCGATCACCCAAGTCGTCTTAGACGAATTCGAGAACGCAGGCCCCTCTTATGCCCCTCGCTCCCCTTCACCGCCCTACAACTACATCCCCGGCGACAACAAGGGATCCGATTAGCGCGTGGAAGCGCTCCTTTGAGGGGAGGGTGGTGATAAGCTCCATCTCTAGTACGGAGAGAGGTGAGGTGTTTTACGGACTGACAGACTGGCTGGGATCACGTGATCCCATGACTCACTTACGATACATGCATGGCTCCTTGACTGGACTGGCTGACTGAAGCGCTTACTGTACCGATGACTGATGACTCTGACTGGGCTGACTGATACGCGCATCATGCTGACAGTGTACTATACGATGACTGAGCATGACTGATGAACTGACAAACCGACTTACCAATCGGTTATAAGACTATTAGTCATACATGATTCGAACCTGTATATATACGATCTCGTACGAATAGTTGAGCCTTAAGCTCGACTTTGCTTTGCAATCGCAGCCTCTTGTATACTCCTGTCTACTGCGCGGCCCCTCTCTACTCTTCCATTTATACTCCAAAGGTCCTTAAAGGCGGACCTTTGCCTTCGAAGCTTAGTGATTGGGCTATACCAATCAATGCACATCTCAGGAGTCTGAACACATGCTCCGGCACACTTCGGACCGCACACCTTCCTAAACCGTCAGGTGTGCACGAAGCCCCGCTGCGGGCTTAACATGGATGACTGAAGATCCTTACTGTACACTGACTGATGATCCTGGTCTGATTACTGATACGCGCATCATGCTGACAATGTACGATAAGCAGATGACTGATCACTTACAAACCGGCTTAGCAACCAGTTTTAGGACTATTAGTCATACTAGGTTTGAACCTGTATATATAGGACTCTGTACAAACAGTTGAGCCTTAAGCTTGACTTTGCTTTGCAATCGCAGCCTCTTGTTCACTCCTGTTCACTGTGCAGCTCCCTTCTACTCTTCTATCTATCCTCTAAAGGTCCTTAAAGGCGGACCTTGCCTTCGAAGCTTAGTGATTGTGCTATAACAATCAACGCACATCTCAGGAGTCTGAATCACGTGTCTCGGCACGCCTCGGACCGCACACCTTCCTAAACCATCAAGTGTGCACAAAGCCTCACTGCAGGCTTAACACAAGTCGAGCTTCTCCTAAGCCAAACTGGCTGACATACTACTCGACCTCGGAAGAAAACAAAAGCTCTCAAAGAGCCCTGACATCAAGTTTCGGAATAGAATCTCCGACGATCTCCCTTCAGAAATACAAGGGAAAGCCTTCTGGCTAGAATCACGAACTGAGGGACGATCAGTGTACCACCTCAGAGACGGGTTATACACATACCCCGTAGAATACATCAACTGAACCTGGTACAGAATTAGCTGGACCATCGACCAGTGCTACAAAGTTAGCAGAGAGGACGAGATCAAAGATCCTCAAGAACTAGGACTAGGAATCAAAAACCAACCAGTCCTACTCACTCCAGACCTCGAACGAATTCACACAGAAGTTACTCAAGGAAGTGACAAAACCCCGGAAGCAGAAGTCGCTTCACCAGCATCCGATCCAGACATCCCCACAACAGACCAAACTAACGCACTGGTCATCGAACAACTCACACAAGCAATGGCACAAGCAGCAATCACCATAGCTCACGTACAACCCACACAAGCGGCAGGACCAGCACAACCAGCACAACCTCCTGCCGGAGGACAACCAGGCGGTGGAGGCGGACAACCACAACAGCCTCCTGCCGGGGGACAACCAGGCGGTGGAGGAGGCGGTGGAGGAGGCAGTGGAGGCAGAGGAGGCCAACCTGCAGCAGGACAACAAGCTGCAGGGCAAGCAGCCGCCGCACCACCTCGAACAGAACCCCTCAAAGGAATGATTCCCCAAATCTTCCAAGGAGATAGGAAGGACGCCGAACGATTTATGCAGCAATTCGGAGCCTACCAATTCCTCAACCGACACAACTCTACGTTCATAAACAAGGCAGAAATGGTGGCATATGCCCTCACCTTTATCAAAGGCCCGCAAGTAGATGACTGGGCCTACGATATGGCAGACCAATTGTCCATCAAAGTAGAAGGAAATCCGGTCACAGGAGATCCCCCAACCCATGCCGAAGGAGACCAAGCCCTCTGGGACTGGTTCGCAAGATCCTTCAGAGATGCTTTCACAGATTCGACTAGAAAACAAGACACTTACTCCCGCCTCACCAAGATGGAGTTAAACATGGATAAGGTCAATACATCCATCACCCTCTTCAAACGCTTGATCAGAGAAGCAGGATGGGGACCCGACGCAGAAGGAACAATTAAACTATTCCAGGACATCTTACCTGTCGGACTTCACTGCACCATACATCAACGAGAGACACTACCCGCCACTCTCGAAGAATGGTACGATGCTGCCAGAAAAACGGTCCAAAGATGGCAGGACCTCAACAACAACATAGGACCTAAAGGAGGACCAGGACATATCTCCACTAGGGCCAACAGAATGTGCGGATACCAGAAGACGCCTTCCCCAAGGAAGCACAAAGACCCTGACGCCATGGACATTGATGCAATCCGCACAACAGGAAAACTATCCGACGAAGAACACACCCGCCTCATGAAGGAAGGAAGGTGCTTCCGTTGCTGCAAACTAGGACACATGTCACGAGCCTGCCCTGAAAACAGCAAAGACAAAGGGAAGAACCCCGATCGACCCCGCAGCGCTCAAGGACAGTACACCAAAGATAAACCAAAAGTCTGCGCAGCAGTGATCAATGAAGATGAAGAGGACCAGCATAGCGAAGCTGAAACCTCGACCACAGCACCACCTTCCTACACCAAAAAGGATGTCCTTCAGTACATCAGAGGGATGTCCATTGAAGATCGCGAAACCCTCTATGAGGAGATGTCTGCCCAAGCGGATTTTTAGGCAGCTCAAAGCCGACAGCCTGGCTTAGAGCGATTGGATTGCAAAATACAATGTACATTAGGAAACTCTCAACTCTGAATATGAATGTTTCTTTCTGCACTTCGCAATCCAAGGCCGACAAATCAGCTCTCATTGATAGTGGAGCTACAGACAACTTCATCGATGAAGAAACATGGAAACGACTGGGAATCGGAAAGAAGGAACTCGCCCGACCAGTTACAGTCCACAATGTTGATGGGACTGAAAACAAACAAGGAAAAATCACACACTACTGCTGGCTCCGCATTGTCAAAGGAGAGAGACACATGCTCCAATGATTTTACATCACGGCACTAGGAAAGGACTGCATTATCCTCGGCTACCCCTTCCTCTATGACTTCAATCTGAAAATCAACTGGAAAACAGGGAAGGTTCTGGGAGAGCCTGTGCAACTCCAAAGTAGTTGCTACATGCACGTCGCCAAAAGAATCTTCTTCATGCAACGAGAAGCAGTTAAACAAGTAGGGAAACCAAAGGAAGGAGAAGCCATCTATGTGCAGCACACCAATATCGCACAAGAGTGGGCCCAAAAAGCGGACCAAAACAAGATCCACCTCACCCTTGACACTATCCCAAAGGAATACCGAAGACATCAGAAGGTATTCTCGGAAGAGGAGGCACGCCGCTTCCCACCCGCACAGTCAGAAGACATGACGATCAAACTAACCCCTGATGTACTGAGAGAATTAAACTGCAAGGTATACCCGCTGTCAAAAGACGAGCGCAAACTCCTCCAAAAATGGATCCTTGAAGAGGAAGAGTTGGGACAAATCTATGAAGGTCCCTCACTGTATACCACACCGGTCTACTTCATCAACAAGAAGGATAGCTCAGAAAAGCGGATCATCATGGACTACCGACAGCTCAACAAACACACAGTCCGCGACAACAACCCCCTACCGAACATTCAATCGGCATTAGAAAGGCTACATGGAAAGTTGCTTTTCTCAAAGTTCGACATCCGCTGGGGCTATAACAACATCCATATCGCAGAAGAAGACCAGCAAAAGGCAGTGTTTAAAAACCCACAAGGCACCTACATTCCACATGTCATGTACTTCGGCCTTACCAATGCCCCACCTTTCTTCCAACAAACTATGCACAGAGACTTCTGCCCCTTACTCCAGAAGTACCCTGAAAATCTGGGAAACTATATGGACGATTGGTGGATCGCCACAGCAAACAACAAAGAAGGAAAGGAACTCCACAAAAGAATTGTCCACAAATTCCTTGACAAAATGGAAGAGTGCTCCTACTTCTTGAAACCTAAGAAGTGCCAATTCGAAAAGGAAGAAATGGAGATCCTTGGATGGTTGGTGGGAGGTGGACAAGTGCACATTGACCCGGCCAAAGTAAAAGGAATTTCAGAATGGCCAAGAACCCTCCGATCCATAGAAGAAGTAAGAAAAACGCTAGGAGTACTGGGATATCAAAGGCCCTTTATCCAAGGCTTCGCATCTATTGCAAGGCCCCTACACAACCTCACAAAAAAGGGAACCCAGTTCTGTTGGACCCAACAATGCACAGATGCCTTGGAAGAATTAATCAAGCGGGTAACCACAGAACCAGTCCTTTGGCACCCAGACCCCGCCAAACCCTACAAACTCGAAGTGGATGCATCAGCCTTTGCCCTGGGAAGTATCCTCTATCAAAGGGACAATAACAACAGACACTGTGCAGTCGGCTACCACTCAAAGGCATTAAACCAAGCCGAGAGGAATTACTCTATTGGAGATTGAGAATTCCTAGCCATCATCAAAGGCCTCAAACGTGTTCGACATCTAATTATGGGATCTCCCCATAAACTCATGATTTACACAGATCACAACAATCTCCGCTACTATCGGCACCCACAGAAGTTGAACCACCACATGGCTCACTACATTGTGTTCCTAGCAGACTTCGATTTCGAACTCATGCACCTCCCAGGAAAAAGAAACCAAGCAGACCCACTATCTAGATGCCCCGATCACAATGATGGGTCGACAGATAACGAAGAAACCACAGCACTTCCAAATGAGCTGTTTGTAAGGGCAATTGAGATCACCATCCTGGAACGCCAGGTCCACCAATTACAAAAGGAGAATAGTGAACTTTGCCTAGCATGGAAAAAGAAGTACAGGATCTACCAAGACAAATGGAAGGTCTGGTGGAAGGCGGGATCCTTAGTTGTCCTGGATAACAGACAACTATGATGCACCTTCCTACAGGAGTACCATGATGCACCTACATCCGGGCACCCGGGAGTTGTTAAGCCCCCAGCGGGGCTTTGTGCACAGTTGACGGTTTAGGAAGGTGTGCGGTCCGAGGCGTGCTGAGACACGTGATTCGAACTCCTGAGATGTGTGTTGATTGTTATAGCACAATCACTAAGCTTCAAAGGCAAGGTCCACCTTTAAGGACCTTAGAGTATAGATGGAAGAGTAGAGGAGAGCTGTGCAGTGAACAGGAGTGAACAAGAGGCTGTGATTGCAAAGCAAAGTCGAGCTTAAGGCTCAACTGTTCGTACAGAGTCCTATATATACAAGTTCGAACCCAGTATGACTAATAGTCCTGAAACCGGTTGCTAAGCCGGTTTGTAAGTGATCAGTCATCTACCTATCATACACTGTCAGCATGATGTGTGTATCAGTTAATCAGACCAGAGCCATCAGTCAGCGGTACAGTAAGAATCTCAGTCATCCAGTCCGAATCAATGAGTCAGGCGTGTAGTGGTAATGAGTCATGGGGTCACGTGACCCCAGCCAGTCTGTCAGTCCATAAAACACCTTGCCTCCCTCCGTACCAGAGGCAGAGCTTATCAGGAGTCTGGAAGACTTACCAAGCATTAAGACATGATTACTGGTGGCCGAACTTACACAAAGACATAGAAGACTATGTAAAAGGATGTGCAACCTGCCAGGTGATAAAAACTATCACACATCGCAATGTGCCTCCTATCGCACCAATCGGACCAGGGGAGGACACCACCCCTTTCGCCACAATCACAGTCGACTTCATTACCAAGCTACCTGAATCATGCGGTTGTGATACAATCCTCACCATCACCGATCACGACAGCACTAAGGCCGTAATTCTGATCCCGTGCAGAGAGGATATGGGAAGCGAAGAAGTAGCAAGACTCTTCAGAGATCATACCTTTCCCTATACCGGAATCCCCAAAAGGATCATCTCTGACAGAGACACGCGATTCACATCGCAATTCTTCAAAGAACTCTGCGCCCAACTGGAAATAAACCAAACATGAGTTTGGCATATCACCCCCAGACTGATGGGCAATCTGAAAGAACAAATCAAACAGTGGAAACAATCCTGCGAATCTTTTGCAACCATCAACAAGACAACTGGGCGGATTGGCTCAAAATCGCCCAGTACATGATTAACTCCCATCCCTCGTCCACTACAAAGAAACCTCCTTACAAACTGTGGATGGGATTCATACCTCGCACCCATCAACCCACACATGTCGGAAACATACCGGCAATTGAAGAACGAAAGGCCCAGCTTCTAGAAGCCAGAAGAGATGCCCAAGAAGCCATCAGTAAGGCACAATCCCTCTGGTTGAAAGATCCACGCTTCCAACAATACCGCGTGGATCAGAAGGTCTGGTTGGAAGGAACTCATCTCCGCACCACACATCCAACAACCAAATTAAGAGCCAAGCGCTTTGGACCCTTCAAAATTATGGAAGTACTCAGCGCCGTGACATACAGACTGAACCTCCCACCCGCGTGGAAAATCCACAATGCATTCCATGCGGCTGTCCTCCACCCATATAAGGAGACAGAGCTCCATGGACCCAATTTCACCGAAGCACCACCTGACCTAGTGGACGGACACGAGGAATGGGAAGTGAACAGTGTGTTGGCCTCGAGGCACACCAGCAAAAAGAAAACATTGCAATACCTGGTCAGATGGAAGGGGTTCCCGGAAGCGCACGACTCTTGGGAACCAAAAGGGAATCTGAATAATGCCTCCCTCAAAATGAAGGAATTCCACAATAAGAACCCCAAAGCCATTCGCTGAATGGTTATAAACCCCCAGGAAGTCACAATGGAGTCCCCACCACTCCCAGACATCTCTTCACTCTGCACACAGTTTGAAAACTTATCTCTCATGTCTTCACAATACAGTTCACCCTCCCCTGCCACTCATAATGCAATGTTGGCAGTTGACACCGAAGAGGTCACAGTGCTAGAAGCCTCACTCCACCCTACGACAGAAGCACCCCTGGCCTTCCCCGAAGAACCAGCATACGCCCTGCCAACGGAAAACCCCCCTGATATCGATCAAGGCGAATACCTTCGCCTCTCACCCATGGGCTACAGCCTTCACACACCCAGCCATCTTCCCAGCCCCGTACCACTTCCTATTCCTCCCCCTCGCATCCACCTGCTTCCACAGGACAACCCTAATGATCCCTGCAACCGTGTCTGCGGGCTCCATGACTTTGCAAGGGAACACCTCTTTTATTCGACAACGGGGCTAGCCACCGCCGAATTAATGCTAGCTAGACAGGAGGAAGCAGAACACCCGTTGGTTTTGGACCCCGACACTAATGTGGTCCACCACATCGCCACCCTGCTCTCCACGCCCTCCAACACCAGCATGCACTCCACCCCTGCAACCATGGCTGACAGTCTCCCTTCCCACTACACCCTCGAAATAGATGTCGACAACTTGGTGCAGACACACCCCCAAGAAGACTGGATCAGATTTGATCCCGACCTACACCACACCTCCATCCAAATCCCAGCTACCGAAGCCAAACCTACGGCAAAGGTGCCCGCCTGCTTCATCTGCTTTAGAGTGGAACCCCTCACCAGCGAACCCACCATCTACAGGACTATGGGTAGAGGCCGGCCAATCTATGCGGAGTGTCTAGAGGCGGCCCCAGCCAGTTGGGCCGCGCCGGCTGACTACCAGGATGATGGTCACTTCTTGTTACTGACCGAAGAGAGGATGATCGGCGGACCCCTCGAGAGAGCAATAGAAGACTTGGGTGATTACGGGGTCAAAGCCGACATCATGCACCTTCGAAGCCTGGAAGCAGATCGGTGCAAGCTCGCTCTTCGCTTACAAGAAGTACAGGCCCTGGAAGCCTACACCCAGAAGAGACGGGCGGAGTTCGGGATGTATCAGTTAGCTCATGTCGGGCGCACCAAGGCGGTCTGACAACATCTCATTAGGGCAAATGCCCGAGAATGCCTCTTGCAGCTAGTAGACGAGGATAGTGAGAGAGGGGAATTGGCATGGCGACACCGAACCAACCGCAGGCGGGAGAACCCTTACAGCGAGAATGGGACCCTACGCCTGAGGGGTGGAGCGCAGAGTGCCATCTCTTGGAACAGCAAGAACATGCAGGACGACGCCCTGGCACAAGATGAGTACGAGGAGTGCCGCTGCTGCTCTTATTGCCCCTGGTTCGACCACATCTCCACTCATTGTGAGACTCCCCACTTCCTCTGTTCCACCCGAACCTCCGGATGGTGCTGCATACCATGTCACCACCGCTACTTCCACGCCCAAATGCCGAACACCTGTCCTTATGGAGGACGACGAAAGCATGCCAACGGCCACTATCTCATGTGCCAGCGAACGGCTTGGCAACTCTCTCTCAAAGACTGACAAATCGAGTATGACCATCTCGAAGCGGGGTGCGACGACCTCTGCAAGGGAGAGATGAGTCGAGCAGGCGTTGCCATGAGGCAGGCCATCACCCAGGTCGTCCTGGATGAGTTCAAGGGCAATAACCCCTCTTATGCTCCCCGCTCCCCTTCACCTAACTACAATTACGTCCCCGGTGATAACGAGGGATCCAACTAGTGCGTGGAAGCGCTTCTTAGAGGGGAGGGTGGTGATAAGCTCCGCCTCTGGCACAGAGAGAGGCGAGGTGTTCTACGGACCAACAGACTGGCTGGGGTCATGCGACCCCATGACTCATTACCATTACACGCCTGACTCATCTTCTGGACTGGATGACTGAAGATCCTTACTGTATGCTGACTGATGATCCTGGTCTGATTACTGATACTCGCATCATGCTGACAGTGTACGATAAGCAGATGACTGATCACTTACAAACCGGCTTAGCAACCAGTTTTAGGACTATTAGTCATACTAGGTTCGAACCTGTATATATAGGACTCTGTACAAACAGTTGAGCCTTAAGCTCGACTTTGCTTTGCAATCACAGCCTCTTGTTCACTCCTGTTCACTGTGCAGCTCCCTTCTACTCTTCCATCTATCCTCTAAAGGTCCTTAAAGGCGGACCTTGCCTTCGAAGCTTAGTGATTGTGCTATAACAATCAATGCACATCTCAGGAGTCTGAATCACGTGTCTCAGCACGCCTCAGACTGCACACCTTCCTAAACCATCAAGTGTGCACGAAGCCCTGCTGCAGGCTTAACAAAGGCAGCCACGAAGGCAAATCGCTTGGCAAGGTTACCGTTGGCCTCCTCGACAGGATTTGTATTACTGTCAAGGTAAGAGCACGGTTTCAATATGGATATTGTGATTTATAATACATTTAAGACTGGTCATTTCACCCTTGATAATGCTGGAACTAATTGCACTGCAATGGAGGAGATAGGTGTGCACCTTCGAGCATGCAAGATCAAATTCAATGCACAAGATCAAAAGGTCATGTGCTTCCTGCATGTCGTGAACCTCAGTACAGGACGTGTAATCAAAGGATTGACCAGGGTGCTGGAAGATCTCCCTGAAGATTGGGAGCCACCACCATTTACATGCATGGAGCAATCCTAGTGCCTTCAGGTCCGGTCCAGTCCGGTTATTCGGCTCCTTTTCCGAATAACCGGAACCGGAACCGGTCCACTTTTGTCTGATATTCAGCCAAACCAAGACCAGACCGCTTAGCACCGGTCAACAGCAGTCTGACCGATTCTGACTGGTCAAAGCAATGATCAGTTCATCACTGATCATCACCGGTTCTATAGTGTACTGCCTCTGTCTGTCTCGATGGATGCATGACGTTGCCATCCCACACAGCCACTTCATCCTGTGACACGACATCTCGTCACCGAACCCCTCCCCCTCGCATCATCTTGGAACGCAACACATCATCGCTGTTCCCCTGCCCCTCGCTCCAGGGATGTGACACATCATCGCTGTTCCCCCCCCCTTGCATCATCTTGGAACGTTGCTGTTCCCCTCCCCCTCTCATCCTCTTGGAACACGACACATTGTCGCCATTCCCCTCCCCCTAGCACCGTCTCAGAATGCGACACATTGTCGCCATTCCCCCCCCCCCTTGCATTGTCTTGGGACATCGCTGTTCCCCTCCCCATCTCATCCTCTTGGAACACAACACATCGTCACCATTCCCCTCCCCCTTGCACCGTCTCAGAATGCGACACATTGTCGCCGTTCCCCTCCCCCTTGCATTGTCTTGGAACATTGCTGTTCCCCTCCCCCTCTCATCCTCTTGGAATGCAACATGTTGTCACCATTCCCCTCCCCCTTGCACTGTCTCAGAATGCGACACTTCGTTGCTGTTTCCCCTCTCCCTTGCATCGTCTTGGGATGCGACACTTCGTCGCTGTCCCCCCTCTCCCTTGCATCATCTTGGAATGTGACATGTCGTCACTGTTCCCCTCCCCCTCACCTCGATCTAGGACGCAACCTCGTGTTGCATCCCTTCACGCTTCGTTGTGGGACGTGATGTCATGTTGCATCCCTTCACACCTTGTCGTGGGATGCGACATCATGTTGCATCCCTTTGTGCATTGTTCTGGGATGTGACACAATGTTGCTGTTCCTCCTCCCCCTCACCTCGTCCTGGGACATGACATGGTGTCGTTGTTCCCCTCCCCCTCACCTCGATCTGGGACACGACCTTGTGTTGTGTCCCTTTGTGTTATGGGATGCGACATCATGTTGCATCCCTTCACACCTTGTTGTGGGATGCAACTCATGTTGCATCCCTTTGTGTATCATTCTGGGACGCGACATGATGTTGCCGTCCCTCTGCACCTCGTTCTGAGAGCCTGGGATGCAATGCGACACAATGTTGCTGTTCCCCTCCTCCTCACCTCGATTTGGGATGCAACCTTGTGTTGCATCCCTTCATGCATCATTCTGGGACGCGACACGATGTCGCTGTCCCCCTCCCCCTCATCATGTCTGGGTCCCTGGGATGTGTCACGACATTGCATCCCTTCATGCTTCATTCTGGGATGCGACTGGATGTTTAGGGAGCAGGGATATAGTAGTAGTAGTACTGTACTGTAGTCAGTAGTTACATGCACTTGTATCCATGGACTGCAGGTTATTCCTGCAGTCCTGACTGTCAAATACACATTGTGAACTACCTGTAGCAAGATGACTGAAAGTTCAGTCAAGAACTGGTTGAGACCGGTTTTGTGCAGTTATCATGAGCATCATAAAGAGGATGGACCGAGAACCGGCCAACGCTGGATACAATGTGACCATGACCGAAAGTCCGGTCACCCTCGGTCACGGTCCGGTTCAGTTCCGGTCAAATTCCGGTTTTGGTGACTGGACCTGAAGGCACTAAGCAATCCTACTCCGACACTGTTGCACGCAACCCAATAGCACTTGGTCGCTCAGTTGTCCGAGCTATCTGGGCATCTGGGATATGACGAAAAGCCTTCGAAGAAGTCATTGCAGATGGCAATGAGAAACATTGGTTTAAAAATGGTGACACAACCATCAAGGTTAAACCACTGCAGCTCTTGCAAGATGTCAGTACAAGGTGGGATTCGGTATACTTTATGATCAATAGGCTTCATGAGTTGCAGCCGGTAAGTCACCTCAGCCATGTTCAGCTTTATTGTTAACAAATGAATTCCAATAGGCTGTGGATCATTTCCTTGCTCTCCCAAACCATGGTGATCTTGCCAAATTCAGGATTACTCCGCAAGAATGGAAAGTGATGGAAGATTTTGAGATGATCTTGAGTGTTTGTTGCGATATAAGATTTATGTAAGTACATTCTGACAATACTTTACCATAGGTCCCACACAGGGTGCAGCAAATCATGTCCGAGAAGGGCATGCCAATTTTGTCGGGTGCCATACCGGCATTCGAAATGTTTATGACTAAATGGGAACAGCTCAGCGACAAACACCCTCATCTAAAGCCATTCATCCAGCCAGGCCTCGATTGGGCATATGAGTATTATAAGCACATGGACAGGACAACTGTGTATATTGTTGCGATGTGTGAGTGAATTCATTTATCAAAAGTGGGTGGCAAATAATTTTATATGAAGTGCTCAACCCTGTCATATGTATGTCCTGGATCCAGAACCATTGGGAATCTACGTTTGTTGATGACACCGAGATGAAGGTCAAACGATTGGTATGTCTGTACTTCTATATATTTTAAGCAGTGTGCTTACTGTAATTTAAATGTGCTACAAGATGGTTGAATACCACGAACAAGCTGCAGCACCTGAAGAAGATCCTTCACCAAGCATCCAACCTGGAGGTGCAGACACTAACTTGCCATCATACATGTCCCTCACTGCGAAGTATGGGCTTGACAATGACAACAAAATGGGTATTGGCAACCACAGGGCAACTGAACAAACTGTCAAGCAAGAATATCAAGCTTACATAACCTCACCACTGTCACCGAAGTCAACAGACATCGTCAAGTTTTGGGAGGAAAGCAACACTGGTCTTTTATGGTGATTACTAATGCTGACGAGTTATTTCAGATAAGCTCTACGGCGTTCCCCACACTGTTCACCTTAGCAATGGATTACCTTCCGATCCAGGCATCAGCTGTGTCCTGTGAACAGGTTTTCTCATCCAGTGCCGAAACCGATACAAAAAAGTGAAACTGCATAAACCCCTTACTCATGGAAGCATTGCAAATGCTTAAATACCATCTCAAGAAGACATCTCTAAGTTTCACAGAGGGCTGGTTGCTGAAGGAGAAAGAATTGACAAAGGATGCCCCAGATGAGGATTTGTTGGGTAAGTTGGTCGATGAGGATTGCCAGAACACCATGGATCATGTAATGCAATCCCTCGAAAATTATGACTCAGATTAGTTGCTCCCTTGTTAACGCTACAAGTACATATTTTGCCCATGACTGGCCATGATCGCGTGAAGTGGCATGATCTTTTACATATTTTCCAGTCGAACCTCATCACACATCATGACTCGCACTGGAACACTGAAGCATCATGTCTTGTATGTCTTGAATACGCTGTGCTGATACTGAAACAATTTAATTCAATTTGCATCCATACACATCATCACAACCAGAAAGCAAGGATCCCGTGTGAAAACAGTCATGTGATTACCAGATGGTTCTTATTGTTACATGTCACTGTTCACATTTGCCTCTTCTTCCTGTACCATCCTAGTTTCATGTATCTGGATTAGTGTTGGGGAAGTTTGGTTCAGTTTGGTTTAAGCCACTTTTGGCCAAACCCCAAACCAAACCGTTAAGAATTTCCCAAACCAAACTCAAACTCAAACCAAACTGATTCAAACCGAACCAAACTGTTTGAAACTGATCTAGGGTTAGGGTTAGAATCATTTAGGGTTTAGGGCTTCAAAATGGGTTAAACTCAGTTTAAACCAAACTGAAACCACTTAACACCATTTGAAACCACTTAAAACCATTTGAAACCACTTAAAACCATTTAAAACCATTTAAAACTGTTTAATATGGCCATTTTACTTAAGTTAATTATTAATATTCTTAATCAGTTTGAAACAGTTTGGGATCAGTTTGGACCCCCCAAACTGGAAACCAAACTGTTTCAAACCGATTGAGATTTCCCCAAACCAAACCATCTTAAATGGTTTGGGTTTGGTTTAAACTGAGTTTGGATCAGTTTCAAACCAAACTTCCCCAACACTAATCTGGATTGATTTCCCCATCCTTCGACCAACAGCCATTGAGTGAGCATGCAACTGGGTGTACCATACCATCGGCTGGAGAGAACTTGTGACACAGCAGACTTTTATTATGAATCTTGTTCGAATCGACAGGAGATACAGGCTGCGAAGAAGGCTCGGGTTTGGGTCTTCTGGTCAGTACAAGACATTCATTCTGTACTGTCTTGCTCAACTCACAATTACACAGGTGAAATATACATGGCACATGACATCTTTTCAGGACAAGACATAGCTGTCAAGCTCAAGCCAATGCAAGGCTCATGCTGCACCCTCGAGCATGAGTTTAACATCTACGAGAAACTTGCAGGAGGACTAGGGATCCTGTTTGTGCATTCATTTAGAATAGAATGCGGCTACAATGTGATGGTTATGAAGCGCCTTGGTCCATCCCTCGAGCAGCTATTCAGTGACTGTCACTTCCGGTTCAGCACCAGGACTATTCTACTGCTGGCAAGCCAGTTGGTGAGTCAATTGGATTTCTTGCCTCATAGCCTAGTGGACTGATGTGTACTATGGCAAGATCTGTTGCCTCTGTTACATCCACTCCCAGAACTTCATTTACCGCGATCTCAAACCCAGCAACATCATTATGGGTGTCAGGAAGCATACCGACATTGTGTACATCATCGATTTTGGCTTATTGAAGGAGTTCAGGCATCCTGACACATATCTGCACATTCCATATACCAGGGCTCAAGGCCTCATTGGCATGGCTACTTTCACATCAACTCACAGCCATTTAGGCTTTGAGCTGGAAAGGTGAGATGATTTGGAGTTGCTTGCTTATATCCTTATCTACTTCTTTCGTGGGTCGTTGCCCTGGCAGGGCTTGGAGCTTGAAATGCACGATCTCATTGTAGAAAGCAAACTCACCACATCGGCCCACGACTTATGCCAAGGTCTGCCCGTGCAGCTGGGCACCTTCCTTGAATATTCTCGTTCACTTTCTTTCGACGGCAAACCTGACTATGACTACCTCTACAATCTCTTTCAAGCCCCTTTGTTGTGGGAGGGATTCAGGAGTGACATGACATTCGACTGGAATGACTCAGACAACGGTGCTTGACAGTCAGTCGAACTACCAACCATTCATTTGTTCTAGCTACTAACTACACGTCGCCCTCGCAGAATGAACTTGAAGTATCGCTGGTGCTCTTGCATTGCCCACACATCGTGCTCTCACACACACCCTACTGTCTGTCATCTTGCCACCCTATATGTTACCGCCGGCAGCTGCACTTAGCCAATGGGAGGTTAAGGGGCAGTGTAAGCAGAGGGTGAACTGGCCCCAGGTGAGCTATCGGTTCTGTCAGGAGTTGAACCCCGCTCTTCATCATGATAACAGACCATGTGATTGTATGTCTCAGCCCTCTCCCTTCCTATAGCATGTTCTGGATGCTACCCCCCCCATCTCACCTTGTATCTCTGATGTAGTTATGATCTCATTGTCTCGACCTCCCCCTTGTGTATGGACTTATTGCAAGCACTGTAGCGCAGAGGATGATGTCTTATGATGTCGTTCTAGTATTGTCATAGTAGGATGACGTGCCCCGACATCATCCCCATACCTCTAGCTGTTGGTTCTGGATTCATAGCACTGCCTCTTTGTACTACTATAAGTAGGACTCGTCTTCGTCTCTAAGATGCTAAGTCGAGTCTCCTCGTCTCAATCTCAGCTTGCTATTCCCTACTCTTCAAATGGAGTGAACACATCACTGTCCTCTTCCTTGTCCATCGAAACAGTACACTCAGGAGTCTAAGTGTCACACCCTACACCGGTGACACTATACATACCATTTCTGGCATTTTGTTATTGTGTACCCCTTTGTAGTAGAATTCCTGTATGTGAAAGAAGCCGGTTACGGTTAAGGCTGGTCACAGTATTTGAGGTTGATGCTAGTTCCCACACACGACTGCATGCACTCCCAGTCATTGAGCAGTGCAGCGAGCACCACAAATCCATTCTACTCACAGGAAGAATGTGAGAGTGATGGCTATGATATAGCATCATCCTTTGAGCCGACACTCGAGGACAACGAAAACCCATTCGGATCAGGTACTTGCACTATTTTTTTTTAAATCCAATTTATATCCCATGTGAGTCTGGCAACAAGCTGCAGACTCCCGTGTCTACTACATGGGGATTACAGGGTGACATGATGATAGAGAGTTGAACAAAGCAGTTGAACGAAAAGGGGACAGAAAGGTATCATATGGGAGAGCAGGGGGGGCGAGGGCATGATCGTGGGGAAGCAAGAAATCATCCCAGATCGAAGGGTTCATTGTGGGGTTTGAAGCACGCCTTTGTCTCCTGAAGGAAAGCAATCAGAGCTTTCCCACCTTCTTCAGTCCCGAAGAGAGAGTGGAACAAGAGGTTGGGGGCAATTGGGGAGAGGTGTGTGGCCCGGGCTCTTTCGAACCACGGGCAATGTTGTATGACATGGGCAACCGATTGCAGGTTGACACCATGCTCAGGGCAGTGGGTAGCCTTGCACGGGTGAAAACACGCTGTATAGTGCCTATGAACACGTGACTCGTGATAAGATGGATGAGCATGGCAGAGGCGGTGCAGGAAGCTCCCGCAGCACCGGCGATGACGGGGTGTAGTTTTCCTGAGGGGGGCAAGGAATGCTTGAGAAGTTGAGAGCATCTGTCAGCATTATACCAACGTGCCTACCAGGCTGAGTACACAAGTCTTGACACAAGTTCCTTGGTACTTGACTTTTGAAATGCGATGGTTGGTGGTACTGCAGCAAAGGGGCTGCAGCATTGGCCTGGGCGAGGTCAATGCAGCAGCAAATGCCTGCCTCAAGAGCAAAAGATTGGCCTGTGTAGGGGCCAGTGTACTTGCACACCGGGTGTTGATGTTGTGGCTGCAACTGACTCGGAGCTGTGACTGAGCCGAGACCTCAGTTTGTGAGCGGCCGGTTATGGGTAAGTCAGCCACAAGTTGAAAAGGCCACAGCTTTGTAAGCCGACTCATGGTTAGCCGGACTGCGGCAACACTACCTGCTCATCACCCTCTCTCCCACTGCTAGGCCCGTACCTGTGAGGTAAGCACCTCACACTGATATGCAGCTGTCACATGCTGGGCCCATTAACTCACAGTGACACCACCACATTCTCTCACCGCCCCGACACTCGCTCAATACACTGCTTCTGTCAATGCGCTCCCTCCATCAACACACTCCCTGTCAACTCGCTCTGCCCCTCAAAACACCCCTCTCAATGCACCCCCTCCCTCAACACGCCCCCTCAAGTTGTGTGTGCACAATGCAAGCACAGGGCTTCAACCTGCAACCCGCTCCTCCCCATCCAAATGAGGGGTTTATTTAGAGCTGATAAGACTCCAGTGCTGTGAGGCCCACACAGTACCTACAAGGTAAGCATCTCACACCGACATGCTGGACCCACCAACTCACGCCACCCTCTCTGCCTGTTGGCGCCTTGAATGCCCACGGCACCACTCAATGCACCAGTCCACATTGCACCAGTGGTTTCAAGCCACTGAAGGTGTTAGCGGGGCTGCAACTGCATGGATGGTAGACGCCTCCTGCACCATCCTGCAAAACCCCCTCTGCATCCAAACAGGATGTGGGGAATTCTTTCGGGGCCGATTAGACAAGTGTGTGGATGACTACCACTGCTCTCCCAAGTGCCAGAATTGCATCAATCCCATTGCAGAAGGCCTCTACCTTCGCACAGTTATTAAGCCCCTTTACTGCTTCCCTTCACTGCTTTCTGCTCTCACTCACGTTTGTGCCCTGTCCTTTTGCTGTGTGATGAATACCGCTTACATGTTCCAAATGACACCAGTTTCGACCACTTTCCATGCCCCAAAACAGCTCCATGGGGGTACCAAACCACCCAGATGATGGCCTCCCAACAGTGTCGTGAGCTTTCCCATATGGGTAAGTGACTATGTACGAGATGTGCATATGCATGTCCCTGTATGTCAAATGCCCCCACTTTCTTTCTGCTGCTCTCACCTCTTCATCGAAGCTGTTGTCTGAACTAGTGTTGGGGAAGTTTGGTTTGGTTCGGTTTAAGCCACTTTTGGCCAAACCCCAAACCAAACCGTTAAGAATTTCCCAAACCAAACTCAAACTCAAACCAAACTGATTCAAACTGTTTCAAACTGTTTCAAACTGAACCAAACCGTTTCAAACCAATCTAGGGTTAGGGTTATAATAGTTTAGGGTTTAGGGCTTCAAAATGGGTTAAACTTGGTTTAAACCAAACTGAAACCACTTAACACCATTTGAAACCATTTAAAACCATTTAAAACTGTTTAATATGGCCATTTTACTTAGGTTAATTATTAATATTCTTAATCGGTTTGAAACGGTTTGGGATCAGTTTGGACCAAACCGGAAACCAAACCGTTTCAAACCGATTGAGATTTCCCCAAACCAAACCATCTTAAATGGTTTGGGTTTGGTTTAAACCAAGTTTGGATCGGTTTCAAACCAAACTTCCCCAACACTAGTCCACATGACACAGACACGAGAAACAATGCTTTGTGGTGTGTTGTTTATTGCATTGTTCTCTGTATTGGCACTGCTGATGGATGCAGACACAGTGCATTGATGGCCCACATGACATGTCAACGACCCACACAACACATTGACAACAGCCCACATGACATGTCGACAATGGCCCACATGACGTGTTGACAACGGCCCACATGACACGTCGATGATGGCCTACACCCATGCCATGTGTTGATGACGGCCCACACCACACATTGACAGCCCACACCACACATTGACAGCCCACACCATGTGTTGACAGCCCACAGCATCGACACCCTGGTGTGTTGTCTATTTCATTGTTCTCTGTATTGGCACTGCTGACAGATGCAGACACAGTGTGATAAGCTCTGCCTCTAGTATGGAGAGAGGTGAGGTGTTTAACAGACCGACGGATTGGCTGGGATCACATGATCCCATGACTCCTTATGATACACGTGTGGCTCATCGATTCGGACTGGATGACTGAGATTCTTACTGTACCGCTGACTGATGACTCTGGTTTGGCTGACTGATAAGCACATCATGCTTACTGTACGATAGGTTAGATGACTGATCACTTACAAACTGGCTTAGCAACCGGTTATAAGGACTATTAGTCATACTGAGTTCGACTCTGTATATATACAACTCTGAACAAACAGTTGAGCCTTAAGCTCGACTTTGCTTTGCAATCGCAGCCTCTTGTTCACTCCTGTTCACTGCGCGGCTCCCTTCTACTCTTTCATCTACTCTCCAAGGTCCTTAAAGGCAGATCTTACCTTCGAAGCTTAGTGATTGTGCTATAACAATCAACATGCATCTCAGGAGTCTGAATCACGTGTCTTGGCACACCTCGGACCACACACCTTCCTAAACCGTCAGGTGTGCACGAAGCCCTGCTGCGGGCTTAACACAAGTCGAGCTTCTCTTAAAGCCAACCTGGCCGACATACTCCTTGACCTCGGAAGAAAACAAAAGCTCTCAAAGAGCCCTGACATCAGGTTCAGAAATAGAACCACAGACGACCTCCCTCTGGAAATACAAGGGAAAGCCCTCTGGCTAGAATCACGAACTGAGGGACGATCAGTGTATCACCTCAAAGACGGGTTATACACCTACCCCGTGGAATACATCAACAGAACCTGGTACAAAATCAGTTGGACTATTGACCAGTGCTACGAAGTTAACAGAGAAGACGAGATCGAAGATCCCCAAGCATCAGGACTAGGAACCAAAAACCAACCATTCCTACTCGCCCCAGATCTCGAACAAATCCACACAGAAGTCACACAAGGAAGTGACGACGTCCCTGAAGTAGAAACCACTTCACCAGTATCGGATCCCGATATCCCCACTACAGACCAAGCTCATGCACCAGTCATCGAACAACTCACAGAAGCAATGGCAGCAATCGCCGTAGCCCATGTACAACTGGCACAAGTAGCCGGACCAGCACAGGCTCCACAACCCCCAGCTGGAGGACAACCCGCAGGAGGAGGACAGCCCCAACAACCACCAGCCGGAGGACAACCCGGCGGAGGAGGCGGCGGTGGAGGTGGCGGAGGCGGTGGAGGAGGCGGCAGAGGAGGAGGCCAACCAGCAGCCGGACAAGCAGCAGCCGCACCACCCTGCAGCGAAGCCCTCAAAGGAATGATCCCCCAAATCTTCCAAGGAGACAGGAAAGACACAGAACGTTTCATGCAACAATTTGGGGCATATCGCTTCCTCAACCGACACAACTCCACTTTTACAAACAAAGCAGAACAAGTGGCTTACGCCCTCACCTTCATCAAAGGACCACAGGTCAATGACTGGGCCTATGACATGGCAGATCAGTTATCCATCAAGGTAGAAGGAAACCCACTCACGGGAGACTCCCCGACACATGCCGAAGGAGACCCAGCCCTCTGGGAATGGTTCGCACGATCCTTCAGAGATGCCTTCACAGATTCCACCAAAAAACAAGACACCTATTCCCGTCTCACCAAAATGGAATTGAACATGGACAAAGTCGATACGTCCATCACCCTCTTCAAACACCTTATCAGAGAGGCAGGATGGGGACCGGATGCAGAAGGAACAATCAAACTGTTCCAAGACATCTTACCTGTCGGACTTCACCGTACCATAAGGCAAAGAGAAACATTGCCCGCCACGCTCGACAAGTGGTATGATGCGACTAGAAAAACAGTCCAAAGATGGCAAGACCTTAACAACAATATAGGCCCAAAAGGAGGCCTGGGCCATATCTCCACTAGGGCCAATAGAATGCGCGGATACCAAAAAGCGCCCCCACCTAGAAAACAGAAAGACACTGACGCCATGGACGTGGATACAATCCGGACCACAGGAAAACTGTCTGATGAAGAGCGCACCCGCCTCATGAAAGAAGGAAGATGTTTCTGCTGTAAAAAGCTAGGACACATGTCGAGAGCATGCCCCAAGAAGGGTAAAGGAAAAGGCCCCGACCGACCACACAGCTCCCAAGGACAATATGTTAAAGACAAACCCAAGGTCAGAGCAGCGGTGATCAACGAAGATGAGGAAGAAGAACCACCCAGCGAGGCTGAAACTGCTAAAACCTCGACCACGGCACCACCTTCCTACACAAAAAAGGACGTCCTCCAATACATCAGAGGAATGTCCATCGAAGACCGTGAAACCCTCTACAAAGAGATGTCCGCTCAGGCGGATTTTTAGGAAGCTCGAAGCCAACGGCCTGGCTTAGGGCGATTGGATTGCAAAACACCATGTACATTAGGAAACTCTCGACTCTGAATATGAATGTTTCTTTCCATACCTCGCAATCCAAGGCCGACGAATCCGCTCTCATTGACAGTGGAGCAACAGACAATTTCATTGACGAAGAAACATGGAAACGACTAGGAATCGGAAAGAAGGAACTCGCCCGACCTGTTACGGTCCACAACATCGACGGAACCGAAAACAAGCAAGGAAAAATCACACATTATTGCTGGCTTCGCATCGTGAAAGGAGAAAAACACATGCTCCAGCAGTTCTACATCACGGCACTAGGGAAGGATCGCATCATCCTCAGATATCCCTTCCTCTACGACTTCAACCCCAAAATCAATTGGAAGTCAGGAAAGGTTTTGGGAGAACCAGTCCAACTCCAAAGTAGTTGCTACATGCATGTAGCCAAAAGGATCTTCTTCATGCAGCGAGAAGCGGTCAAACAGGTAGGGAAGCCAAAGGAAGGAGAAGCCATCTACATGCGTCAAACTAACATCGCACAAGAATGGGCCCAAAAGGCGGATCAAGACAAAATCCACCTTACTCTCCACACCATTCCTAAAGAATACCAAAGACATCAAAAGGTATTTTCAGAAGAGGAAGCACGCCGATTCCCTCCCGCACGCTCAGAAGACATGACAATCAAACTCACGCCCGATGCACCAAAGGAACTAAATTGCAAGGTATACCCCCTTTCGAAGGACGAACACAAGTTGCTCCAGAAGTGGATCCTCGAAGAAGAAGAGCTGGGACGTATCTACAAAGGCCCATCTCCCTACACTGCACCTGTCTACTTCATCAACAAAAAAGACAGTTCAGAAAAACGGATTATTATGGACTACCAACAACTCAACAAACACATGATCCGAGATAATAACCTGCTACCCAACATCCAATCCGCATTGGAAAGACTACACGGGAAACTACTCTTTTCAAAATTCGACATCAGATGGGGCTATAACAACATCCGTATAGCCGAGGAAGACCAACACAAGGCAGCGTTCAAAACCCCACAAGGGACCTACGTACCACGAGTTATGTACTTCGGCCTCACCAACGCCCCTCCTTTCTTCCAAAGAACCATGCATCGAGATTTCCGCCCCCTACTCCAAAAATACCCAGAGAACCTAGGGAATTACATGGACGATTGGTGGATCGCTACTGCCAACGATGAAGAAGGAAGAAAACTCCACAAACAGATGGTCCACGAATTCCTTGACAAGATGGAAGAATGCTCATACTTCCTAAAACCAAAGAAATGTCAATTTGAAAAGGAAGAAATGGAAATCTTAGAATGGCTAGTAGGTGGAGGACGAGTACGCATCGACCCAGCCAAGGTAAAAGGCATTTCGGAATGGCCAAGAACTCTTCGCTCGGTAGAAGAAGTCAGGAAGACACTGGGAGTGCTAGGGTACCAAAGACCCTTCATCCAAGGCTTCACATCCATTGCGAGGCCCTTACATGACCTCACCAAAAAGGGGACCCAATTCAACTGGATCCAAAGCTGCACGGATGCCCTCGACGAGCTAATCAAACATGTAACCACAGAACCGGTCCTTTGGCACCCAGACCCCGCCAAACCATACGAACTTGAAGTGGACGCCTCGGCCTTCGCCTTAGGAAGCATCCTCTATCAGAGAGATGATAACAACAAAAGACGAGCAGTCGCTTATCATTCTAAAGCACTAAATCAAGCTGAAAGGAACTACTCCATTGGAGACCGAGAATTCCTAGCAATCATTGAAGGCCTCAAACGTGTTCGACACCTGGTCATGGGGACGCCCCATAAACTCATGATTTACACGGATCACGACAACCTCTGCTATTACCGGCATCCCCAAAAGTTGAACAGATGCGTGGCTCGCTACATTGCATTCCTGGCAGACTTCAACTTTGAACTCGTACACCTCCCCGGGAAAAGAAATCAGGCGGATCCACTATCTAGATGCCCCGATCATGACGATGGAGCCACGGACAACGATGAAACCACGGCACTCCCGAACGAACTATTCACAAGAGCCATCGAAATCACCATCCTGGAGCGCCAGGTCCACCAATTACAAAAGGAGAATCATGAACTTTGCTCAGCATGGAAGAAGAAATACAGAATTTACCAAGACGAGTGGAAGGTCTGGTGGAAGGCAGGATCCTTAGTAGTCCTAGACAACAGACAACTACAACGCACCTTCCTCCAGGAGTACCATGATGTGCCTACATCCGGGCACCCAGGAGTTTGGAAAACCTACCAGGCGCTGAGGCGAGACTACTGGTGGCCCAACTTGCACAAAGATGTAGAAGACTACGTAAAGGGATGCGCAACCTGCCAAGCGGTGAAAACCATCACACACCACAATGTGCCCCCTATCGCGCCGATCGGACCAAGGGAAGATACAACCCCCTTCGCCACCATCACCGTCGATTTCATTACAAAGCTGCCTGAATCACGCAGCTGTGATACAATTCTCACCATCACCGATCATGACAGCACAAAAGCAGTGATCCTGATCCCGTGCCGAGAAGATATGGGAAGCGAAGAAGTCGCAAGGCTCTTCAGAGATCATGCCTTTCCCTACACGGGAATTCCCAAAAGAATCATCTCTGACAGGGACACATGGTTCACGTCACAGTTCTTCAAAGAACTCTGCGCCCAGTTAGAGATCAAACAAAACATGAGTTCGGCATACTACCCCCAAACCGACAGACAATCGGAACAAACGAACCAAACGGTGGAGACAATCCTAAGAATCTTCTGCAACCACCAGCAAGACAATTGGGCAGATTGGCTCAAGGTGGCCCAATACATGATCAACTCCCGTCCTTCTTCCACCACAAAGAAACCTCTGTATGAACTATGGATGGGATTCATTCCCTGCACCCATCAACCCACACGTGTAGAAAATGTGTTGGCAATAGAAGAACGTAAGTCCCAACTTCTAGAAGCCAGGAAAAGTGCCCAAGAAGCAATCAGCAAGGTGCAATCCCTCTGGACAAAAGACCCACATTTCCAACGGTACCGCGTGGATCAGAAGGTCTGTGATAAGCTCCATCTCTAGTACGGAGAGAGGTGAGGTGTTTTACGGACCGACGGACTGGCTAGGGATCATGTGATCCCATGACTCCTGTACGATACACGCGTGGCTCATCGACTGGACTGGATGACTGAGACTCCTTACTGTATCGCTGACTGATGACTCTGAATTGGCTGACTGATACGCGCATCATGCTGACAGAGTACTATACGATGACTGAGCATGACTGATGGACTGACAAACCGACTTACCAATCGGTTATAGGACTATTAGTCATACCTGATTCGAACCTGTATATATACATGACTTCGTACGGATAGTTGAGCCTTAAGCTCGACTTTGCTTTGCAATCGCAGCTCCTTCTACACTCCTGTCTATTGTGCGGACCCTCTCGTCTTCTCCATCTACCTTCGAGGTCCTTAAAGGCGGATCTCACCTTCGGAGCTTAGTGATTGTGCTATAACAATCAATGCGCACCTCAGGAGTCTGATCGCGTGTCACAGCACGCCTCGGACCGCACACTTTCCTCTTTCGTCAAGTGTGCACAAAGCCCCGCTGCGGGCTTAACAGTCTGGTTAGAAGGAACCCACCTCCGAATGATGCACCCAACTACCAAACTAAGGGCCAAACGCTTTGGACCCTTCAAGGTGACGGAAGTACTCAGCGCCGTAACATACAGACTGGACCTCCCAGCCGCGTGGAGGATCCACAACACATTCCACGCGGCTGTCCTCCACCCATACAAGGAGACAGAATTACACGGACCCAACTTCCCCGAGGTACCTCCTGACCTGATCGAAGGGCACGAGGAATGGGAAGTAGACAACGTGTTAGCCTCAAGGCGCACGGGCAAGGCAAAAACGTTACAATATCTGGTCCGATGGAAGGGGTTCTCAGAAGCCCACGACTCCTGGGAGCCAAAAAGGAATCTAAGCAACGCCTCCCTCAAACTAAGAGAATTCCACGATAAGAACCCAAAAGCCATTCGTCGAATGGTTATAAACTCCCAAGAGATCGCAATGGAATCCCCATCGCTCCCAGATATTTCCTCCCTTTGCACCCAGTTTGAGAACCTATCCCTAATGTCCTCACAATTCAGCTCACCTTCCCCTGCCACTCGCGATGCGATGCTAGCAGTGGATACTGAAGAAGTCGCAGTATTAGAAGTGTCGCTTCATCCCACGACGGAAGCACCCCCAGCCTGTTACCGTCCCCTCGGCCCTGGGACTTCCCCCCCTCGATCGACGGGGATATCAGCCGCGCGGATGACCCGATGGAGTTGGATGACCCCGAGTAGTGGTAAGATCGGACTAGTGCTATTAGTATACGCCTCACCTGATGTGGATGGACTACATGAGTCGCCTTGTGACTCAGCCCCTATGTACGTGACTCGCAGCCCCGTATCCTCATGCCCCGTGCCCTGTGCCCAGTATTCTGTACCCTGTACCCTGTAGTAGTATAAGTACGACTCGCTAGTGACCCTAGGTCGCTAAGTTGAGTCTCCTGTCCGTCTTACGACGGCAATAGCATCTATTCTCTACTCCTAGCCAGAAGGCGGCCGCTAAGAGCCTTGTCACTACCACTCCGAGTCTACTCGTTATCGTCGCGTAAGCAGCGGTGACATTAGACTCAACTTTCTTACCATCACGGAGGCCCCACCCAAGGACTACCTCACGGACTTTGGAGACGACGACAAACCACCAAAGAACGCGCACCTACGCAGAATCGACAAAGGAGTCATCCCCGGATACGACGGGATAGCGATACTATATCATCCTGATACGACCAAGAAGGCACAGGACTGCATAGACGGAACCCACGTCTGGATACACAACGAGAAAGGATTCCTCACCCAAGTCTACCTCGAGGAAGACGGAGACAAATTCAAACTAGTACGAGGACCTAGAAGACCCGACATCGAAGCACACAACCAGCTAAACTCACAAGAGAAACGCCAACGTAGACGCGAAGGAGGAACATTCCTACCCATTCCTCTTGACTCCGACAGCGACGCCGAAGATAACACTCGACCCCCATCCCCCGTCTCCACAGACCAACAACCCAACTCGCCTACCACTGACGAAGAACCCACAGAGGACCCCACCAACATCACCATCAGAAACGCCCCACTCTTCGACACTCGACCATTCGCTTCGTTAATACACGAACACGCTATGGCAACCACCACAGCAACCACCACTACCGCCACCACGACCACCAAACCCAAGATAGTAGCCTCCGTGCAGAAGAAGCTAGACACGGCAATGAAGCGACAGCCGAGTAACAACCCCGGAGGAGGAAGCGGAAACCCCGGAGGAGGAGGAAGCAACCCCGGAGGGGGAGGAGGCAGCCCCGGAGGAGGAGGAGGCAACCCCGGAGGAAACCCCGGAAACCCCAACCCCCCGGCCGCACCACCAATGCCCCCAGCAAACCAAGATGCCCGCCTCATGGGAAGCGCCCCCACGGAGTTCGACGGAGACCGAGCGAAAGCGGACCAGTTCATAAACGAACTACGACATTATTTCCGCGTAAACGCCACAGTCCCCGGCCTCCAGTCCTGGATCCGCCGCGTAGCAATAGCACTAACATTCATCAAAGGCCCAACCGTGGACGAATGGGCCCTTAACCAAGGAGACTGGGTAGACCGATTAGACCCACTCATTGAAGATGTCCCTGACGTTTGGATACACTTCCTGAACGAGTTCCGGAACCAATTCCAGGACACCCAAGCCGAAGAGCGAGCACGTCTTCAGATCGAGAACATGAAGATGAAGTGGCCCGAAGTCGATCAATACATCCAAGACTTCGAGAGAGTCGCCCGAAAGGCCGAATACCCGCTCACGGCGCCCGCAACCGTCAGGTACTTCCTGAAAGGACTAACCAAGTCTATCGTCAACGACATAGTCAAACCCCCCAAGGTCAATACCTATGCGGAAATCAAGCAGCGAGCAATCGACAGCGTGGCGTCCCAGCTCCTCATCTACGAGATGTTCAAGCAGGACAAGGGCACCACGAACCGACCACCATCTTCGAGGTGGAATCGATTCGCGCAGCCCAATCCCACCAGTCAACAAACCACCCGCCCCAATATCAGAGGATACAATTCCACTAACGCCCCCCGCCACCTGAATAACGCCCCCGTCCCAATGGACGTCGATGCAGACCGAGCACGCGCCAACCGAAACAATAACTGGAGGAACCGAAACCCCCAAGGGAGGACGGTCCAGATGCAAGACGAACAAGGGAACGTCTATCAAGTAAACGTCGCACAAACCCAACCGACCAGTAGAGACCCCCGCAACGCCGACCGAGCCCCCCGCGGCGCCTGCTACGAGTGCAACCAAGTCGGACACTTCGCGCGCAACTGTCCCAACCGGAAGAAGAAACCGCGCGTGGCCACGGCACAACTGGTCGACTGGATGTCAGACACCACGACCACGAACGAGAACCCGGTAGACGAAATAGCCACCAGACTGGCAGCCATGTCTACCGACCAACGAGACCAGGTAGCGGCGCACTTCGGAGGAGGAATAGTAGCAGCCGAGGAAGAGGGTTTTCAGGACGCCTAACCAGTTCGGCCTTGGTTAGGGCATTAAGTACAAGGAGCGTGTATCTATCGAACCGTCGATCAATGACAATTCGCGTATATTTAAACTCCTTGTTCAAGAGGGCCGAAACCTCTGCACTACTAGACTCCGGCGCCACGGAGAATTTCATCAACCCAAACTACGCAAGAGAACTCAAGCTACCGGTTGAAAAACTAGCAGAACCCCGCAAAGTGTTCAACGTAGATGGGACACAGAACCACCACGGACAAATCACCCACTACACCGACCTAGACGTACGAACGGGCGACCAAACGCGCACCATGCGCTTCTTTCTCACCAACCTAGGCGAGCAGAAGGTAATCTTAGGCTACCCATGGTTCGCCGCAGTCCAACCAGTCATCGACTGGGCAAAAGGGTGGATCGCTTACGAACAACTACCCGTCGTCATCAAAGCCAGAATCAAGCGAACGGCAAAGATCCACACCGCCACAGCAACGGACCGACAAACACTAGCCTCAAAGCTAGCCGAGAAACACGCGACCCAAACCTCACCAATCCCGAAAGAGTACCACCGACACTCATTCGTATTCAGCGAAGCAGAATCAAAGTGATTCCCGCCACCGCGAACATGGGACCACGCCATAGAACTAAAACCAGGCCACCCAGAACACATGCCAGGGAAGGTGTACGCCCTGACCCAACCGGAACAAGAAGCACTCGCAACGTTCCTCAAAGAACACCTCGATAAGGGGTACATCACCGAGTCCAAGAGTGAATTCGCGGCCCCATTCTTCTTCGTCAAAAAGAAAGACGGAAAACTCCGACCGGTGCAAGACTACCGAAAGCTCAACGAATGGACCCGCCGGAACGCCACACCACTCCCACTCATCCCCGAACTCATCGCGAGAGTCAGAGGAGCCAGCCTATTCACCAAATTCGACATTCGCTGGGGATACAACAACATACGAATACGCGATGGAGACCAATGGAAAGCAGCATTCGTCACGAACTACGGTCTCTTCGAACCGCAAGTAATGTTCTTTGGGATGACCAACTCCCCAGCCACCTTTCAGACCATGATGAATGCGCTATTCAGAGAAGAACTCCGACAAGACTGGCTGTCAATCTATATGGACGACATACTCATACACACCCGATCAGACCTCCCATACCATCGAACAAGAGTCCACCAAATCCTCGACAAGCTACGCAAGCACGACCTCTTCCTCAAACCAGAAAAGTGCGTCTTCGAGCAAAAAGAAGTCGAATTCCTGGGCGTCATCCTAGGCCACAACACCATACGGATGGACCCAGCCAAAGTACAAGGAGTAGCGGACTGGAAATCCCCACGAACAGTCCGGGACGTCAGAGCCTTCCTGGGATTCACAGGATACTACCGATACTTCATCAAAGACTACTCGAAGATCGCAAGACCACTAATCCACCTCACCAAGAAAGCGACACCATTCGTATGGGGAGAAGCCCAAGTTAAAGCCTTCGAGACCCTCAAAGAACACATGTGCCGAAACCCGATCCTACGCCAACCCGACTACACCAAACCATTCTTCCTCGCTACAGACGCGTCCGCGTACGGCGTGGGAGCCGTACTCTTACAAGAGGGAGACAAACACCCCAGAAAAACCTCACCAACCAAACACCCCATAGCCTACTACTCCGCAACATTCACCCCAACCGAGCGCAACTACGACATCTACGAGAGAGAACTCCTAGCACTAATGAAGGCCTTAGCCCACTGGCGACCCCACCTGGCAGGATCAACGATCCCAGTCACAGTCCTCACCGACCACGCAAACCTGACCTTCTGGAAATCTCCACGCAAGGTAAACCGCCGAGTGGCACGATGGTTCGCAGAACTCCAGGAGTACCACCTAAAGATCCAGCACGTGCCAGGGAAACTCCACACCTCGGCAGACCTCCTCTCCCGACCCCCAGGAGTGGACAGAGGCGAAGCAGATAATCAAGACCTAACCCTCCTCCACCCAGACGCCTTTATCAGACTGTCCACCACTGAAGACCCCAAAGACGAATGGTGGGAACTAGAACGACGGATAGGGACGATGCAACGAAAGTACCCCGCCGAGATTGCAGGATGGATCAAACGCCACAAGGCAACCATGACCCACTCGCACAACGACAATAACCTGAAGCACTGGCGCGTACAAGGCAGAATCGCCGTCCCACCAGATGACACCTTGAAAAAGGAAATCCTCCACCGATTCCACGACCTGGAAATCAGAGGACACCCGGGACGAGACCCCACCATCACAATCATCCGCCGACACTTCTGGTGGCCTGACATGAACGAATGGATCGCGCAATACGTAAAAGGGTGTGCCAAATGCCAACAAGGCAAGAATCTCACAAAACGAGCGAAGGTCCCCCTCTACCGTATCCCCACACCGACCAACGCACTTCCGTTCCAGATCGTAGCAATGGACCTGATCACCCAACTCCCGACCAGCAAGGGATACGACGCCATCCTCACAATAGTAGACCACGGATGCACGAGAGCGGCCGTATTCCTCCCCTGCAAGACAACCATCACCGGACAAGAGGTGGCCAAACTATACTACGACAATATCTACCGATGGTTTGGCCTACCCGATAAAGTCATATCCGACAGAGACCCCCGATTTACATCCTTCTTCGCAAGGGCACTCGCCCAACAACTGGGGATCAAACAAAACGTGTCCTCAGCATTCCACCCCCAAACAGACGGACTATCGGAGCGAACGAATCAGTGGATAGAGCAGTACCTCCGTCTAACCACCAACAGCGCCCAGACTGATTGGAGCGATTGGCTGGGGATAGCCACCACAGTGCACAACAACCACAAGAACGCCACCATCAACATCGCCCCATCAGAAGCGCTCCTCGGCTACATGCCTCGCCTACACCCTACAGACCCCCCTCCATCACTGAACCAACACGTGGAAGACAGGAAGCAGACCGCCCTCGAAAGACGGGCACAAGCGATCGAGGCTATTAATCGCACTGCCCATCAAACGCCACCACCCCAGTTCAACGTGGATCAAGAGGTCTGGCTCGAGGCAAAGAACCTCCGACTACCCTACCAGACCCCTAAACTAGCCCCCAAACGGCACGGCCCCTTTCGCATCAGCAAACAGGTGTCACCGGTGGCGTACCAGCTCCGACTACCCGAAGCCTGGAAGATCCATGACGTGTTCCACGCCAGCCTCCTCACCCCTTATCGCGAGACTCCACAACACGGCCCCAACTACATCAAGCCACCCCCCGAACTGATCGAGGGTGAACACGAGTACGAGGTCGAGGCCATCGTTAATCACCGCCTGTACGGAAGACGGAAGACCCTGCAATATCTCCTCAAGTGGAAGGGATATCCAGACGCAGACAACACGTGGGAACCGGCCCCCCAAGTACACGCCCCCGCGCTGATTGAAGAGTACCACCAGAGGCGCCCGCTCGAACAACCACATAAAAGGACGGGCCTGAGGACTCGAAGCACCATCCTCTCCCCACACTCCCAACTGCCATGTCCCACCAGATTATCCACCTCTCTCCCGTCGAAGATGCCAACTACGCCCCCGCCTCACCCACCGACTCCTATGCCTCCACCGAGGCCCTCTTCATCCCTGCCCCAGGAACCCCCTACCAGACGACCGGTTCCAATGGAGCCCTTCCTCTTGTTGAGGACCCCGCGCCCACTAACTCAGCACGGGTGCTTGCAGTGGACCTCGCCGTCGGCGCTACGCAGCCAGCCATACCCCTATCACCCCGAGCCGTTAGCGCTATCGTCGAGGGACAAGCCAACGCCCTCACGGCTCCAGTTCTCCTCCGCATGGTCCGCGGTCTCATCATCACCGCCAAGCGCACCGAGGACCGGATGGAAGCCGTTAGGATTACGGCCGAAGAGCAAGCCGCGGAACTCGAGCAGAGCCGGGACCAACGCGACATCCTCGCCCTCGGCGCCAGGACCCTCCAGCTCGACTGCGAGGCCAAGGCCGAATCCCTCCGCCTCGCCGACCTCACCATCCGCCGCCTGGCCAGCCAACCCCCGAGGGAGGATATTCGCCAGGGCATCCAGTCTGAACCCCCTACGGGCTTTATCGAGAACAACGGCCAGCTCCACTACTTCTCCATCCCCCTCCAAGGCGGCAGCAACGACCGCCGCATCGCCCCCTACATCCAACTTCTCGACGGCCCCGTTCCCCGTGCCGCTGGTACCCTGGGAGGCCCTGACGACCCTGTCTTTACTACAGAGGTCTACGCCCAACCCAGCTCCAACGTCGGTGTCGCCAACCCGCCGGTACCCAAGTGGCTACTCCGTGCCATCGACGGAGACTCCGAGATCTTCGATGCCTTCGCATTGGAGGTCCAAGATACGACCCAGGACTGGGGTCTCTACACCGACATCTGCCGCTACCACCACACCGACGTCGAGCTCACCAACATCGCCTCCCGTCTCCGCGCCCTCGAAGCTGAAGAGGCCGAGACCCGCAACATCCTCGCCAACTGCCGCCGCCGCCTCCGCGCCGCCAACGCCGGGGAAACCCTCGCCCACCTCGCCGGCAACGACGCCGATCGCCACGACCAACATCATGGGGCGGGGATCATCCGCTACGCGACGCGTGGTCGCGCTCGCATCTAACCGGAGGGTGATGTTACCGTCCCCTCGGCCCTGGGACTTCCCCCCCTCGATCGACGGGGATATCAGCCGCGCGGATGACCCGATGGAGTTGGATGACCCCGAGTAGTGGTAAGATCGGACTAGTGCTATTAGTATACGCCTCACCTGATGTGGATGGACTACATGAGTCGCCTTGTGACTCAGCCCCTATGTACGTGACTCGCAGCCCCGTATCCTCATGCCCCGTGCCCTGTGCCCAGTATTCTGTACCCTGTACCCTGTAGTAGTATAAGTACGACTCGCTAGTGACCCTAGGTCGCTAAGTTGAGTCTCCTGTCCGTCTTACGACGGCAATAGCATCTATTCTCTACTCCTAGCCAGAAGGCGGCCGCTAAGAGCCTTGTCACTACCACTCCGAGTCTACTCGTTATCGTCGCGTAAGCAGCGGTGACACAGCCTTCCCGGAAGAACCGGAGTACATCCCACCAGAGGAAGGACCCCCAGACATCGAAGAAGGCACATACCTACGCCTTTCACCCTCAGGCTATAGCCTCCATCTGCCCAGCCGTGATACCAGCCCCGAACCACTCCCCATTCCTCCCCCTCGCGCCCAGGACAATCCTGATGACCCACACAACTGTATTCACGGACTAAGCGAATTTGCGAGGGAAAGACTGTTCTACTCCACAACGGGACTGGCCGCTGCACAACTAATGTTGGCCAGACAGGAAGAGGCAGAACACCCTCTCGTCATCGACCCCGACAACCATGAGGTCCATAGGGTCGCCACTCCGCTCTCCTCGCCCTCCGACACCGATGTACATTCCACCCCCACAACTACAGCCGACAGCCTCCCCTCTCATTATACCATAGAGGTCGACGCTGAGGACATCATACAAGACCACCCCCTCGAAGATTGGATCAGATTTGATTCAGACCTGCACCGCACCGCCATCCAAATCCCGGCCACGGAAGTAGAACCTCTCAACAAAGTACCAGCCTGCTTCATCCGCTTCAGGGTAGAACCGATTACCGGCGAACCCACCATTTATGGGACAATGGGAGTGGGTTGGCCGATCTACGCCGAGAACCTGGAAGCAGCCCCAGCTAGTTGGGCAGCGCCAGCTGATTATTGGGACGATGACCATTTCAAAATGCTGACAGAGGAAAGAATGATCGGTGGACCTCTCGAGAGAGCGATAGAAGACCTGGGAGATTACAGGGTCAAGGCCAACATCATGTGCCTTTGGAACCTGGAGTCGGACCGACGCAAGCTCGCCCTTCATCTGCAGGAAGTACAGGCCCTTGAGGCCTACACCCAGAAGAGGCGAGCTGAATTCAGGATGTACAAGTTAGCCAACGTTGGGCGCACCAAGGCCGTGTGCCAGCGACTAATACAGGCAAACGCTCGGGAGCGTCTCCTGCAACTAGTGGATGAGGATAGCGAAAGAGGGGAATTGGCATGGCGACACCGAACCCATTATCGACAGGCACACCCCTACCACGAGCACGGAACCTTATGCCTGAGAGGAGGAGCACAAAGTGCCATCTCTTGGACCAGCGAAAATGCACAGGACAATGCCCTTGCCCAAGACGAATACGAGGAACACTGTCGCTGTTCCTATTGCCCGTGGTTCGACCACCTCTCCACACATTGTGAAACGCCCCACCATCTCTGCTCAACCCGAACTTCCGGGTGGTGCCGCGTACCCCGCCACCACTGATATTTCAACAACCAAATGCCAAACACATGCTCTTATGGAGGACGGTGCAAACATGCCAATGGCCATTACCTCACACGTCAACCTACCGCGTGGCAGCTCTCCCTCGAAGACCGACAAATCGAATACGATCATCTCACGGCCGGGTGCGACGACTTCTGCAAAGGGGAATTAAGTCGCGCCGGTATTGTCTTGAGGCAGGCCATCGAACAAGTCGTGCAAAACGAACTCAGTAATGCAGGCCCCTCTTACGCTCCCCGCTCCCCTTCACCTCCCTATGACTACGTCCCCGGCGATAACGAGGGATCCGATTAGCGCGTGGAAGCGCTCCTTTGAGGGGAGGGTGGTGATAAGCTCTGCCTCTAGTATGGAGAGAGGTGAGGTGTTTAATGGACCGACAGATTGGCTGGGATCACGTGATCCCATGACTCCTTACGATACACACGTGGCTCATCGATTCGGACTGGATGACTGAGATTCTTACTGTACCGCTGACTGATGACTCTGGTTTGGCTGACTGATAAGCACATCATGCTTACTGTACGATAGGTTAGATGACTGATCACTTACAAACCGGCTTAGCAACCGGTTATAAGGACTATTAGTCATACTGAGTTCGACTCTGTATATATACAACTCTGAACAAACAGTTGAGCCTTAAGCTCAACTTTGCTTTGCAATCGCAGCCTCTTGTTCACTCCTGTTCACTGTGCGGCTCCCTTCTACTCTTTCATCTACTCTCCAAGGTCCTTAAAGGCGGATCTTACCTTCGAAGCTTAGTGATTGTGCTATAACAATCAACACGCATCTCAGGAGTCTGAATCACGTGTCTCGGCATGCCTCGGACCGCACACCTTCCTAAACCGTCAAGTGTGCACGAAGCCCCGCTGCGGGCTTAACACAGTGCATTGATGGCCCGCACAATGCGTCAACAGCCCACATAACACGTTGACGATGGCCCACATGACGTGTCAATGACGGCCCATGTTAAGCCCGCAGCGGGGCTTCGTGCACACTTGACCGAAGAGGAAGGTGTGCGGTCCGAAGCGTGCCGTGACACGCGATCAGACTCCTGAGGTGCGCATTGATTGTTATAGCACAATCACTAAGCTCCGAAGGTGAGATCTGCCTTTAAGGACCTCGAAGGGTAAATGAAAGAGCTGAGAGGGCCGCACAATGAACAGGAGAATACAAGGAGCTGCGATTGCAAAGCAAAGTCGAGCTTAAGGCTCAACTGTTCGTACAGAGTCCTATATATACAGGGTCGAACCTGGTATGACTAATAGTCTTAGAACCGGTTGCTAATCCGGTTTGTAAGTGATCAGTCATCTATCCTATTGTACAGTAAGCATGATGCACTTGTGAGTCAGCCAATCCAGAGTCATCAGTCAGCGGTACAGTAAGAGTCTCAGTCAGCCAGTCCAGTCAGGGAGCCATGTGCGTATCGTAGGTGAGTCATGGGATCACGTGATCCCAGCCAGTCCGTCGGTCCGTAAAACACCTCACCTCTCTCCGTACTAGAGATGGAGCTTATCACCACCCTCCCCTCAAAGAAGCGCTTCCACACGCTTAGTCGGATCCCTCGTTATCGCCGGGGACATAATCATAATCGGGGGAGGGGGAACGAGGGGCATAGGAGGGGCCCGCGTTCTCGAACTCATCTAAGACCACCTGAGTGATGGCCTGGCGCATAGCGATTCCTGCGCTGCTGAGCTCTCCCTTGCATAGGTCGTCGCACCCCGCGTTGTTATGGTCGTACTCGATTTCTCGCTCCTCTAGTGTGAGGTAACAAGCGTGGCGTTGTCGGGTGAGATAGTGGCCATTTGCATGGCGGCGGCGTCCTCCATAAGGGCAGGTGGCCGGCATTTGGTTGCGGAAGAAGCAGTGATGGCAGGGGACTCGGCACCAGCCCGACGTGGAGATGGAACAGAGATGATGGGGTGTTTCACAGTGAGTGGAGAGGTGGTCATACCACGGGCAGTAGGAGCATTGCTTCCGCTCCTCGAACTCCTCTCGGGCTAACGCGTCGTCAGTCGCGTTCTCGCTGTTCCAAGAAACCCTGCTGCCGGCGCCTCCTCTCAGCCTGGAGTCGGGCCTGGTCGCTCTGCTGTATGGTGTGATATCGCGCCTGTCTCGCCGGTGTCGCCGTGCCAGTTCTCCTTTCTCGTGATCTTCATCCACTAATTCCAACAGCCGTTCCCGTGCATTGGCTCGGATGAGCCTCTGGCGGACCGCCTTGGTCCGGCCAACGTGTGCGAGTTGGTGGATGCCGAACTCGGCCCTCCTCTTCTGTACATGGGCCTCTAGGGCTTGAATCTCCTTGAGACAGAAGGCCAACTTGTGTTTGTCGGCTTCAAGGTTGCGAAGGCAGATGACGTCCGCCTTCACTCCATAATCTCCCAAGTCTTCGATCACCCTCTCCATCGGTCCTCCTATCATCCTTTCTTCTGCTAGTAACGTAAAGTACCTGTCATTGCGGTAATCGGCAGGTGCCGCCCAGGATGCGGGAGCGGCTTCCAAAGTATCCGCATATATGGGTCGTCCCGCCCCCATGGTCCCGTAGATGGTGGGTTCCCCCGTAATGGTGTCAAGGCGGAAGCACACAAACCTTGCATCTACCTTGACTGTCGGTTCTGCTTCGGTTGCCGGGACTTTGATAGAGGTGCAGTGGATTTCGGGTTGGAACCTTACCCAGTCATCTCCTGGGTGTGTCTGTACGAGGTCATCCATGTCGACTTCGATGGTGTAATGGGAAGGGAAACTGTGCATAGACGTGGCTGGGGAGCTCTTCGTCGTGTTTGATACTGAGGATAGTGGTGTGGCAGCGCGATGGATCTCGTTAGTTTCCAGATCTAATATCAATGGATGGTCGGCTTCTTCCTGTCTTTCTAACATGAGCTGTGCTGCCGCCAGGCCAGTCAGGGAGTAAAAGAGTCTATCCCTTGCGAAGCTACTGAGACCGCGGACGAGGTTTCGCGGGTCTTCTGGGTTGTCTTGGGGGAGTATGTTGGTGCATGGGGGAATAGGAAGTGGTTCGGGGCTGGGGACTCGGCTCGGTCCATGGACGCTGTAGAGCGATGGCGACAGTCGTAGGTATTCTTCCAGCCCGAAGCTGGGGGGTGTGTCTGTTGGCAGGGCATACTCTGGTTCTTCGGGGAAGGCCGGTGGTGGTTCCGTGGTAGGGTGGAGGGAGGCTTCCAATACGGCTACCTCTTCCGTGTCGACCACCAACATGGCGTTGCGAGTAGCAGGGGAAGGGGAGCTGTATTGTAAGGACATCAGGGATAGGTTTTCGAATTGTGAACACAGTGTAGTGATGTCGGGGAGTGGTGAGGACTCCATGGTCGACCCCTGGGGGTTTATAACCATTCTCCGGATGGCCTTGGGGTTCTTATCGTGGAATTCCTTCACTTTAACGGAGGCATTGTTCAGATTCCGTTTTGGTTCCCAAGAGTCGTGGGCTTCGGAGAACCCTTTCCACCGGACAAGGTACTGTAGCGTTTTTGCCTTTCCTGTTCGCCTTGAGGCTAACACGTTGTTTACTTCCCACTCCTCGTGTCCTTCGATCAGGTCAGGAGGTGCTTCCGGGAAGTTGGGTCCATGTAATTCCGTCTCCTTATAGGGGTGGAGGACCACCGCGTGGAATGCATTGTGGATCCTCCATGCGGCTGGGAGATCCAGTTTGTACATTACGGCGCTGAGTACTTCCGTTATTTTGAAGGGTCCAAAGCATTTGGCCCTTAATTTCATTGTGGGGTGTGTCGTTCGTAGATGGGTCCCTTCCAGCCAGACCTTCTGATCTACTCGGTACCTTTGGAAGTGTGGGGTTTTGGTCCAAAGGGATTGCGCCTTGCTGATGGCTTCTTGGGCGCTTTTCCTGGCTTCTAGAAGTTGGGATTTTCTCTCTTCGATCGCCGGTACATTCCCGACACGCGTGGGTTGATGAGTGCGGGGAATGAATCCCATCCATAATTCGTATGGGGGTTTCTTTGTGGTTGACGAAGGATGGGAGTTTATCATATATTGGGCGACTTTGAGCCAGTCAGCCCAGTTATCCTGCTGGTGATTGCAGAAGATCCTCAGTATTGTCTCCACCGTCTGGTTCGTTCGTTCCGATTGTCCGTCTGTTTGAGGGTGGTAGGCCGAACTCATGTTTTGTTTGATTTCGAGTTGGGCGCAAAGTTCCTTGAAGAATTGCGAGGTGAACCGCATGTCTCTGTCCGAGATAATTCTTTTAGGAATTCCGGTGTAGGGAAATGCGTGGTCTCTGAAGAGCCTCGCAACTTCCTCGCTTCACATATCTTCTTGACATGGGATCAGGATTACGGCCTTGGTGCAGTCATGATCGGTGATGGTGAGAATTGTATCACAGCCGCGTGAATCGGGTAATTTCGTGATGAAATCAACTGTGATAGTGGCGAAGGGTGTCGTGTCTTCACCAGGACCGATCGGCGCAATGGGGGGCACGTTGCAGTGAGTGATTGTTTTTACCGCCTGGCAGGTGGCGCATCCCTTGACGTAATCTTCCACATCTTTATGGATCGTGGGCCACCAGTAGTCTCGTTTTAGCATTAGGTAGGTTTTCCAAACTCCGGGATGTCCCGACGTCGGAGTGTCATGATATTCTTGTAGGAACGTTCGTCGGAGTTGTGCATCTTCAGGAACCACTAGTGATCCTGCCTTCCACCAGACTTTCCATTCATCTTGGTAGATGCCGTGCTTCTTCTTCCACTTTTGGCATAATTCGCTGTTTACTTTCTGCAGTTGATGGACCTGTTGTTCCAGGATAGAGATTTCAATTGCTCTAGCGAAGAGTTCGTTTGGTAGAGCTGTGGTCTCTTCATTATCCGCTGCTCCGTTGATAAGCTCCACCTCTGGTACGGCGAGAGGTGAGGTGTTTGATGGACCGACGGACTGGCTGGGATCACATGATCCCATGACTCCTGTACGATACACGCGTGGCTCATCGATTGGACTGGATGACTGAGACTCCTTACTGTACCGCTGACTGATGACTCTGAATTGGCTGACTGATACGCACATCATGCTGACAGTGTACTATACGATGACTGAGCATGACTGATGGACTGACAAACCGACTTACCAATCGGTTATAGGACTATTAGTCATACACGATTCGAACCTGTATATATACGACTCTATCTGGATAGTTGAGCCTTAAGCTCGACTTTGCTTTGCAATCGCAGCTCCTTACGTTCTCCTGTTCATTGCGCGGCCCTCTCAGCTCTCTCATCTATCCTTCGAGGTCCTTAAAGGCGGACTTCACCTTCGGAGCTTAGTGATTGTGCTATAACAATCAACGCGCATCTCAGGAGTCTGATCACGTGTCACAGCACGCTTCGGACCGCACACCTTCCTCTTCGGTCAAGTGTGCACGAAGCCCCGCTGCGGGCTTAACATCTGTCGTCGTGGTCCGGGCGTCGGGATAGGGGATCTGCTTGGTTTCGCTTGCCAGGAAGGTGGACTAATTCGAAGTCGAAGTCGGCCAAGAATGCAATGTATCGGGCAACGCGTCGGTTCAATTTTTGTGGGTGTCGGTAGTAGCAGAGGTTGTCGTGATCCGTATAGATGATCAATTTGTGGGGCGAACCCATCACTAGGTGTCGTACACGTTTCAGGCCTTCTATGATGGCCAGGAATTCTCTGTCGCCGATGGAGTAGTTCCTTTCGGCTGCGTTTAGTGCCTTTGAATGATAGGCTACTGCTCGTTGTTTGTTGTCGTCATCTCTTTGGTAGAGGATGCTTCCGAGTGCGAAAGCAGAGGCATCGACTTCCAGTTCGTATTGTTTGGCGGGATTTGGATGCCAGAGGACGGGTTCAGTGGTTACTCGTGTTATTAACTCGTCTAGTGCCTTTGTGCATCTTTCTGTCCAGACGAAGGGGACTCCCTTTTTGGTAAGGTCGTGCAGTGGTCGGGCAATGGAGGCGAATCCTTGGATGAATGGGCGTTGGTATCCTAGCACTCCTAAGGTCTTTCTGACTTCTTCCACCGATTTGAGGGTTCTAGGCCATTCGGATATGCCTTTGACCTTGGCGGGGTCGATGCGGACTCGACCGCCTCCTACCAGCCATCCGAGGATTTCCATTTCGTCCTTTTCGAACTGACATTTCTTTGGTTTAAGGAAGTACGAACATTCTTCCATTTTGTCAAGGAAATCGTGAATGATTTGTTTATGTAGTTGACGGCCTTCGTCATCGTTGGCCGTAGCTACCCACCAGTCGTCCATGTAGTTTCCCAGGTTCTCGGGGTACTTCTGGAGGAGGGGGCGGAAATCCCGGTGCATAGTTCGTTGGAAGAAAGGAGGTGCATTTGTGAGTCCGAAGTACATGACTCGGGGAACATAAGTGCCTTGGGGAGTTTTGAATGCTGCTTTGGTTTGGTCTTCTTCAGCAATACGTATGTTGTTGTATCCCCAGCGAATGTCGAACTTGGAGAACAGTAATTTGCCGTGCAGTCTTTCCAGTGCGGATTGTATATTGGGCAGAGGATTGTTATCTCTGACTGTGTACTTGTTCAACTGCCTGTAATCCATGATGATTCTTTTCTCCGAGCTGTCTTTTTTGTTGATGAAGTAGACTGGTGCCGTGTAGGGTGATGGTCCTTCATAGATTCGCCCTAGTTCTTCTTCTTCGAGAATCCACTTTTGCAGGAGTTCTCGTTCGTCGTTGGACAGGGGGTACACCTTGCAATTTAACTCCTTTGGTGCGTCTGGAGTTAGTTTGATAGTCATATCTTCCGATCTTGCAGGGGGGAAGCATCGTGCTTCTTCTTCAGAGAAGACTTTTTGATGTCTTCGATATTCCTTGGGAATGGTGTCGATGGTAAGGTGGATTTTATCTTTATCCGCCTTTTGGGCCCATTCTTGTGCTATGTTGGTTCGTCGTACATAGATGGCTTCGTCTTCCTTGGGTTTCCCTAGTTGCTTGATCGCTTCTCTTTGCATAAAGAAGATGCATTTGGCGCTATGCATGTATCTGCTGCTTTGGAGTTGTACTGGTTCTCCCGAAACCTTTCCTGTTTTCCAGTTGATTTTTGGATTGAAGTCGTATAGGAAGGGGTATCCCAGAATGATGCGATCTTTTCCTAGGCTCGTGATATAGAATCGTTGGAGCATGTGCTTCTCTCCTTTGACGATGCGGAGCCAGCAGTAGTGGGTAATTTTTCCTTGTTTGTTTTCTGTGCCATCTACATTGTGGACAGTGACTGGTCTGGTCAATTCCTTGTGTCCTATCCCAAGTCGTTTCCAGGTGTCTTCATCGATGAAGTTGTCGGTAGCACCGCTATCTATGAGAGCGGATTCGTCGGCCTTGGATTGCGAGGTGCGAAAAGAAACATTCATATTCAGAGTCGATAGTTTCCTAATGTACATCGTATCTTGCAATCCAGTTGCTCTAAGCCAGACCATCGGCTTCAAGCTTCCTAAAAATCCGCTTTGGCCGATAGTTCCTCGTAGAGGTTCTCTCGGTCTTCAATGGTCATCCCCCTAATGTACTGGAGGACGTCCTTTTTGGTGTAAGAGGGAGGTGCGGTGGTCGAGGTTTCCGCTTCGCTGTGCTGTTCCTCTTCCTCATCTTCATTGATTACTGCGGCTCGCACCTTGGGCTTTTCTTTGGTGTATTGCCCTTGGGAGCTGCGGGGTCGATCGGGGGTTTTTCCTTTGCCTTTGTCGGGGCAGGCTCGGGACATGTGTCCCAACTTGCGACAGCGGAAGCATCTTCCTTCCTTCATTAGTTTGGTGCGTTCTTCATCCGTTAATTTTCCAGTGGTACGGATGGCGTCGATGTCCATTGCATTAGGATCCTTCGATCACTTTGGCGGGAAGGCTTTTGATAGCTGCGCATCCTATTGGCTCGGGTTGAGATATGGCCAGGTCCTCCTTTAGGTCCAATGTTATCGTTCAGGTCTTGCCACCTTTGGACCGTCTTTCGGGTTGCATCATACCATTCTTCCATGGTTGCCGGTAGAGTTTCTCGTTGGCGGATGACACGATGGAGTCCGACTGGCAGGATGTCTTAGAACAGTTTAATCGTTCCTTCTGCGTCTGGTCCCCATCCTGCTTCCCTGATGAGACGTTTGAAGAGCGTGATGGAGGAGTCGACCTTGTCCACGTCCAGTTCCATTTTTGTGAGACGGGAGTACGCGTCTTGTTTCTTGGTGGAGTCGGTAAAGGCGTCTCTGAACGCTCTGGCGAACCATTCCCAGAGGGCTGGATCATTTTCCGCGTGTGTCGGGGGGTCTCCTGTGGTTGGGTTTCCTTCTACCTTGATGGATAGTTGGTCCGCCATATCGTATGCCCAATCGTCGACCAATGGTCCTTTGATGAAGGTGATGGCATAAGCGACTTGTTCCGCTTTGTTTGTGAAGGTGGAGTTATGTCAGTTAAGGAAGCGGTATGCTCCGAACTGTTGCATGAAATGTTCCGCGTCTTTTCTGTCTCCTTGGAAGATTTGGGGAATCATTCCTTTGAGGGCTTCGCTACGGGGTGGTGCAGCTGCTGCCTGTCCGGCTACTGCTTGTCCAGCTGCTGGTTGGCCTCCGCCGCCTCCTCCACCGCCTCCACCACCTCCGCCTCCTCCGCCTCCACCTGGTTGTCCTCCGGCGGGCGGTTGTCCTCCGGCTGGTGGTTGTTGGGGTTGTCCTCCTCCTGCTGGTTGTCCTCCAGCTGGTTGTGGAGCTTGTGCTGGTCCGGCGACTTGTGCCGGTTGTACGTGAGCTACGGCGATTGCTGCCATTGCTGCTGTGAGTTGTTCGATGACCAGTGTGTGAGCCTGGTCGGTCGTGGGGATGTCTGGATCTGAGGCTGGTGAAGTGGTTTTTACTTCGTGTGCTTCGTCACTTCCTTGAGTGATCTCTGTGTGGATTCGTTCGAGATCCAGGGCGAGTAGGAACGGTTGGCTTTTAGTTCCTAATCCTGACTCGTGAGGGTCTTTGATCTCGTCTTCTCTGCTAACTTCGTAGCACTCGTCGATGGTCCAACTGATTTTGTACCAAGTTCTGTTGATGTATTCAACAGGGTATGTGTATAACCCTTCTTTGAGGTGATATGCTGATCGTCCCTCGGTCCGTGATTCTAGCCAGAAGGCTTTTCCCTGTATTTCTGTAGGGAGGTCGTCGGTGGTTCTATTTCTGAACCGGATGTCAGGGCTCTTTGAGAGCTTTCGCTTCCTTCCGAGGTCGAGTAGTATGTCAGCCAGGTTGGCTTTTAAGAGAAGCTCGACTTGTGTTAAGCCCGCAGCGGGGCTTCGTGCACACTTGACCGAAGAGGAAGGTGTGCGGTCCGAAGCGTGCCGTGACACGCGATCAGACTCCTGAGGTGCGCATTGATTGTTATAGCACAATCACTAAGCTCCGAAGGTGATATCTGCCTTTAAGGACCTCGAAGGGTAAATGAAAGAGCTGAGAGGGCCGCGCAATGAACAGGAGAATACAAGGAGCTGTGATTGCAAAGCAAAGTCGAGCTTAAGGCTCAACTGTTCGTACAGAGTCCTATATATACAGGGTCGAACCTGGTATGACTAATAGTCTTAGAACCGGTTGCTAATCCGGTTTGTAAGTGATCAGTCATCTATCCTATTGTACAGTAAGCATGATGCGCTTGTGAGTCAGCCAATCCAGAGTCATCAGTCAGCGGTACAGTAAGAGTCTCAGTCAGCCAGTCCAGTTAGGGAGCCATGTGCATATCGTAGGTGAGTCATGGGATCACGTGATCCCAGCCAGTCCGTCGGTCCGTAAAACACCTCACCTCTCTCCGTACTAGAGATGGAGCTTATCAGCCCACATGACACATCAATGACAGTGCACACAATGTGTCGATGACAGCCCACATGATGTGTCAATGATGGCCCACACAACACGTTGATGACAGCTCACATGACACATTGATGATGGCCTACACCCTACACCCACACCATGTGTCGATGACGGTTCACACCACGTGTCAACAGCCCACAGTGTCGACACCCCAGCATTGACAGCCCATGGCCCACACCATGCATCAACACCCCGGCCACACACATGTCAACAGCATGCACAACCCACACACCTCCCCCTATATCCCCTTATGCAGCCCCTGTGAATCAGACAGTGAGCAATAGCTCATTGCTGTGCAGCAGGGGCTTCTATTAAGGGGTGAATAAGGAGGTGGTGGTAATGTGTAATAGGTAATAAGTAGATTAAGATCATGTATGTAGTAGATTTAAGACCTTGTTAATGAGACTTAAAGGCTTTAAGATCATGTCAAGTGTAATAAGCAGAATTAAGGTCAGTCAAGCATATTTAGGTGCACTGCTAGTAGTCACCTATGTCTGTATATTATGCCAACTAAGGCAATTAATGCACACTTTAAGCCAGAATTAAAGAGAAGACCTTCCTTAAATTGCCTTAGGACATTTCACCTTAAAATGGTCTTAGAGCCTGGTCTAAGGCAATTTAAGACCAAATAAGATGTTTTACATTTTGCTGATGCCAGAGCCCCTTTTTACACTGTTTCAATCAGAGTGGAGCTCTCCTAACAGCTGATTATGATCATAGTAGTAGCTAGGCCTGGGGGTCATCAGGGGTCATCCGAGATAGCAATTCATTGGAGTGGTGAACATTGCTTCACTGCAGGAGGAAGTGTGTGCAGAGGGTGACAAGTTGACAACAAAATGGAAATGGAAACTTTTTTGGAAAGGCTGCCTGAGCGCACAGACATCGATATCATCTGTTCCCTGCAGGTTTCCACAGAAGAGGATAATTTCTGAGAAAAGTTATGGTACAGCATTGGTAAGTAGATAGTCTTAGTCAGCCAAACATCACGTGCCTGAACTTCACGGTTGCAAGTGCAGTCACCAGGTAGACCAATGGATGGAGGAAGACCTCATCGTTGTCGATGATCTCGATTCTAACGCTCGGGATGCTACAGGTCCTTCAAAGATGGCCGCAGGTCAACCCACACAAGCCGCCGCCACTGGCCGCCCACAAAGAGACGCGACACTGCGCGCTCGAAGGCAGAGCTCACCTGCGTATTCCGACGGTGGTGATACGACTTCTGCACGAGCAATGCGTTCTTCTGCGAAGGCAAAGGCCGCGCCAAAGCTCAAGCTCAAGTTGAGCGAAAAGACCGCCGCCCTGGCTCCAGGCATGTCCTTCCTTTGCCCATACGATCGCGAGCTCGACTCCGACGACGAGGAGTTGTCCTTTGAGGAGCAGTTCATACTTCGCATGCCCCTGGAGAGGACTGCAGCAATCTAAGTTACGTGAGATGGTGGCTGCTCGTGAGATCTCACCTGATGTCTGGTTCAAGTACAAAGGTGAACTCCTAAATGAGCGTTCTCCGATGTCTGATATCTTAGAGCAGACTCGCGTCGCGCTGTATTCCACATGGCGGATAACATCTACCCGGCAAAGCTAGTTGATCTACCTTGCGTTATCGAAGCACAGAAGACCCTCGACAATAAGAGAATGTTCAGGGTCGCTGATATCTGCCAGGTTTGGCTGATAATTCACACGTATGCAGATGCTTCTTGTTGAACAAAAGATTTTCAGCGAAGAAGTAGTAAGTAACCAAAAGAGTTTCAACATCGATGGCTTCATTTGGCCCCACGGCATCACGCCACCGCCCCATCATGTCAGAAAGAGACGCTTCAGGAGACGGGCAAACAGGCGGACAATAGAAAGCGCTGAGTAGGAGGTCGATCGACTACTTGAACAGGATGCCGGATGATGTTAAGTGCGGTATGTCTCTACGCCATCAACCCCCTACTCCTCTTGTTCAACTAGGCTTTGTAGAGGTCTTGGACAATGTAAACCCCGACTTATCTGACTCTGAGTTTATCGAACAAGACGACGGATTAGATGCGCAAACGCCCGGAGCCCATACCAGCGGTCATCCAACTCAACGGCGCAGAGGGTGCTCAGTTACCTCCACCAGACGGGGACTTGTTTGGGCCGGAAGACGATATCGACATAGGGTGGACCGTCTTCTCTTACGCACTGTCTGTGTTGTCATTATAAGTGTCTGCTATCCAATTCAAATCCAGTGGTGCGGGTCATGGGGTCGGGGGCGGAACCGGGCGGTGTACATACAGTATACTGTACGAAATCAATCGGCTGGCCGACGTAAACCGAAGCTGCAGCCCTAACTGCGAATGGCCTCACCGTTTGACAGTGTCAAGACTCAAGCGTTCCGCAAAGAAGAAACCCACGAAGGAGCGGATACAGTCACGGTGCATGCCGTCTGGCTCGAGCGCATACTGTGATGTCGTTTATCTTGTCCACCTTAAATACAATCGTAGTCTTGACTATAACCTAGTCCGAAATCCATTGGCTTCCATTCTACACAACGATATCGTACAAATAAGACTGATCATGGTGATGAAAAGAAAATACTGTGACTGCCAGTGATGTCTCAGGAACCAAACGATGAATGCCAGTGTTACAGTAGTAAGAAGAAGAATGGTAGCTGGTACTAACTAGATGGCGCCTAAGTAAGTGGGATAGAAACATAGAGCACCTTATCGAATTAAAATACACTCTTCCAGCGAGAAATGGCAATGGGGTCACGGCAATCTGTCGTGCGGCAACAAACTCCCCAATGGTTTCCGGGACCGGTCTCGATGGGCATCAGGGGTCTCTCCTCCATGAAAAGAGTCTGCAGGGCGGGTAAAACTTCTCTTACTCTTTCCCCTAGGATTTCTTTCAGGGCAGGTGCAATACGCCGCGAAAATTCCTGAGATATGTAGAGATTCTCCACAGAGGTAAATGGATGTAACAGTTCTAGCCATTGGCTACTCTCGATGTCGTCTTGCCAACACATTCCCGGAGATGCGGCCTCATGGATGTCGAGTTGTTCCACCGCGCGAATGAGAGCCTGAGGAAAGGACAAACTGCAGACCTGTGCCAGAGACGAAAGCTGCCAATCGGGCTGAATGCACGAGATTGCCAACTCGAGCACTCCGTCATATGTTTGTTGAAACGTGACCCGCGCTCCAGAATAGGAAAATTCCACACGTGCTTCATGGTGTCTTGAAATTTGGTGTGCGATCGATGAACTGGGTGAGTTCTGGAGTGTCGAACATCAGTTGATGGAAGAAGGTTATCTTCAACTTGTCGAGTAGAGGGGCATCGATCCGGGCCACGAGGTCCTCCAGATATTCACTGGCCCCTTTGAACCACAGCCTGGTGAGAACAGGGAGGAGAGTGCATGTTGGCGGACGGAGACGTGGGCTCTTCCGGTTAGGGCGACTTTGAGGGGATTTGAATCCAATGAAGAGGCTTTCCAGCCTGGTCAACTCGGAGAGGCAAGTAACCATCGTCTCGGGTGTAATATACCCAGAATGAGGAATGTTCCAAAGAGAGAGGTGAACAATGTGAGTGGCGGAAAAAAGTAGTCTCGGTAATCCCAGGAATGGAATAGAATCCAGGATGAGTGTTTGTAGATGTGGAGCATATCCACCCAAGAACGAATTGGGAACGACCGGTGCTGTCTCATCGATCTCATCTCTCGACTGAATCCTCAGATCTGTCAGTGTTGGGAATGGGACCTGCATCGCCGCCAAGACCTTTTCCCGTTGCGAACTTGGAATAGGCCCAGTCCCAAGTCTGATTTCACATACTCGATCGTTGTGTTCGAGTGCCGCAATGATGCTATCCACGCCCAACATCGGGTAGTCATCATGCCGTATGACGATAGGCAAACGTGGCCAGACGTCCAGCATCTCCCTCACTGGTGTTCTGGCTCGGCAGTAAAGTCGGAGACACAGGCGGCGTGGTGACCTAAAAACAAGTTTTCGCCATTTTTGACACACATGCACGAGCCTGTGCCATTCCTGTATCCATTCGGCTTCATTCGCATAGAAATCAAATATTGCTAGGAGGGCAACGTCGGGGAGCATGTCGATTGTCACCCGGCCTACATCGCATCAGTCAGCAATTATCGTAGGGTGTTGCGAATAAGACGTACGTGGACCTTGCTTTGTTGGCTTCTCCTGAGTCGGACAACGTGCATGAATCTTTGCCGCCAACGGACTTTCCGAGTCGGAACGACCATCTGTCAACATCGACGACCCAGTGCGACTAGGACATGATGGCAGGGCAACGCTGGACTGTGATAGGGTGACTTGATAAAGACGCTTTCGGGAACTCAGAGGACTATTTGAAACCATGTCAGTTACTTCAGTAATCTGGTGAGTGAATTCCCCTTGACGTACCACAGTGAACTCATCTATGAGGATCCAGCGTCAGGGACGAAGAGTTTGTCCTGGTATTTATCCACCGCAGCGGTTTTATAAAAACGAATACGATTACATAGCCCTCCACGTCCCCTCTTATCACACAGCCCTTGACATTGCGCACGCTTGAGCCCGGCCGGATCTTAAGAAAGCTCTCGACCGCCTATGCGTCCTATGAAACAATCATACTGGATGACTGTAGTACAGCCACGGCAATGATAACCTGATAACCAACGTCATGTGGGGCCGCCGCACCCCCGCCACCGTGCGGCGCCACGGCATTTGACATCAATAGGTGTAATAGCCCAGTTAACCTGGTGCATAGCCCCTTCGCAAGATGACCAGGTCATAGGCATCCAATAACCAGGGAATCACTACGGCTGTTAACCCATCAGTGTCAAATATACCTGGTCCACGTAAACGACTTGTAAGCGGTACTAAGATGTATACTTGTCAAACCTTTCCCTCTTTCTGCTATTCTCTAATACATTGACAAGCCTGAGTGAAGAACGTTGTCACAGGGATGAGACAATGCCAGCTTGGAGTACAAACGGGACGTAAACGGGGCAAACCAGTGGCGAAAACCAAACTCCTAGCACCTGCCGCCGGTCCTATATCGCCTGCTTGACTTCTCCGTCAATTGCGTCGAAGGCGAGCCAGCCGACAGCAAGTGTTGTGTAGAACACACATTTTATGCCATGCGATGGTAAAGCCGATGGAGAGGAGGACAGTGGTACGCGAGAGTGACCGCAAAGAGAGCGCGATGTTGCACAAGCGGGTGTGGTGGACCGGGGATCCCGAACCGCGTGTGTCCCTGGTCTCGCCAGAGGGGACTTGGGTAACTCATTCAATCTGTTCCATCGAAGCAAGCTTTCTCCTGGGGTGGTTTGATTGTACTTCACGCCGCAACTGTTTACTGTAACTCCTATCACCTTCGAAGCCCTTCAGATCTTGAAGAGTACTTGCATTTTCATGCCTTCAAGTTCCCCTCTCTTCTCGTGCTCTCCCGCTGACAGCGGCTGACTTTGGTTATTTGGTTGGTTGCTCGTATGGCGTGAGACGAAACGAGTGATGAACCTACCGGCTGTGGGCGCAGGTGGAGGCAATGCGGGCATTGCGATGGCTCACCGTGCCCTTTCTTCGCGTTGAACTCGAAGAAGCCGCCTTTTGTACCCTCGATTTGGGGAAACAGCGAACAGCTAACGGCTGGGCTATCCGATTTCACTATTATGGGTGGCGTTTGGTCGGCAACTCGAGGAATCTTAGGCGTTATTGCCGTGTACATCTCGGCAGGGCACACCGGTCACCCTCTGAGCGCAAGCTGTCACTGAATCGTGGGCCCGAGGGTCGAGTAGTCAGTGAAGTGCTTGAATACATGTTGACGATGACCTAGTTCGAAATCTATTGGCCTCTATTCTACAATGAGACTGATCATGGTGATGAAAAGAAAATCGTGTGACTGATGTCTCAGATCTCATGTGCCACAGTTCTAGCCATTGGCTGATCTCGATGTCGTCTTGCCAACGCATTTGAGGAGATGCGGCCTCATGGATGTCGAGCTGTTTTACCGCGCAAATGAGAGCTCGGGGAAAAGACGAATTGCAGACTTGGGCCAGAGACGAAAGCTGCCAATCTGACTGATTGCATAAGATTTCCAACTCGAGCACTCCATCATATGCTTGTGGAAATTTGACCCGAACGCCAGAATCGGAAAATTCCACACGTGCTTCATGGTGTGTCTTGAAATTTGGTGTGCGATAGATGAACTGGGCGAGTCCTGGGGTGTCGAATATGAGCTGATGGAAGAAAGTTATTGTCAACTTGTCGAGTAGAGGGGCATCGATCCGAGCCATGAGGTCCTCCAAATATTGACTGGCCCCTTTGAACCGTATCTTAGTGAGAACAGGGAGGAGAGTGCGTGTCGAGGGAGGCGGACGTCGGCTTTGCCGGTCAGGGCAACTTCGAGGGGATTCGAATCCAATGAAAAGGCTTTCGAGCTTGGTCAATACGGAGAGGCAAGTAACCATCGTCTCGGGTGGAATGTACCCGGAATGAGGAAATTTCCAAAGAGAAAGATGAACGAGGTGAGTGGCGGAAAGAAGTAGTCTCTGTAATCCCGGAAATGGAATGCAATACAGGTTGAGTTTTTGTAGACGTGGAGCATATCCACTCAAAAATGAACTGGGAACGACCGGTATCGTGTTATTTCTCGACTGAAGCGTCAGATCTGTCAGTGCCGGGAATGGCACCTGCATCTCCGTCAAGACTTTTCCCCATTGCAGATAAGATTCCGAATTTGGAATAGGCCCAGACCTCTGATATCACATACACGATCATTGTGCTCGAGTGCCGCAAGAATGCTATCCACACCCAACGTTGGGTAGTCATCGTGCCGAATGACGATGGGCAAGTGTGGCCAGAAGTTCAGCGTCTCCCTCACTGGTGTTCCGGGTCTGCAGTAAAGTCGGAGACACAGGTAGTGTGGTGACCCAAAAACGATGTTTCGCCATTTTTGACACACGTGCACCAGCCTGTGCCATTTTTGGATGAGTTCGGCTTCATTCGTACAAAAACCAAATATTTCTAGTAGGGCAACGTCGGGGAGCATGTCGATTGTCACCCGGCCTACATCGCATCAGTCGGCAATTATTGCAGAGTGTTGCGCATAAGACGTACGTGGACCTTGTTTTACTAGTTTCGGACAACGTGCATGAGTCTTTGGGCTTTCGGAAATACCATCTATCAACATTGATGACCCAAGTTGACTAGGAGATAATGGTAGGGCAACGCTGGAGTCTGATGGGGAAACTTGATGAAGGACGCGCCTTCGAGGAGGACTATTTGAAGCCATGTCAGTTACTTCAGTAATCTGGTGGGTGAATTCCCTTTGACATACCACAGTACACTCATCTTTGGGGATTCAGCGTTATTTGAAATTATCATCCAAAGCAGTTTTATAAGCACAAACCCTTTACACAGCCCCCCACGTTCCTTATCACACAGCCTTCCACCGTCACGTTCCCTGTTACACAGCCCTCCGCATGACATTGCCCACCCTTGAGCCCGTGATCCTAAGAAAGCTCAATGACAACCTGATAAGCAAAGTCATCCCGCCACAGCATTTGATACCAACGGATCCTTCTCCATGGGGCAAGACCAGGTGACTAGGTGTAATAGTCCAGTTAACTGGTGCATAGCCCCTTCGCAAGATGGTCACGTCATAGGTACCCCATAACCAGGAGATGGCTATGGCTGTTAACGCATCAGTTCAAACAGACCTGGGTCATATAAATGAGCTGTAAGTGGTAAGATGTGTTTGTCGACTTTTTGCCTTTTCTGTCATTCTCATAAAAGCACCACACATGCCTAATACATAGACAAGCCTGAGTGATGAACATTGTTACGGTGAGAGGGAGGAGATAATGCCAGCTTGGAGTACAAACGGGACGTAAACGAGGCAAACCAGTGGCGAAAACCAAACCCCTAGTACCTGCCAGTCCCATATCGCCTGCTTGACTTCTCCGTCGAAGGCGAGCCAGCCGAGAGCAAGTATTGTGTAGAATGCACATTTTATGCCACGCGATGGTAAAGAATTCGATGGAGAGGCTAAGGATAGCGGTACGCCGAGAGTGACAGCAAGGAGAGCGGCGAGGGAGAAATTGAGAACCGACGAAACGGAGATGAGCGTACTCGCGAGGCACATGTTGATTGCCTTCAAAGGCATATAAAGTGGTGCAGTCGGCACAGAACTAGCAGGCGAAAGAGACTGCCACGGCACGAGCAAGAAGGTTATCCAGCACATGGGTGGGATTATGAAACCCTGACATGAACGTGAGTCAATGATATGAAGCAACCAGACGGAAGAGCATACCAGCAGTCTGATATCAAACCAAGCTTGAGAGATGGTTACGAACAGTGCAAGACCGACCATATGCGAAGCAGCTGTCACCACAAAGGCGCCCAGGAGATCTCGCCTTCGAGGCACCCATTTCTTCTTTGAGGCAATGACTATGTCCGCATCCCTCCCTTTTTCACGAGACGGATGTCTCTCCTCCAATTCCACCCAACCTGCGCTTACCCACTCCCGGAGACCGCCAAACATCAAGGCCGCCGCAATGAGCACCGCACTCGGGAGATAGCTACCGATCTTGAGGAAAGAGGAAGGGGTAGACATTATGTAGAGGAAGAATGACGCATGAAGTCGCTCGAGCAGGTTGCTCATAGTACGGAGTGTGGATTCAACTATGCTATAGAGCGGGGTCAGAGGGCGGAGTTTCCAACGATCTGCGACACGTACCGGCCAAGAGCAAGAAACCCGTGAGGACCATTAGATGGAACAGCAAACAGCGTGATCGCATCTATGCGATACCTAAGTCAACGTCTCAGAGAAACGAACAAAGCAATATAAATGAACTCACTGATGAAATAGCCCATGCACGCCACTTGCTTTGCCTCTGGCTTGATATGCAGAGTGTCTCAGAATATTCTTGGCTCGATAGCCATACTCTAAAACGCTTCCACGCTCCCAAAGCCAGCTTGGAAGCCAAGAAGGGTAAAAATTCCGTATTTCTTCACGCCCCGGAAACTCGAATGGCTCGTGGTGATCATACAGTAGTACAGGTACGTTACCGGTATGCTGAGAAATAGTTCTGAATGAGTTGATAAGGTCTTGATTTGGTAACCGTCCGTTGAGTCCTTCTACATGGGACCACTATACTTAACGAGCTTTCAGAGAGAAACAGTAAGCCATACCTCGAAAAACACCCAAATGGGAAAACGAATGACCAGGATAATCGATGTTGAGGGCTGTCCATACCACACCGGATGTGATAGATAAAGGCTCAACATCCAAATCTACATAGCCATAAGAAACATATTTTGAAACGCTCAAACGACGCACCAGTATTCGAAGGCCTATGATATGCACTCAACCACGCGTGCATGCCGTCCAGGTGGTTATCACTGATGACAAAGACAATGTCCTTGGACCAGTGCGAATATTCTGTGGACGTAATTCAGACGAGTAAAGTGCGAAATTAAAATGCATTTACAGACCTTTCAAGAAAGCGGCTAAGGAGAGCACAGTAGAAACCCCCCTCAGGTTATCTCCGCCTGTCAGACTTTTCCAAGAGGCACTGATGATCATTGCCTCCGTCCCAGATGTTCGAGGTGCAGAAAAGACGGCATAGGCATTGGTACCATTCAGGTTCTAAGGATGTACTATTAGACCCAACATATCTCACAACAAATCAAACTGACCCCGAATGAGGTTTGGATTGAGTATCTTTGTGTGGAAGATGGTATGCCAAATTTGGCGAATTCTGTAGCGAAGAAAGTCGCGCGCCTGCATACTCATGTGAGCGGGATTGTTGGGCTCAGAAAACGCGGGCTAACTCACTCTGTGCTTGACAAGTTACGGTCCCGCATTGAACTCACGTCCTCCAAAAATTTATCCGCACGATGAACGTCTACCCAGTTCCAATAGGTGTTGACCTACGAGTAAACATAGTCAGTACGCATGGTATGGGGAGAAGCAGCTAATAGCACCTGACTCGGTTGAAGAGCGTTTTCATCAATGTAGGTGTCTATGCCGAGTTGTGACAGGGGAAGCACAAATAGCCAAAGATACCCCGCTGACAGTAGACCCAATCTATAATTCGGTGAAACCACGGAGAGAGGTGAGACATGCGTCAACCCACCTGAGCACATTTAGGTGACGCCAAGCCCCTGCAACAATCTTCCTCCGTTTTCGTATCCGTGAAGCAGTATCTCTGGACATAAGCACGCTCTTGATGCGGTCCCTCCAGCCATTTGCCGGAACCCGTGCCTGTCCAGACGTTGACATTGTGGGAGGAGCGCCGCGGCAGGCACTTGGGCGGGACGTTCTCTCTAGGCGGTCGGCCCGAACTCGGCCCGGGGTAGTTGAGCGCGTAACCGCGTCAGCATCGAACATCGAACAAATCCATCGCCGCCCTGTCCGTCAGGGGTCCTATCCACGCTTTCATTTCACGCGGCCTGTCATGTATACAAAGCGAAGAAGACGCCCAAATCAGCAGCATGAGGGTCTTGCCCCCGGGGAGAGATTCAGGAGACAAAAGCTCACATCGAACTTGGGCGGCGAGTGGGATTCACCCTGGGGATGGGTCGGGACCAACGTCACGGACGCGTCGGGAATTACTGAGGAGCATCTCCTCGCTACGTGCGGCTTCTCTCGCAAGTCACGTCACTTATTTTGTGCCAACAAATATCGAAAGCACTCAGCCAAGACTGTCTCCCCTGTGGAGGCTGTTGTCTCAGGGGAGGAGCCAGCAAAGGATGTTGTTATCATCTCAGACGATGAAACCCCCTCATGCAGCAAAAAATATTGCTCCAAGAACCCAAATTGTTTGAATTATCTTGCTCAGGATCGCTGGGAGGACGCAGGTCAGCAAATCTCTCAGATCATTGCACGGTTGGCACTGACAATCCTCAGAGACCTCTTTGAAAGCATATTTATCTGCAACAAATCTCGGTCCAGATCCTAATCTCCAGACTAGGAAACTCGGTTTACCCGTGGGCCTCAGGGTGCGTCATCCTCAAGCTGTCATGTGCTCGAGTTTGATACTGTTTTTAGAATCTTGGGGCTACCTGCTATGCAAATGCGTATATTCAGGTAACCCTTGACCCTTTGATGGATTTGTAATACTTATTCTGTGTAGGTCTGGTTCCAAGACATCTGTTTCCGCAACGGCGTGTATCAGTGTTTGCTAGCCGATGATAGCGACCATTCCTTCGATGTATGCCCCTCCGCTATCCATTCGATCTCGAAAGTTGATTTTTGCTCGCAGGAATCACCTATTTTCCAGCTTCAGACGACGTTTGCCGCGCTACAAGAAAGCCGTAAGAAGATTTTCAATCCAGAGAAACTTGTTGGAAGTTTACAACTTCGAACAAATGAGCAGCAAGACGCCCAGGAGTGTGTAATTTTGATGTTCACCATAGATCGGCAACTCATCGCTCACATAGATTTTCCAAGTTATTCATCACCCACTTGGACGATGAATTCAAGAAGCAACCTGATTCTGCTTTGAAGCATCTCGTTTCGAATCAAGTAAATGGATCTCAGCCCGGTTTACGTTCTTTTATTCTCATAAGCAACATCATGTAGTTCGAAGGCACACAGACATACGCGACAACCTGCCTGCGGTGTGGAGCCCGTTCTGAGAATAATTCTGACTTCCTCGAAATAGAGGTCAATCTTGAGGTTGGTTTAATTTTGAACTCATCGACATTGTGTTGAGCCCGCGTGCTAGGACAATGCTTCACTCGAAAGCTGCATCGAAGTGCTTCTTCAAGCCGAGACACTATCCGGGGATAACAAGTAATGTGGTCTACTGATTCACGTGAACTAACTTTGCTGAATTCTTCTGAAGATACCGGTGTTCCAGGTGCCAGTCGCTGGAAGACGCCACTCGGCAGCTCATCCTCCAAAAGCTCCCCCCTGTTCTTCACTTCTCACTACTTCGTTTTGTCTTTGATGTCATGACCCTAGAACGGAAGAAGAGAAAGCATAATGTCTCATTTCCTGTTGTGCTTGATATGAACAGATTTCTTCCAAATCGGGACCCCACCGACGGAGAAAACACCTATGAACTCAAAGGTGTCCTCGTCCATAAAGGTTCCAGTGCGTACCATGGTCACTACGAAGCCATGGTGTTTGATGTTACGTAGGTTCTCTGACCAAACCAAAGAGGCGACACACTAAGCTCTCATAGACATGACTCATGGTTCACGTTCAATGATGAAGTGGTTTCAAAAATGAAGCCTCCGGGCTCCGAGCCTCCCACAAGCGATAAAGGCAAAGCGTGCGTCTGCGTACCATCCCAGCTGAGTATAGTTCATCATCGATAATCAGGAGGTCTAAGCCCCCCAAGAAGCGCCGTCGGGTCGAGGACAGTAGCGATGGCGAGATAACAGAGTATGCACTGGGCTCAGTGGACAGGTTGATCATGCTTACAGCTGTACCAGGATTCAACCCCCATTATCAGCAGGGTGCGCCTCGTCAGCGTCCAGTACATCCAATAATTCATTGTTTGGTCTTCAGACGAATGACATCGAGGGATGCGTATATGCTAGTATATATGCGCCGCGAAGCCGCGCCCGGGGGGCTAGTGAAGATTCAAGAGCCTCCGCAACGTGCCCTTGATGTCGTGCTCCAAATGAATCAAAGGCACGCCAATGCCTGCGCTTCCTTCGCTAAAAGGTCAATAGCAGGAGCCCCGCCCATTGAATATGCTAACAGAAAGCTTAGACGAGAAGAACTTAGAACCGAATTTCTCGAACTCCGGTCAAAGATGAGAGACATCTATCTGTCTTGGAATGTCTCGTCATGCGACCAGGTAGGTTGAAAATGCTACGCTCCTTTATTTTTATTTTTCAACGTTCTTGGCAGTCGTCGTTGGTAGTCAGCCAGCAAGCTTTGAACACGTTTCTCTCTCGACCGGTTGACAAGCGAGTCGCTGGTTTGATCGATCACGTCGATCAGTCCGGACTTCCGGGCAATAGTCAGAGTCCGACGAGTCTGAATGGCGTGAAAGGAAACGGTTGCGAAACGTCTACGCGGCGACTGGCCTCTCTTATGGAAGGGGAAATCTCGGTCGAGGAAATACTGTGTACACATGGTAGGCTTGATCCAGGAAAGGCCTCAGATATGAAGCGAATTGGCCGTGTTCGTCCTATCTACCAAGCTAACATTTTCTTATTGACGTTCAATATCATATAGGCTACGTACGAATCGTTGATATTGGCATCTGGTGCATCGTTCGAACCAACATTGGAGCCGACTGACGTCTGCCATAAATGTCTCGAAGCCACCTTTCTTGGTAAGTCCATTTATCTGATTACCCGATTCTAGAATTGTGGTAACAGGAACCGTATTATCTAGAGAAACTATACCAATATGAACATCCGAGGCATGTTGCGCAGTTCGATGCGGTTGTCAACGAGGCGGATTCAATCGGCTATTGGATCTCTAGGCACTGGGTAAAAGGTACATTTGTTCTTCGCTTGTTCGGGCGAATTTTCCAAAACTTTGATGCAGATTGGAGGCAGCCGAAACCGAAGATGCACGTGCCATCTCAAAATGACCCCGCTCCAGACTCTCAGGCCTTTCGGGATCACGTCATATGTGAACATGGTGGCTTGGCGCTCAACATTTCCGTGCGAATACGCATTTCGCACAAGGTGTGTCGCGATCATTCGCCACACGGGATATGCTTATTCTTATGGCCCCCAGGCCTTCGCGCTACTCAAGTCACTCTTTCCTTTATGGGTCACATTGTCTGATGCTGTTGGCCCGTGCGCTGTGTGTGACACCCTCGCAGAGAGCTCCCGCGAGGATAAAAGGGGGCTGCGCAAAAAGGCCGAAGAAGAGAAGGTGGACCTCTAGCGCTTTTATAGTCACCAACATCATATGCTGATCTCTCATGCAGGCGAGACTCAAACATATGCAAGAGAATGCGCTGAATGGAAACACAGCACTTCTCGAAAACGTTGCTTGCGCTCTCGTCCCTGCGAGTTTTGTGCGGGAATGGAAGCTTTGGATCCTCCGGCCTGGACATCATCCTCGTCCAGCTTGCTTGGATAATTCTCCGTTCTTGTGCGATCATGAGCTGTTGGCTCTTGATCTTAACCGAGGAGATCTCGACCGATCGGTTTGCCTGGTTCGCCGCTCAGACTGGGATGCCTTGGAGGAACTGTACGTAATGGTCTGTATGTTTCAATGCTGATACTTATTCATGCGTAAACAGTTATGATGCGTCCCCACTTATCACAGTTGAGAATCGACATGTCGCCAACGGGGGTATCCTAAGTTCGAAATTTATTCATGATCCGCCGTTATGCGAAGCGTGTCGGATTAAGCGGTGCGTGCTCTCGGCCAGGCACATGCAATATTTGTTAAAAGCTTTCATAGGAAAATGGACTACGATTTAACGGAAATTACGATCCGCGTATTAGGTAGCGAGGATCCAGACCCCACGCCAGAGACCTATACCAAGATCGCGGGCCCAGTCATGATAGACAGCCGCCAGACGAGCATTCTTACATATCGATCTCGGAACGGGGAACCTCAACGACAATCCAAACGGATCCGCACTGTGAAACGAAGAGTGCGGCGAATAGGAATCTCGAAACAGATGTCTGTCAAGGACATCAAACTTCTAGTGCGTCGCACGCTTAGCACAGCCGAGGTTTTTTTCTCATGCCTTTGTTGATAGTTGCAGGAGGAGCTGGACATTCCGACCATCTGCCAGCGGTTGTTTTACCAAGGTTGTGAATTGACAGACAGCAGCGCGAGCGTGGCTGCCCTGAGCATCCTGGCCAATGACGTCCTTGACTTACGTGAGGAGCAAGAGAACGAAGAGCTTCTCGAAACGGACACGGAAACGCCACCCCAGCGGCGCGAGGCGGACGGTGGCGGGTTTGGTGGCACATTGCTTGCCCGTGGGTGGACATCCGAGTCGTTGCCGGACGACACGATGAGCGATCGCACCGCAACATCTTCCCCCGCTCCGATGGACGCGACCAAGCCATGTCCGACGTGCACCTTTGATAACGCGTATTCGGCCACTGCTTGCGAGATGTGCGCGACGCTTTTGTGATGTGATATGATATAACAACGCTTTCGTTCCTTCATACCCGCCCTTCGCTTTGAATTTCCCCTCGCTGGATGGATCATACCCGCTCTTCTCCCCTAACCTTCTCCTCTCGTTGTCGAGACATTGTACACAAACCGTGGGCGCGAAAACAAACAACAATAAATTTCCTACTATGATAGCGTATTTGGCTTGCGAACTCGCCACAACCAATATGGCCCCAGCCCAGAACGGCGTCTCAACCGCGGGCTTGCATGGGGACCGATGCTGTGGTCGGCCCTTTCCGAGAACGCAAACTGGCAAGCGAGCGAGCGTACGGTACGCGGGGAGCGAATCACTCATCTGTTCCCCAGTGAGGGGAAACCCCGGGTCTTGCCCGTGGGATCATATCACTACACTAGCGTTCCGGTCTCGTCGCGTTGTCGCAGTCGCGGATCCGGAACCAACCTAACCCGACCTAACCCAAGAGCAAAAATCGCGAGCACCGGAAATAGCCGTGCCACAGGTATTCGCCACCGTAGAGAGGTTTTCGCGACTCGGCGTTCGCCCAAAAAATAAAATTTCAAATTTGGTATTTACATGTATTTTTTGCTGTGGCTGTACTGTTCCCATCTCGTCAGTATTCTGTCTGTTTCGGTGATCGTTTTTTTGGTCTCTATCATTCGTCCCAAAGACACTGGAGCGCTGAGCTTGGCTGTCCGAGCTAAGCGCCCGTCAAATCATGACATATCTACATGCAAACATACGTACATACACGCACACATCTAAGAGTACCCGCCACTCGTCCATCCAAGCAATGCATTCAAGCGTCCATCGTAGTCTTTTTTTTAAGTTACAGTACATTTTCTCGCGATGATTAAATAAATATACAAACACATCATGCATATATGGGAATAACAGTGCTTTTCCCCATTCGACTTGACTTGACCGTGACGTAGTATTGTATGCGAGAGAAGGTAGTGTGTGCCTGGGGCATGGACTATTACAGTATCTTCCACGACGGTAGATCCGACTTGGATTCCAACAACGAACCAATATTTAACGGGTTGACGACGACGCGTTCACAACGTTGCTCACGATAATCGGTGGAAATTTCGGAGAAAGGCACGATACAGGATTGTCCGCGAGCCATCTGGTTAATCGCGGTGATCGGAGGAAGTCGGTCAAGTTCTCCACCTCAGGACAGTCATCAATTGTCTCATCTCCCCGATCTCCGTACTGGAACATACTGTATTTATATTTTCTTCTACGAGTGACAGCCGATCATTTATTTTGCTTGTTACAACACCACCCACACGAAGAAATAGTCTCTATAATTTGCATAAATGCCAGCACGAAGATGCACAACAGTGATTGGGAAAAGGGAAAAAAAGAATTGACTGCGGCGATTTTACAACCCTCCAATGTTAGTGTACAACAGATCACACAAAGAGATGGGGAAGGAGACGACAAAAGGAAACCAAAGGGAAAAAAAAAGGGCAAAACCGTACAACAAAGGAACGGGTGGGGGTAAACCAGAGTCAATTAGCGCTGAGGATACACTGTTAGGTCCACATTTGACGCTTGCCCAAGAGCAACAAGGTTTCCTTCCGTAGGATGCGTAAGAGGAACTGCCAAGGAAGAGGGAACAGGCATTCCACTGAATGATGCATGGTGACGATGTGTGACGACCGGGACGGAAGGTGGCGATACAGGATGCGGTTGTGCTTGCGCCTGTGCCTGTGCTTGTACGTGTGCATGTGCCTGGAGCAGTGAGCTAGCGGTCATGAGTACGTCGACTTCGCTCGACAGAGGCCCGGTCAGCTCTACGGCCTGCGCGACTGCGGACTGGGTCGCAACAGACACCTCATTGACCGTCACCTGACCAGCTGCGCCTGTGGGTGGTGGTGAAAACCCCGCATTGATCTGTGCGGCGGCAATAGCAGAACGGTCTGCGGCCACCTGGCGAGCGGCCTGCAAGACGACTTGCTGAGCAGCAGCCGCTAGAACGCTCGACGGCTGAGCTGGTACATTGCCCTGCGAAAAGACGGTATCATCTACCGCCTGCGCAGTGACTGTGAGAACATGTTGTTGCTTCGCTAGTGCCTGCAATTCATGCCCTGGTTCGCTGGGTGCACCCGCAGCAACGACCTGTGATTGTGCTTCCTGCGCGACACGTTGCGCGGCAGTTGTCAGCACCTGGATTACCTGCGCGTCTTGTGATGGCACAGGTTGCGGTGGAGGGGGCGGGAGTGTTGACGTCGTCGGTTGCCGTACTAATGGAGGTCTGTGGGTCTTTTTAGGGCAGCTGAGACTTGGACCACAGAATCAACTCACCGCGAGGGGGATGTCTGCGGGACAACAGACTCGCCCGTCAACCTGCGAGGACCGTCACCGACAAGCGATGGCCGTCGTGATGTGCTAGAGAATGAAGGGTCCACGTTTGCCACCGGTGCAATAGTTATGTGCACAGTTTGAGAGAGGAACTCCTCGTTCCCGTCCTGTGTGAACTAGGAGAGTGTTAATAATTGCAAGTTTACGCCACTCGGACTTACCCGAGCCTCCACGGTGACGTCGCAGCTCTGTGCATCTGGCGTGGGTACACCTGTCAGGTACTGGTCCTCGTGCCACGAAAGCCAAGGGGGCAAAGACGGAGAGGTATAATTAACATGGAGATTATTTCGGGATGCTTGGGGGTCCCAAATACGCGGTGTCCAGGTCCAACGAAGGCCTACGTACGCTACGCCAGGAGGGACGCCTGCGAGACGGCGCTGGAATGGACGGAAAGTCCAACCACCATCGCCGGTTTTTTTTGCTTCGATGTTCCAAATATGATTCCCCTTTGACTTTGCCTTCTTGCCATCTTCGTTGAAGCGGGAGATGTAAGGGGAATTCCAAAGGTAGTTCCGAATCTAGACACGTGCTTCATCAGATTATCATTCATCATGGCTCGCCGTTTTCCGAACCTTTTTCATGGGTATTTTGTCCTCAGGATATCCTTGCCGGGCGAGCTATTAAAAAAAAGCAATATGGTTACAATAAATTGAGACCGCGGAGCGCGCAAACGGAAGCTAACCTCCTCTAGGAAGGCATTCGTAAACGCCTGTATGCGGAATTTGAAAGGCCGAAAGTCAGGCGACTCGTCTAAGCGCTGCATCTTCTTCGCCATGAGAGTCTGATGTATTGGCTCTCCCTTGGCGTCCGTCGCTTCCACTGTTCATAAAAGGCCATTCCGTTAGCGCATGCACCGCTTCAGTGGAGCATGGAACACACAGTTCGAGCATATTTTGTTCAGAAACTCGAAGAAGATCCGATCCACTTCCGCGCGGTATTCCTGTGGAACCTCATTGCTGTGACTACTGCTTCCGTTACCGTTAACCCCCGCGCTGAAGTTGTCCGTCGACGACCGATTTACAAGCGCCCTGCGGGGAAGCGGACGCGAGAAGCCATCCCCAATGCTATCCTGTCGCGCACGATAACGCGAATGACTAGGCGAGCCCGTGTCGGAATCATGCTCGTCGTCGTCATCGGGAGACGAGACAGGGCTGTAAGAGCGAGAGAACCCAGTGTCCGGTCGAGACGTATTAACCCGATACTCTGCCCGTTCATCAATTGTCGCCTCAGATACAGGCACGCCGAACGCAAAGGGGTCACCAGAGGGCGGATTGGATAGTGAGTTGGAACGGGATGTACGCGAAGCATTTTGCAGTAATGAAGGTACAACGGTCGTTGCTGGCGGCGTAGTAAGCGGAGTAGCACCTGGTAACGAAGGGAATCCCGCGGCAGGCGATGCGAACGCAGAAGGCCCACCCATGATGATATTTTTCATCTCAACATCCCCGTTAAGACGATTGCCGGATAGGGTGGGTCTATTGGACGGAGCAAAAGGGCCTGAATGCTCGCCCCACGATTCTTGAGGGTGTCCAAATGATGCCATATGACCAGATACCGGTGGCTGAGTGGCAGATGTTGGAGGCGTAAAGTCAGAATGGCGCCCGTTAGCAGCTGCTACGTTGAGTGGAGGGAAATTCATGGGAACAGAGGGAGGTAATTGCCGTTGATACATGTTCAACTGGTGCAATGGCATGCCAGCTGAGCTCGCGGGGCGTGATGGAGGGCTTGAGGGAGGATTTGAAGAAAACGGGCCTGGGTGGGAATTGACGATGCCTGTAGGGCCAACAGTGGACGAAAAAGGAATGGTTGAGAGAGGAGGCTGTGAAATGTCGTCTGGTGGCTCCATTTTCATCGCCTTGAGTGCCCTGTCGCCCTCGTTCATCGAAGATGCACAACGTTTCCGTGACTCCTGATCGAGAGGTCCAGTACCATCTTGGGGTTTGGTATCACCACTGGTGAGGAATGGAGCATAAGGCAGGCCAGTTCCTGTCCTCGATAGGTTTGGAGGAGAAGCACGTGCACCCGAAATGTTAGGGGGGGAAGACTTATCACTCGGTGGGCTGGATCCATCAGCCAGCCTCGTGGCGGCAATTAGTTCGGAGACGAGTGCAATAGCCTTCTTTAGTTGATCAATTTTGACGCCCGCATGAGCAGTTTGGCCGACACTGCAATCAGCGCGTGCTTGGTTCGCGGTTTGCATGATGCTACACGTCTGGTTTTAAAGAAGGGTGAAAGACGGCAAAAATTCCCAAGACGTACGTTTTTAGCACGTCATCAACAACCATCATGTGTGGGCCACCCAAATCGGGGCCTCCTTCTTCTTCCGTTGGAGGGCTGACATCGTATTCAGATGGCTGGAGGCGATAACCCGATCCCTGATTCGACGGAGGGGTACCAGAACTGGGAACCGATGGAAAGGTAAGGTCCGAGCCGCTGCCAACGAAACAGCCAGGTGATGCTGCTGAGCCAGAGCGGCTGCGTCCCGGGAGACACATGCTGTCCATAGCTGCTGCAATGGAAGCCGGGGGGATCGTCCCGTAGGTGGCGGGGTTCAGGACCGGGATGGCCGGGGACGACGTGTGCGATGCGTAACTAGAGACGGAGGTCGCCGCGGGGGAGGATTGTGAGGGTCTCGGGATGTCAAAGGCCTTCTCGTTTGAGAAGGATTCACGCAACTGGGACTGAAATGTGGTCATAGATGCAGGGGCAGACACGGCGTCATGGTGTACCGAGGTCTGATGTACCTCTGTAGGAGAGATATCCATTTGTCGGGGATCGGAGAGCGTGACATCTGCGGGAACGGACAGTGAGGCTGCGGGATTGATCGTATCCGAGAATGCTGAAACGGGGTGGGTAGGGAGGGCGGTATCACTTAACGGAGAGCCGACCGAGGGGAAGGAGGGAATGGATTCAGATGACTGGAGAGAGGACACAAGAGGGTCGACGTTCAAATGCCGGTACTGTCCATCAAAGGATCCATCGTGCACGAGTGAATCCATAGGGGCAGGGAAGGACAGGCGGCAGATAATAAATGAGGGAGGAGAGCCGTGGTCCTTATGCGAATGGGTTCGGTACCGGAATGGTAGTAAGAACGAGAGCGAGCTTTGTGGGAATGGGACGTCAGTTTGGAGGAGGGAGGAGGGGCAGATGAAGGGGGGAGGGGGGGGAAGAGAGATAGAGCAGAGCGAGGAGAGAGAGGGACGACGGAGAAGAGGAGAGGACGAACGGGGAAGTGGAAGACGGAGGGATAAAGTGACCGGGACAGGAATGGTAAATGGCAATATCGGTGGACTAGAATGACGCTAATATGTGTACCCAAGAGGAGGGGGAAAGAGCGGCTAACTGAGAAAAAGAAAAGAAGAGGCGCCGAGAGGTTAATGAGTTGTTGGACTCTCGGTCTCGGGACTCTGAACTGGGAGGGGATGGCCTCGCTTGAGCCAGCACGCCGTGCGAGATCCGTCTGCAGTCTCCGTCCGCGCGCAGACTTGCTGTCACACATGTCACATATCTCCCCGAATTCCCCCCACATATCCCCCCGCTTTGGAAATTTATATTTTCAAACAATTCAATTCCGTTGGTTAAAAGGTTAAATGACCTTCACGTAACTCCACTTGATCGTGACTTGGATGAAAAAAAAGCCGTTCCTCTTCACCAGATCATTCAGATCAGGCTAGACTCAGATCGGGCTGGCGAGCGCGTGTCCTCTGCCATGCAATTCCCTGCACTCTAGCAACGATCAACGCATTCTTTCCGTCCGAGGCCCGCCCGTTATAATCTCGCAGTCGTATTACCATTCACTAGCAAATAACAGCCGAGCAGTGACCACGCCAAAGTCAACTACATCACATCGATAACAGAGCAATAAACACGCTTGCTGCCAACGACTTGTCCGGGCAGCCATATACACCTCAGTACCGCCTTCGTGGTGACCTCGAGCGATCCCGGCGACGATCGCTGCGGATCCTAATGAGCTACGACTACCGGAAGAAGATACCAATCAACGTACTCATAACGCGACGACGAATGTCGTTCTGAGTAACCACGGTCCCGGTCCCGGTCACGTTCCCTATCACGGTGATCGTCGCGCGAGGACCGATGCTCGCTGCCACGCCCAGCAACGCCGCCCCCGCTGCTGCTGGCAACAGGCGGGGGTGCTGCTTGCGCCTTGCGCTTTTCCCTCTCCTCTCGGAATTTCATCAGCATGTTCCTCAGCTCATGATAGCCCAGATGCATCTGTGCCAACCATTTAGCACCACATGAAAATGACAAGGTGTGTTGGGAATTCCCACTTTGCCTCCGAAATGGTCCGCCAATCGGCGATCCGAGTCGAGAACGGACAGGTAAGCGCCACAGACATCGCACACGCGCAGCTTTTGGTGTCCCGAAGCACCGGAAGTGTCTGTAAGTTGTTGGAGCTCGCGCTGGAGAAAAAGTGCCCATGGTTAGCGTAAGCGCATAGATACGGTAGTCGTCAACACACCTCCTTTTCCCCTTTCTCGCTTTTCAGTGCCTCGATGGCTTGCATCTCCTTCATGGACTCCTCCACCTTCCCTTGTTCACCTGCACAAAGTCAGCATTCACAGATACCGATGAACCGGGGAAACGACATACCCAATGCCTCGATCTTTTCCGTTCCGCCCTGGATTGCCAGCTCGATTTCTGCAATCTCACGCATCTACACACCTACGCATCAGTCTCCAACGGTAATGTGAAATGGAGGCGTGATACAAACCAAGTTGGTCGTCTTCGCATTTTCCTCTGGGGTTTTTTCCAACCGTCTCTGCGCAGTCCGAATACGGCGGTCGCACTCATCTACAAAGGCAAAAATGTTGTTCTCGTATTCCGTCTGGAATTTGGCAAAAATTGGGTCGCTGGGGTTTTCCTCTCGGGCTGCGAGAAATTCCGTCTTCAACCTTTCAGTGTGTGACTTGGGGCAAGCTCCGAGATCCATTTTCTAGTAGGGAATAAAAAGCACACAGGGGTAAAAGGGTATCAACAGCGGGTACGGGATTCACAAAGTCGGGCAGATCGCACCGTGTTGGTGAATAGCGTGTGTGGGCAAGTTCCGCAGAGGAAATTGCGACAAACTTTCTCGTCTGGCCAAGATAAGTTAACGGTCGCGATACCCATGGCTTCAGGACCCATCATTTGCTACGTGAAATGCGAGTCGCGTCAGCGCGTCAATACAGGTTTATCCCAGAGACGACACACAAACCTCCAAGAGCTTGCGCTGCATTTCCGCGAGACGACCCATCCTTGTAGGTAATGTTTGTTAACGTTGAGTGAAATAGTGAGCGACCCGCTGGCCCGAATGGACTGTATGCGTAGAGCGACTTGTAATCGTCTTGTCAAGTTCGGTGGCCGAGTTTGCTGGTGTTTGGACTGGCAACCGTGTGTGACAGTATTCCCTTTCTTAGCCATCATCGGAAAGTAGACATCGGGCGGTGTCTGTTTGTTATCTCCATTTCCTCCGAGATTTCTACCTTCAACTGAGCATTCCAATATAAAGCTGACTAGAACAATATAACGCAGTGTCTACTCCGAAGATCTTTTGCGCAGTTCAACTCAGTCACGCCCATGCCGTCAGCAGAGTTGAATGCCGCATTCAAACGCCTCGGAGAGCAAGATTATGACAAACCCTATCGACGAATGGCCAAAAGCGATGACTGACTCTCGGCGAGAGTTTGGCGCTTGGTCAATGATACCTATCCGAAAGATTGCGCCCTGTCCACCCTTGACAACATTACATACCCCGTGGCCACTGACATCTGTTACGGCCATGATGACATTACGAAAGATCATCATGCTCAGGGATGAAAAGCCTCCGCACAGTGTAAAAGTCTAGGCAGATGCGCCACAGAAAATGGTTCCGACATGTGAACCGAATCAAGCGATTCTTCGACGCCGCAACTCGTCTTAAGTTAGTTCCAGTAGTCGATCCTCGGGAAAAGTTAGGTTCGAGCAGAACGGACGGACCATGATAGCAAATATTGGCCAGGACTACGGCTCTGGCAAAGATCGTCAGCAGATACCAACGAGAAACTTGCTTGTCGACATCGGTTCTTCGTAGTCAGGGAGGACCGAAGCTTCTGGGAGCGGCATCTTCCGACAGGCGGAGGAGAGACCGCATGTGCGGGGCGTTTGACGGCGGAAGTTCGCTAACGGTACGCCGGTCTACGACTGGTCTACGTCGTTGTCTTCCACCGATCGCTGCATCCTTAAGCCCAAATAGTTAGTTGTAATTTGGATACCAATAAGTCTGTGCACACTCTCCGCTCACGCCGCGCGATTTCGACTCTGCTTTCAATTGAGATGACTCGTGACGTGAGAGAATTTGGCGTCGTTGCTATCATGATCAGCTAAAAGCCCACGAACTTTATTTTCAAACCGGTGCTACGTGTCAGATATCACAAGGCAATTGGGTATGTCATGCCACTAACCTTGCCCTTGCCCACTCCTGACCTACTCTATATCTCCCGGCGTGATACTGTGTCCACCCTTATACACTCTCCTTGTTGGGGCCCTTGTCAGTATGGGGTTAGAATCTATTCTAGACGCTTAACGGATGAAACTGACCGGCGGCGTCACTAAATCTGCGCGATGTTCTTCTATGTCGAATGCGCTCTTGTGGGCGTTGGGCACATCCGTCAAGTCGGGTTTCTGCGGAACCGGGTTTCCTACTCTGCCGATTCCTATGTCCCCGGAGTACCAAAGGAGTCATTACGCGGAGTTTTATTGTTGTTTTTTGGAGACCGTCTTGGTGAATCGTGATAGAATAGGATAAAGGGAAAAGTCCATCAATGCAGCCGACGTCTTCTCCAAGATCCGAAAGTCAACCAGGGGTCTTGTGGTTGTCGTCAAAAGAGTGCAAGGGTCCGGATTGGCTTATGCTCCTCGTACCATCCCCACGTGCCGAAACCGATCATACAACAGAAAATTGGTGTGTGGGCACGGAGGTAATAGTGGGTGTCACCGAGGAACTGAGGTGTGCATCGAGTAAAGACATGGAACTTTGCCCTTGACTTGAGAAGATCGCCGTGGGGAGTGTTTATCCGCTTGATACGTCATGATATAATCGATAATACGGCGGTACAGTATCTGGTTCTTGAGGCGCTTTCCTCGCGAGAATCAACACAAATAGTTACGCTAAATTCCATCTTCAGTTCCATACGCGAACTCCCCGGAGGATTTTGGGTAGCATGTCAGGCCATCCATCAGCCTCGTGGCATGTCACCACACAGACGCCGTTCAGAAGCAGCTGTCTCACCTCGCTTATATACATACCACATCACCGCCTGGCGCATGTCTTTATACTTACATGCATACATGTCGTGCGTTATAAATGCAAATTCAGGAAGAAAAAAAAACAGATACCATGGTTAGTCTTGACAACAGAAGCCTGTTATTATGGCGCCGCCGCAGGACGTGGCTCCAACTACGTAACCGAGTACATCTGAGGCCTGAGGGGGCGAAAGTCTCAGCCCCGTCAGGGCATCCTTGGTGAGGCACGTGTGTAGAGAGTAGAGTGGCAAGCATCCCTGGGATTGAGGTTGTAGAAAGTCGCAGAGCTGACTGTAGAGACCAGAGTTCAAGTCGACACCTGGTCAAGAAGTCTGAAATGAATCAGATGCCCTTTAACACGCCCATGCATGTCCAACTCTTCAACAGTGCCGCCTTGGTATGTTTTATTACGGAATTATTATATCTAATACTGGTTCAACTTGAACCACGAGGTATACATACCAGTCCAAATGCTATCAAGTTTGATTTCTTAGCTGATGTCCGATGGACACTAGGTATTAATACGCGGAGGTGTTGATGAGCGCCTCAAGAACCCAGGAACGAGTGGACAAACTGCATTTGACCGGCTTCTTATTCGTACCCCACCTTCAAAAAGTGGCGGTGTCTTAGCAGCTATTTTTAAGGTTTGTTGGTACAGGTCGAGATCATTCGAAAACTCACGTGGAGATGGCAATTTTTTGAAAGACCTTGCACGGCGAATCTCGGCGGTAAACAGCTCATCACAACCAACACCAAGTAGGGAGACCTCCTGCCGCAACGCATAAACCAACGAGCAGAGGGAGGCATAATACGTCATTTGCTAGGGACGAGACAACGAAGTCTTTCGTCACCGACATCGTGACATGGATTAGAATCTGGACAAAGTCGGTGATAGCGCGCGTGCAGTAATCGCAGGCCCAACACACTTCCATGACTTCAGCGAGCGCTGGAGAGCAATGGGTGCGTAAGGTTGCCGAGTAGTATGGCCTTGGAAGCGTGAATACACTGAAACGGGAAAGTATACGAAAGGAATATCATTCCAGTCTGATCTCGACCACAGACGGGAGTAGGTTGTGGCACAATGAAACTGGTCAGAAGGTTGGAGAAAATATACACAGCAGAAGGTATATCTCAGCAGAATCGGTCACTGGGTAGAGCGCATTCAGTGAATCAACTGGCCGATTGAAGTGGGGTATAAGCAAACCTTTTCAATTTCGCGCGACGATCTAGGAGAGCTTCCGCTAGACGACCTTCTTGGCGTGCACGCTTAAGCTTTGGACATAGGCGTCAGTAACAAAGAACCTGTGTGATAGCAAGGGCCCACCCACTTCTTTTTTATCGCCGTCTGAAACAATAGACCTTCCAGCGCCCCAGGCTTGATAAATAGCACTAGAATGACAGGATGAGACAAGACTGGAAAGAGGACAAGGGTCAAAAACCCACTTGGTGCTCTTTTCATCCATTGACGGTTGGTCCAGTCCACCACCCTTCTTCCTCTCCTCTTCATGCGCTTCCTGCTTATACTTGTTCTGGATCTTGACATAGAACCTCTCTTGAAATCCTACGGTATCGCTATCACCGCGGAGAGTTAGCTGCCCGCCGGCCACTTCGTCGATGCCGAGGTATTTCTCGTAGATGTTCATGAATGCAACCATGCCGTCCTCGAGGACGATAGGTGTCCATTCCTCCTGAGGACCGCGCGCCTCACGGTCGGCCGAGACAAGTCCATGCTTATCGCACGATAGAAACTTTCCCTCTCCAGTTCCTGAACGCAAGTTGATGGTCCCCGTGCCTGCGACACGCGTCGTGACCCAAACTTGTGCTACCTCGGAGGGCGTCCGGTCGAGAATAGACCCGCCATCCTCAAGTTTCTCGAGTGGGTGCAACGCAATACGGTTTCGCGTCGCATCAAAAGAAATGCAGAATGGTAATGGGTCGGATGGATGGAAGATGAAAGTTGGACCCCGTAGTTCTGTGGCTTGGTCAGGGTGTACCCACCGTTCAGGACTACTATCATCCTGAGCGTCGTGGCGTCGGCGGTGGGACGAACTTGTGGCTTCAATGTCATGACCTTCGTCGCGTTTGCGCTTCTTTTTGGACTTTTCTCCCTTGAACTTGAGTTTCAGACTTTTTGGTGCTTTACCGTCTGCCATGAGATGATTGCAAGTCAAGTTGCACGTGACTCACACCCAAATACGGAACCATTCACACTCCTGAACCCAGTTTTTCGCCGCCGCCGTCAACAACGTCCTCAAGATCAAAATGAAGCTCAACCCTGGTTAGTTCCTCGTTTCTTGTTGCGTATGAGTTCTGCGTGTCGCAGAAGAGACAATATACATGGGGTCTCGAGAAATTAAGGGTGGATTGACGGTTTGCTACTCGGATGGTGTCTGATGAGACTTGCGGACGTGTGCAATGATGAGAGTGCTGATCCTGTATTTCCACAGATGTCTCTTCCTCCCGGCGCAAGTCGCGCAAATTGCATTTCTCAGCGCCGTCCTCGGTTCGTCGCAAGATTATGTCTTCAGCGTTGTCGAAAGAGTTGCGCAACAAGTACCACGTACGCGTTGTCCCCTTCATTGCTCTCATACGCTGACAAGTAACTGTGTAACAGGCACGGTCACTTCCAGTACGAAAGGATGACGAAGTACGGATTGTCCGGGGAAAGTACAAAGGGCGCGATGGCAAGGTCACGCAGGTGTACCGCAAGAAGTGGGTTATTCACGTCGATCGTGTCCAGCGGGACAAGGCAAATGGCTCGAGCGTACCTATCGGCATTCATCCCAGCAAAGTTGTTATTACTACTATCAAGCTAGACAAGGACCGGTGAGCTGAGCCGTCACTGTTCATCGGAGGTTTAGTTAATGACCCTGCGCAGACGGGCTATTCTTGACAGGAAGGACCGCTCCAAGACAGCAAAATCATCTGATGACATTGTTGTCGATGTCAGTTTTCAGTCCTTATCATGGTTCTTCTGGCTAACGTTCCCCACAGTGATGGCTTCGAGGATGGTTGCCTTGTCTCATATTGTCTTCTCGCATGATTCCTCCAAAAGCATTCTCATGTACCTATGCGTCTGTCCACATGGTATGCCTTATGAGCATCCACCGGGCCCTTAAGGGCAACAAGTGTATTGACGTCTGGTCATTGTTGGGATCGTGAGGCGATACAGTAGGGAACACATTTGAAAGGCGAGTGAAGAAAAAATACAATCAGAAGATGACATCGACGTCCTTGCTACTGAGAAGGTCACTGGCTATACTCTCGTCCACCATGGGTGTGGCAGCGGGGGGCTCTGCAGGAGCTGCAAGGTCCGACTCCAGTTCCCGGGCTGCAAGCTCAGCTGTTCGCTTGGCTTCGGCGGCCTCAGCATCTCGTTTCTTCTTTCCTTGCACCTTCTTAAGTCTATGATCGGCAAGCATCATCAACCTTGGTGGCTTGCATGATAGGAATGCAGACGCACCGGAAGAACTCCTCACGGTCCATCTCGTCAAGCTCGCTCACGATATATTTAATGGTATTGTCGAGACGGGGAATGACGACATGCTCGATGGCGTTCACGCGGCGGTTCGTTGCGCGGATGACCTCATCGAGGATCATGAATGCAGTCTGAAGTGAAGCAAGCTCGACCAGCGTCTCGACCGCCTTGGCGTACACCTCTTTCGATCGTAACACCTGCTGGCCACCTCGCCCAAGGCCAGTCAAGTTGAAATCTGAAAGAATATAATATATATATGCACCCCCGAATACCGGGGGGGGGAAATAGAACGGAAGGGGCGTACCGGTGCCGGGGACGCGATCTACCTCGAACGCGGGTAGGACGACTCCCGAGACGTTCTCCTGTTTCGCTCTGACTTTGAAAGAGGCGGATTTGGCTTGTTCCTGTACTAGATAGGCGATGTCGCCCGTGGCGTAGGTGACCTCCGCAAGGGAGAAAGACGCGAGCTGCATTACGCGGCCCATCTTCCGCTTCGCCTTGTTATATGCGCAGATTGTCAGTTCTGCGTGGTACTATTTCCCCTGGATGGGTGTGAGGGAGGGAGGAGGGAGGCGGCTCACTTCGTCGACTTTACGCAGGATGGCACGGAATCGTGTCGTGAGTGCGTCGCGCTTTTTGGCGAGCAGCGAGTGGCCGGTCTGCGCACCCTTGAGACGGGTTTTGGTGTTCGTGAGCGCCATCCGTGTTGGGAAGATGGACTCGCGTGGGCCAGTGCCGGACATGATGAGGATGCGTACAGATAGTAACTTACAGTACGAGGCACACGGTCCGACGATCCGCGCGGAGACCGCTCTTAAAACACTCTTCCAACGGAATATACAGTGACCACATTTTTATTTTTGTCAAAAACCCCAAGTAGTGTGGAAGGATATATAACGCAGAAAGTAACGGTGATCCGCACGACCTAAGCGATGGTATACTTTCCATAGTTTTTCTCCGGGTCAAACACCTACTCAGGACAGAAAGTTAGCAAGAGGACACCAGAATAACCTACGTAGACTAACCTCCCATCGAGATGCCGGAAAAATGTGTTTGTTGCGTTGATACCAACTGCGTTCCACGACCTTGCCTGCGTGCGATTCATCCTTTTCCTTGGTCGCATCAGCAAGTAACCGCACATCGTCGTGAACGTCAAAGTTGAATAAAGGCCCCGACTTGCCACGCGCCTTGTTGATTATAAAGTCGTAGAATGTGTGATGCTGACGAACGAAGATGAGTTGCGGACAAGGAAAATGCAACATACTAACCTGTGGTATGATGAGATCCTCCTGCAAGTGGCGGTGAGCTCAGGCAGACAGGGTAGGCGTTGTAGAAATTGACCAACCTTAATGTACATGAGATTGTCGACGCTAACCGCCCGAAGTTCAGGGAATTGTTGCCTACACTTTTCCAGAAAGGTCGCGATATCATCACCCTTCCTGCACTGGAGGCCAGGTGAGCAACGGGAAAATCCAGCTCGCACGAAGGGTAAATAAATCGACTCACCACTACGCTCTTCCGGTGGCCACTTCCATCCCAGTATGAATACGTGATCTCGATCTCCTCCTGTTTCATTTCTTCCTGCCGTTTCAGCCATTGTTGTCGTAGTTGCTCCCGTTCGCGACGCTCAGTCTCTTCGCGTTCGCGGTCAGGCAAGAAAGACGTGTCCACGGCTGGGTTCTTCCTAAACTTCTTACGCTGTAGTTCGTTCTCGGCATCCACGCGAGCGGATGGGGTGGCAGACCCAGAGGTGGAATCAGCGCCGCCCTCGCCTTCGTCATCAAGGGCGAAGGAGAGCGTAGCTTTGCCAGACTTCTTCCGTTTCTTCACCTTCTTCTGGTCCTCCCTAAACATGTTCTCCACATAAAATAAGTCACCCATGCGACGTACACAGGAGCAGGCAGCGTTCCCGAGGCGAACGACAGGGCTTACTTGAGCACATCCGTACGCGCAGCTTCTCGCGCTTTGGCTTCCTCTAGTTCCTTGCGTTTCTGTTGGAAGTCCTCGAGCTTGACGAGACCGACGGTGCTGTTCTTGAGCGAGTCCTCCATGGAATCATTCTGTCCGACGAAACGGTGTGCTGAAGGGCGGGCTTTCTCGGTCTCGTTGATGAGCTGCTGCTTTTGACGCTCGTACTCTTCACGAGCCTGATTGCGTTGCTTGACGAGGGCATCTTCACGACGCCCCTCGGGTATGATATTCGACATGATGGCAAAGATGTAGAAAGGTGGTCGTGTGTGTGTGGGTGCAAAACAGTGATTGAACTGAGTTTGAATTCCGACCAAGAGTGGGTCTCGGAGAGCACAGTAGCACGCTTCACGGCAATGGTTCACATCCTCGGTGTGCAGTTGTTCGAAGCCAACTTTGTCAAGGTTTGCTTCAGCCTGTGATCCCTTCTTTGATGTCCTGTTCATGTTTATTCGGTTTTTAGCATGCGTTGACACAGTTCTATGGAATAAGTCACCACACGGCCAGTCGCATCTGCGCTCGTCTCCAAATCCACGACACCTGCCGCGTTCGCCATCTCTCAGCAACACAAATAACATCCATCGCCGCTTTCCTCTCCTCACCGGCCACTTCACCCATTCCCCCGCGTGCCCCTCTCGCGCCTATAACCTTCCAGCCGTCACTTCCGTCAACTCCCCTTCAGAATTTGGCCGGGGCACGCACATACCTCGCGCAGCTCGATGCGCCTCCTCCGCCACTGCCACGGGTCAAGACCAAGGGCATGGACCCACTCCGTTGGCTGCGGATAGAGACGGACTTGAAAAACGAGATGCGGGAGAACATTGCTCACCAACGGATGATTGGGAGTTACGTCGGCAAGAGGCACGCTATGGGTCTGCCGGTACGCGGGCAGAACACGCAGACGAACGCAAGGACGGCGAAGAAGCTCAACAGAGTCGAGCGACATCGGTAGGACTCTGCAGCCTCGTCAGACCCAGTGTCAGGCACATATGTGTGTACATATGAAAAACATGAGCCGCTGTGGTATACACAGAATTGCACTTTTCACATCTATCATACAGACTGCATGCAGTACAGAGTAATCCCCAATTCTAGTCATCACCAATTGGTACTTCTTCCTCTAGATATTTTACGAGTTTGACACGGATCTCTGTGGTCTCGTCACCTCTCAAAACATCCGATGCGAATTGAGCTTCAACACGTATCTGAACCTGCACAGTGCATCTCAGCAACCGCCTTCCTCAGTTCAGGGTGTGTCACCACATGCACGCACCATCTCAAGCGCACCGCGCAAAACGCCGCACAAGACGTTGCTAAACCACAACCCGTTTTCGATCGCCTCTTCCGGGAGTTCCACGAACTCCGCCAAGGGGTTCTCGTCCAATGTGAGAGTAAAGTACGGCTGTGAAGCCGCTGCCTGTTGTCCTGCAGGGGTGCTCGAGCGCGATGGGGCAGGCGGAGGTTGCTGTGGCGAATGTACGACCGTCGGCGTGACGTTCAAAAATGACTTGAAGCCGACCTATTTACACCCCCGCACCCGTCCCCGTTGAGCGCGCGTCACACATACACAGAAAGAAGGGGGAGTGAGGTTGGGGGAAAATGTAACCTTTGCGATCACCTCGCCGGTCTCTCTGAAATCTGTACAGCGTCCAAGATTGCTGCGCGCGAGAAAGTCCTCGATCAGACGCGTGCCGATGTTATAGCCCATCTTCTCGAGCTGCTTGTTCACTTCTGCATAGTCCTCGTAGTCCTGTATTAGCTGCACGACGAGCGCGCCGTATGTCATCGCGAACAGCTCTGCATTCTATCGTGTCATGTCAAGGTTCCGAGACATTGTCAGCTGTGATGAGGAGCAAACGACGAGGAGAACGTACAATCTTCTCCGTACGTCCTTTCCAGAGATCCTCGCCGATAGCTTTGTACTGTTTGCTGGAGGTCGCCATTGGGGCAGTCGTCGACTCGGGTGGTGATACAAGTCACGCAAGCACGCTTGTCACGAGCCCTTCTCTCCTCAAAATGTCGCGCCCAGAATTACAGGCCCCCCCAGAGATCGTGCGCCGCATTTTCCACCTCTCTTTCCTTTCCCTTGAACTCATAGCACATCATAGTACTATGGCGATACCGAGGCTGAAAAATACACGAACAAGTATGTAACTATGCGGCGTCTTATCGTGTGCCATCTAAATGAAAATGCTGAATCTGCAGCACTCGTATCCAGCAGATCCAAGCGGACATGACGTACCGTGCCCTCGAGCTGCTTAACCCACCACAGGACGAGCCTGCCTTCCTTCTAGACATCGGTTGCGGCTCAGGCTTGTCGGGTGAGATCCTCGACGAAGCGGGATACATCTGGGCAGGTGTGGATATTGCTCCCAGTATGCTCGGTGAGTCCGTCTGGCTCCCTCCCTCCTATTATGATTTTATTTCCGAATGGTTGTTAACCTGGGTGCCAGAGGTTGCGCTTGAGCGAGAGGTTGAAGGTGATCTATTCCTGCAGGACATCGGACAGGGCTTTGGCTTTCGACCCGGAAGCTTTGACGGTGCCATCAGGTGCGTGCGTGCGCGAAACTCGTCACATCTATCCTCCCTGCCCATCTCAAAATCCCTCTCTGCCTCTGCGTGCAGTATATCCGTACTACAATGGCTCCTGAACGCCGAGACCTCACACCCGACCTCGTCCCCCCCACACCGCCTCACGCGCTTCTTCACGACCCTGCACTCAGCCCTACGCAACCCTTCGCGCGCCATTCTGCAGTTCTACCCAACCTCAGACGACCAGGTCCAGCTGATCACTTCGATCGCGCAGCGCGCGGGCTTCGGCGGCGGCGTCGTGGTCGACTACCCCAACTCGAAAAAGGCGCGCAAGGTTTTTCTCTGTTTGTTCGTTGGCGAGGGTGGCGGAGGTGGCGCGCAGGTGCCGAGGGGGCTCCTGGAGGGCGATGAAGCCGTTGGTGCCCCGGAGAGTGAGGACGCAAGGGCAAAATTTGAGAGGAGGAGACAGCGTGAGTCGCGGAGAGAAAGGAACGGGAAGCAGAAGGCGGTCAAAGGTGGAAAAGACTGGATTTTACGGAAGAAGGATGTACGTGGTGCTCATCTCATCCGTCGCATTTGCCCCCTCCTCATTGATCGCTCTCTACAAATCTCCAGCTATACCGGAGACGAGGAAAGGACGACGTGCCTCACGACTCAAAATACACAGGTCGTAAAAGAAGAGCAATATTCTAGATTTATTCACATCCGGGGGTTGTACTGTACTGTACTCTGCTGGTACACAACGAATCTTCTATTGTCGTGTAGCCAAGAGCTCTCTCGTTGATGCTACGGCATCTTTTGCGTCGTGTCTGATGAACATGCCCTGCAACGCCGCCATGCTAATTCGGCGGCCGTCCTTTATGCCATCGCCCACAATCTCCTCCACCTGCCTTCCGAGGAGCTCCACTTCATCGTGAGAGGTGTCGTCTTCCGCCTGCCCACTACCGTAAAAGTTCGTGAAGAGCGTCCTAGCTTGTTCCGGAACTGCATCGTCGACGAGAGAGGCCAAGTCGACACGGCCAGGCCTGATGAGTGCAGGATCGAGTCTGTCAACGTGGTTTGTTGTGAGGAATATGATCCTTTCTTCGCCAGAGGCGACACCGTCCAGAGCATTCAAGAATCCCGAGAAGGTCACGGAGGACTGATATCTGTTTCTACCGTCAGTCTACGTTCCCAAACACATGCATGAGTAGGCGGTCATTGCCACACGCACCCGTCTTCGCTCGTCTGCACGCGCTTGTTAAACGCCGCATCGACGTCCTCGATGAGAATGAAGCTCCTTTCAGGCACATTCGACATCAAGTAGTTGAGCTTGTCATCGGTCAAGCCGCGCTCCGAGAGGTTCAACACGCATATGTCGTACGACAGCGAACCGGCAAGGGCCTGAATGAACGACGACTTTCCCGATCCCGGCGGTCCATGGAGCAAGTAGCCTCTGCGATACGGAATACCTTCAACCCCGTAACCCCACCATCAACCCCACTGTTTTCTCTCTCTCTCTCTCTTTCTTTTTTCAAATCAAGAGGTGAAAGGGAAGAAACCCACCTCGGTCCGCATACCACTCCCGTCTCCCGAGAAATGCACGCACATCCTCGAGAATCTTCTCCGCGGTGCCGGGCGCAAGCACGACGCTGTGTAGAGGCCGCTTACGCCGCGGGAGGCCAAAGGGCCGCCAGTCCGTGCCCCAGGCGGTGTGCACGACGAGACGGCCCTCCTGTCCGCGCAACGCCGCATCTCGTGCCTCTGCAAGCAACGGCGGGAATAGCGCGCGGTCGCGCGAGAGCGTCGTGAGCGTGACGGTCTCCCATGGCGTGCCGGACACCATCTGCATAGCGCGCGTTTCGCGCTCGCGCTTCACCTGTCCAATTATTATTATCATTATTCAAACACGCTCAGGATGAGTGAGAGGGTAGCAAGTAGATAGAGCAGAGCGGGCGACAAACCTGCATCCATGCGCCGCGGTACTTGAGCCAATGCACGCCTGGACCAGCAACGAGCCTGAAGAGGACGTCGGCACTACCGTTCTTGTGTTGCGCGTACGCCGTCTCGACGCTAAGTTGGTGCGAATGTGCCCAGGCAGGGCGACGCGTCGTGCGCTGATGGTGCGCGAGCCATGCGAGGAACCAGTCGTACGCGCGGTCCTTGTTGTTGATTTCAAGTGTCACGAGGAGACGTCGGCGGAGGGCTACCGAGGCAAGGACCGCGCCGCGACGGAGGGCGGTTATGCCAACGCCGATACCCTGTTTATTAGGGTTGTACGCCTCACATATATGCGCGTTTGGAAAGGGTTAGCTTACCATCAAGCCAAAGCCAGCCTGGAAGTACGGGCTACGCTCGGTAGGGTAGTGAGCAAAAGGGTGCTCTGGGAGTAGTATATACGCACTTGTCGGCCGCAATAGAGCCAAGGAGGGAAGAACCGTCGGAAGGGGGGAGCATTGTTGGAGGTGCAACAGGCAGAGACATACGGACGAGAGCGAGAAGCAAGGGCCACCACACCACAAAGGCAAATTTCATAGCATCACACATTTTCTCAAGTAGACTACATCTACGTGCATCTCACTAGAGCGCACATCCAATGTATAATCTCAGTATGCTAGGCTCACTGCTCGGGATGTATAGAAACTGTAAGAGAACAGGGAGGAGGTCGTATAGAACAGGGTTGGTTGGATTCATGCGGTCGATGTACGTAAGGGGGAAATTACAAGTCGTCGTCTTCTTCGGGAAGGGGAACAGCCTCTGCCTAAGGGTAAGAGGTCAGCCGACAGATTTGGGCAGAATAATAGATGATTAGTACTTGTGCCAATTCCTGAGTGTATTGCGCCATCAAGGCAGGATCGACGGTAACCTCAGCCGGTGCAAGTGCAGGAGCGGCAACAAAGTCGAGAGCGGGATTGCTGAAACCACGGTAAACATTTGGAATGCCAAAAGGGGTCAAGACAGGTAACTGACCCAACCAATTTTCGAGCAAGCCACAAGAAGGGCTTCTCAAAGTTGTAATTGGATTTGGCAGAGATCTCGAAGTATTGAATACTCTTCTTCCGGTGAAAGGTCACGGTGGAGGTCTTGACCTTCCGCTCCTAGGATTCAATTTAGATTTGAGTGGTCCCCCGAGCATGTGAAACTGAGGCAAGCGTACTTTGACATCGACCTTGTTACCGCAGAGCACAATAGGAATATTTTCACAGACACGCTCAAGATCGCGATGCCAGTTGGGAACGTTCTTATAGGTGATGCGCGCCGTAACGTCAAACATTATGATACCACACTGGCCCTGGATGTAGTAGCCATCGCGGAGACCACCAAACTTTTCTTGGCCAGCGGTATCCCAGACATTGAACACGATCGTGCCAAAGTTGGTGGAGAAGGATAGAGGGTGAACCTCAACTCCGAGTGTGGCTGTGTGATTGTGGCGCGCTGCGTAAGCAGCAGGAAAAAGAAACGCGACGCGACAGAATCGCCTGGACAGACCAAAATGAACGATACATACCAATGTATTTTTTCTCGAACTCTCCTGTCAAGTGGCGCTGGAAAAAGTAAGGACAATCAGGGCTTCGCCGAGGGCACAGGGCAAGTGGCTGGAGAGCCGCAATACCTTGACAAATGTAGTTTTTCCTGTTCCCCCGTCGCCAACTACGCGTCACACACCGAGCAGAGAATAGAACGTGCATGTTGTGAGGCGAGTAATGTTGGATCATGGATCGATCGCGCGAGAAGGACAAGGATAGCAAAATTAGGCCGTTTAACCGTTAGAGAGATCAGATGTGCCGATGAGGAAAGCTTACCGAGGACAAGCTTAAAGGTGGGGATATCGGACGTAGCCATTGAAAGAGGAGATAGAAAATGAGGATGAATGTAAAGAGCAAGCAGCCCAACGAAAAGTTGCGCAAGAGCGGACGTGTGACTCGTGGAAATTCCTTAGTAAGCAGAGCCAATCTAATCTTCGAATCCCTTCTTGTCGACTTTCTTCCTTCTAGCACTGGGATAACGCATCAACGCATCATTGCCTGCATTTATTTGGGTACTGTGCCAGTGGTTGCCAGAACGAACTATGAAAATACATACTGGCTGCCGCTGCCCTGCCTGCTGACTCGAGTCACCACAGGTTTCTAGCGTTCAATGTCCTTCCTGGTACGTTTCGTGTTTTAAGGTCAATCAATATGATAAGCTTTCGTTATTGGTTCGAGAAGATTCATCCTGATGGACATTGCGCCTTTCAAAACAGCTTCTTGAGAATTTTGGCGAAAAAAGAACAAGGTAATTCGATCCTCGGACACGCTAGCGCATCTATTGTGTATCATGGTGCCAGCTAAGGTGGCTAAGGGGACATAGTACTGACAAGAGTGTCGAAAGACTCACGACGCCGTTTGTGAAGCTTGTGAAGAGCGAGTAGCCGCGTCATGTGTCTGACAAACAGCGGAGCTGGTGTTAGGATTTTGAGGATTACGCGAAAGAGATGTGCCGGAAGTGCCGAAGCCGAAGCCGGATCTCTATGGTCGACTGGCCTGGTACTACTTAGGACAGGTACCCATGGCCGTTTATCGATCGAGGACCCTCGCTTTCCACATACCATGTCCCATAATCCCGTCCATGCTAGCCCTGGCCTCGCGCCCACGAATTCTCCTCATGAAAAGGACATGCCAGTACAAGAGGTGCCCCAAACCAGGGCGTCTTGGAAAGCGAATGAACAGCAGATCCTCCCGCAAAACCGTCTTTGGATAGTTTTTCCAGGCCTAATGTGTTGTGTCTTTTTGGCTGCTCTCGACCAGGTGCGCTCTCAGTTGTGCCTCTTTTCACGCTGACCGTCGGTTTGCTCATTGCAACAGACCATCGTTGCAACTGCTTTACCAACCATCGTCGAACATCTCGGCGGGGGAAAGAATTACAGCTGGGTTGGCAGGTACCCCTTCTTCCTTCTTCCTTGGACGCTTTGATTCCGATCATTATTTTCTTAGCTCCTACCTGCTTGCGGCCAGCGCCCTCGCCCCTTTGTACGGCAAGCTATCTGACCTCATTGGAAGAAAACCTGTTCTTTACTTCGCCATCGTGTCATTCTTGGTAAATACCCCAACAAGAATATTCCCCTTCCCGTCCGCGTGCTCACCCGACGTCCTCAATAGTTGGGTTCTGCGCTCTGTGGTGCCGCACAATCCTTGACTTGGCTAATTATTTGTCGGGCTGTCCAAGGAATCGGTGGAGGTGGCCTCATCCAGATTGTTCAAGTCATCATCTCCGACATAGTTTCTTTACATGAGTACGTAGTCCTGTTATCACTATTTTGTTTTTTGGCTGACCTACCTATTCACACAAGTCGCGGCAAGTATGGTGGCCTTGTTGGTGCGACATGGGGAATTGCAAGGTGAGTAGTACGCGAGTCGGATTTTGCGTGCTCCCAACCGCTTCATATCTCCAGCGTAGTCGGTCCCCTTCTTGGGGGTGTCTTAACTGACCATGTGTCCTGGAGGTGGTAAGGAACTGCGGATTGCTGCTTGCGTTGACACAACTGATCCTGTCCTTTTTCAGGTGCTTCTGGATTAATTTGTGCGCACAAATAATCATTCCACTACAACACATGCCCTAATGTTCCATAGACCCACGGGTGGTGTTGCTGGCGTCATTCTGTTCTACTTTCTCAATTTGAATCCCCACAAAGGGATGACGCTGCAACAACATTTGAACGAATTCGATTTCCTGGGATTGGGTCTGTTGATAGGTGGCACAGTCTGTGTCCTTATAGGTTTGAACAGCGGAGAAACTAGCTGTGTGTCGGATCAACCTTTCAGAGAGTCACGTTCTAACGATTAATCCTAAGGGTCATCTGCAGAGACGATTGCTCTCCTGACCGTCGGATGCATACTTTTAATCCTTGCATCTATCAATGAGATCTTAACTTCGCGGTCGCCCATCCTGCCCCCCCGCCTATTTAAGGTTGGTCATTTATGCTACGTTAAAGCGCACACCACCGCTAAGGCTTCAGTGCAGACACGTACCACGGGCATTGTTTTGATTACGTGCTTCATTCACGCTGCTACATTCTTTGCGGGTATACACCTATTGAACCCTCTTGACTCCCGGGTGTTGATATTATTGTCTCCTAGGCGCTTTCTACCTCCCACTATATTTTCAAGTCCTTGGATCGTCTGCAACCGGCGCTGGAGTTAGGTGAGAGCGATACCCGATGCTTTGGCTGCGTCCGCGCAACTTAGTGTGCTTTTAAGAATGATTCCTTTCTCTCTGGGCGCCTCTTTATCTTCAGTCATCTCAGGCGTCTTATGTACCCGCACGGGAACATATCGTGGCATTATCTGGTTTGCTTTCGCCACCATGGTCCTCGGGTGGGGCTTGATGACGACGCTGGATGACCATTCTGATACGTAAGGAGGTGCTTCTTTGTTTCCTGGCCTTGCTGATCTTCTATGTCAAAGAGTAAAGAAGGTGTTCTACCCACTTATTACGGCGCTTGGGGTCGGTTGTCTATTCCAGGTATAACATCTCTCCCCCTGCAGTCAGAGTGGCTGATTCGTTTCCAAGATCCCTCTCATTGCTCTGCAAGCTGCTATGCCCATCAAAGATATGGCGACATCTACGGCTGCGTTTGGCTTCCTCAGGTGCGCGCAGCTCATGCGCCTTGGTGAACGTCATGCCTGACTTGCATGTTAGGACAATGGGTGGCACAGTTGGCATTGCCATCGGACAGGCCCTCTATTCGAGCATTCTCAAGAGAAAGATTAACAAAATCCCAGGCCTCAGTGGATATGATACTTCACCTGGTGCACTGAGTGAGAGTGTGCGGACGCTTCAAAGGCTCCCGGTAAGTGACGAGGCGGAAATAATTTTGGTTCTGAGTTGTTCATGTGCCATCTCTGTAGCAACCTGAACGAGGGGAGATTATTCATGCTTATACGAAATCCCTCGCTGCGATATGGGTTTTCAATACGCCTATTGTTGGAGTAGGATTCATCATGGGTAAGAAGCCGACACATACATTCCACTCAGACAACAGCTGACGTCGATGCAATGAAAAAAGTTCTTTTCATCAAGGCATATTCACTCGAGCGACTGACAATCCGGGCTGGTGCACGCGGGAACACGGATACGGAAGCCGCCGCGGGTGAGGGAACAGCACATAATGGGGCTTCAGCAGAGGCAGAGGCAGATATTTCAGATGAAAAGTCGGAGAGGCATGAAGCAACGCTATCAGTGGACTCCAAGGACCGAGATCACACGCCTGTTGACAACGCTGACGAGAAGTCTCACGCAAAGGCGCCGGAGAAGGTGTGACTGGTCATTACTTTGGATTTCACGCTGCAAGGCAACAACTAGCTCGCTGGATTATGGATTGCAATCACGCTTATTTCATACCTTCACGACTTATTTACGCTCGCGACATTATTGCGTTATTTTAGCTCATGCGGATGCGGAGTAAGATGACTAAAAGCTACTGTAAACCTTCCGAATACTGTTCTTGAATAATCAGTATACCGCTGTCGCGTACGACGATGACCTCCACAGACAAGGACTTCACGAGCATCCCAATTCTGAACTATGCGCTACTCTCCTCCCCGGACACTCGGGCCGTCTTTATCAAGCAGCTCCGACATGCCCTCATCGACGTTGGCTTCCTCTACCTCGAGCACCCACCGGTCCCCGATGCCCTCTTTGACGAGGTGATCGCATACCTGCCCCGCGTTTTTGGGCTCCCGCAGGAACGCAAGGACGCGCTGCGCATGGCCAACTCTCCACACTTCCTCGGCTATTCCCGCCTCGGCGTCGAGAGGACCAAAGGCGCCGCGGACCAGCGCGAGCAGTTCGATCTTGCGACGCCCTTCGAGAATAGCTGGGAGTCAGGCCAGCCGGAGTACTTGCGTCTTTGGGGTCCGTCTCAAGTGCGCTTTTTGTTTGCCCCCGCCGTGCTGATGGATAAGATAACCGATTGTTGATCATGATTTCATTTCATGAATGGATGATCATTATCGTTTTTTTTAAATGCATATTGATGAAATGGAACATTTGATGGTGAACGATGGCGGATGATGATGGTGGTGGATGGATGGATGGTGATAATTCGCTCATCGTTGGCAGTGGCCGGAAGAGGAGGACGTGCCGGGGTTCAAGACAACGTTCTTGCGGTACCTTGACGCGGTCGTCAGTCTGAGCTACGAGTTCACCGGGCTCGTCGCCGAGGCATTTGGGCTGTCGCCGGATGGTCTGGCGCAGTTCTATGGTCCTCGCGAACGCACGCAGCATCGCTCAAAGGTGGGTGCGCCAGAGCTTGATCGTGCCCATGTGATGTGATTTGATGTGATGTGATGTCCCTTCCCATCTTACGCACGGGCGCGGGCGCGCGGCGAGGGACACATCACTTTAGCTGATCGGTGACTGTTTGAATTCAGATCGTCAAGTATCCGACGCGGGACGCTGTCGCATCCGAACAGGGCGTTGGCCCGCACTTTGATGCCGGATTTTTAACCTTCGTAAGCCCCAATCCCGTGTTTTTCATCTCCCTTTTATCGTAATAAGTTTGCGGGGTGCTCATGCATGTGCGATTCAATAGCTGCTGCAAGCGTCGGATCATGCTGGCTTGCAGGTCCAGAATCCATCTGGGGAATGGATCGACGTGCCCCCACGCCCATATACGTTCGTCATTAATATCGGTAAAGGTTCGTACGGCGTCGTCCGTCCTCACCCTCCCGCTTGCCGCCCCCGGTCCTGTCCTGTTTTGTACGTGTTTGGGGGGTCATGGAGTGGGGTGTGTTGACCTTGCGCCGCTCGCGGCGTATCCTTTACACAGGGCTAGAGTCGGTCACTCAGGGTCTCGCACGGGCGACATCGCACCGCGTGCTGGCACCTGCTGCGGGCACCTCACCACGGTATTCAATCCCATTCTTCCAGAACATCGCGCAGGACTTGCGGCTCAGCGAGCAAGTGCTACAACGTAAGCTCCGACTCACCTCCCCCACCTTCTTTCCCCCTCTTTCTCTAGAGAACACAAAAGAATTTACTTATCCGCTTTGTGTATGGACAGTCCCTCCTGAGGTGCTCAAGCTCAAAGGGCGCCGCGGCGAGCTCGGCCAGACAGATCGTGAGTCGGACATCTGAAATTGCTCGGGTGCCGATATAGCGTAGACCGATGGCTAATTGATCCTCGTTTACGGGATCAGCGGTGAACTTTTCAGAGTACGACACTCTACCCGCTGGGCAAGTCTCCCTCGTCAACCGGGTCAAGTACGTAGCCTGCCTTCCGCACTCGTAGGCAGGGGCTGACGGGAAGTGCGACAACAGAAGTCACCCAGACGTTGCTGAGAGGCACTATCCCGATCTGTTCAAACAAATTTTCCCCCATGGCCTGCCAACGCATGGCACGGGGTACTGAGAGCCGATGGAGTTAGAGAAGAGAAGTTGCGATTCACCCACGTGGAATGGAAGAAACAGCCTGATTGCATTGACCTTTGTACGTGTAACGCGACTATTCAGCAAGGAATCACCGCAACCTTGATCCGAGAGAATGTGTTGATGCCAAGCGGCAAACATACACGAACGGAGTAAGGGGCCTAACTGAGGTGTTAGTAGAATGTAGAATGAACGCGCGCTCGTTTGATCGTGTGGCCCTTGTCTCGCTGCCTCAAAGTCTGGCTCGTATCCCGTCCTGTGAGAGGTCGAAGGCACGTTGTATTCTGGATCTGGGTTGCTCCAGAGACAACCCGATCCAACGGGATGTAGTATTCGAAAGTAAGCTCACCAGACAACAGCTGATTTCGATCAGCTTCGGCCACTACAGTATGAGTAACCCGGCACCTACCTTCCCGTTCTGTTACGTGAACGAATAGCTCTTCCAGGACTGCAGTTTCGATAGAAGGTTTCTAGCGGACCCTGACTCGGAGCAAGCTCGTTCGCAGTCACGCAAGTCAAATGTCGCGCGCAAAACGATTGAAAGTGGTCGATCTTCCCCAACTTTATTTAGTAATATACGCGTTTGTGGCGCCTTTGCTTCCCCAGGCGGGGATGAATCGGTACGGACCCCACCGGAAGGATGCACCACGGGAACGACCGCCGCACAACATCCGCGAAGAATTCGTGACAAGCGCTCGCGCCAGAGCCATGTCCCACGAGGACGCATATGGGCGCCCAACATGGTGATTGGTGTCGATTTCGGCTAAATAGGAGAGTGGGGTAGGCATCGAGAATGCCCTCCGAAATGAAATGGTTAACCGCCCCATGATGGAGTTGGGGGAAAGTGAGAGAGGGGAAAGGGGAAGGGCGGTCGGGGCCGGCTGCTTAGGCTGCCCAAATCTAAGGCAGTGATAAAAGATTTCGCGAAGTGTTTACATGAGTGCGTCGCTATTGGTTATAGTTCAGGGCTTCGGCGCCACATCACGCCGCACCACATACAAGGCGAGACTGGAAAGGAGATGGATGGATTTAAGGCTGGACCCTGGGTTCGGCGTAGGTGTCAACGTTCGGAATAGGGATGGCAGTTCGGACTCCTCGGCTGTGGCCGTTGTTTGTCAACTTCTCCGTGGACCGGGGACCGCCAGTGGAGTGTCTCGACAGTGTCTCGACTTAAGGAACACAGATTGAGGCGTAGCCAGGGCAGGACGAGGAAAGCTGTGTTGGGTTGCTGACAGTCTAGAACAACAGTTGGATGGTAGCCAGTCAGCACACAAATGTGTCCGCCAGGGAGGGATGCTTTATAAAATGAGAGGAGAACGGAGCGCCGTGGGAGATGGCCTAGGGTTGGGTCATAGTTTGATAAAAGGAGGACGATGCCTTGCACGTGCCAGCGGGAGTGCTGGCCACAACGACCGCGCGTTTTCTCACCCTTCCCTCTCTCCTCCAAACGTCATGCCCGTTTCTCCAACCACCCTTCCACAGCACCAAGATCCCTATCCCCAACCACAAGTCAAACTATGCACCTCATGTCGTTCTCCCCTATCCCTAGACCAAGACCCGGCTTACTTTATCCCTGATTCCGACGCAAATGATCATCTAATGTTGTGTCGTCCCTGCAAGGAGCGTTATCTCCTCCAGACAATCCAGCAACAATCCCACGATGTCTCGCAGTATCCTGCCATGGCCCAAGATTCGCACCCGCTACATCCACATCTCCCCCATCCAACCAATAATGACGCTCCTCGTGCTTCTACCATCGACAGTTCCGTCTCGGAACTTGCCCCGATGATGGAAAGTTCGCCATCCGCACAACCCCCAACCCACATCTCGCCCTCTGACCGACCCTCACCTCCCAAAGTGGCTCATGAATCCCTCGTCTCTTCCGCCCCTAGCAAACGCGCGAAATTAGCCATCACGTCCCTTACTCCTGATGGATTCCGCCCGGCTGTTTCCTCTACACACTCTGTTTCGCCTTCAGTGCGATCAAGTGACACACCTCTGCAACATGCTCTCATGCCAGACCCATCCGTCGACATTACCCGAATCCGTGTACGATCACAGGGTCACCACTGCCTCTATCCTGGCGCAACCTTCCAGGGCACCCAGAAGAGCGGGCGCAACAGTTATGATGTAACAGTCTCTATAGTGGTACGTTGATTGATCCTGTCAATTGGGGCACGATGGTTAACCACTTATGTAGGATGTCGACTTCTCTTCCTCCTTCCTCTGCGGTTACCTCTGTATTCGGGGGCTCACAGACGACTGGCCGGAGCTCACGACTTACTTTGACGCAGAAATCATCGGCAGTCGTCATGGCTTCTTGACCAGAGGGTGGGGTGCCGATGAGGAAGGTGACATGGTCCATTGGGCGCGTTTCCCGGCCTTCCGCCACGTTAAGAACAAGTTGAAGGGCCCACACTTGACAATGGACGGCTACCCGGGCGCTGTGTTTATGCGATGGAAAGAGCGTTTCCTGGTCCCTGACCACCGCGTGCAGGATATTAATGGAGCGAGCTTCGCAGGTAGTTCACTATTATCCTTATCCCGAGCTCCCTTCTCACGTTACAACCAGGCTTTTATTACGTTTGCGTGGATTTCAATCCTCACTCGCAGTCATCAACAACCGCCACGCGCCAACCATCCATCATTCGGGAGGATCCGGATGCGCCACCACCACCCACACCTAAGACTGAATCGTTATCTGGCACAAGGGCCTCTGGCTTTTCTGCTCATGAAGATAATACGAATGCACACCGCTCTCCTTCTCTCGGAACACGCTCCGGTCCAGGGGTGGCTACGATGAGCGGATTTTACTTCCACCAAAACTCGGAGCCGTAAGTAACTGGTTGATGGATGTGTAATACGGTATATTGACCAGCTTTGGCATGGCAGATACCAGCAGTTGTCTCTCCAACACGTTCCAGAATGCGTGAGCACGAGCTTCGAGCTCCGATGAATATTGCCCGTGGGACGTCTTGTCCACAAAAGGATGTCTCTCCTCGTTGTCTGTCTCGTCTCTGGCTGGTACAACCACCCCTCCCTCTTCGTTACTTTCCATTTCTGAATCTCTGTCTGTACTCACCGCCCTCTTGTAGTGTTTGTACCACTTCGTATGATATCCATCCAGTGTCAATTTTCCAATGCATTCAATATTAAGTGAGATTTTTTTCTTTTCTTCGTGCAATTGCCGTTGTAAGCTTTTTGATCCTGGACATTCCACTCTCATCGGTAAAAGTGTCAATACAGTACCTCTTTGTCTGTAGATGTAGGCGCACGTGAGTTGCCTTAAGCCCCGCGTTTAACTTATCTGCACACTATCGGTGATGGCGGACCGACATGGAGTTGTGATTCAGAGATCTCTTTCCCTCCTTCTCCTACATCTACCTGAAAGGACCCGGGAGAGAAAATTAAACTATGACGTCTGCCAAAGAGCAGTCATCATCAGGCGCTCGCTGTGACGCGCTCCGACCGGAGACGGAAGAAACGACAAGCGTCGTCATCATCGGGGGAGGGTACGCATCTCTTGCGTCATTCCATCTCTCATTTACCGAGCAAGGGAATCCCTATCCACCTTAAAAATAAAACACGTGTTTGCATCTTGCAAGTCCCGCTGGTATCGCAGCTGCGATCGCACTCAAGCAGGATCTGGGACACGATGGCTTTACGGTAAGTAACTCCGGTTCATGCCGCCCTCGCCTTGTCCTGTCGAGTCGAGCCTTTTCTCCTCAACTAATGCAACGATGGTGTGGGTATTTCCCTTTAGATATATGAGAAGGCACAAGAGGGCGTAGGAGGCGTGTGGAGGGTATGTTTACTCTGCGTGTTTCAAAAGAAACAAGATTTTTGACGTTTCATCGCGCTTTTCACCGCCTTGAAACAAAAGGATAACACGTATCCTGTACGTAAACGTATTCCGATCTATGTCTATGAAAAAAGCTGACGAAGATCGGTACCGGGTGTGGGGGGCGTCAAAATAAACCAAAGGGTTGCGGATGTGACATCCCGGGACACTGGTACTCCCTCTCCCGCGCGCTGAACCCAGACTGGGGAACGTACTACCCATCTCAGCGCGAGGTCCACGCGTACTGGGACGCGCTGTGGGCGCGGCACGGTCTGCGCGCGCACACGCGCCTGGGCACAGAGGTTGTGCGCGCGACGTGGGATGCCCGTGCGCAGCAGTACACCGTCCTGCTTGAGGACGTGGCGTCAAAGGCGTGCCGCACGATCTCGGCCAGGGTCGTGCTCGGCGCCACTGGCGGCTTTCAGCAGCCCCGAGTACCGGAGGACTTGCCCGGCTTGGAGACGTTCCTAGGCGACAAGTGGCACTCGGCGGCTTGGCGCCATGACGTGCCACTTTCCGGGAAGCGCGTTGGCGTCATCGGGAACGGGTGCTCTGCGTGAGTCTTTTTTTGCTTTCCGGGCTGTTTTCATCTCCGGGCTCTGCGCGCGCACACACACACGCCTACTCGCGAACAAGCGCGCGCACTATGTGTGTGTGTGCGTGGACCGGGGACCGTGTTGTACAGCGGTGACGTGGGTAATTTAAGCGCACAGTTCGTGCCGCAGATTGCTGTGGACTCTTCGGTCCAGGTGATAAACTTTTGCCGCTCCCCACAGTGGTATGTGCCACAAGTAAGCTCGGAGTTTGGCCTGTCTAGTCGGCGGCGTGCATGGTTGACCGGGTTCTATCTTCGGTGTTTTTTTCAGATCCAGTTTGACTATCCTGGGTGGGCGAAATGGGTCTTTGCTCACGTCCCGTTCGCGATGAGGGCTTACCGTGCCTTCCTTATGATCAAGGTGGGCCATGGCATGCATCTGCGCGGTCCCTGTTCCTGTGCGTATTGATTGGGAAACCTCGCAGACCGACCTCAATTTCCGTATTTTTGGCCGAGCCGATTCGCAACGTCAGCGCCTCGCACGAGAAGTAAGTTCACGGAAACCAATAGACCCGGAAAGCGGACTTACCATGTTGCTGGGAAGGCGCTGACGCAATATATTAAAATGAAGGCGCCAGAGAGGTATCACAGCAAGCTCATTCCCCAGTTCCGTACGGTCGCTCGCTGTCTTTTGTTCCGTCAGGGATTTGCTCAACCACGCTGTCCGCGTAGCGCCCGGATGTAAACGCATCATTGTTGACCCCGGCTACTTGGAATGCCTGCACCGCCCCAACGTAACCTTGAGCTATGATGCTATTAAACACATCGTGCCGCAGGGAGTGCAACTCGAAACTGGTGAAATCGTCCCACTTGACGTGCTTATCTTGGGAACCGGTTTCTCACTTGTACGTCATTCGTCAAATGAGAGCCGCGCGCGCCCACAGACAGCTTCCACCGGTATTTAACAGTTGGCCCCTCGCCTTGAGATCTTTGGCACTGGAGGCCTTCGGCTTTCCGACTATTGGAAGTCGAAGGGGGGACCCGAAGCCTATTATGGACTCGCGGTGCCGAACTTTCCCAACTACTTCATGTTTCTCGGTATGTCCGCAATACTGGTCCCGTGGTACCCACGAGACAGATTTGACACGAACTGTGGGGCACAGGGCCAAACACCGCAGGTGGACATGCGTCTGTCTTCTTCAATGAGGAAGTGCAGGTATGGCTTGGGCCTTGGGTCAAACCCAGTGCTTGTTTCGTCGTATGCGTCACTTAGAGAGCGTCTTTCAGATCCAGCACACAATGCAATTGATCAAACCTATCCTCACGGGCGCGGTGCGGTCATTTGCGGTTCGCGAGGAGGCAAGCTCAAAGTACAACTTGTGGGTGCAGAAACGGCTAGCCCAGACAGTGTGGAACTTTTGCCACTCGTACTATCGCCGTGAGAGCGCCAATGGCAAAATTTTCGTGACGTTCCCAGGGCCCGTGAGTCTGTTCTGGTGGTTGGCGCGGAGCCCACGTTATTCAGACTACGAGATGGTTGTCGGGGAGCGGTGATAGCGTGCAGACATAGGGTGACTTTTGTTAGATAGAGGTGACGAAAGACGAGCGCTTGTGGGGCGGACAAGTCCGAGAGAGAATGGGGAGAGAAAGACGAGTTAGCCCGTCCTTGCCATCGAATATTATTCTACGTCTGCTGCAGCGGGCATAATATTCCCTTCTCTTTTTCTCTTTCCCTTCTTTCTCCATCTGCCTCAACATGTCCGCACACACTCACGGCAGCACTAGTTCAACTCAGAACATCGTTGGCGTTCACTACCGCGTCGGCAAGAAAATCGGAGAGGGCTCCTTTGGTGTCATCTTTGAGGGTAGGCTCCCTTTACGTCAAATCCCCGAGGCCCTAGCTGACTCTGCTTCTCGTCATAGGCGTCAACCTCCTCAACTCTCAGAGCGTGGCCATCAAGTTTGTGCGAAGCGTTTCATCCCAGCTTCTTCCGTTTCTCCTTCTGACGCCTCTCGGTAGGAGCCCAGAAAGGCAGAGGCTCCTCAACTTCGCGATGAATGCCGGTCGTATCGCATACTAGCGGGATGCCGTGCGTTCCATTGCCTTCTTTGTTGTCTGTGCATCGTCCTGAGACCCCACCGTGAATAGAGGGCATTCCGCAGATATACCATTTCGGTCAAGAGGGTTTGCACAACATCTTGGTCATTGACCTGCTAGGGCCCAGCCTCGAGGACCTGTTCGATATGTGTGGGCGTAAATTCACGATCAAGACGGTGTGCATGGCCGCACGGCAAATGGTGCGTCACCCGGTGCGATGTTAGGCTTGCGCCTCTGAAAGAGGAGTGGCAGATTTCGCGTGTGCAAATTATTCACGAGAAGAATTTGATCTATCGTGACATCAAACCTGATAACTTCCTCGTTGGTCGACCAGGGACCAAGGCTGCCAATGGTGCGCGTCTCTTTCGTCTGATTGCCTACATGAGTCGCTGACTGGGCGCAAAGTGATACACGTCGTGGATTTTGGGATGGCCAAGCAATACCGTGATCCGAAGACGAAGCAGCACATCCCATACCGGGAACGCAAGAGCCTGAGCGGAACTGCGCGGTACATGAGCATAAACACTCATCTGGGAAGAGGTCCGATCATCATTTGCCCGCCTGGTCGTGATTCGTCTTCTGATATCCACACAGAACAATCGCGACGTGATGATCTCGAGTCTCTTGGCCACGTCTTCATGTACTTCCTTCGTGGAAGCTTACCCTGGCAGGGTCTCAAAGCAGCAACGAACAAGCAGAAGTACGAAAAGATTGGTGAGAAAAAGCAGACAACACCCATAAAGGAACTCTGCGAAGGTTATCCTGGTAAGTCGTGGCAACCTCATGATCTTGCTTGGATTTCTGACATGGCGTGAAGAAGAGTTTGGCATCTATCTAAATTATGTCCGGAAACTTGGCTTTGAGGAAACGCCTGACTATGAGTTCCTGCGTGAACTGTTCGCCAAAGTGATGAAGAACAATAACGACGTTGACGATGGCGTTTATGATTGGAATATCTTAAACGGTTTCGTCCCTTCATCCTCCTTCTCTGACTTGCATTAACTCTCTCACCCAGGTGGTCGTGGTTGGGAAGCCGCAGCGGTATGTTCTATCTTTTCCTATCCAAATAATCATCTCATCCCTCGCCTTAGCAAAGCAAAAATCAGATGCTTTCCCAAGTTCCGAACGCCGCACCTCCCCATTCACCTCAACCCGATCGTCGAAGAGACCTTCAACGCCGCGAATCTGAACGTCGCAGAGCATCCAAGGTAAGGCGACGAACCCCTCTCTGACAGTCGACAATAATACTCAGAAATGGCCAAGGCACAGCCAATGCTTTCCCCAGTTGGTTCCAATACGCCGGGACAGCCTACCCCGCCGCTTTCAGCCGCAGCACAGGTTAATGTCCCCGTGTCGGCGATGCACCGTAACAGCCACATCCCGAGCCCGCAACACCCTTATGCCTCAGGCGGCTTTGAATACCCGCGCGGCGGCGACGCAACAGAGGATGCATACAACCAGCAGCCGTACGGCCGCGCTTCGCCCATGATGTCAGCTGCGGCACCACCAGCTATCAGTCAAGTGCGCGCACGGGCGGGTGATGTTGGTATGTCGCATGATAGAAATGCCCAGGGCGGCGAGCCGCCACAGGAGAAGAATAGTTTGTGGAAGATCCTGACATGTAGCTGTGGCTGAGCGCCGAGCACTCCCTCCTTTGACACCCATTTATAACCCATTCACGAGGTTTATCCCGGCGATCTAACCCACTTTTCGTTGACCCTCTCCCCATGCTTCACGAGAAACTACTTGCATCCATCCCAGTTTTCTCATTCCCGGTCGTTCCTATGATACCCTAATTGGTCCTCGCTGGTGTACGTGTTCATATGGATGCTGGCTCTAATTCAGATGGCAACTATTTGCGATTACAGTATATGTGTGATATCTGGGATTTGTTGATTCCATTCCCTCTTGAGAGAAGGACCCTGGGACGATGGCACAGTTGTTACGTTTTAACAACTTTCATCATTTCCATGTACATGCGAGTTGGGTATAAACGCTACTATAAGGCCCAGGAAGCCAAGTCCCCGTTGAATGCGGAGAAAAACAAAGCAATGACGCGATCCGATGCGATAGCAAGAAAGTAGATAGCATAGCGACAAAAGTATTTGTGGTAGTGATGGCATGTGAGAATGTCAACAAGAAAGGGCAAGAGTGGAAGTGTGTGTACGGGCTCCGAGTCCGTGACGTCGTATAGCATGACAAATTTCCATACGCAGATGGTCTGATGACGATGCATCAACCTCATATCACCGCCGCCCGCCGCGCACCTCGTCGGTATGTCTACTGTGCCCGACATAGCTCCGACTCGGACTCGAGCCACGGCTCTGACTCGGGCTATGACGGCGCTGCTGCCCGCCGACACTTTCGCTGGGCGTCGGCGTCGACATCCACCGCACCTGCTCGTCGCTGGGTGCGGGCGAATACACAGCATATGAGTCCGCATAACGCGTCTCGCGGTACCCGTCGTCCGCCGCCTGTGCCTGCGGGGCAGGGGCGGGTACCGGTGCCGGGCGCCACTCGTGCGAGCGTGGAGGTGGGGGTGAAGATGGTTGGGGATGATCGCGAGGACGCGCATGCTTGTGATCGTAGTCTTGTGGATGGCTGCCCTGGCGGTACCCGTCGTCCGCTGCCTGCGGGGCGGGAGCTGGAGCCGGGCGCCGCTCATGCGAGCGTGGAGGTGGTGGTGGTTGAGGATCGCGAGCCTTCTCGTGCTCGTAGACTTGTGGATGGCCGCCCGGACGGTGCCCATCGTCCGCTGCCTGCGGGTTAGGGGCCGGTGACAGAGCCGGGCGCCGCTCGTGCAGGCGCGGGGGTGGTTGGGGATGATCGCGAGGACGTGCATGCTCGTGTTCGTAGACTTGTGGATGAGCGCCCTGGTGGTGTCTTGTTTGTTGTGAAGATGATGGTACTGTTGCTAGTACTGGTGATATCGGCTGGGCCGTGTGTAAATGTGCGTGAGGATGGGGACGAGAGTGTGTCGGCGAAGATGTAATTGGGTGTGGGTATGAGTGTGATGTGTGTGGGCTCTGCGGAGGGGGCGCGTATCCTTGAGAGTGGTACGAGTCGGGGACAGAGATGGAGTGGGGAGTCGGTACTTGCGTCGACGCTGGCGCCGCCAAGGGAGTAGTGGATGTTGCTGTGGACCATCCATTCCCCCACCCCTCTGTGGGAGGTGGGAAATAGTGTCTTTGGTTCGAGGGATGGTTTCCTGAATAGCCTCCCCGTGACCCGCGCCCGCGCCCTCGGTATGGACGAGAGCCACCCCTACTGAACTTGTTCTGGATGCCACTCAGAGATAAGGGTTTAGCTCGTGATGAATTGGCATGTAAGACGTACCGGCTGCCTATGTTTCTCGTAATTTTCTTGATAATGTGGCTTGTTGGGCTCCGCATGAGCATAGTCGTCACGAGTAGTCCACTCGCTATTGCCTGCTGGGGGTTCGGGTGGATATGACGCAGTTGACGGAAATGCGGTGACGACAGGCACATGGACTGGAGCAGGAGGATTGGCACGTATACTTCGGAGTTCCTCCAAAAGTCGACCCATGGGTCCTAAAAGACGGTTCTCCGACTTCTCCAACATATTCTCGAGCTCGACCTTCATCTCACTAGCCGTCCTGGTCATTATGTTCTCGACCCTTTGGAGATCCCTCTTGGACGACTGGAGAGCCCGGGAGAAATTCCGAACCTCATCGCGAAGATCCACATTATCCTGCATCAACACATTGATCTTCCTATCTTGCACCGCTACTATGGTAGTGAGCCTTTCGGAGATGGCCTCTAAAGATGAGCTTGCAAGGGCAACTGTGGAGGACTGAGTGCACTGAGGACTTTGGCACTTCTCATCATTCTTCACATATGTTGCGGATCGTGGGGGAGGAGCGGCACTGGGAGGCGATGCTGAATGCCTGGCGTTCATCTAGACGTCCGCCAAAATTAGTAGGGAGGCTCCGCTCTACGGATAAGGCCACGCACCTTCCGCTTCCTTTCTGGTGGCGCAACTCCGTCAAAGACAGCAGAAGTTCGTTTACGCTTCATAGAGTCGACCGCCATAACGGTGGAAGAACGGACTGTTGCTGGTCTTGATGTCCTCAACTTGGCAGGTTCTGGTTCTGGTTACGTATTCGTGGGTATCCTAGCCTGAGCGATGGAGACTTACCTCGTGGGGGAGTCTCTGGCCCCAAGGTATTACTAGCGCTGTCCTCAGGACAAATATCGGTAGGTGATGATCCCCAATCGCTCCCATCTCGAGGGAATGACATATCCATGGCGTCGGACGAACCGAGGGTCTTGGTGGTTGTGAGTCAAGTAATTAGGGATGTAGGGATATCCTATAAGGAGGATGGCACGTACAGCCACCCCAGTGGACTTCAGCCTATCATACCAGCCGAACTTGATATGGGATATGTTGTTCACGGGTTGGCAGTGCGAGAATGACAGGGCAACACTGGCGAGTTTTTGTCCGATCAGGTTAGAGACGCCGTCACCTGATGCTTCGGCGGCTAGTATCGTTTCTTTGGTTGACGCGGACGTCCTACTCTTAAGATGAAATTCATGCCATGTACTTTGTTCTTGTGATTTTTTGTACAAAGTGACAGCTTCTGACGAGTGGATGCCTGCCTCGGCAAGATGCACGAAACAATGACCTTTGCGACATTTCTTGCAGTGCAGGATAGCGGCATTGTGTACTGCATGAGGCTGCGCCCTGGCGTAACATAGAGAACCGCCCTGGGCACGTTATGCACGTTTATCGGGCCGCGAGCATGACAAATCCGTACCTTGACTTCTGTCCGCCACTTTTGGATGGCTATTCCCGACTCGAATATACCCGTCACATTATTGTCCAAGATTCCACTACTTTGTGTCAGAGGATTGAGAATGCAAACGTAGTGGACGAGAGAGAACTTACCGGTCCTCGACTTCGTCAAATATCTCAAGGCCAACACCTTTGAGCGCGCGCACTGCCCGATTATAATCGCCATACAAAATTTGCAAAGGCCAGCACTGCACGGGTTCCATAAGCCCCCCACAACCGCAAGAGCGTCCTTCTGCATAGCATCCTGGACAGATATGCAACCCATCACTGAGGCTCGATGGGTCTTCAGTCGTGGGCGAACAATGTTTGCAACAAAAGAAGCTGACGAAGATGTCAGAACCACAAAAATCGCAGGTGAACCCAGGATAGCCCTCTGTATCGTATACATTGTGATTGAAGTCTTGTATGACATGATCCAGGATTTCTGCGTCGGGATAGCACTCTTCTAGGATTACTACCCGAAATTGTTCAAGCAATTTCTGTACATCATTGGCGAGTTGTTCCCGAAATATGTCATGACTACGCTATCATTATTAGTCTGATGTGTCACTCGAAGTAAGATACGCACAAGCTACCAGTGTCTTTCCCCTTCCCTAGGTCTTCGAGCAAACCAGTGTTTCGGCGAAGCGTGTGATGAATGGTACTTTTGATGCGATACGTCTCCACCCGGCACACCCTAACACGAGAATATGAGGTCACCTGTTTTCTCTCTACAAACGTGTCCTACCGTCTGTATATTGGGAGTTCATGATGAAGCGCGATTTGGGTACTCCTAATTGTCATCCGCGACCAGGACATTTTCACGGTGAGACCACCGTGATTGACAACTTGATGACAACTCCTTGGTGGTACCAACACGAGATCCCCGGCCTTCTGCTCTGTGATATAGACATCGCAAGGAGCTGCTGCAAATTCTTCAATCGACATTGTATGGGATTCCAAGTCCAGTTCTTGGCCCAAAGACTGAAAATACTTGGCCATAAGCGGGGCTGCAGAACCCTCAGTCATGAACCAAAAGGCAGAAGCACCGTCTTCGGCATAACACATAAGATTGTGTCCAAAAGAGGCGCAGAGATCTTTGTGGCATGGCGTGAATGTATCTCCTATACCTAGGTAGCACATCAGAGTCTCTACACGGGCCTGCGAACAAAGGTGAGAATCCCCACAAGAACCAGCAGAGCGTGCTCACCTGCTCGGGGAGATTTTGCATGATATCAGCTGGGCCGTGTGGGCAGAGGGAACGGGGGACCACAGGTGTAGTATCTAGCCACTCCTTCCATTCACGTGGGCACTCTATATCCTTGGCATACCATCGGGAAGTTTCTAGAAGACGAATTGGATGAGCAGGCGGTAACGGAATGTCACCAAGTTATTGACCATCCGCGCTCGCATAACGATCAATAGACCTTATGTGTCCCAAAAAATCCGCGAAGGAGACGCTGAGGTCACGGCGGTTATGCACGTTTCTGACTTGTATCTCTGGCTAGGACGTCACTACTGCCTCGCCATCTGACTAGTTTGCCAAGCTCACGCTGTTTTAAATTGTCACACAGCCATTGGACATCAAACATGGCAGTTGGCCAAGCCTGGTGCCCGTGTACGCCCTCGATGACGAGTGGCACCCCCGAGGACTCGTGTTTGCGAATAGTTGCCTCCAGATTCTTGTCTGAAACAGATACGCGAGGTATTTCGCGAAAGCGAGGCCCTTGAATGATGAGCCCATTCAGAGACCACCCAGCGGTGGTGAGAAGAGGCCCTGGTGGCATGTTTTTTTCCGAGTGGCAGATGCAGATCAAAGAGGACGGCGAACTCGAAGCGCGTCACGCGGCCAAGTTCATGGCGGTCACGTGGTCACATCCCGATCAAAATCCTCAACCTTCACTAGTTTCCTATGATAGAATCTATTACTGTTCTTCCGGTGCGCACTTGGTGCTAGTTCTACCTGTCTTGCTCTTTGTGGGGTGGTACAGTGCACGGAGAGAAAACATTCGTCCGAGTATGTGATCACGTGATGAAATATAGACGTTGCCTGACCTTAAATCTTGTCGGTGACTGACTCCCGTATCCACACGGCATGTCCAATATCTCATCATCCTCGCCTACTGACCTTGATATCTGGGAATTTGTCACATGCTCTAAATGCCATCTGCCCTTCTCGCCGGGTCCGTCAGCCCCCCCCCAAGTCCCGTTTTGGCTTACTGAATGCGGACATGTTATATGCAACCTGCATCTGAGTATGTAAGCCGTCGTACAAACGATGCTCGTGCAAGTCAATAGCATCTACCTCAGATGCTGATCAGTCGTGTTGTGAATGTGGTGCTCAGCGGATACAAATGATACCTCTTCAGCGAGAAGTGTGCCTCCTGCCTTTTTGTCGCACTGTCAAGGACCTGAAATTCTTCGAAAGCTGGATCCTCCAATGTCTGACTGGTTTTGTTCAGTACCCCATGCAATGGACACATTATCTTACTCTATGAAGGCTCGTAGATTTTTTCTCTGCTGTTTCATGGCTGAAGTTTTTCAGTTTCAACAAGATATGTTAACTTCGCTTATCCGGTTCCTTCGTAAAAAGATTGCCCAACAAAGGGAGGCTCTTCTTCGTCTCAAGCATGAGAACGAAGAACTGAAGAGTTTGAGGAAGTATGCGAGGTTTGTGCACCGTGTGGACCATATTTTGACATGTTCGAAGGATTACTGAACAGCTTCGTGCGGAGAATGAGCAACTACGCTTATATGCTGGTTTAGATGGTAGCGGGTCCAACAGCGCCACCATTTCTAGTGGTAAGCGTCGGAGAATGGACGCATACAAGTGAGCTTTCTAGGGTCTAATGGCGTATTTCACTCACTCCTCCTACCTCCATAACGAAATCTAGTACCGATGGAAGAAATCTATCGAGCCCTCGCTCAGTGACCACACCTTTGGGGCCAAACAGGCTAACTTTACCTGCCGACCATCGGCCACCTGTGCTCGGACAACGACTTTCTAACACGCCGGCCACCAATCCGAAGGACCCATTGCAAGGCGGGCGGCCGCTGTCCTCTCGCTTGCGGTATGCTCTAACCGAAACAGCGAATATAGTGCTAACCGTTCCAACTGAATGTTATCTTGCGCAGGCAATTCGCGTATGACCCCTCACATACGTCGCAACAATCAGGCGCCTCGGAGCCTCAGCAGGGAACTTCGTACCAACAGCAAACGCGCGCGATGTTGCCGCCCCCAACGCCCGTAGCTCATGGAAAGGCCAGTGGGTCATTCCCGTCTGTTGGCGCTATCGGTGGCCGCTCTCCCTATGCCCGCGGTCAGCTGCCCCCGGGAGACGTTGGCCAGCAATTACCGCCGGATAATACTTTTATCTCGACCGCGGCCCATCGCACTGCTCCACCGGCTCCTAATCATTTCACTCCTCGGGCATCGACCTCTCATATGCCTTCTGGCGTGAACTCGCACTTCGTTCCTCAGACTGCAGACTCCAGGCGCTTCGTCCCTCAGACTCCTGACACAAGGCGCTTTGCTCCTGCTGGTACTGCTACCGGTCCTCGTGTCCATTCTCGCGCTGGCAACCCTAATCCTGCCGTACATAACGGGCAGAGAGGTCCATTCTATCCTGGCACAAGGATGGGCTGAGCGGTGGGTAGTACGGCCTAGTGAGGGCGTGATTAATTCCAGTCTTCCACATTTAAGGGATCGATGTTTCCATGCTTTGTTGCTATGTAAGCTATGCGCAGAAATATCACCGCCCCATAATAGGCGGTCCTTGTTATCGTGAGTGGAGCGTGATTTGAACAGCGTGGACTGGCGGTTGTCTTGTCCGCTCTGCGTTATCTCGTTCATGGATAGGAATTCTGGTTTACTCCTTGGCCGGGTCAACCAATTGGTCCGGGCAAAATTCAACAGACATGGCACCCGTACTGAAATTGGCCTTTGACGAAAGCGCGATTCTCCCGAATCGGTGTTCTGACATCAACCCATGGTTTAGGAACGGACTCCCCTCTCAGCAACATCGTGTTCAATTGGAAAAATGTTGCTTCGATGCCTTGTTCTCGGAATTTCAAGATGGAGGGGGTGGTGACTTGAGATAGTATACATTCACAGGGTTTCTGGTTGCACGCCAATGATATATCATATTTTTACGCAATACCTTATCATCGCAGGTCTTTCGTAAGAAATGCATGACAACCGCCATGGATACACCTTGTAAGTTGTAAGGTTTGTATCGGCTTGTCAATCTGACCCAACCCTGTCGACAAAGCGGTCCAGGTAGCCTTCAAGTTTGACGTTGTCACTAAATTACACTGTACCCGTTGCCCTGCGCGTGCTTGTGTGGCGGCGAATGCCCACTATCATATGCCAATCCCTAAAAAATATTCTTACTATACTATAGGAGTCCAGATACGGCCTAATTTACTGATCGAGTATTGGGTATTTTGAGTACCCACTGATCGGGGGATTCTTTGAAGCCTTAACGATTATCCCCGTATCAGCTGAGATACCAATGGAACTCCGGATAATCTCACCTTCAATTTTGGCTGAGTTGTACGTCGTTGGACCGCCTCTTAAGCTCTTAATATTCATTCACCGTATTGTCCTCTACTCGGACAAAAGAGCGAGGAGAGTCTAGTTGTTACCGGGTCAGAGCTTGAAAAGCAAACAGAGGCTATGGCAGACTTGATGCATCGAGTGGATGAACCACAAGAGTACTCTGCCGGGGCTATGCGTTATCGCATCTCAAGGATCAAGTCGACGAGTAAGCATACCGTCGAAATTGTTTTGATAGGGAGAAGACAAGAAGCCGCTGACCCTTCGCCAAGTTGCGAAGGTACGTTTGTCAGCGTACCAATGGTATCTGTATGTTGCTGAATCCCGCAGTCACCGGAAAAACAAGATGCAGATCCGGTAGACAAGAATGCATCCTTGGAGGAAGAGTATTTCAATGTAGCCGCATTTAAGCCACTTATAGAGTCTCACAAGAGCCAAATTGCCGAGCTGAGGGGAAAGGCTGCATCGCGCAACAAGGTGTACGAAACTGACTTCTTTGAGCAGGAGCAAACCATAAGCAAAACAACGAATACTTCAGAAAGTACGTGCCAAAGACCCCGAGGCTCTATAATTGCACCAGGAGCGGGCCCGCGAGCTGGAACTTTCGTCTCATCGCCCCATAGCTTCTGGTCAAACCAAAGGCCAATCGAGCCATGGTAAAGAATCGGGCGGCGCACTCAGTCAAGGAGAGGAAGATGAGGACCTAACTAAGAGACACCGTGACGAGCTAGATGACGTCCTCTCAGGCCTCAGGAACCGCCATGAGAGATTTGACATTGCAGATCGAAAGCTCAACCGAGCGCTCGAGGACGAACCAACTTTACTGAAGTAGAGTTCTGGCCCGAATCCCCGAGAATGTTCTGGATGATGCCAACCGTATGAACGCCTGGTATGAAGCAGACCAGTCCAATGAGTAACGAGATCGTGCTTGGCATCAGAAACGTTGACTGGGATTCGCTCCGATGAAAGAGGACAGAAACGTAGTTTATAATCGGATTGGCTGTTCTACCTTGAGTACATCGAATTATCATCTCCGACGCCTTGTCTATCTTGGCCTTTTTTTGCTCGAAGGAAGGGGGGTGCTTGGACACTTGACAACGGCCCAAGGCCCAGGCGCCGCCAGGGTAACGTCATCGGCCAAGTAGCACTCGAGTAGCACACACGCTGTCATGAAGCAACCAGCTTACCTCGCGAATACACATACCATGTCTACAACTAATCGGGGCGCACCACCGCGCGCGTCTTTGAGTTGCGCGTTACAGCACAGATTCCCAAAAAAAATACCGTTCGGTCGTTTGTTTATGTAAGGCTGTAAGGGCTGCGCATTCAGGACTGCGCAACGGCCTCCTATATTTTCCGTCGTGTGTAACTAACAACAGTACCCTCATGACGTCTTATCCTACCGTATCCAGCCACTACAGTAACAACACGCAGGATCAGGCATACCATGACCCACCCCAATTCTACAACCCACACCCTCCACACGATACTTACGATCAGAGTGGATACCGAGAACCGGAACAGTACCAAGACGAACCGAGTTATTCATTACCACAAGGACCGTCGACGGAGCCGCTTGGCATGAACACTAAGGAAGAACCTTCTGACTACGTTGACGAGTTCAACCCTACTCCCCGAGAACCCAGGTGCGTGCATTGCCATGCAGCACAACCCAAGTGCTCGCGCTTACTGGTCTTCTGAAACAGGCCCCCTCGGAGTCTGCGGGCATGGAGATACCAACAGGGTCGTCGCCTTTGGACACAGGTGCGTACGAGCTGCGAGCGGGAGCGCCATAGATGTTGACATCCATGGCAACGTAATTCAGGGAAGCAGGCCGCGATGTCTCTGTCGCTTCTTCTGTTGCACCGTCTTTGTTACGCTATTCCTTGTCGCAGGCATTGTCCTTGCCCTCGCATTGGTGCGTTTGCTTGGCCGTGTCTCTCAATTTCTGTCTTATTCCCGTTCCAGTGGATACGACCCCCGGATGTCATCGTTGGGAGTGATAACAGCACGGTGAGTTTACTCTGTACTATTCATCGAACAAGGCTGACATCGGCTCTTCTTTAGTCACCAGCTGTTGCGCAGGGCGTTAATCTCTTGACTGACGGGTTCCAAATAAATTTGGGCCTCCCAATAGAGTGTGTACTTTGACTCCCCGCCCGCGCATGAAGCACTAATCATGACTTGTATGTTTCAGAGTCGTTAATCCCAATTACTTTTCTGCCAGGCTCACACATGTGGATGCTCAGGTGAGCCCTGATACCCCTCTCAGCCGTCTGTGCGCTGATGTAGGTGTAGCTTTTCTATCCTATCAACAACACCCTCGTTGGTAACGGAACGGTTAACAATGTGGTCCTGCCGTCAAGCTCCACCACAAACTTCACCTTCCCATTCGCGCTCGTCTATACTACATCCATTGACCCGACATTTGCTATCATAACCGATATTGCAGAAAAATGTAACAGCTCGCAGTCGGACCTGACGATACGTTACAAGATAACCATTGGAGTGAGAATCTTCTTTGTCACAATATCGCCAAGTATCAGCAACACACTTTCGTTTACCTGTCCCATTAGCGAGAGTGACTTGCAGGTTCGGTTACTCATACCTTCTATCAGCTCCTTTAATTTGACAATCTTTTGCTTTGAACAGAGTCTTCTGAAGAGTCTTGGCGTTAACCCCACGTAGTCGCTTGGGACACGATTAACAAACGTACGGACCGTAGATGGACACTTATGATCGCACGATATGTTTCATGTATGCGCTGTGAATGGATACAACCGCTATTTAATCAAAATTGGGCACACGCTGCTACCTGGCAAATTCCTCCTTGTGATCCTGGTACATGTATTTCCCACATTGCAGTTCGGGGAGTCTCCAGTCGGCTCTTGAGTACTTACTGACGACCACGATTTGGATGTGCCGGGGGTGGCACCCTGTGTGAAGATCGAGTGGAGTGGACCTGTTGACGGCTTTATGATATCATCTAGCGAGGAAATGGGGTGAGAAGGCGAGGCACGAGGGGGTGATTCGGAAATGAAGTGTGTGACTCAGAGTCGAACAGAACGGGAGGCGAGAGTCTCTACTGTGTCTGCTATGCTCACTTTAATGTGCGTGCTGAGTAATCTAGATTTGATCAATGTAATGAATCAAAAGATTTCGAAAGAGAGGTGAAAGGGGAAACGCAAGTATGTCGTACATCTGTCCCGAGGTCGGCATACTTGCGCCATACCAGTCGGCGCATCTGAGCCCGGCGGTGTCACGGAAGAATTAAATTTCGTACGAAAGACTCGGAAAGAGCATGACTGGAAGATTAGGCCGCAGTCAAATACTGGAAGATTAGGCCGCAGTCAAATAACGCGGAGGAATCAATCCAACGTCCGTGGCCTAAGCCGAGAGCGCGGCCTCGTACACCCGATGAACGTCGATGAACATCGATGAGTCCTTGCCTCGCCAGTCAAATTTAGTCAAAGTGGACGCGCACTGTGGCGCACATGTGTGTCCTCCTGCTCGCTCGCTCACCACCATCATTATGATATGTCACGGTAACCGTCTCTTCAGGCGGCGTAAACGAATGAACATAATCGGAGAATCATTACAGTAATCATGGCCTATCTACGACCATGGCAGCGCAAAACGGAGGTGTGCCCCAAAAATGTCACGAGTTTACATGTTCCTTCCGTTAGACACGGTGGAGAGAGCCACTGACAATCGCCGGCGGTCGAGAACCCCATGACAGGGCCGTGCCGTCACCACCCCTCTTGCAAATCGCCACTTTACTGCGGTGGCACCCAGTTGACACCCTCTCCCCACACCTGGCTCCATCGGAGTATCATCGCCTTGACATGCTTCGCCCCCTTCGCGAAGCCACCCCCAGGGGCGCTGACAGGCTGTTTCAAACACTTTTTCACCGCATTAGCAGCAACGGTATCATGCTTAGGCTCTTCCCTTTGAAGATATGCACCGTCATGCATGCACCTGTCTTCGCTTGCCTGCCCAACGCAAATGTGCTCTGATCAGGTTGCGTACGCCGTTGCTCTGCGGGTAGGTCCGACTGTGGTAGTGCTGCTAGTACGTCAGATGGTCTTGTCGCGCATATACGTACCCCAGAGGCACTGCCCCTAGGACAAGGCACGACGAGGGGATATGCCACGTGTACACGCCATTTAACGCCAAGAACATTACTGGATGACAGAACTGAAACGGCTGTCGATTTCACGGGCATGGTCTTTCGGCATTGCTGGCAGATCGGTGGCATAGCAGCCGATGCGGCACTGGACAGGCCAGGTGACAGATGGGCAACCCGCCACGCTACTGGATTGGTTTCGTACGCAATCAACGGATTCGCACGCGTAAATCGAAAACAGTGTACAGGCTCAATTTGGCCCGATTTAGGTGCGTATGGTCACCTATATACCATTTACAATCCAAATAGGGCAGTCGGTTGTGTGAAAAAGAACTCGGACGACGATCCAAGATTTGATCGGCATAACAGCTGGGTGCACTGTCTGTCCCAGTCAGTCACATTGTAATATAAATATCTTCTCTCTCGTGTACCCTGTTCTTTCCTTCTTTCCTCGGTTTCGCCTCCTCCGAGACGCATACATCTGCACCCGTTCAATGCCCGAGCCTGGTCCTACCCCTCTCCAGTCTTTCCTTGGTGGCATTGGTCTCGCCCTTCCAGTACAGGCACTCCTTTCCCTCAATAGTAAGACCTTTGGTATCTCGGGCTTCATTAATGGTGCGGCACGTGGGAATCTAGAGGACACTCTGTCTGTGCTTGGTTTGATCTCTGGAGGTTTCGCCGTTGGTGTCATTGAGGGAATGAAGCCTATGATCCGAGATTCCACTCCACTCCGACTCATTTTATCAGGGGTGCTCGTTGGCGTGGGTGCAAAGGTGCGTCCTGTTTTGCGCCAAGGTCTCAGTCCACCATTCCATCTCATCTGTCCCGCCACTTGCGCACAGTTGGGCAACGGTTGCACGTCCGGGTACAGACAGTTCCCTTTCGTGTCTTGAAATGGCGAAATTTACCCACCCTACCCTTCCCTCGTTCCCCCGCAGACATATGATTTGCGGGCTATCGTATTTCTCCATCCGGTCAGTCAGTGGGAGTCCCAAGTCCTATAGTCACGCACCTCAAACAGACTTTGGGCTTACGACAATAATCACTCTCTAGGTCTATGGCCGCAACCGCGACGTTTTTCGTGACTGCCTCGCTCACCACGCACCTCCTGCACGGCACTCTAGTGGCTGTCCCAGGCGATTCTTCTCTAGGCGCTCACGGCGGCGCGTTCCTTGCCAGTGGATTCGCAGCGCTCACCTTAGCCTTTGTCGCCTCGCGTGCAATCGGCGTAAACGTCCGCGCGCGCCAGGCCGTCGCGTTGTGCTCCGGGTTTGCGTTTGCCTTGGCATTGCGCCTGTCCAACCTCACCGACCAGCGGCGCATCCTTGCGTTCCTGTTGACCCCAGTGCACACCGCGTTCGACCCGTCGCTCGTGTATCTGGCCACTGGCGTGATCCCTCTCGCATCTGTGCTTTATCGCGTTGGGTCAGTGCGCGTGCAGAGGAAGGGGAAGGTCGACGCCCGATTGTTGGCAGGCGCGGCGGTGTTTGGGGTCGGGTGGGGGATCGAAGGTATTTGTCGTAAGTCCCCTCTTCCCCATCATGCTTCTAAAATTAGCGTGGATTATGCTGACCATCATCGTTGGGCCGTGTAGCTGGTCCTGGGTTGGTTAACTTCGGTTGGGCACTCGCGACTGGCGCCAACATTACGCCGCTGGCGACATGGCTTGTTGCCGTTATCATTGGAGGATTATTAGTGCCGTCATGACACCGTTCCCCGATTTCCTTACCACATCGATCATGCCCCAATTTTCTTATCATTACTGTATATTGGTAAAGCGCAAGGGGATGTAAGATACATAGGAATCAATTAGTACTAGAAACATACTTAATACCAACTGACATCTACGTAACGGTGGTGGCGGAGACAGCAGGAGGTGGTGCAGAGGAATTTTTACTGCGTCCCCAACGAACTCCGAGACGCTCGCCATCAATGTCCAGGCCATTTGACCATGCTTCGGCTGCGCGCTCCGCTGATACACGATCTTTGAAATTAACAAATGCGCATCTGAGGCACAGAGAACGATCAGGTAAGCGTCGAACACACGATGCACATGATGTAAATCACCTTGACTTTGCTACGTGGACTATCGAGCGTAATGAAGTCTGCTCGACGCCGGGTAATGACTTGATGACACGCGTGCGAATGGTGTCCTCCGTTGCGGATGCAGGCAAAGAGGAGAGGAATAGAGACATCTAGTCACAGGTGTGCCATTGAGAGTTGGGACTCGACCACTCGTTGTGCAAGAAAGGGAAACTCACCACCGATTCATCTTCTGGCGGCTTGAGTCCTTGCTTTTCGGCATGCCCAGCCAAGATTTTGCGCGCGACAGGATCGTCATTCCCAAAGAATCTGTCTTGGATATTCTGCTTTGACAGCTCATTATTCACTGGCATTTCGTGTCTGGATACGATGATGGGGGGGCAGACAATTAGCCCGGATAATAAATAAAAAAGGATAAGTACGCACCGGTAGGGACAATCGCTGCCGCGATTGCACTCCCCTTTGGCATAGAAGGAGCATATATGTGGTCGGTTGCGCTTATAGTAGGGTTCGGTCCGCGCAAGCTGTTTCAGCATCTCTCGGCCCGCCGACGACGCCCGACCATCATTCAACTTGTTCTCACTCCCAGCAAACTACAAACGTTGGCAAAATGCAAAAATGCATCAATATTACCGGCCTGGCCCCCAGACCGCCGTTCTACACGAGGCGCACCTTGGTCTCCTGGTTCTGCGCGTAGTACTCCCGATTGATGTCGCTCGTCGGCGCCTCGTTCGTGACGCCGAGCGCGGTGTCGCGGACCTGCGTCGGGAGGTGGTATTCTAGGTCGAGGAGACATGTCTGGCATACGTTGCGCGTCTTGGCGCAGGTCTGGCAGATCACTGTTGTCTTGAAGCGCATACCTGCGCCTGGGTTCCAGCGGAAGACGGTGAACGGACGTGCGCAGGTTCCGCATTCACGTCCGAACTCTTGTTTCGACTATTGGGTGGGAAGAAGGGAGAGCGGGGTCTCAGAGACAGTCGAGGGAGGAGTAAAGTGGGTATGACGGAACGTTTTGCTTACCATTCTGATGAATGGGTTGTTCCCAAGACCTATCGGGAAGACCAGACGTTTTGAATAAAACCAGGGCGTTGCAGGAGATAAGGAAGAACGTACATGTCTCGCAAAGGATGGGAAATTCACTTTGCTCCCATCCGGCTTTGTTGATATCAGCTTTAGGTGGCATTGTAACTCTGGGGTGATGGAGAACAGAAGTAACGATGGAAAGGTATTGACGATACACTCGGTGAGATGTGTCTTCAGTCGTGGATGACTCATCAGGACAGTTCCCACGAGTGCACGTTCTCGTGCTTACTGTGCACGCCGACCACCTGTGTCTTGAATCACATACGATGGCGTACGCGACTAGTTGCCTCCGATATGTGCTTACAACTCTGCGCGTACAAATCAGTTTGGTCGGGGGCACATATTCGTTGGCCCAACTCAATACCCATTAGTAAGCGTGTATTTAATCATATCCTCGCCAAGTTCCATGAGGAAAGTCCGATTGTAAAGGTGACTAACTGGCTAAAGCATAACCACACCAACGCCCCGCCCCGCCGCCCTATCCTCCGTCCGATTCATCCCAGCAAGGGCTTTAGTGCGCCAGTTATACAGATAAAAGTTCAGCAGGCCATCTCCAGATCCGAACTGTGCACGAGTCATCGTCAACCAAAAAAAAACACTTCCGACATGGCCACGTCACCCACCTTCAGTTCTTGCAAGAACAGTGGATTATCCATCAGTGTGAGCGCATTAAAGACGTCGAACTTGGCCTGGTCCGCCAAGACAATCGCGTCACCAATGAGTTCCGTCAATCGGCGTTTCAGCAGCCCATGTTCCTCCGCATTCTCTACAAAGGCGGTGTCGGTCGCGTAGTAATAGAGGTAAGCTGCCTCCAGCAGGCTATGCCGCGGATTCGACACGATGGTCGATGGCAAGGTGTAGAACGAGACAAAGTCGGTGATGGCGTGAGATTCCGGATTCTAGGTTATTGTGGTAAGCTGGCTGCCGGCGACAGACGAGAAACGTGGTGGAGACAACTCGCCTCTACAACATATGTCCACACGACTTGCCCTGGCCGTCGCCCTGTCGAGGTTTCCTTTTCCCCTCTTCCGCGCCCACTGAGGAATTGGTGCCGTACATCATCCTCCTCTAGCAGTGGGACGATATCGAACCGGTCCATGTATCTTCTGTACAGTTCTGCAACCGCCGACACATCCCTTTCCTCCATCTCCCTCAGGCCAGAGCGGGAGAGTGTCAGAGTCGACGGTGGTTTAAACTGCCGAATCATGCGGGCGATGGTCATGTTGCGAGGCACGTACGTGAACTTTGCATCGACAAGCTTTGGCACGTTGAGCGTGCGGTGGTAATATTTGCATGTAGAGATGGGCGTGGGGATCACAACACCCGCCGTGTAGATTGCCTGGAAGATGCCCTCGAGATTGCATCGCCGAGTGATCTCTTTGATAAGGACAGGTGTGAGACGTTTAGAGCGTAATTTCTTGTGCACACAGAGATAATTGATCTCGACGGCACGGAGATCTCTGGTGACACATTAGCACCGACGAGTGTGTAAGGACGAGAAACTTTCACTTCTTGCGAACGCGGAGACGTATAGGAACGCCTGAGATAAAGGCTACGAGCTTCTTGTTGGACGAGACGCGAACACCAATATGCCATTCCCTCAGCCACCCTGGGGGCATCAAGGCCCTATTGGATAAAAAAAATCAGCTACTAGAAGACGAACACAGAACATAGATTATCATTTGGCGTACCACTCCAAGAACTCGGCTGTGTATCGGAACCGGAAGGCAGCTTGTTCATCCTCGACGTAGTTAGCTGACAGAAGTTCATACACCTCCTTGAGCTGAAGCAAGAGTGAGTCACCAGGTTAAAATGGGATGGATCTGTCTAGACCTGGGAAGGCTCCGTTATGTCGAGGACACTCCATTCGAAGTCCTTGGGGAGCGGGAAAGGGTCCTGTCTGACTTCTTCTCTCGGCTTGGAAGGCTCGATATACCCTTCTTCTGCTGGGGCGACATCGTCTAAGCAAGTATGGGTGAACAGGGTTCATAGACACGATACATGTGACGTACCGTAGTGTGGTACGGGTTGTGTCGCCCAGAACTACGCCGTCGAGCTACATCAATGCCCGAAAGGTAACGATTACATTGGTAACATAGACAACATACCTTGTGGTCCCCAGTATCCTTCCTGTTCTTTCCACCAAATCCAGCCTTCCCTTCAGCCACGTCCTTCAGCTTAAGCTGCTTGAGCAGTTCGCGAACGGTCTCCTCATCTGCAGCAGCGGAGTCTTCCCCGTGCTCCTCCTTGACTTTCGCAACGACCTTGTCAACAACAGCCTGCGGCACAGAGTCGCCCTTGATCGCAGAGATTGCACGCGCGACCTTTGAACGCTTCTTTTTCTTTTTCTTGGACGGACGCGATGGACCAGACTCGGCGGAAGTGGCGGCTGCAGTAGCTGGGACCTCCGTATCCGACCCGGAGGCAGACTCGTCATCTGCCCCGGGACCATCCGCGGTCGTAGTTTTTATCTCCGGAGATTCGTTATCTTCTGGTGCTTTAGATTTGAGAGAAGGCATGAGTGAGTGTGAGCGCGTGGGGTAAGGCCTCGTTGGCCAATGACGTTTGTATGTGGATCAAGGTGGCATCCCACGTATTTCTCGCGTGCGTGACGTTGCCGTAACGTGCCACAATGAACCCGATTCATCGTTCTATAAGGAGGTACAGTAATGTCTATCCTACGACTGCGGACTGCTTTGTATCACAACATGCCCTCGTTTATGTCTCTTCTCCCCTTTAGACCTCGGGCATCCGTCCTCAATATCGTTGCCCTGTCTTGGATGTGGGATCCCTATGATCAGCGGAATCAAGACATCGACAGTAGCTCGGGCGAATTCTAAACGCGTGCTATCTTCGTCGTCTTTTCTTTACGCGCTCCGCTAAACTACCTGACTCCGCAGGGCTTACCTCTGTACATGAAGCACTTCCTTGTCCCAATGCGTCCTGAGACCTTTTCCCCTTCGCCTTTCTCTTGCGCTGTGGATGGATTTCAGCTGAGAAATAGTCTTCTGGGCCTCGCGAAACGGTTGCAACTTTGCTTGGCGAAGGGCTCGGTGTGAGCAGACTGTAGTCCGAAAAGGCTTTCAACTCGGCAGTGAACAATACCTGAAGACTCTCATCAGCTTGTTCCACCATGTGGTACAAGAGCCTCACCGAATGTGCCCAGCCGGCATAGTCACCCCATATATTACGAAACTTTTCACTTATGGCATCGTACAACTTTGGCGACATTGTCTGCTTGGTCCCAGACATGCCCCGGAAGCCGTAGTGTTTCGTCGCAATCTGGTGAACGTGCGTGTCGACAGGAATGACTTCGGGCTACCATGATGATTTAGATCGAAGAAAAGGCAGCCGCCACTCGATGACCGACCTTGTCAAGGCTCATAAGCAGGATGCAGTCAGCGACTTTACGGCCGACCCCCATCAGCTTCAGCAGCTCCTGCCGCGCATCAATCGTCGCCATGTTACGAAGGGTGTAAAGCCATCTCTCCGGACCTTCCTTCCCTTCTGAGGATGGAACAGCACCATACGCGTCCCCAAGCATTTTCGCAGTCTTCTGGATAAAATCTGCACGGTAGCCAAACCCAAGAGAGCGGAGCGTTGCAACGACATCAGGGGAGGCGAGACGAGATGGTGGCGGGAAAGGATGATAACTCTCCAGTTCTGGCTCTGTTGTTGCAGAGCGGGAATTAGTGCCATCTGACTCGGATGGAGTAGGCATTCTGGTCTTCGGCGTGGGCGGCGGGAGCGATAACAGAGGTGGCGAATACTGGGTGCAAAGTGATTTGACCATTTTCGTGATTCGAGTGATGTTATTATTCGAGGAACATATAAACCTAGACAGAAGGATGAGCATCCAGTTGGTCGCGGCAAACGGGGTGAAGAGCATGAGCGCGTACGAGATGAGGTTCTCCCATGGATCCTGTCGAAGCATTCGAATACCTTCAAACCTCCCCCTCAACTTGGCGAAGACCGGGTCCTTCTCGCTCCATTCGTTGTACAGCATTACAAGGTCGACATCCAGCTGGAAGTAATCTCTGAGCCATAACAACGTTTCGGCATCACGCGTAGTTTTCAGTTCAGGAGGTACTGGTGAGTCTGGAAAGACAGAGCGGTAGAAGAGCGTGTCGGGCGATTGACGGAGGCAAACGACGCGGTCCTGCAAACACAGGCGATACTCGTGGGAGGGATCCGACGGCAAGGCCGCGTGAAGAGGGTACGTTGACCAGCGAAAAGATTGTCCGCATTTGAGTACAGCTTGGAGGGACAACTGAGCAAGAGGGAGCGGGAGAGCGTGGAAGCCGAGTGGAGAAGCCGCCATGGAAGCGAGAACGGCTCGACGGATCCCGAGTCCGAGTTCGACGCGGACGCCGCTCAACGCGCTGTGTGATGTCCAGCAACAGCAACTCATTTCTCCCCCGCCTTCGGTCCGTTTTCTACGCCCGTTTCGACGAGTACAGAGGTCCCGAAATCGCATATCAAGTCCCAGAGGGTCTGATCGCTTCCTCCGCCGGGTTCATCTCGGCTGGTGTCTCGCCCACACCCTCAGGGAGCTCGCGCGCGTCCAGCATCATCCTCCTACCACCCGACAGGTCCTCCGAGTCCCGCGTAAAACCCTCCCCGCGCAAGAGCTCCTTCTCATCTAACCGCACCCTCCTCAACTTTGATGATATCTCCAAGTACATCATCGCGCAGAGTCCCCTCTGCGGACGGCTCGTAACCTGCACCGCGGGGATATACAAAGTACTCGGGTTTCCTGTCGAGCTGTTGGGGAACTATGAGAGATACTACTTCCGGTTTAACATCTGCTTTGTATTCGACGCCTCGGCGGATCTTAGCTGTTATGAGCCCATCGTTCGGAAGGTGAACCGTGTCTTGACGGCGTGCGAGGTAAGCTTGGATATATGTTCGTTTCGCAGGTACAGTATACGCTCTGAAATCTGAAGGAAGAGTCATCGTTTCTGTCGTCGCCAGAGACATCCTTCAAAATACATGCCATCTTGGAGCAGCTCTACGAAGATCTGAACTCCTACTCCGAGACGTCTATCCCAATAGACAACTTCAACTCTATAGAGTTGAAGATATTCCCTTTCTACCCGAATCCGCCTCCGGTCAAAGATTGGATGGTTCCCGTGGCTCTTATCAGGTTTGACAACATTATGGAGCAGAACTGGGATCTGACCATGGCAAAGGTGCGCTCGCTCCAGCCATCGAGTGTTCGATTGCGGACAACCACTAGGTTTGCAAATACATCGATGGCACCAACCACGTAGCCCGGATCGCACACCTAGCGGATTGCGATATCGTGCTGACACGTCAGGCCATCGGGCATCTGTTGTAAGGAAACCATCTTTCTTCTTGGCCACAACATGCGCTACCCTGTGTCCAGATACTACCAGGTCATCATGACCATCGATATATTCCAATATTCGAACATGTACACACTTCGCAAAAGCATCCAGTGGCTCGCCGACGAAACACATGTGAAGGAAGAATGCGGTCCTTACGTTATAAAGGAAGGTAAAAATGGTGTACAACACCCAGCCGCGCTCGTACTTCGGTGGCTAACGTCCTCGCACAACCCCAGGGAGGTCAATTCCAGATTGGCCAAAGCTCCTTCACCTGTACTCACGGATGAGGCCCGGAAAGACGATCTTTGAATGGATGCAGGACCACGACGTGCGTAGTCTCGGCATCGATATTCGGAGATTTGCAAGTTTCGGCGTCATCAAGGTGTGCATCTTCCCTGCGCATCAAAAAAAAAAAAAACCAATTGATTCTCACAACACGCTATGCAGGGTTTCCTCCGCCGCGTATATTGCTGGCCCATGCTCCTCACGGACGAAATCCAACAGCCCCTCGAGTCCAAATCAACAACGCTCCCACCATCTCCCTCTCCACTAACCAGCCGTAAGCGCGCCAGCAGCCTGTCCGTCGCCCCACACGCAACCCTCACGCGTCCAAGGCGCCGCCCATCGGAAGTGGCGCCAGTCTTTGCAACTGTGAACGAGCACTCGACGAGCGGCACCGTCTCGCCCCCTCCTCGCGTTGCCGAAGCATCGCTCGGTACGCTGCGCTCGCGGGCGGGACCGCCGAGTCCACAGACCATTCGTGTCCGTGAGCCTCGACGACATTCAACGACTACGCCTGCATCTCTTTTCGAGATCGCGCAAGCGCTGGCAGGGCCAACTGAGCCTCGTCTGCATGTCGTGCGGCCCAGACTCTCACGCTCGCCTTCTTCTCCAGTAGTAAAGACGCAGGCGAATGGGGCTGCACCTTCGTCTACGCCTGTTCTAGTATCGCAGCCATTGGCATATCCACCTTCCCTGGTGCCGCTGCTCGACGGCGAGCACCACACAGATGAGCTGTGTTGTCGGTTTGAAGTAGGAAGGCCAACACTGGAACGCTGGCTGGTCGCCGTGGGGGAAGGCTCAGGCGATGGTGATTTTGGCAAAGTATTAATAATTTATCGATAGAATGAGTGTAACGACTGGTGAGTTCGAATTGTGATAACCTCGGATTCCCAAAGTAAATCTCATTGTGAGTAGTTGCAGTCGGCGTGCCCGTCATCTACTTGATGGTCTTACTGTGGCGTGTCTGTGGGCGCCTACCCGTGCAGTCGTCGCGAGCACCAAACCTCCGGTTGGTGAAATTGTGATTCCTACAGGATGCGAAAACATGCCATTCCCAGGAGCAGACCTACGGTCAGCCATTAGTAACTTACTCCCCGCAATTTCCGCAATAGATTGGCGTGGTCATGCCAATGACCGGTTCGTGTTAACGTAGCCAGTTCCGTAGCACGAGTATAGTAGGTGGGATGACTGGTTCGACTTATCGGCCGGGATAATCTTAAATGAAGTACCAAACGCGTCTTTGACGTCGCGCAAAAATTGTATGCTTTGGGAAGGGTGCTTTAGCAGGGCTACCCATCAACGCACATTCACTCACGTTCTCTCCGTGGGTTCGGCCATTCTACAGCGCCCAACATCCTCGCTGCCAAGTGCCATCAGAAGAAGAACCAGGGTTTGGTGCTTCTGATCGACACAACCACCTCTCTCTATCTCGTTAAGTAGAGATCGCGTGGCCTGAAGAGCGATATCCTCTGGGGCCACGCCAGGCTGCGAGACAGCTTCTGCACAATGGAGAGCGGCCGTCGTGGATTCCGCAACGAGGGAGAGTGCATATCCTGGAGATCTATGAAAAGCCATCAATTTGAATTCGTTCAGGAGGGGTGAAAATGCCTCACTTCCCGCTCTCCTCGCCTTTGTAGACATCGGAATAAAGGTAGATATCGGGTATGTAACGATTAAGGACAGAACGAGCGGCCTCGATCATACGATTAGAAAACTGTGGGCTCACGCGTACCGCATGTCTGCAAGGATTTTCAGAAGAGTAAGAATCTTTAGGAAGGAGGTAGCATACGAGATGCCTCGGATGCGCTTGATTTTTCCAGGTTCGACAAAATTGAGGGTTTTGACTTGCTTGACGATGGGACAGAGAAACAGAACCTCGCCTCCACCCAGCGGGGGTGAACCCCGTTTCTTGATCTTCAGACGGTCAAGCAAAACTCAAGCATAGGGCAAGGGATCACATACTTTGAGTTCCAACCCATCAGAAATCCCAAATGGTTCCAAGTGAGGGAGAGTAACAGTGCGAATTAGATCGACCTTGTGGGAAATGATTAAATGAATGCATCAAGGTGTCTGGGACAGACGCACAGAAAGATCTTTATCATCCGTGGTGATACCTCTCAAGGTCAAAGCAAGCGGCTTTTTCGAGAATGGGGCGAGCGTAATTATTGGCTCTAAAAAATATCCTACAGATCTCGAAGGAGGGCATTCGTGTACGACTGGTCCTCCGGAGATGATTCCGGGTTTGACGAGGATAGCGGTACCTGACCTTGTCAGGCCCACATCGATTGCGGGGAGATATAACGCACCTGTGAGAGATATCTCTATAACTGTACCATTTGTCACCTTTTCTATCAATCTGAGCAAGCTAACTTCATAGTCTAGGTGCCTGTTCAGTGTCTACCTCTCAATCATTATCTGGATGACATACCACGTAGTCCTGGGTTTTTGTCGCCCGGACGTATTTTGTCGATTTTGATTATTTTACCACTGAGTACAGAGAGAACGAGGCGATGGCGAAAGTGAAGGTGGCCGCTGTAGTTGAGGGAGGCAGCCGTCATCGCGGTCTGAAGTAAAATTGATGACGCAATGGACGCGTCGTGATAAATCGATCATGTGCACAGAGCGCGCATTGCATCAAATCAGCCACTCCTCTCCTCCGAGGTTCTGTATCCCATTCCCATGGCCACCACAGATGCTCCAATCACCAATGGCATCAATTACCCAGACTGGGAGGACAGGTACTATCATGTAGACCAGGTCCTGGACAACCCGGGGCCCCGAACAGACCCGGATTCGTTCATGGCAGGGGACGGCGTAGGTGATCTTCTATCTATCTTACTCCCGGTGTCATATACGTGCCCTTTTCTTGTAGGTGAAAAACTTCCTACGGAATCAATGCAAGATCCTTGTCATCGGCGCGGGCGGTTTGGGGTGTGAGATCCTCGCGAACTTGGCGCTTTCAGGGTTCAAAGATATACATGTCATTGATATGGACACAATCGATATTAGCAACCTCAATAGACAGTTTCTTTTTAGGTGTGTGGGAAGTTGTTCTTGTTTCGCCCGAGTCCATTCAATACCCCTTTTCTGCAGATCAAAGGATGTAGGCCAGCCAAAAGCTACCGTGGCAGCGGAGTATATCATGAAGCGTGTACCTGGTGTAAAGGTCACACCGTGAGCCTCTCTGACTGTATGGCTTTGACTGTCGTGGTGACGCGAGAGAAGTTATTACGGCAAAATCCAGGATAAAGATGACGACTATTACATGCAGTTCAATCTCGTCATCTGCGGTCTCGACTCGGTGGAAGCACGGCGTTGGATCAACGCAACTCTCGTAAATCTCGTAGATCCTGAGAATCCGGAGAGTCTAAAGCCTCTGATTGATGGCGGAACAGAAGGTCTCTATTTATGCTTCCCCATTAAGCCTGACTTGACCAGTCTGAAGGTTTCAAGGGGCAAGCGCGTGTCATCCTGCCCACAATAACGTCATGCTACGAGTGTTCTCTCGACATGCTGAACAAGCCCACTACCTTCCCTATTTGCACAATTGCCAACACTCCCCGTCTCCCCGAACATTGCATAGAATGGGCATCGGTACTGGAATGGCCGAAAGTGAAAGGAGGTATGGTTATATTTCTTCCAATGACCGAGGCAATCGTTTCAACCCTCTCATGCAGACATGAAGCTCGATACCGATGACCCCGAGCATATCCAATGGCTGTATAGCGTAGCTCTAGAAAGGGCACAGGAGTTCAAGATCGAAGGCGTTACGTGGTCACTAACACAGGGTGTCGTGAAAAATATTATCCCTGCAATTGCTTCAACCAATGCCATCATTGCGGGTATGTCGCACCGTTCTTGTCAGCTCGTGTACTCACATATCTTACGTAGCATCTTGTTGCAACGAGGCATTTAAGATCGCAACCAGCTCAGCGGCATACCTCAACAATTACTTTATGCTCATTGGTACAGAAAGTGTATATTCACACACGTTCGAGCATGAGAAGCGCAATGACTGCCCAGTGTGTGGCGGAGAGTCGCTCGAAGTCTCCATTTCCGAGAGTTGGACGGTGGAGCGCCTCATCGAGATGTTGGTTGAGAAGCAAGACATGTGAGTGCTCGCTTGGTGTCTGTTGCCTTTATTTCTGATGTCTCTCCAGCCAGATCAAGAAGCCTTCGTTATCGACGCCTACGAAGCAAATATACTTCCAAGCCCCGCCGCAGCTTGAGGTAGCGACACGTCCGAATTTGGAGAAGAAGGTATCAGAACTCGTCCCAGATGGGGGGGATGTGACCGTCACTGCTACGACTCTCCCCTTCAGCCTCTCCCTGCGTATCACATATACGTAAATTGCTCTATCACACACCCTTAACCAGTATTTTTTGATCCTTGGGCTGTCTACGCTGAACTTTTCGGGACAAACTTCAATCACACATAATTTTCCTCTATGCTTCGCTGAGATATCATCATCTCCCAGTGCCGATTGAGTTCTCTTTGTTTTTGATCTTCTTTCTCTACGATCATCAATCCCTTGCGGTTGACTTGTATCTGATCAAGGTGCCCCGTATCTCACGAAGGATGAAGAAGTCGCGTTGTCGTGAATGTTGATTCGATGACCAGATCCCGGTTGAGGCATGAGCTTGGGATTGAGGGATAAGCATCGGGTTAATGGTGGCTCGTTCGTGTAAGAACAGGGTGAGAAAAAAGAACTGTTGGATCAACTTAGATGCGAAGGAGGGCATCTCCTGTCGTCGATCGATTCTAGTTCGGGGCGAGAAGCCATGCACTAGCACGCACGCAGTAAAACAAATAGCAGTTATGATCGCAAGAACCGCAGCTGTAGTTGAGTTAAGGGGATATTATCGACGGCATGGATGGATACAGTACAGCTCGACAAAGAGTGTCACTAGAGCGATGCCACCTTATTCCTTTCATTCGTCAAGAAGGCCATGGACGGAAACTTTGCTCTCCCCTCCGTCCTTCCCCTCTGAACGAACGAATTTGTTGCCATTATGTCTTCGGCTGGACAAGCAACATCCTGCTCTTCTAACTTCCAATTGATCATCGATTCCATTCAGCTGGCCATTCAGGGGTGTTCATCACGGGGTACCAACCGCCGAACTGAGGCTGGTCAACTAGTGGCGACTGTTCTGGTTGCACCACCGGAGTAAATGACCCCGGAAGCAGCACAGCAGGAAGTAACCCAGGTTCCTCCATCATAGGCATCCCCATATCTGGCGGGTCAGGACTCTCATTGTGTGGCATCGAGTTGCTGATTCCAGTCCCCGGAGTCTGCGCATCACCTGCAATGCAAGGCTTGCTCCGCTTGATGCACTTGACACCGTCCACGAGTTTTGGAACGACCTGCCTGATGAGCTCGATGGGGATATTTTCGAGCCCTGGCTGTTGAGAAATCGCCTTTGCTAGCGCTGAGTGGCTAGGGACTGGGTGCAAAGGCGACGTCAATGTCCTCTGTCCGCTGTCTCCGGTGGGTGGCAGTCCCGCAGAAGCAGCTGCTGTCTTTGGCGTCGTTGATCCGGAAGCGGCGGGGGATGTCGCCTTGGCTTTACACTTTGCCGCACGACGGGCGCGGGCCTTCACGGGCGGTGGCTGGTATTGAGCGGCTTCGGGTGGCTGTGGAACCGGCTTGGGGATGGGCACCCCACGGGAGTAGGCGGACGAACGTGATTTTTTTGGCAGGTTCGGTTGAGAGTGGGACCGCGCCGTGGACCGTGCTCTTGTCGTTGCAACCGACTTTGTGGCTCCTGGGACGGGTTGTTGGGTGGCAGGGTTGGGAAACCCGCGGGGTGGAGGTAGGCCGTAGGCTTGGCACTGCAACATAATCTCCATTGCAACCTCCATGGCAGCAGGTGAGAGGTTCAAGCCTAACAGGTTTGTTGCGCCTTGAAGGCGAGACTGAGAGCCAGTGGAAATGGCCCCCATAGAAGACAATGCATCAAACCCCTGGGAAACAGCGCCTGGCATAGAGGAGGGGATTGGTTGGGATGCCGAAGATGAGGATTGTGACATTGGATGAAGGATGGAATACTGTGAGTGTGTTCCCGAGGTTGAAGGTGAGGTTAATGAGTGGGGTATCCGCACCCGGCATATATACAGAGAGCAAGTGTGGATCGGAAAAATAAGGATAAAAGGCTAGGTTAGAAGCCCCCAAGCAAAAGTATTGTTTGTGGTAGAGAAAGAACCATGCGAGAGAGCGACGACAGAAGACACATTGTGGTGAAGTACGCCTCATGGACCCGGGGGAAAAATGCGTTGGGGTGTCAGAATAATGGGCGTCGCCACGCTTTCTTGGTCTAGACACGGAATCCGGGGCTTCCCCCCTCTCAAGTTAGTGTATCTGCAGTGCTGCCACGTTTGGGCGCGATACTGAAAGCTCGAAGGACGATAACAAACAAAGCAAATCGACACGCAGCAGATTCGGAGTCCAGGATGACCCAGAGTCAGGGAAAGGGTAAACCGTTGTCTTTGTTGCAACATGTATACGACATAGACGGGCAAAAGGACTCGGAGAACATAATTGCGTACATGAAGTCTGTTGTCCGCTCAGTACAGGAGAGGCACTGGAGAGGCTAAAACTGCGGAATCCAAATGCAATCAACCAATGATCTGGTCAGGTGACCGCGTGCCGTCCAAAGCGACTGATGCAAGACGATGTGCCAACTTTTGAACATCCCCATCTGGCGCTCTCCCAAAATGCGGATGACATGTAAGCTGAGATCATGCTTATGGTGCCTCACATTATGCTCATGTCACAATATAGGTTCCGCTGGGTCGTCTGCCAGGTTGACAGGTTGCGTCACAGTTTTTTCTAGCCATTCGGAGTGCCCTACCAGAGAGGTTGGATAAAACATACGGGCAAACGTTATCTGGCATCGACAAGGAGGAACGAGAATATGGTCAATGTTCGTTCAAGCGCCTCTCGGTGTCCATTCGCCCACTTTTGCGTTGAGGAGCTCACAGAGATGATTTTGCAGTCGGGTTCAACATCGCCCCCTCCGTTTAACGAAGATCTGCTCCTGGACGCAGAAGAAGCAGCGTTGTCAATAGGGAAGGCAGCCAAGTTGCACAATCCTCGCATTTCTTGGTCAGGGTGTTCTTATTATAACACTGGAACGACTCGCAACAGCTGAAGAACGTTTTTCATACTGTAGTATCACATTCTCCCCGAACCTGCGCATACCATAGGTCACTTTCCCTCGCCCCGTATGCCACACAAGCATGCCCAGTTGAAGCACCGATGATGAAAGCCGGACTCCACTATACGCGGCAGCATAATGCGGGATATCGTGGCATTCAAGTAACAGTTCCGCAATGTCAACGCAATGTAAGACATCGCAGAACTGTTACTTGAATCTAGAACAAGTCCCGATGTTCGAGGTAAGAATCAAGAGATACCGTTGTACCTGGCCTGTCGTGATGGGAGGCTCGACATTTTCGCGCTTCCTTATAGACCGAGGCTGAGGCATGAATCCCCGGGAAGAGAATAACCTCATTCCATTATAGTACACTCAACGTCACGATTTGGACATGTTGGTGTCGCTCAGCTATCGCCAGACTACGACTCTGATGGGAACGAACGCGAGACCCAAGGTTGGACTCACCTGCATCATGCGTCACGGTATGAATACCTTGACCTCGCACGGCTTTTGATAAAACTTCAGCGCTGATGGCAAACATACACGAGGCAGATCGCTGAACTCCGATGTACCTTGTGTCAGCCAGCGGGCACCTCGACATCGCAAAGTTTGCTGATAGATCATGGATGGTGCAAATGTCGACAGACACGCAGGAGACTGACACCCTTGGATCTGGCATCAGGGAACGGATATCTCAAGATCGTATGCATCTTAATCGAGCATAGTGTGACCGTGTTCACCCGGGATGAGAAAGGCTGGACACCACTCCACAAGGCATCACTCACTGGACATCTCCACGTTTATTGCTGGAGTGTGTCGTCGGTGTTGATATTCGGACCTGATCGAACAAGGTGCAGATATCGATATACACAACTGGGATCCAGTGCTGATTGCATCACAAAATGTACATCTTGACGTCGTGCAACTGTTGATCAACACTGGCACCCCATCAATTTGCGTAATGGGACCCCCCAAAGACCATTTGACCTTGGCGTTGATCAAAGGGAAAGTCAAGGTTGGGAGCTTCCTCACTGAGCGAGCGCCGGCGGTGGCTGAGCGCTGAGGCTTAGGGCGGGGAGCGTCTCGAGGACAAACGCCTAGATGCTACAAAGAAGCGGCGGTTATGTAGCCATTCAGACACCCTCCTTTACAAGAATCTCTGCAATCATGGACACGTACACTACAAGGTTCCTACAGGATCTATGACGTGATTGCTACTAAAATATATAGAGGCAAATCCCCGCATGCTGCCCCCTGATGCTAGTTGTTAGTCCACATCACTATCAATGACGATCACATCGTCATCATCGATCCCAAAGTCCGGTGTTGGGCTGCGCTCACGACGACGCGGCTTCTTGCTGGAACGCTGCGACAGACGTGGTACGCTCGCACCAACCAGACCAGCACCGAACGTCCTTCTATCGACCCCATTTGGCGGGCGCGTGCCTAAGCTCTGCCCCTGGCCTGTGCCCCATGTTGCTTCGTCAACCTTCTTATCCCCCGTGTCTGAAGCCTTGCTCTTGCCTTTGCCTGTGCTCTGGTCGGAGGAGCTAGCGGCTCGTCCATTGAGGGAATTACCCGCACCAAGGAAGGTATCCGGGGGCTGGATGAGTGAGTCACGAGAAGGCAATAGATGCAAAGAAAGCATACCTTCGACACCGATTCGCCTTCGGGAGTAGGCGGTGGGACATATGCTGGGATATTGAAACCAAAGAACAATTTTCCAAACGGTAGACTAAGAGCGGCAGGATTTTTCCCGTCATTCTCGAGATCATCATTCACTATAACACGATGTTGGCTGAAGCATATTAGCAGCAGTTTGACGACAAACGGGCTCGACCCACCCAGTCCGAATAATCTTGCTTGACGCTGAGACTTGCTCGGGTGCTTTGTGCGTAATCCCTCGTCCCTTTGTCCTCCTTCCCCCGAGAGTTTCACCACGGCCTTTGAATGTCTCCCATGCATCACCGCCTTTACTAACGGTCGAGCCAGCTTTATTCGTATTGGGAAGGTTTCCACCCATTGAACTCGCAGGGCGACTTGAGCCGGGAGTCTGCGAGCTAAGATCGATGTTAAGCTTGGAGGCCATCGTCGGCTGAGGCGCCGCCTTTGGGCGTTCTGGTTCCAAATAGCCTATCGGCGGAGCAAAATCGACCTCAAGGTCGGTATCAAGGATTGAGATACCTTCGTTGCCAGGTTTTGTTTCCATTACGAGCAAGCCGAAGATGATGGAGTTGTACGATATTTCAATTATATCGCCCTGCGTGAGAGCAGTGAAGTTGCGAAGGGCTTGCTCTAGGCTGAATTGACTGAGTTGAGTATACCATAAACAACATAAAGCCTTCTTACACAGCTTTGGGGTCTGAAATTTCGAGGAAGTGGACATGCTGTGCTTGAAGCTTGACGAATCGGCCTTTGGAAAGCTCTGTACCAGTGATGCGCACAGGATCGCCCTCATTTAGCCGCAGTGTTTTCATCATCCAATATGGGAGGTGAACAACCCCCTCCTCGGCGATGAACTCGAGAACGCCAGCATGAGTAGAGGCAGCAGGGTTCTGAGGGTTCCGAAGCTTAAACATCCACGGAGATTCGAGGTCAAGAGAAGTGAGATGAGCAAGAGCGGATGGAGGCAAAATGACTAGATTCGATTAGTTAGAGAAAGCTAAGATCAAATTGGAGGCTCACTCTTCCCCCCGTAACTCAAATTCTCTCGTTCACGACCAGGAAGCATTGCAACACTGTATGCTTTCAAATACTCGTCGTAAGAGCTCGGGTTTGCCCTTTGCCCTCCGCGATAACCAAATCCTCCGCCGAAGCCTCTGCGAGTGTTTCGTCAGGCGCAACCTATGTGACGAGTACAAGCATGACATACTGAGCTATCTGGGCAAACAAGCCCGCGGGGCCCCCCGGACCTATATCGTCTTCTTCACCAAACTAAAAGAGGGGTGAGGGTCCAAAACGAGAGCGAAATACACAACAATACTGACGAAATCCATATGGTGGTAGTGAGAGTCGACTGCAAGACACGAAACGCCCCGTTTTAATGACGCGTTCATTCACGTGATCAGCGGCAAGCGCCGGGCCGCAACTGTTCGCGCAAGCTCAGGCGACTCAGGCCAAGCTGAAGCATTAATTGCCTACACGATGGCTTCAAAAACACCAGCACTAGCGCCAAGAGCGCCCCTTCCATCCACCTCAGGTGCGAACAAGGCATTTAATGATAAGGTATAATCACGTTACAGTATCGATGCATGACGAGTCGTAAAAACGCGTCTTTATGCTAGGGAAAACCAATGGAAGTCCGCTTGTCCAACCTAGTCGCTGCGAAAGGCATGTAGCTCCAAATCTAATGGTCGTGTATTTTAATATACCGCAGCGATCAGTGATGCTGTGCGGACATCACTCGGTCCTCGTGGGATGGACAAGATGGTTAGAGGGATCTTATCCACTGTTTTTCTCGCGTAATTCTTATCACCATCGTCACAGATCCAAACGTCGAAGGGAGAGGTTATTGTCACGAATGATGGCGCGACTATTCTACAAAGCATCCAGGCTCTGCATCCGGCTTCTAAAATGGTGAACACGCACTCGTCTTTGGACCCCGGTATGATGGACACTGACGCATTCGAACAGCTCGTCGACTTGTCTGCTGCACAGGACGTCGAGGCTGGTGATGGAACGACATCAGTCGTCGTACTCGCTGGTAGCCTACTTGGCGCGGCTGAGAAGATGCTTCAAAAGGGTATCCACCCTACAATCATCGCCGAGTCTTTCTTGAGGGCATCAGCAAAGGCCGTCGAATTCCTCACCGAGATATCGACCCCAATCGATCTCAATGACCGCACGACGCTTATAAGGGCAGCCAGCACATCCCTAAATTCCAAGGCAGGCTATAAATGTCGCTTCTTACTTATCAATCTGACCCATTTTGCAGATTGTCTCTCAATATTCGTCCACCCTAGCACCTATCGCCGTTTCCGCCGTCACTCGTCTTGTCACGCCCTCGTCCTCGAACGTAGATTTACGGGATATCCGCATCGTAAAGAAGGTTGGCGGTACTATAGAAGACACCGAACTTATCGATGGTGTTGTGCTTAACCAAAATGTCGTCGTCGCTGCTGGCGGTCCGACCAGAATCGAAAAAGCAAAAATTGGCCTTATCCAGTTCCAACTCAGTGCTCCCAAGCCCGACGTTAGTTACCCACTATCATACATTTGAGACAAACACTGACGAACACCATAGATGGACAACACCGTGGTCATCAATGATTACCGGCAAATGGACAAGGTCATCAAGGAGGGGCGCACCTACTTGCTCAACATATGCAAAAAAATCAAAAAGAGCGGCTGTAACGTCCTGCTCATCCAGAAATCCATTTTGCGCGACGCAGTCGATGACACATCCCTTACCTTCCTGAAGCGCCTCAACATCCTCGTCGTCAAAGATGTAGAACGCGATGAGATCGACTTCCTCACAAAGAGCCTTGGATGCAAACCCGTCGCAGACATCGAGGCATTCGCCGAGGACAAGCTCGGATATGCGGACCTCGTGGAAGAGACGAACAATGATGGGACGAAGGTTGTCAAGATCACGGGCGTCAAGAATAGGGGGCGCACTGTCAGCATCCTCGCGATGAGCAGCAACCAGCTCGTTCTCGACGAATGCGAGCGTTCCATTCACGATGCGCTCTGCGTCGTGCGCTGCCTAGTCAAGAAACGGTGCGCCGATTAACTCACGAGGGGAGGGAAAATCCCACCCACGTTCTTCGCTGACTCTTTTGCCGTTCCTCACCCACAGTGCGCTAATTGGTGGAGGTGGCGCACCGGAGATTCACGTATCGCGCAGGCTGTCACAATATGCACAGGCGCTGACCGGCATGGAGGCGTACTGCTTCCAAGCATACGCCGACGCGCTCGAGGTCATCCCGACGACGCTCGCTGAGAATGCCGGGCTCAACCCCATTGCGATCGTCACCGAACTTCGCAACCGTCACGCTCTTGGCGAGCGCAATGCTGGCATCAACGTTCGTAAGGTGCGTCTTCGTTCTCTCCCTCTCGTGTGCTTGACTTGACGTTACGTCGATGTTTCGTAAATAGGGACAAATCTCTAATATCCTGGAAGAGGATGTTGTGCAACCGTTGCTGGTGTCGACGAGCGCGGTCGAGCTCTCGACAGAAACCGTGACGCTGCTCTTGAAGATTGATGACTACGTGCAGGCAAGGTAGAGCTGTTATATATAGTGTACATGCAGACAAACATTCCATTTCAACCATACTACGAAAAAAAAAGGAAGTCCAGAATTTAGAAAGAACGGTGATCGAGATTGTCCACCTTCACTTCAGCTCTATCTACCCACCCAACCGACCTCTGGAGGATATTTTTCATTCCAAGAAACAACGGGGTCTACAGTGCACGATATGAAAACAAAGTCCATAGCGCTACAAGCGACAACAATACACCAGATGCGACTACCGGCTTAAATACACGCGAAATCCAAGCCCACTTCTTTCTACCCCCAGCGCTGCAACGCACCAGCCGCCGCCGCCTTCAGGCGCGACTCTTTCTCGGCGGCGGCAGTGCCGACGAGAAGCGGCCGCAGCTCCGCTTTGAGTCTGACCACCTCCGGTACGCGCTCCACACCGACGCCGTCTTCGCGGCCGACCTGGCCGAGCAATATGCAGGCGTTGGCGCGCACTTCCTCGGGCACGTTCGCGCCGTGGCCCTTGAGAAGGTGCGCGAGGGTGTCGACTGCGCGGCCAGGGGTTGTGACGGGCGAGCCGATGTCGCTCTCACCCGCGGAGCCCGCGGCGGCGGAGGAGCTACCTTGAACCTCTAGCGGCAGGGGCGTCGTGATGGCATCTAGGACGACGTTCGCTAGAGAGAGAAAAAATGAAAATGATGGATACAGAGCGAAAAAAAAGGGAGGTGAGAGATTGCGTGTGCGAAAAAATTAGGATTACGTACCGGAGTGTAAACTGAGGAGAGTCAGAGCAACAATTCCCTCGTTGATGAGGATCGGGTATCTCTTGCTGCGCCCAACGAGTTGCGCGAGCGTGAGTGCGATGGGCGCGGTGCTGACGATACCCATTGCTGCCTTTCGCTGCTCCCCGTCCGGGGTGTCCTCATGCCAGAGCGTTCGGATCACATTAACAAACACGCGCGTGCCTTCGCTCTTCACCGCAGTCGAGTCGGAACGTCTCACAAGCGCGAGGATCTGGTTAAGCCCCGTCGACGCGGCATCTTGACCATCCGGCGGCAGCGCCAGATCGTAGCAATTCTTGGCTAATTGGAGGGCGCTCAGCACTTCCAACACGCAATATGATGGATGATAACTGCTTTGCGAACTCACCGTTGCCGCTGCACAGGTGTTTTGTGACTCCGATGGCGTTAACCTGGACCATTTCCACCATATCCGAGGTGGGCTGGAATATGTTGGAGTTGACGAGTCGCTTAATGATGCCAGCATCGCTGAGAGACGAACGAGCGGGCGCGGCATAAGCGAGGTGCTTGAGCAAGCCGATGGCACCATGCTTGACTTTGATATCAGTTCCTGGGCGTAGTAGTGTGGCAAGATCGGGGGCGAGGCTGACAGGAGGGCTTGTAAGGGTGACCGAGTGCGCTCCTACGACACAATTTCGAACGGGCTTCGCTAGAAGAATGGTAAATAAAACGCACCATGACGCAAAAGGTTCCCCAAAGTCAACGTTGCGCAGACCAAGAGATCGTCTCGGGTGTTGTTCTTGAGGTCCTTGTGTCTCTTGATCCACTGCACCATCTGTCCGACAAGCACCCCACCTGGCTGCTTCTCATCCGAGTCATCCCACAGCACATCAACGTTCTTCTCTTCACCTGCGATCTCTACGACTGCCTTGATGAGTGCGGCCTTGCAAAAGGCAAAGGTGCGTTTGCGCTGCGCGCCATCACCAGGTAGGTCACTCCAAAGTGGATGATAGTCGCCGCGGTCGATGAACTCGAGTATATCTGCCAGACAGCTCACGCCACCGTGCTCGTCCGGGAACGCCAGGCCGCGAGCAAGCGAAAGCCGCACGTCCTCGTCGTCGAGCGCGAGCGCCTCGAGGAGCGAGCACGACTCCTCGAATGCCTCAAGGTCGGTGGACACGAGGGTGCGCCGCAGTGGGGTCGCCTGGTCGAAGGGGGGAGGGGGCGTTTCAAAAGGTGGAATGTATGCGCGTATAGGCGTCACAATCAGTGGGAGGACGTCTGGCCCGAACAAGGTCGGCGCTGTGACGAGGCTGGTTTGAGAAGGGAGATCAGAAAATCGCACCGCACGGCGCACCATTGAATTTGAGCTCCCCGATGGCACGCCATCCCCAGGAAGAAAGACCGCTCCGTAGTTGCCATGACTCATCGGACTCTTCAGGTGGGATGTGCGGCGCTGGACTCTTTGCCCACGCGCCGGCCGGGTATATGACTCCCGCGAGACGAAGAATCGCCGCGGGCGCCTCCAGAGTATTGAGTGCTGTTTTGACGGGTTCTGGGTTTGAGCATGCATTCGTCAGCGCACCCCGGCGATCACCCGGTAAGGCAAAAGCGCACCGTATCCCATGCTCGCGTTCAGCAGTACGCCGATGGCAGTTCTAACGACTTTTAAATGTGCCACGGAAAGTGGGAGAAAATCAGTGGCTTTATCAGGAGGGATGAGATCGGTGTAGCGCTCGAGTAGGGTAACGAGTGCGTGGAGGAATCCCGATTCGAGGAGGTGGCCTCTGTTCTCGTCTGTGGAGGGTTATTGTATGCGAAGGGTGGGGAGGATGCCGGCCGTACCGTGGTCAACGCAAACATTTGCCCCCACACGAAGGGCTTCATATAATGCGGGGAGATGAGAGACATCGGGTACACGCAATCCTCGTAAAGCATCTTTGATTATCGCTGCCAGGACAGCGGGCAGTTCCGTGGCTCCCAATGCTGTCTGAGTATCATCTGCGAGGCATCATCTTGACTCTGAGAGACGACACTAAACAAAAGGCGGCGCGCACTGTTCTTCACCCGCAGCGCGTTCGCGAGCGCCTGGGCGGTGCCTTCGACTTTGTTCCAATCGGCATCTGACAGCCGCGTTTGTCCGGTGAGCTCGGCAGCGAGCGCGATAACACCGGGATCGGCCATAGTTGTGAGCTGAACGTGGAACGAAAGTGGAGGTGCGAGGCAAGTTTAAGTAAGTACAAGGGTCAAATGTATTCGGAACCGCCTGCAGGCCCTTTTCTCATCACGACCACTCCAGTACCCTAACGCCAGTACTGCGGCGCATCATGCCCCACGATCTTGTACGCTGCATCGAGCGCACTTACAACCCCCTCAGGGAGTGGTCCTTTCTCCACACTCGCCATGTTCGATATCAGGTGCGCAAGAGTGCTCGACCCAAAAATAATGCCGTCCGCAGGGGAAAGGGCCGAGTGGTGCTGCAGCCATCGATATCCAATCTCCGCCAATGGGATATCGGCTTTCTCCTGATTACGTACTCGGCCGTCAGCCCAGCGAAGCGCAAACGATGATCAACTCAACTCACAGCAGCTGTCTTGACTACTTTCATCGCCTCAAACTGGCTATCATTCAGATATCGTGCTTGCAGCACGGGCCCCAACCATGAGTTTGCTGCATTGAAGATGTCATCCTTCCCACCAACGTCCTCCTTAGAACTTATCCTTCCTGTGAGGAATCCGGCCCTGATTAAAGTCAGCAGCGTAGAGATCGACGGCATATAAGTACTTACGCCAACGGGTTATAAGTGACTACTCTAATGCCATACTTGCGCGCAGCAGGGATCAGCTCAGACTCAATCGTCCGGCTGATCGCGTTATACGGACTGAGTGACTCGTCATAACCAGTCCTAGGTCGTTAACCGATGAACGAATTTACGCTTGACAGTAAGTTGGCTCAATCCAATTATTCGCTTTGCAAATGTGAATCATTTCGACTAGCTGATATGCATGTGAGTACTAATAACAGAACAGAACACATGCCAATGCTCACCTCCCATGCACGATAGTTGCTCAAACCAAAGAGCTCACTGGTCGACGACCCGTCATGAACATCATGAACGCCACCTTCCATAGGTGGAAAATCAGACACTCACAACTTTCCCTCTTGATGCAACTTATTTATCTCCCCTAGAGTGTTTTCGAATGGCACAGATCTGTCAGGCCGGTGGAGATACAAAACACGAATTTTGTGCGGGTGCAGAGCTTTGAGGCACGTTTCTACAACAGATCTGATGGCTTCTGGCTGATGCCCTCCGGGATGGTTTTTTGGGTGAACTCTGCAGGAATGATTCGGTGAGATGCGGCAAGCATCGAGAGCGGTCTACTTTCACACTTGGTATCAATTGAGCCACCTCTCAAATCCAACTTGGACAAGAGCTTGATTTTAAATTGGCTGCGTGAATCAGGCACGGTTTCGGGTGAGATGAAAAGGGTACCTCTTCCGCCGTTCCGTCGCCATATATGCGTGCAGAATCGAGCTCGCTGTACTTTTCAGAGAACACGTTGATGAGCTCCTGGGCGGCTTCAGTGGTTGACACGGATACGGCGGTTCGCCCGGCGACGCCAATGTTGGCTGTTCCCTGTGCAGAGATATTATTATACTCTATGGAAATGTAGGAATCAGTGCACTCACAAGTATGAGTGGAACGCGAGTGGTCATCTCAATCTCGACCATGCCTGTGCTAACCCGAACTGTCAAAAACAAATTGTTTTAAACTCCGCTCGCTACTGACTTGAGCACTGACGCTCGTAAAATTTCATATACTTTGTTTATTGTCCAACTTATTGTTATTTCGATCCCTCGAACAGGGTTCTCCGCAACACCTCCTGCCTACTGTAGTTTCAAGCCCTACTAAGTTGGGTGTGCAGTAGTTCGTCCTTAAATGCATGCAGTGTGTATCGTCATGACTACTGGAAATCATTCTCAGAATCAGCTAACTGCTGAGATTACTGCACGTGCCAAGCAGTAAGTTACCGTCAGAATTTTGCGCTACTTTCTCGCCTTCCGAGACAACAACGAGGACAAGGTGTCAACCAAGCCTTGAAAAGCAATTGGCATGCTTATCTCGTGTCAAAGTAAACCACCATGACGTTGGACAATAACCCAGCTGGTGCCATCGCTCCTCTCGGTTATTTATCCCTCGCTTCCCTCTCGCAGCTTTTGACTCCTCGCCTGGGTTTAATTACGACCCTTGCCGTCATCCTGGTGGCCCAGTATGTGAGAAGCCCGTGGCGCAGAGTTCCCCCCGGTCCGAAAGGACTTCCGATTATCGGAAATGCCCTTCAACTCCAGAACAAGGGCTGGATGTTTGACAGAGAATGCAAGCGGAACTTTGGTAAGTTCAATTCTGTCAGTAAAACTCTTCGGATTTACCATACATCCCTCAGAACACATAATGTATTTGAATGCGCTTGGCCAGCCCATTATCGTTTTACATAGCCTTAAGGCTGCCTTCGAACTCCTCGATCGCCGTGCAAACATCTACTCGGATCGCCCTCGTTATATTGTTGCTCAAGACATCCTCTCTGGGGGCCTGTTCACTGCTCTGATGTCTTACGGAGATGTGTTAGTACGGTTCTTTCTTCTGAAAATTCGAAACATTATCATTATACTCGTAGTTGGCGTCGCACTCGCCGCGCCGCACATGAAATACTCACAAAGGTAGTAGTTCGCGATTATCATCCGGTCTTTTGCAAAGAGGCAATACTCCTTGCTGCGGCAATGCTCGAAAACCCAGACGCGTCCGACAAGCACATCCAGCGTTCTTCCGCATCCGCCACCATGTCTATATTATATGACTATCCCACCCTAGAAAACGAGCATGACAAGACCCTTACAGGGATCCATGCCTTTATTGATCGCATGTCGGCAGCTTCTGCTCCTGGAGCATATCTAGTCGAACTGTTTCCCTGGATGGTTCACATTCCGGAGAGGTACGATTCCATATCGCTCATTATCTGTGTCTGTCTAACCGCCCGGAACGATGGAACATCAGATTTGCAAAGTGGAAACGTGAAGCAATGGAGAACTTTCGGCAGCATACAACCATGTTCAATGGACTTTTGAGTACTGTTTGCGATGACATTGTACGTCAATTTTCTGTGTTCACACAAAGAACCTTCTGAGTCACCGCCATTCCAGGCTAATGGTTCGGAACGACCAAGTGTTAGTGCATCGCTCTTGAAGAATTCTGACCGAAGCGGGCTATCTAATAACGAAATAGCCTGGCTTCTCGGGACCTTGTAGTGCGTGGTTGTTGTTGATTACACGGAGGCTATCCGTTTCACAACGTCTGCAGCACCGCGGGCGCAGAGACAACTGCCACTACCTTGGCCTGGTGGATACGAGCAATGATTTCTCGTCCAGAGATACAGAAACGCGCTCAGGACGAACTAGATGCAGTCGTTGGCCGCTCTCGCACTCCAACCTTTGCCGATGCTCCAAATCTGCCTTACATACAGGCATTGGTCAAAGAATCTCTTCGGTGGCGTCCGGCACTCCCATTGGGTATTCCACACACCACGACAGAGGACGATTGGTATGAAGGCATGTTCATACCCAAGGGGACTATTTGCCTAGTTAATCTCTGGCAATGCCACCATGACCCGATGTCGTATGGCCCCGATGCCGCGAGCTTCAATCCGGAGAGATTTCTGGACAAGCACGGTAAGCTCATTCCGGGTCCTGTGGAGACCCGCGACGATGGGCACAGTGCCTACGGCTTTGGGAGGCGTGCCTGTGTTGGGAAGCACGCGGCCAATGACTCGCTGTTCATCGATATGGCGACAGTGCTCTGGGCTGCTCAGCTCGAACACGTTCGTGATGAGAACGGGAAGGAGATACCTCTCGACTCGGAAACACCTGTCGATTCAGGAATGGTTTTGTAAGCAATTCCCCTTTTCTGTCTTTCCCTTCCCTTTGAGATGGATGCCAAGTTTTAATTGGTGGATTTTAGTCGGCCGCTGCCGTATACATGCAAAATTACACCTCGCTTCCCTGAGGCACCCTCATTACTCATGGAGGAAATCGAGTTGCTGAAGGCATGAGGTCAGGCACGGCTTTGAGCGTGTAGGAATGTAATACCTCGAATGACGTGCATTCGCTTGCGTCTTTTATGGATTTATGTGTTACGGAATATGCACACCGCCTCGGCTGGATGCCTTTGGTATGTACCCTACTCGGCCGACAAAGTGGCATACAATTTTGGTGGGAAACTCGTCCCTTTCGGGACATGGCACCAGATCACGCACCAGATACGTAAAAGTGAGAAGTGTATATTCCAATTAGGAAATTTTAAATTGAAAAGCCCCTTAAATTCCCATATAAAGCCATTACCGACCGCATTGCGAACACAACTCGGAGATCGGTCGCCCTTGCAATCTCACCCAATTCTTCAACTGGAAACATGTCACCATGGTTCCTGGAGGAAACAGGTGCTGTGCTAAGCCACGGGCAAGCCTGATGACACACTCCACTCTTAGGCTATTGCTGCCCGATCACCTTACCACACTCTTCGAAGATGATGGTACCTAGCAGTACGCACCGTGGAATAAAACCGAATCAAAAAAGGGTTCATTCTCGTCTCCTCATATCCTCATTATCTAAGCGAGTTGCGTACTCGCGCTCTATTATTCGGCTGTTCAAAGTTGGCGCATTTGGCCCGCTTTTGCCACCAAAATTTCGATAATGCGGAGTCGAAATGCGCCAACTTTGAACATCCCTGGGATACTGCCACGTCCACGTCACTCATTAGATTGGCCTCATCTTCGTCAACCCGGCGGTTCAGTTGAAGACGGAACCGAAGTTACCGATCACTGGAGACTCAGTGGAGAGTGTGGAGACTGGAGACAACGAGGTCGAGATAAGTAGTCAAGCCAACGACAGCAAGACACCGACAAGACAGCAAAAGGCGACCGACTCTTAAACAGCCTGAAAGGCAATATACATGCTTTTCTCGTGTCAACCATGCTTCCCCCAGCTGGTGACATCAACGATCCTCTCGGTTTTCTATCCCTCGCTTCCCTCTCGCAGCTTTTGACTCCCGGCCTTGGTTTAATTGCAACCCTCGTCGCCATTCTGGTAGCCCAGTATGTGAGAAGCCCATGGCGCAGAGTCCCTCCCGGTCCAAAAGGTCTTCCGGTTCTCGGAAATGCCCTTCAAGTACAGAATAAGGACTGGATGTTTGGCAGAGAATGCAAGCGGAAGTTTGGTACGTCCGATTCCGGGTTTTTTTGTTTGCCGACCCCATAACTCCTCGGATTTTACAATACAACTCTCAGAACATATAATGTATCTGAATGCGCTTGGCCAGCCCATTATTGTTATACATAGCCTTAAGGCTGCCTTTGAACTCATCGATCGCCGTGCAAACATTTACTCGGATCGCCCTCGTTTCATTGTCGCCCAAGAACTTTTCTGTGGGGGTCTGTTCCCTGCTCTCTTGTCTTACGGAGACGTGTTAGTCCGACCCTTTCTTCTGAAACTTCGGAACTTATCGTTTTACTCGTAGTTGGCGTCGCGTTCGCCGCGCCGCACATGAAGTACTCACAAAGGTAGCAGTTCGCGATTATCACCCAGTTTATCGGAAAGAGGCAATCCTCCTTGCTGCGGGAATGCTTGAAACCCCAGATGCCTCGGACAAGCATATCCAGCGTTCTTCCGCTTCCGCCACCATGTCTATATTATATGACTATCCCACCCTCGAGAATGAACATGACAAGAACTTTATGGGGATCCACGCCTTCGTCGATCGCATGTCGGCCGCTGCTGCTCCTGGAGCCTATCTAGTCGAGTCGTTCCCTTGGATGCTTCACATTCCCGCGAGGTATACCATATCATCCATCATGTGTCTAATCACCTACGGAATGGAACGCTAGATTTGCAAAGTGGAAACGAGAAGGAATTGAGCATTTCAAGCGACATTCGTCGATGTTCAATGGTCTTTTAGACACTGTTTCCAATGATATCGTTAGTCGATACTTTCCTCATTCACTGAACATTCTCGAGTCGCTGTCATTCCAGGCTAAGGGGTCTGAACGACCAAGCGTGAGTGCGTCACTCATGAAGAATTCAAACCGAAGCGGGCTCTCCAATACCGAAATAGCCTGGCTCCTCGGGGGGTTGTAGTACGTTCTTTGTCACTTGTTGATCACATGAATGTCCACTTAACTAAGTCCGCAGCACCGCGGGCGCGGAGACAAGTGCCAATACGTTGGCCTGGTGGACACGTGCAATGATTGCACATCCAGAGATACAGAAACGTGCTCAAGATGAACTAGATGCAGTCGTTGGCCGCTCTCGCGCCCCAACATTTGCCGATGCTCCCAATTTGCCCTACATACAAGCATTGGTCAAAGAATCTCTTCGGTGGCGCCCGGCGTTCCCATTCTCTATTCCACACAGCACGTCAGAGGACGATTGGTATGAAGGCATGTTCATACCCAAGGGGACTATTTGCCTAATAAACCTCTGGCAATGCCACCATGATCCGTCGTCATATGGCCCCGATGCGGCAAGCTTCAATCCAGAGAGATTTCTGGACGAGGAAGGTGGGCTCATTCCGGGTCCTGTGGAGACGCGCGACGATGGACACGGTACGTACGGCTTTGGGAGGCGGGCCTGTGTTGGGAAGCACGCGGCCAATGACTTGCTGTTCATCAATATCGCCACGGTGCTCTGGGCCGTTCAGCTCAAATGCTCTCGTGATGAAGACGGGAAGGAGATACCTGTCGATCTAGAAACAGATGACTACTCAGGAATGATTTTGTAAGTAACAACCCCCTTTTCTGTCTTTCTCTTCTTTTTGAGCTGGCGTCGAGTTTTATTAACTGACGTATTTTTAGCCGGCCGCCCGCGTACAGGTGTAAAGTTACCCCTCGGTTCCCTGAGGCACCCTTATTACTTATGGAGGAACTCGAGTTACTGAAGGCATGAGGTTAAGAAGGGCCGTGTCACACGGTTCCGAGGTCCGTAGCAGTAATGTATTAACTCCGAATGACATGTATTCGCTTGTGTCTTTTATGGGTTCTATATGACAGGAGAACATGTGCGGTATGCACCCCCGACAGTTTCTTTATCTTGAGCACCTATTGAATAAACCCACATGACATACTTGGTCTACAGTACTGTCATCCACCCACAAACCGGCCACACCTAGTAATCGGACAAAATACCTGTGCACACCAAAAATTAAAATAATGACTTCTTCTTTTTGGAGGTTAGAGTACATGACAATAACATTCCGTTTGCCCTTTTGGGGGGGGGGGGGGTAGAAAGATACAATTTTGGTTCACAATCCGACTCCAAAATGGCTTACAAATCTGGCTGGTTGGTGGATGACAGCACCTTACGTTCATCCATCAACTCGTTGGCATCTTCTTCTTCAGAAAACCTTGTGAAGAAGTTAAGCAGAAAATCCCATCGCATCAGTCTTACGCACGTGCGAGTAATAGCGCTTAATAGCGACTAGTAGGCTAGTACCCCCAACTCGAACGTAGCAAATTGCACGTTCTCTCGCCTCACTCACGCAACCCGACTCGGCCGCGGCACACTTTCGGGTCCTTCTGGACACGGCACCAGTCGCGAGATCGCCAGAATCGGGCCCAAAGGAGCATACACTTTGCGCAATCGCACACCAGATAGCGTAAACTGGGATAGTGGAGCTACTACCACTTTCTACAGCCGATGTCGGGTCGGAACGTTCCCTGATGGGAGCGTGCCTGTCGTCTACCTGCCTTCTGAGATCTGAGGGCCTGAGGCTTCCCACGTTCGCTCGCACCACTGGCGGGTTGTCATTCATTCTCGCGCATTTCCGCACTTTGCTTGACGATCACTCCCCTTTGTCTTCCTTGGCCGTTCTGGATGTTTCTCCTGTATTCTGCAATTCCATACAAACTTGCCTTTCACGCTTTCCCTGGATCCTTTTCAAGTCCTCTTTGCAGTCACCTACTGCGGTGTGGCCGAACATTCGTCACATTCGCAACGACTACGGAGCCGCAAACGCTAGTTCCTCATATTGCGAACACCTCTCGGCGAACCTGTGCTGAGCCGCGGGCATGGGAGCCTGGATGACACATCATCATGACAGACTCCACGCTCAGGTATCGCTGCCCGATCTGGCTCATCGACCTTACTACACACTTCCTGGATGTCTGTTCCTAGCAGCATGCTGCATGCCCCGCGCGGAATAAATCCGAATCAAAAAAAGGTTCGTTCTCTTCTCCGCGTTTCCCCATCATTTAAGCGAGTGCGAAATCGCGGTCTACTGTGTTATCCGGGATACTGCCACGTCCATGTCGCTCACTGGATTGGCCTCATCTTCGTCAAACCCGCGGTTACGTTTAATTATCGAACCGAAGTTACCCATCACTGGAGACTGGAGACCACGGGGTCAAGAATGAGGTCGAGATAAGCAGTCGAGCTAACGACCACAAGGCTGCGGCAGCAAGGCACCGATAAGACGGAGAAAGGCGACCAGTGACTCTTACACAGCTTAAAAAGCAATATGCATGCTATTTTATCGTGTCAATCATGGTTCCCCCGGGTGGTGTCATCAGCGATCTTCTCGGTTCTCTGTCCCTGGCTTTCCTCTCGCAGCCTTTGACTCGCAGCCTTGGTTTAATTGCAACCCTTGTCGTCATTTTGGTAGCCCAGTATGTGAGAAGCCCATGGCGCAGAGTCCCTCCCGGTCCAAAAGGTCTTCCGATTCTCGGAAATGTTCTTCAAGTACAGAATAAGGGCTGGATGTTTGGCAGAGAATGCAAGCAAAAGTATGGTACGTCCGATTCAATTTTTTTTGCCGACTCTATAACTCTTCGGATTCATACAACTCTCAGAACATATAATGTATTTGAATGCGCTTGGCCAGCCCATTATTGTCATACATAGCCTTAAGGCTGCCTTCGAACTCTTCGATCGCCGTGCAAACATTTACTCGGATCGCCCTCGTTATATTGTCGCTCAAGACATCCTTTGTGGAGGTCTGTTCCCTGCCCTCATGTCTTACGGAGACGTGTTAGTACGACCCTTTCTTCTGAAATTTCGGAACTTTACTGTTTCACTCGTAGTTTGCGTCGCATTCGCCGCGCCGCACATGAAGTACTCACAAAGGTAGCAGTTCGCGACTATCACCCAGTTTTTTGCAAAGAGGCAATACTCGTTGCTGCGGGAATGCTCGAAAACCCAGACGCCTCGGACAAGCACATCCTGCGCTCGTCCGCATCCGCCACCATGTCTGTGTTATATGACTATCCCCTCGAGAATGAACATGACAAGAACTTTACGGGGATCCACGCCTTCGTCGATCGCATGTCGGTCGCTGCTGCTCCCGGAGCCTATCTAGTCGAGTTGTTTCCTTGGATGATTCACATTCCCGCGAGGTACACACCTTATCATCCATCGTTAGTCTATTCACCTATCGGAATGGAATGCTAGATTTGCAAAGTGGAAACGAGAAGGAATCGAGCATTTCAAGCAACATTCGGCAATGTTCAACGGTCTTTTAGACACTGTTTCCAATGATATCGTTAGTCGATACTTTCCTCATCCACTGAACATTCTCGAGTCGCTTCCATTCATTCCAGGCTAAGGGGTCTGAACGACCAAGTGCGAGCGCGTCACTCATAAAGAATTCAAACCGAAGCGGGCTCTCAAATACCGATATAGCCTGGCTCCTTGGGGGGTTCTAGTGCGTCCTTTGTCACTTGTTGATCACACGAATGTCTACTTGACTACGCCTGCAGCACCGCGGGCGCAGAGACAACTGCCATTACGTTGATCTGGTGGACACGTGCAATGATTACTCATCCAGAGATACAGAAACGTGCTCAAGATGAACTAGATGCAGTCGTTGGCCGCTCTCGCGCCCCAACATTTGCCGATACTCCCAATCTGCCCTACATACAAGCATTGGTCAAAGAATCTCTTCGGTGGCGCCCGGCGTTCCCATTCGCTGTTCCACACAGCACGTCAGAGGACGATTGGTATGAAGACATGTTCATACCCAAGGGGACTCTTTGCCTAGTAAACCTCTGGCAATGCCACCATGACCCGTCGTCATATGGCCCCGATGCGGCAAGCTTCAATCCAGAGAGGTTTCTGGACGAGGAGGGTAGGCTCATTCCAGGTCCTGTGGAAACGCACGACGACGGACACGGCTCGTACGGCTTTGGGAAGCGTGCCTGTGTCGGGAAGCACGCGGCTAATGACTCGTTGTTCATTAATATTGCCACGGTGCTCTGGGCTGTTCGACTCGAACGCGCTCATGATGAAAATGGGAAGGAGATACCTGTCGATCTAGAAACAGATGACTACTCAGGAATGATTTTGTAAGTAACAACCCCCTTTCCTGTCTTTCTCTTCTTTTTGAGTCGGACGTCGAGTTTTAACTGGTGGATTTTAGCCGGCCGCACCCGTACAGTTGTAAAATCACCCCTCGGTTCCCTGAAGCACCCTTATTACTCATGGAGGAACTCGAGTTGCTGAAAACATGAGGTCCAGCAGGGCCTTTTGAATGTGTCACACGGTTCCGACAGTAGGAAATGTATTACTTTGAGCGACGTGCTTCAAGCGAACGGTGCTTTGACTTGTGTCTTTCATGGATTCTATCATTTCTATGTGATACGAGAGGGAACATGCGGGCACGGCCTCTGCTGAATAGTTTTGGTATGCACGGCCGACAGTTTCTTTGTCTTCAGTTCACAAGAATAGCCTGGGTGGTAGACCGTAAATATTGGGTAGTGAACTACTGGATGAAACCATATGATCTGCTGTGCCTTGCATCCGTCCACCATTTCGTTGGAAACCTTGTGAGGAAGTTGAGCAGAAAAACCCGTTGCATCAGTCCATATCACCGGCACCGGCAAATCGCATTGGGCCGAAGCCCAAACTTATCCGCCTCACCTCACACGCAACCGGACTCAACGGAACGCTTTTAAAGGGGCATACACTTATCATAGTGCCACACATCAGAATATTGCGTGCCCTTGTGACGATCCGATACAGATACCGTTGACTGAGGTGGTGGAGCCACTGCTTCTTTACCTCAATAACCCCTCTCGGTGAATGGCCCGCAATCTCACCCAATACCGTGACGTTAACCGGAAATGCGCCACGATATTGCTGCCTGACCTGGTCACTGGCTCATCCACCTTACCATGTAAGCACACTGCTTACTACATACCTCATAATGTACATATATACTGCACAGTAACTGAGAATACAGCTTCTCAGTTACACTGCCTTTTGGTGTAACCGCTCTGATGTGCAGCAGGGCACCACACACTTCATGGACGTACTGTACAGGTACAGTACCGTATGTACCTGGCAGACTGGCAGTACGCACTACTGAATTAATCGGAATTGAACAAAGGTCTCTTCTCTTCTCCGCGTTTCCCAATTATCCAAGCGAGTGCCTCTGGCGTACTCGCACTATACTCTGCCGTTCTTTCTGGGGTGCTGTCACGTCCACATCAGTCACTGGATTGGCCTTATCTTTGTTAAACCCCTGGTTTCGTTCAAACGTTCAAGATCGGACTTAAGTTACCCATGTAAATGATGTAACGCATCATTACAACAGCATGCGGCAAATATCGCTGCTCTGGTAAAGCAGATACAGTAGCAGTGTATCACGCCGACACCGCAAAAGCCGCCTAAGTTGATTGCGTAAATATACAATCTTGTGGGCCTCACAAGAAACTCAAGGCGCCAGACTGGTGAAATGTGAGCTGAAGTTGGGAGCCAATCGCTGACAAGTGGTCCGGTTTCATGGATTGTAAGCGCGTTCGACATGTGCACGTGCTGAAAAGCGCTGAAACCCAAGGTCCCTCCCACGTTACTTTACGTAGCCTTCACCGCAACGGCGACCATGAGTTCGGTTCAGAAGGCTTGTCGAACGCAGAGCCCATCTGCGCTTCTGTTCGAGGTGTTACGGTTCGGGCCCGAACCGAAGTTCAGAACCGAACGTATCAATCATTAACGACAACGAGGATAAACTGAAGAGGAGAAAGCGAGGACTTTGCAATGGGGCATGCTTCTCTCACATCAAAGTAAACAACCATGACTCTGGACAATGATCTGGCTGGCGCAAACGCACCGAGTCCTTCCAGTTTTCTCTCCCACGCTTCCTTCTCGCAGCTCCTGGCATTAATGGCGACCGTTGTCGTCATCCTGGTAGCCCAGTATGTAAGAAGCCCATGGCGTAAAGTTCCGCCCGGTCCGAAAGGTCTTCCGATTCTCGGAAATGCCCTTCAACTCCAGAATAAGGACTGGATGTATGGCGCAGAGTGCAAACGAAAGTTTGGTTCGTCCGATTCTGTTGTTTTTGCCGACTTCATGACTCTTCGGATTTACAATACAACTCTCAGAACATATAATGTATATAAATGCGCTTGGCCAGCCCATTGTTGTTTTACATAGCCTCAAGGCTGCCTCCGAACTCTTCGATCGCCGGGCAAAACTTTACTCTGATCGCCCTCGTTTCATTGTCGCTCAAGACATCCTTTGTGGGGGTCTGTTCACTGCTCTCATGCCCTACGGTGACGTGTTAGTATGACCTTTTCTTCTGGAATTCGGAACTTATTATTTTACTCGTAGTTGGCGTCGCACTCGCCGCGCCGCACATGAAGTACTCACAAAGGTAGCAGTTCGCAATTATCACCCAATGTTTTGCAAAGAGGGGATCCTCCTAGCCACAGCAATGCTCGAAAACCCAGACGCATCGGACAAGCACCTCCAACGTTCTTCCGCATCCGCCACCATTTCTATACTATATGACTATCCCACTCTTGAGAACGAACATGACAAGACCCTTACAGAGATCCACACCTTTATCAATCGCATATCGGCTGCTGGTGCTCCCGGAGCGCATCTAGTCGAGTTGTTCCATTGGATGATTCACATCCCCGCGAGGTAAACACCATATCTTCCGTCGTGTGTCTATCCACCTATCGCAATGGAACTAGATTTGCAAAGTGGAAACGTGAAGCAATGGAACATTTCAGGCAACATTCGGCGATATTCAACGGTCTTTTAGACACTGTTTCCAACGATATCGTCAGTCGCTACTTTCCTCGTCCACTGAACATTCTCGAGTCGCTGTCATTCCAGGCTAAGGGTTCTGAACGACCCAGTGTGAGCGCGTCACTCATAAAGAATTCAAACCGAAGCGGGCTCTCCAATACCGAAATAGCCTGGCTCCTCGGGACTTTGTAGTGCGTTCTCTGGCAGTCGTTGATCACACGAATGTCCGCTTAGCTACGTCTACAGCTCCGCGGGCGCAGAGACAACTGCCACTACGTTGGCCTGGTGGACACGGGCAATGGTTGCTCATCCAGAGATACAGAAACGCGCCCAAGATGAACTGGACGCAGTTGTTGGCCGCTCTCGCACCCCAACCTTTGCCGATGCTCCCAATCTGCCTTATATACAGGCATTAGTCAAAGAATCTCTACGGTGGCGCCCAGCGCTCCCATTGGGTGTTCCACACACCACGACAAAGGACGATTGGTACGAAGGCATGTTCATACCCAAGGGGACCATGTGCATGGTGAATCTCTGGCAATGCCATCATGATCCGGCATCCTACGGCCCCGATGCTGCGAGCTTTAATCCGGAGAGGTTTCTCGACGAACACGGTAGGCTCATTCCGGGACCTGTGGAGACGCGCGACGATGGGCACAGTACGTACGGCTTTGGGAGACGGGCCTGTGTCGGGAAACACGCTGCCAATGACTCATTGTTCATCAATATTGCCACGGTGCTCTGGGCTGCTCGGCTCGAATGCGCTCGCGATGAGAACGGGAAGGAGATACCCCCCGATACGGAAACGACTGTCGATTTAGGAACAGTTTTGTAGGTAACATCCCTCTTTTCAGTCCTTCTCTTTTCTTTGAGTCGGACGTCGAGTTTAAACTGGTGGATTTTAGCCAGCCGGTCCCATACAAGTGCAAAATTACGCCTCGGTTCCCTGAGGCACCGTCATTACTCGTGGAAGAACTCGAGTTGCTGAGGGTGTGAGTTCAGGCAGGGCCTTTGCGCTTGGTACATGGTTCCGGAGTCCCCACCAGTAAATTATCGCATCGTTTGTGTTATATAGGGACTCTACGCGGTACAATGGAACACGCGCGCACGTCCTCGGCTGGATGCCTCTGGTAAGCATACCCGACAGTTTCTTTGTCTTGAATGTATGCCCGTTGTAGCATGGCCTTCCCTGCTGTGTAGTTGACATCCGGGCAGTTTGACGCAGTTCACTTCTTTAGAACGATCCCACGCGATAGTGTGCACATATCTGGCTCATTAGCATGGAAGGCTCACGACGTAAATGCGTGGGGCCATAGGCAGAGATATCACATGAAAGTTTCTCGATTCTGTGGTGAAGAGTCACTGAAGACTTGACATGCAAGACAGTCGCTGCTGCCACTGGCAACACTACGGGTTTTGTCCGGTCGCGGAAGCGCGCACCCGGACTCGGACTCGGACCCGGACCAACGCCTCGGGGTTGACAAAAAAATTAGAACGCCCTTTCGGAGGTGTCATCTGTGTACTTCTCACGTATGATATAAAAAGGGCCGCTTTGATAGCCCCAAATACTAGCGTTTTCTCGCCCTTCGCTATCCTCCCCGGATTTCCTTCCCTTTTCGAACGCGCACCCGCGCAGTCCTCAGGCCGCCTTATACGTGCACCGGGCTGCTGTCATCTGGACATTCACTGGCATGTAGTACAGTGACTGCAGGTTTATGCAGATCATATGATGCAGTTGGATGTTAACAGCCGGCGCTCCTGCATCACGGCATATTATGCCTTGTGTGTTTAATTTCCACCTCCAGTTCATTGATGTGACATCGTTTCGAGGTGAAGGCAGAAAATGGATAGTCTCGGTGGTGTATTGAAGCACATGAAGTGAAGTGTGAAGCTTGTGAAGGTCAACGTGTTGCGTCGCGTGTTGATCGTGACGGGTGAGGAAAGGCCAGTGCGCTGAGCGCCCGAGCTTCTTTCGAGTGCCCTAAGCCCTACAAAGCGGCCCGGCCCAGTTTAGCCATTTTAGACCCCTCTTCACTGCCAATTTACAGACCAACCATCATACTCCGGCCAGTATTCATGTACAGCGCATCACGACGGATCCAAGTCCAAGTCCAGAAGCTTGAGTCCTCGGTTGTCCGGGTGTTGCGTGTCCAGGCCGGAAACATGCCGTGGCGAAGGGGCGCATCATCTGACCCCATCTTCGAGTTCAATTGGCGGAAACAATAATCCAAGCTCCCAGTCCCCACCCCCAAACTCTGTTGCAGCATGCCCGATTACCGAGGGTTTCAGGAAAAGTGGGGTGACAAGCGGTAAAATGATCTGATGAGACTATGCTCCACTACATTCTGGGAGCCTTCCTATATGAACGTGGGTTGAAACCGACAGTCTTTCTCACATTTATCAAGCGCAAAGCTGGCAGCGCTCCTCGAGTCCCAGCGGCACTTCAATGGGTTGCTAGCACCCAGGGCCCGGGCCCAGATACTTGCGCGGAGTCATGGCATGATCAGGCGATCGTACATTAAATGCGCATTTCAATCTCCCCGTTCGAACGTGAGGACGTTAGGCCCGCGCGAGGGAAAGGGGAGGAACATTATGACAGGGGCTCGTGTTTGAGCCCCTTTTTTACTCTCAAACAACGAGGACGAGATGCCAGATGGCCGTTAAAAAACAATAGGCATACTTCTGTCGTTTCAAAGTGAACCACCCATGACTCTGGACATTAACGTCGCTGGTGCCATCCATTCTCTCGATTCTCTCTCCCACGTTTCCTTCTCACCGTTCTTGACACCCCGCCTGGGTTTAATTGCGACCTTGGTCGTCATCCTGGTAGCCCGGTATGTGAGAAGCCCATGGCGTAAAGTTCCCCCTGGTCCGAAAGGTCTTCCGATTCTCGGAAATGTCCTTCAACTCCAGAATAAGGACTGGATGTATGATGCAGAGTGCAAACGAAAGTTTGGTTCGTCCATTTCTGTTTTTTATTTGCTGATTCTATGACTCTTCGGATTTACAATACAACTCTCAGAACATATAATGTATTTGAATGCGCTTGGCCAGCCCATGGTTGTTTTACATAGTCTTAAGGCCGCCTCCGAACTCCTCGATCGCCGTGCAAGAATTTACTCTGGTCGCCCTCGTTTCATTGTCACTCAAGACATACTATGTGGAGGTCTGTTCACTGCTCTCATGCCCTACGGTGAACTGTTAGTATGGCCTTTTCTTCTAAATTCGGAATTTATTGTTATACTCGTAGTTGGCGTCGCAGTCGCCGCGCCGCACATGAAGTACTGACAAAGGAAGTAGTTCGCAATTATCACCCAACTTTTTGCAAAGAGGCGATCCTCCTTGCCACAGCAATGCTCCAAAGACCAGACGCCTCGGACAAGCACCTCCAGCGTTCTTCCGCGTCCGCCACCATGTCTATATTATATGACTATCCCACTCTTGAGAACGAACATGACAGGGCCCTTACACAGATCCACACTTTTATCGATCGCACGGCGGCTGCTTCTGTTCCCGGAGCGCATCTAGTCGAGTTGTTCCATTGGATGATTCACATCCCCGCGAGGTAAATACCATATCATCCGTCGTGTGTCTAGTCACCTATCGCAATGGAACGCTAGATTTGCAAAGTGGAAACGTGAAGCAATGGAGCATTTCAAGCAACATTCGGCGATGTTCAATGGTCTTTTAAACACTGTTTCCAAAAATATCGTGAGTTAATCCTTTCCTCATCCACTGAACATTCTCGAGTCGCTGTCATTCCAGGCTAAGGGGTCTGAACGACCAAGTGTGAGTGCGTCACTTATAAAGAATTCAAACCGAAACGGGCTCTCCAATACCGAAATGGCTTGGCTCCTCGGGACTTTGTAGTGCGTTCTTTGGCAGTCGTTGATCACACGAATGTCCACTCAACTACGCCTACAGCACTGCGGGCTCAGAGACAACTGCCACTACGTTGGCCTGGTGGACACGAGCAATGGTTGCTCATCCAGAGATACAGAAACACGCCCAAGATGAACTGGATGCAGTTGTTGGTCGCTCTCGCACCCCAACCTTTGCGGATGCTCCCAATCTGCCTTACATACAGGCATTGGTCAAAGAGTCTTTACGGTGGCGTCCAGTTATCCCATTGGATGTTCCACACACCACAACAGAGGACGATTGGTATGAAGGCATGTTTATACCCAAGGGGACCACGTGCATGGTGAATCTCTGGCATTGCCATCATGACCCGGCATCCTACGGCCCCGATGCTGCAAGCTTTAATCCGAAGAGGTTTCTCGACGAACACGGCAGGCTCATTCCGGGTCCTGTGGAGACGCGCGACGATGGGCACAGCACGTACGGCTTTGGGAGGCGTGCCTGTGTCGGGAAGCACGCTGCCAATGACTCGCTGTTCATCAATATTGCCACGATGCTCTGGGCTGCTCGGCTCGAATGCGCTCGCGATGAGAACGGGAAGGAGATACCTCCAGACACGGAAACAACTGTCGATTTAGGAATGATTTGGTAAGTAACAATCCCCTCTTCTGTCTTTTTCTTTTCTTTGAGTTGGACGTCGAGTTTTAACTGGTGGATTTTAGCCGGCCGGTCCCGTACAAGTGTAAAATTAGGCCTCGATTCCCTGAGGCACCCTCAATACTTATGGAGGAACTTGAGTTGCTGAGGGTGTGAGTTCAGGCAGGCCCTTTTGCGCATGGTACTACATAGTTCCGGAGTGCCCACCAGTAAATTATCGCATTGAATGACTTACATTCGCTTGTGTTATATATTTCTACGCGGTACGAGGGAATATGCGGGCACGGCCTCGGCTAGATGTCTCTGGTAAGCATACCCGACAGCTTCTTTGTCTTGAATGTATGCCCGCCCGTTGTAGCATGGCACGTGATGGTGGCTGGGGTGCACAGCATTTAGCTCGTTAACATGCAATGCTTGATGCAATGCTCACGACACTGATGTGTGGGTACACAGTAGGCAAAGATATCACATGAAAGTTTCTCGATTCTGTGGTGAAGACTTGAGATGCAACACGGTCGCTACTGCCAACACTACCGGTTTCGTCCCCGTCGCGGAACCGCGCACGCGCTCCCGGAAGTCCCAACGCCTCGGGTCCTCGGGATAGTATCTGATCTGCTCGCTTCAGTGTACTTGTAATGTACGATACATAAAAGGAGCCGCTTCGAGGGCCCCCAAATGCCAGCGTTTTCTCCCCCTTCGTTATCCTCCCCAAGATCCTCGGATCATCCTCCCCAGATTTCCTTCCTCTTTCGACCGCGTGCCCCGGTGCCCGCGCGGTCTTCGGGCCGCCTCATACGTGCACCAGGCTGCTGTCATCTGGACTTTCACTGGCATGTAGCACTGCTGTACTTATGTTTGTCCGTACTACCAGTGGCCTACCGCGCTGGGCGCTGCGGGTGATGCCATCATGCCAATACAGTAACTCTTGGGCGCCTGTGTGGCGTCTGGTTCCTCTCAAGTCAGGTCTCAGCTCGGCTCAGGCACGCGTTGTTGATATGTACGTACGTACAAAAGACATGCGCGAGGCTTCAGTATGCCCCTGTTGGTTTTGATAGTTGGGTATATTGTATACGCATGTACTAGCTTACTAGGCCCGCTCAAGGCCCGCGCTGTTCTCCACTACTATGATTCTGGACAATCTCCCCCAGCTTCCAGTTCCCTGCGTTGCTTTGATCACAACCCTGATCATCGTCCTAGCAGTTCGGTATGTACGAAGCCCATGGCGCAAAGTTCCCCCTGGTCCAATGGGTCTACCAATTCTTGGAAATGCTCTTCAACTCCATGATAAGGCTTGGATGTTTGAGAAGGATAGCAAGCAAAAGTTCAGTGCGTCTCTAATACCTTTTTCACCACTCAATAACTGCAGGTTTACGAAGAGAAATCTCAGAGCATATGATGTATTTGAATGCCCTTGGTCAGTCGATTCTCGTCATAAACAACCTGAAGACCGCCTATGAACTTCTCGATCGGCGTGCAAACATCTACTCTGGTCGCCCTCGTTTTATTGTCGCTCATGAAACCTTCTGCGGAGGTCTGCTCATGGTATTCATGCAATGCGGAGACCTGTAGGTATGCCCATTTCTTCTGATAACCCGAAACTCATTGTTTTACTCTTAGTTTGCGTCGTTATCGCCGCGCGAGTCATGAAATGCTATCGAAAGTAGCAGTTCGTGATTATCACCCAATTTTTCGCAAAGAGGCAGTCCTCCTTTCTTGCGCAATTGTTAAAAGTCCAGATGCCTTGGATAAGCACATTGAGCGCGCTTCCGCCTCCGCCGTCATGTCTATGTTATATGACTATCCTACCCTCGAGGACGAACATGACAAGACACTTACAGAGATCCACGCATTCCTCGATCGCATGTCGGCGGCTTCTGCTCCCGGAGCACATCTAGTCGAGTTGTTCCATTGGATGATTCACATCCCCGAGAGGTACATATCTTTATCATCCATCGTGTGTTAAATCACTTATCGGAATGGACCCCCAGGTTTGCAAAGTGGAAACGTGAAGGAATGGAGTATTTCAAGCAACATTCGGCGATGTTCAAAGGTCTTTTAGACACTGTTTCCAAAAATATCGTGAGTTAATCCTTTCCTCATCCACTGAACATTCTCGAGTCGCTGTCCTTCCAGACTAAGGGGTCTGAACGACCAAGTGTGAGTGCGTCACTCATAAAGGATTCAAACCGAAGCGGGCTCTCCAATACCGATATAGCCTGGCTCGTCGGGGCTTTGTAGTGCGTTCTTGGCAGTTGCTGATCACATAAATGTTGTCCACTTAACTACGTTTGCAGCTCCGCGGGTTCAGAGACAACTGCCACTACGTTGGCCTGGTGGACACGTGCAATGATTGCTCATCCAGAGATACAGAAACGTGCCCAAGATGAACTAGATGCAATCGTTGGCCGTTCTCGCACTCCAACCTTTGCGGATGCTCCCACTCTGCCTTACATACAGGCATTGGTTAAAGAATCTCTTCGGTGGCGCCCGGTGCTCCCATTGGGTATTCCACACACCACGACAGTAGACGATTGGTATGAAGGCATGTTCATACCCAAGGGGACTCTTTGCCTGGTTAACCTCTGGCAATGCCACCATGACCCGACATCATATGGCCCTGACGCAGAAAGCTTTAATCCGGAGAGGTTTCTGGACGAGGAGGGTAGGCTCATTCCGGGTCCCGCGGAGACGCGCGACGATGGGCACAGTTCATACGGCTTTGGGAGGCGGCTCTGCGTTGGGAAACACGCGGCGAATGACTCACTGTTCATCAGTATTGCCACGGTGCTCTGGGCCGCTCAGCTCGAACACACTCGTGACGCAAGTGGGAAGGAGGTGCCTCTTGATACGGAAACATATGTCGATACAGGGGTGATTTTGTAGGCCGCCGTCCCTTCACACTATCTCTTTGTTTGGGTGCTGAATTTTGACTGGCGAATTCTAGCAAGCCCCTCCCGTACAAGTGTAAAATCACCCCTCGGTTCCCTGAGGCACCCTCACTGCTCATGGAGGAAATCGAGTTGTCGAAGGCGTGAGGTCAGGCAGGGCCTTTTCGCGCGTTGCGCGCAGCACACGGCTCCGAAGTCCTCAGCAGTGATTATATTACTTGAATGATGGACATTTGCTTGTTGTATATAGTGGTACGAGAGGGGGCATGTGCTCACGGCCTCCAGCTGGATGCCTTTGGTGTGCACACGAGATAGACTCTTTTTCTTGTATGTCCGTTGTAGCATGCGAGTTAAGCGCGAATACTGCGCGAATATGCCATCTCTGTTCTGTACTTGGCATTCGGTGTGGTTCAAACTTCGACGCAAGTCACGCAAATTACCGACTCGGATCTCACCCACGCGATAGTAGCTGGGGGAGTGCACAGTATGTAGCTCGTTAGCACGCAACGCTCACGACTCGGAGGCAGAGATATCACATGAATGTCTCCTTCCTTTAACTTGACCTGCAGCACAGTCGCTGCTCCCGACACTGAAGGCTGATGCAGGCGGCCCAGTAGCACTAGCACAGCAGAAGCCGATGGCATGGACTGCGCATGATGTGAATTCAACTGCCACTGAATTGTGGAGCTTGTGAAGGTCAGCGTGTTGCGTCGTGTCATGAGGCCTGTGAGGTCACCAGTCAGCAGAGGCCTGGTCGCTGGGCGCCCGATTCAAGTGCGCGGTTTATCCCACGCCAGGCTGGAGCTCGGCTTGGCCTAGCACACCCACCCACTAGTAGTTCACTGCTGCCAAACTACGGACAAGCCGTCGTACTCCAGTAAACTGAACGTTACTTCGTTTTGGCTAGCCTGAGTATTCATACCCAGCGCATCACGACGGATTCAAGTTCAAGTCGAGAAGCTCGAAGGCCTGAAGTTCTGGGATGTCCCGATGCTACGTGCCCTGCGCAGAGACTCTGCCGTGGCGAAGGGATGCACCACCTGAGCCCACCTTCGAGTTCAATTGGCGGAAGCATTAATCCAAGATATAGTGACCACTGACCAATTACATGGGAGAGAAACTATCCGGGGCTTATCAACTCCATTTGAGATATAAACACTCTCATCCAAGCTCCCAGCCCCCACCCCCAAACCTTGTTGCAGTATGCCTGATTACCGAGGGGTTCAGGACAAGTGAGGTGAGACAAGCGGTAAAATGTTCTGATAAGATCGTGCCTCAATTCATTCTGGGAGCCTTCCTATCATTCATCAAGCGCAACGCTGGCAGCGCTCCTCGAGTCCCAGCGGCACTTCTATCGGGGCCCGGGCCCAGATACTGGCGCAGTTATGACATGATCACGGGATCGTACATGAAGTGCGCATTTCAATCTCCCCGTTCCAACGTGAGGACGTTAGGCCCGCGGGGGGAACATTATGACAGGGGCTCGGGTTTGACCTCCCTTTTAGGCTGAGGCTAGGCTCGAACAACGAGGACGATGTACCCGTTAAAAAGCAATGGGCATGCTTCTGTCGTTTCAAAGTGAACCACCCATGACTCTGGACATTAACGTCGCCGGTGCCATCCATTCTCTCAATTCTCTCTCCCACAATTCCTTCTCACCGCTTTTGACACCCTGGCTGGGTTTAATTGCGACCTTTGTCGTCATCCTGGTAGCCCAGTATGTGAGAAGCCCATGGCGCAGAGTTCCCCCCGGTCCGAAAGGTCTTCCGATTATCGGAAATGCCCTTCAACTCCAGAATAAGGGCTGGATGTTTGAGAGTGTGTGCAAGCAAAAGTTTGGTTCGTCCAATCCTGTTTTTTTTGCCGACTCTAACTCTTCGGATTTACTCATACAACCCTCAGAACATATCATGTATTTGAATGCGCTTGGCCAGCCCATCATTGTTTTACATAGCCTTAAGGCTGCCTTCGAACTCCTCGATCGGCGTGCAAACATTTACTCTGGTCGCCCTCGTTTCGTTGTCGCTCAAGACATCTTCTGTGGGGGTCTGTTCGCTGCTCTGATGTCTTACGGAGATGTGTTAGTATGACCCTTTCTTCATAAAATTCGTAACCTACCGTTTTACTTGTAGTTGGCGTCGCTTTCGCCGCGCCGCACATGAAATACTCACAAAGGCAGCAGTCCGCGATTATCACCCAGTTATTTGCAAAGAGGCAATACTCCTCGCTGCGGCAATGCTTGAAAACCCAGACGCCTCGGACAAGCACACCCAGCGTTCTTCCGCATCCGCCATCATGTCTATATTATATGACTATCCCACCCTCGAAAATGAACATGATAAGACCCTTACGGAGATCCACGCCTTTATTGATCGTATGTCGGCCGCTGCTGCTCCCGGAGCCTATCTAGTCGAGTTAATCCCTTGGCTGATTCACATTCCGGAGAGGTACGAATCTATATCGTTCATTGTTTGTCTAATCATCTGGAACGATGGAACATTAGATTTGCAAAGTGGAAACGCGAAGGAATGGAACATTTTAGGCAACATTCGGCGATGTTCAATGGTCTTTTAGACACTGTTTCCAGTGATATCGTCAGTTGATACTTTCCTCATGTATCGAGCATTTTCGAATTGCTGTCATTCCAGGCTAAAGGTTCTGAACGACCAAGTGCATGTGCGTCGCTCATGAAGAATTCAAACCGAAGTGGGCTCTCCCATAATGAGATGGCCTGGCTTATTGGGTCTTTGTAGTGCGTTCTTTGGCTGTTTTGATAACACGAAGGTTGTCCACTTAACCACATCTGCAGCGCCGCAGCCGCAGAAACAACTTCCACTACGTTGGCCTGGTGGACACGTGCAATGGTCGCTTATCCAGAGATACAGAAGCGTGCACAAGATCAACTAGATGCCGTCGTTGGCCACTCTCGTACTCCAACCTTTGCAGATGCTCCCAATCTGCCTTACATACAGGCATTGGTCAAAGAATCCCTTCGGTGGCGCCCGGCAATCCCACTGAATCTCCCACACACCACGACAGAGGACGATTGGTATGAAGGCATGTTCATACCCAAGGGGACTCTTTGCCTGGTTAACCTCTGGCAATGCCACCGTGACCCGGCGTCGTATGGCCCTGATGCAGCAAGCTTCAATCCGGAGAGGTTTCTGGATGAGCACGGTAGGCTCATTCCGGGTCCCGTGGAGACACGCGATGATGGACACAGTGCGTACGGCTTCGGGAGGCGTGCCTGTGCCGGGAAGTACGTGGCCAATGACTCGTTGTTCATTTATATTGCCATGGTGCTCTGGGCTGCTCGGCTCGAACACGCTCGTGATGAAAACGGGAAGGAGATACCTCTCGATACGGAAACACCTGTCGATACAGGAGTAGTTTTGTAAGTAACAATCCCCTTTTCCCGTCTTTCCTTTCTCTTTGAGCCGGACGTCGAGCTTTAACTGGTGGATTTTAGCCAGCCGCTCCCGTATAAGTGTAAAATCACCCCTCGGTTCCCTGAGGCACCCTCAATACTCTCCGAGGAGGTCGAGTTGCTGAAGGCGTGAGGCTATACAGCCCTCACTGTATTATTTATAAGGCTCGACCTCAAAGACTTAGTACTTAGGATTTAGGGACACATGCTGTCTCCATTACACTGATAGATGTTGATCTCTACAGTGACGGGTGTTCGCTGGTACTAGTATTCTCGAGCCATTCCTCCCCATTAATTAATTGCCGATGGAGCCAGTGCGGCATTTGAGCACATTCCGCATCAATCGAGCGTGAATTCACCGCTGTAGAAATCCCTTCTTCGGTATCAACTGCGTCAAAGTAGCATAAGACGAAACAGGCGTGGAGTTCGGGACAAATCATCCGGTACTTACAGATGATCTGATAGTCATTGCCAGGAGGGGCTGCTGGATACACTACCCAAATTGTCGTATCACGAATAGGCCAATTCTCTTGCAATGTGCCTATCATACTCAGCATCAGCCCCCAATCGAGGCATAACCCAGATGCCACGACACTCACATGAATAATGAGGAGTCGTTAAATATAGGTATCCGAGCACGCCAAGTAAAAGAATCGGGTCGTCGTTGGAGATGTTCCTGCAATATCCGCCGTCAAATACCTACCATGGTTTCCCGCTCGGTTTCGGCACATACCAAGAAATAATGGCCCCATTTCCGCCCTGATATGTCTCTCCAGGTTGGGGGTTTGTGAACACTACGTCGAGGGCAAGGGCACATCGGGAAAATATCGAAAAAACTTACTGGGCTTAGCTTACTTATTTTATGGATAAGCCTACTAAGCATATTAAGTTGCTCTTATTTTACTTGACAAACTTACATAGAATAAATGTAAGCACAGTAAATATGGTAAGACAAAAGATAAGGATTCTAAGCAAACAGAAGTTTTAACAAGTACACTAAGCCAGTTAATGAATGTTACAGCAAATATAGTAAGACATAAGATAAGCATTCTAAGAAAAAAAGTTCCATAAGGAATGGCAAGTACACTAAGCCAGTAAAAGGATGTAAGCATTATTTGACCAGATTTAAAATTTAATTTAATTGACACAGCTAGAAATTTTGGAAATGTTCAAATAACTCAGAAACTGCTGATTATATTGCTTAATGTTGGCAGAGAACCCTCTATCTTTTTGTCTTATCTGTTAGTACAAATATTTTCATAATTTTATCTATTTTATTTCCAGAGATATAGTTATATTTGGCTTAGCTGGCAACACTGGTGAGCATGAGAAACTCGGGCCACACCGGTGTGTCCATTCCAATCTCAAAAAAAAAATTCTAAGTTGCAAAGTTGCTGAAGTCGCCAACCAACTTCAATGTCATGTGCGATAATCTAACTGGCACGTGTTCAATGTTGAATGTTGAACTTTTGTTCGACTTCGCCTCCAAAACTCCTCTCCCCCACTCACAATGCCTTCACCCAGCTTTGCCCAGTCTTTGCCCTTGCCCTCCCTGTCCGCACGCCTTCACCACTGCCCTACCCCTGTCCACACGCCAACACAGACGCCCACTTGACACCCCTATGCCATCCCACGTCCTCGATGTCTTCACCCACGCCCATGCACCCACCTTCTGAAGAGGGCTGGGTTAGGTATGTCTCTGCTCTGTAGGCTATGGATGCCCACGCCCACGCCCATGCCGGACTGCCATCGTGCACACAGATGCTCAACAACATCCTTGCTCACGATGCCGACACCTTCATCCACATGCAGACATCATGTGTGTTTGCCCTGGGACAACACACCCCTGTAGAGGGGCTCTTTAGGTAAGTGTTATCCCCACTAGCTGTTACCTTGTGTTTGCTCACGGCTTTCTTTCCCCCCCTTGTGGCCCACATGCACACCAATGTGCACACTGGACATGCATCCGTGTGCCTTCACACTCGCTGGATGCCCACCCGGACGTGTCGGTGCTGGAGCCCTCCTCGTTCATGCACACATTAGGGGCACGCGTGCACGCTAGGGGCACGAGCACGTGTTGTGGGCACGTGTTCACGCTAGGGGCACACAGGTGTGTTGTGGGCATGTGTTGTAAGTGTGTGGAACACGTACTCAGTCTCCGAAGGTAAAGACTGTATTAATATGGATCTACCTGTAAGTGTGTGGAACGCATACTGAACAGGAGATAAGTATGATGTAATCAACTGACTAAGCAAGAGATAACTGACCTCAGTCTCCGAAGGTAAAGACTGAGGTATGGGGGAACGAACGGGGGGTTCTTATATACAGTATGGCTACTAGTAAGGAATGTTAGATGTCCATGATCGAATGTAAAATAAATTGAGTTGGGTATATTAGAGCGTACAGGGACGCATGCTAAGTGTTGGGCTAGCGTGGGTCTTGCCAGCCCGATCTGGTAGTGTGGCGCCATGTGGTGGCTGCGCTTCCAACACGCCCCCTCAGTCCAAGCAGCGTAAGCCCATCGCTTTTGAGAAGTGTTTGTGCTTATTGCAGACAAGTCCTTTGGTCAGAACATCCGCAGTTTGCTTGTCGGTCGGGGTGTACTCAAGACAAATCTCCTCGCCCTCGACTTTGTGCCTCAAAAAGTGGTGTCGCACTTCAATGTGCTTGGTGCGGTCATGGAACTCGGAGTTGTGCGCGATTGCAATTGCGGACTGGTTGTCGACATGGAGTACAGTTGGTGAGTCGAGATCCAAGCCCAGTTTGATGAGTAATCGTCTTAACCAGACGACTTCTTTTGTAGTGTGCATGGCCGCGATGTATTCAGCTTCAGTGCTCGAGAGAGCGACTGAAGTCTGCTTATTTGAGCTCCAGTGTTAAGCCCACAGCGGGGCTTCGTGCACAACTGACGGTTTAGGAAAGTGTGCGGCCCGAAGCGTGCCGAGGCATGTGTTCAGACTCCTGAGATGTGTGTTGATTGGTATAGCCCAATCACTAAGCTTCGAAGGCAAAGGTCCGCCTTTAAGGACCTTTGAAGTGTAGATGAAGAGTAGAAGAGGGCCGCACAGTGAACAGGAGTTTAGACAAGAAGCTGCAATTGTAGCAAAGTCGAGCTTAAGGCTCAATTGTCCGTACGAGATCGTATATATACAGGTTCGAATTGTGTATGACTAATAGTCCTATAACCGATTGGTAAGTCAGTTTATCAGTCCATCAGTCATGCTCAGTCATCGTATAGTACAATTGTCAGCATGATGCGTGTATCAATCAGCCTAGGAATCAGCCCAGCCAGGGTCATCAGTCAGCGGTATAGTAAGAGCCTCAGTCAGCCAGCCCAGTCGAGGAGCCACACATGTATTGTATATGAGTCATGGGATCACGTGATCCCAGCCAGTCCGTCGGTCTGTAAAACACCTCACCTCTCTCTGTACCAGAGGTGGAGCTTATCACCACCCTCCCCTCAAAGTAGCGCTTCCACACGCTAGTCAGATCCCTTGTTGTCACCGGGGACATAGTCAGGGTCGGGAGAAGGGGAACGAGGAGTGTAAGAAGGGCCAGCATTTTCGAACTCCTCGAGGACGACTTGGGTGATCGCTTGGTGCATGGCGATCCCGGCGCTGCTAAGTTCTCCCTTGCAGAGATCGTCGCACCCCGCGTTGTTATGGTCATATTCTATCTCTTGCTCTTCCAGCGTGAGGTAACGGGCATGGCATTGGCGAGTAAGGTAGTGGCCATTGGCATGGCGGCGGCGTCCCCCATAAGGGCATGTGTTCGGCATCTGGTTCCGGAAGAACCTATGATGGCGGGGAACTCGGCACCAACCCGATGCCGCAACTGAGCAGAGGTGGTGGGGGTTTTCACAGTGGGTAGAAAGGTGGTCGTACCACGGGCAGTAGGAGCAGTGCTTGCACTCCTCGAACTCGTCCTGGGCCAGGGCGTCATCGGTGGCGTTCTCACTATTCCAGGAGACTCTGCTGCCCACTCCTCCTCGTAGTCTGGAATCGGGTTGCATTACGATATTGGTGTGGTAGGGTGTGGTACTGCGTCTGATGTGTTGGTGTCGCCATGCCAGTTCACCCCTCTGATCATCCTCGTCCACTAAGTCCAAGAGTTGCTCTCGTGCATTGGCTCGAATGAGCCTCTGGCGGACTGCTTTGACTCGGCCCTCATGGGCGAGCTGGTACATACCGAACTCGGCCCTCCTCTTCTGTGTGTAAGCTTCTAAGGCTTGGACTTCCTGAAGGCAAAAGGCCAGTTTGCATTTGTCGGCCTCGAGATTGCGGAGGCGAATGATGTCCGCCTTCACCCCGTAATCCCCCAGATCTTCAATCGCTCTCTCCAATGGTCCTCCGATCATTCTCTCCTCAGAGAGTAATGCAAAATGTCGATCATCGCGGTAGTTCGCCGGTGCCGCCCACGACGCTGGTGCAGCCTCTAGGGCCTCTGTGTAGACCGGTCTTCCTGCTCCCATAGTCCCGTAAATGGTGGGCTCCCCGGTGATGTTATCCATTCGGAAACATATGTATCTTGCCGCCACTTTGACCCTTGGATCGGCTTCGGTGGCAGGAACGTCAATTTTTGTGTGATGAATCTCTGGATCGAATCGGATCCAATCATCACCGGGGTGAGTTTGCACCAGGTTGTCGATGTCGACCTCGATGGTGTAATGGGAAGGGAAGCTTTGCATAGATGTGGCAGGGGACGAACTTGGTGTCGTGCTTGACACTGAAGACAAGGGGGTGGCTGCACGGTGGATTTCATTAGTCTCGGGGTCCAGTACCAGAGGGTGGTCAACCCCTTCCTGTCGCTCCAGCATGAGTTGGGCTGCCACTAGGCCACTCGGGGAGTAGAAGAGTCTTTCCCTCGCGAAGCTGCTGAGTCCACGGACGAGGTTTCGCGGATCTTCTGGGTTGTCTTGGGGAAGTGTGTTGGTATGCGGGGGAATGGGTAAGGGTTCGGGACTGGGGACCCGGCTGGGTCCATGTACACTGTAGAGTGAAGGCAAGAGGCGTAGGTAATCTTCTAGCTCCAAGCTAGGGGGTGTATCAGTTGGTGGTGCGTAGTCGGGTTCCTCTGGGAAGGCGGGTGGTGGTTCGTTGGTCGGATGAAGTTCGGCCTCCAAGATAGCCACCTCTTCTGTGTTGACCGCCAGCATGGCGTTGCAGGTGGCAGGTGACAGAGAGCTGTAGTTTGAAGACATGAGAGATAAGTTTTCAAACTGAGTACAGAGGAGAGAGATGTTGGGGAGTGGTGAAGAAGCCATAGTCAAATCTTGGGGGCTTATAACTATTCTCCGAATGGCCTTTGGGTTCTTATCGTGGAACTCCTTTACTTTTGCAGCGGCGTTACCTAGATTCCTCTTTGGTTCCCAGGAATCATGTGCCTCAGAGAATCCCTTCCATTTGACGAGATATTGTAGTGTCTTTGTCTTTCCTGTTCGCCTCGAGGCCAGCACGTTTTCCACTTCCCACTCCTCGTGTCCTTCGATCAGGTCAGGAGGGGCCTCGGGGAAGTTGGGTCCGTGTACTTCCGTTTCCTTGTATGGGTGGAGGACAGCCACGTGGAATGCGTTGTGGATTTTCCATGTGGCTGGGAGATCCAGTCGATATGTTACGGTGCTGAGTACTTCCGTCACTTTGAAGGGTCCAAAGTGTTTGGCCCTTAATTTCATTGTGGGGTGTGTCGTTCGGAGATGGGTTCCTTCTAACCAGACCTTCTGATCCACGCGGTATTGTTGGAAATGGGGGTCTTTTGTCCAGAGGGATTGCGCCTTGCTGATGGCTTCTTGGGCGCTTTTCCTGGCTTCTAGAAGCTGGGACTTTCTTTCTTCGATTGCGGGTACATTCCCGATGCGTGTGGGTTGATGGGTGCGAGGAATAAATCCCATCCATAATTCGTACAGGGGTTTCTTTGTGGTCGACGAAGGACGGGAATTTATCATGTATTGTGCGACCTTGAGCCAGTCTGCCCAGTTGTCTTGTTGGTGATTGCAAAAGATCCTCAGGATGGTTTCTACCGTCTGATTCGTTCTTTCCGATTGCCCGTCTGTTTGAGGGTGATAGGCCGAACTCATGTTCTGCTTGATTTCGAGTTGGGCGCAAAGTTCCTTGAAGAATTGCAAGGTAAACCGCGTGTCTCTGTCCGAGACAATTCTTTTAGGAATTCCAGTGTAGGGAAACGTGTGGTCCCTGAAGAGCCTCGCAACCTCTTCACTCCCCATGTCTTCTCTACACGGGATTAGAATTACGGCCTTTGTACAGTCATGATCGGTGATGGTGAGGATTGTATCACAGCTGCGTGATTTGGGTAGTTTTGTGATGAAATCAACTGTGATAGTGGCGAAGGGTGTTGTGTCTTCACCAGGACCGATCAGCGCAATGGGGGGTACGTTGCGGTGTGTGATTGTTTTTACCGCCTGGCAGGTGGCGCACCCTTTGACGTAATCTTCCACATCTTTATGGATCGTGGGCCACCAGTAATCTCGTTTTAGCATCAAGTAGGTTTTCCAAACTCCGGGGTGTCCCGATGTCAGAGTATCATGATACTCCTGGAGGAACGTGCATCGGAGTTGTGTATCCTCAGGGATCACTAACGATCCTGCCTTCCACCAGACCTTCCATTCGTCTTGGTAGATACCGTGTTTCTTCTTCCAAGTTTGGCATAATTTGTTGTTTGCCTTCTGTAGGCGGTGAACTTGTTGCTCCAGGATGGAGATCTCTATTGCTCTGGCGAAGAGCTCATCGGGAAGGGCTGTAGTCTCTTCGTTGTCCGCTGATCTGTCATTATGGTCTGGACATCGGGATAGGGGGTCTGCTTGGTTTTGCTTGCCCGGGAGGTGGACTAATTCGAAGTCGAAATCTGCCAGGAATGCAATATAACGGGCCACTCGTCTATTCAGTTTTTGCAGATGTCGGTAGTAGCGGAGGTTGTTGTGGTCCGTATAGATTGTCAGTTTATGAGGTGATCCCATCACCAGATGTCGGACGCGTTTGAGACCTTCAATGATGGCTAGAAACTCTCGGTCTCCGATAGAGTAATTTCTTTCTGCTGCGTTTAGTGCTTTTGAATGATAGGCCACTGCTCGTCTTTTGTTATTGTCATCTCTTTGATAGAGGATGCTGCCGAGTGCGAATGCTGAGGCATCGACTTCAAGTTCGTACGGTTTTGCTGGGTTCAGGTGCCAGAGGACTGGCTCGGTGGTTACTCGTGTGATGAGTTCATCCAACGCTTTTGTGCACTTCTCGGTCCAGATGAAGGGGGTCCCCTTTTTTGTGAGGTCGTGCAGAGGTCGGGCTATAGATGCAAACCCTTGGATAAAGGGTCGCTGGTAGCCTAATACGCCTAGGGTCTTCCTTACTTCTTCTACGGACTTGAGAGTTCTGGGCCATTCTGATATTCCTTTTACTTTGGCGGGGTCGATATGTACTCGTCTGCCTCCTACAAGCCATCCGAGGATTTCCATTTCGTCCTTTTCGAATTGACACTTCTTTGGCTTCAGGAAGTAAGAACATTCTTCCATTTTGTCGAGAAAGTCGTGGACGATTTGTTTATGTAGTTGACAGCCTTCTTTGTTGTTGGCCGTGGCTACCCACCAATCGTCCATGTAATTTCCCAGGTTTTCGGGATATTTTTGGAGTAGCGGGCGGAAATCTCGATGCATGGTTTGTTGGAAGAAAGGGGGTGCATTTGTGAGCTCGAAGTACATGACTCGAGGAACATAGGTGCCTTGGGGAGTTTTGAACACTGCTTTGGTTTGGTCTTCCTCGGCAATGCGTATGTTATTATATCCCCAACGAATGTCGAACTTTGAGAACAGCAGTTTGCCATGAAGCCTTTCTAGTGCGGACTGGATGTTGGGCAAGGGGTTGTTGTCCCGGACTGTGTACTTGTTTAGTTGTCGGTAGTCCATGATAATTCTTTTCTCTGAGCTGTCTTTCTTGTTGATGAAGTAGACAGGTGCTGTGTAGGGGGAAGGTCCTTCGTAGATTTGCCCAAGTTCTTCTTCTTCGAGAATCCATTTTTCTAGGAGCTCTCGTTTGTCTTTGGACAGGGGGTATACTTTGCAGTTCAGCTCCTTCGGTGCGTCTGGGGTTAACTTGATAGTCATATCTTCGGATCGTGCCGGTGGGAAGCGTTGTGCTTCCTCTTCCGAGAAGACCTTTTGATGTCTTCGGTATTCCTTTGTGATAAGCTCCGCCTCTGGTACGGCGAGAGGTGAGGTGTTTTACGGACCGACGGACTGGCTGGGATCACGTGATCCCATGACTCCTGTACGATACACGCGTGGCTCATCGACTGGACTGGATGACTGAGACTCTTACTGTACCGCTGACTGATGACTGACTGATGGATGACTCACAAGCGCATCATGCTTACTGTACGATAGGATGCATGACTGATCCCTTACAAACCGGCTTAGCAACCGGTTCTAAAGACTATTAGTCATACTAGGTTCGACCCTGTATATATACGACCCAGTACGAACAGTTGAGCCTTAAGCTCGACTTTGCTTTGCAATCGCAGCCTCTTGTACACTCCTGTCTACTGCGCGGCCCCTCTCTACTCTTCCATCTACCTTTGAAGGTCCTTAAAGGCGGACCTTTGCCTTCGAAGCTTAGTGATTGGGCTATACCAATCAACGCGCATCTCAGGAGTCTGAACACGTGCTCCGGCACGCTTCGGGCCGCACACTTTCCTAAACCGTCAGGTGTGCACGAAGCCCCGCTGCGGGCTTAACACTTTGGGATGGTGTCGATGGTAAGGTGGATTTTATCCTTATCCGCCTTTTGGGCCCATTCTTGTGTGATGTTGGTTCGTCGCACGTAGATGGCTTCGTCTTCTTTGGGTTTCCCTAGTTGTTTGATTGCCTCTCTTTGCATAAAGAAGATGTCTTCTTGGCGACATGCATGTACCGGCTGCTTTGGAGCTGTACCGAGTCTCCTGAGACCTTCCCCGTTTCCAATTGATTTTTGGATTGAAGTCGTAGAGGAAGGGATATCCTAGGATGATGCGGTCCTTTCCTAGGCTCGTGATGTAAAATCTCTGGAGCATGTGTTTCTCTCCTTTGACGATGTGTAACCAGCAATAGTGGGTGATCTTTCCTTGCTTGTTTTCCGTGCTGTCCACGTTGTGGACCGTGACAGGTCTGGCCAGTTCCTTGCATCCTATCCCAAGTCATTTCCAGGTGTCCTCATCGATGAAATTGTTGGTTGCACCGCTGTCTATGAGTGCGGATTCGTCGGCCTTGGATTGCGAAGTGCGAAAAGAAACTTTCATATTTAGAGTCGATAGTTTCCTAATGTACATTGTGTCTTGCAATCCTGTTGCTCTCAGCCAGACTGTCGGCTTCGAGCATCCTAAAAATCCGCCTTTGCCGATAGTTCCTCATACAGATTTTCTCTGTCTTCGATCGTCATTCCTCGAATGTATTGGAGGACATCCTTTTTGGTGTAGGAGGGAGGTGCGGTGGTTGTGGTTTCAGCCTCGCTGTGCTGTTCCTCTTCCTCGTCTTCATTGATCACCGCCGCTCGGACTTTGGGCTTTTCTTTGGTGTATTGCCCTTGGGAGCTGCGGGGTCGATCCGGGGTTTTTCCTTTGCCTTTGTCGGGGCAGGCTCTGGACATATGTCCCAATTTGCGGCATCGGAAGCACCTTCCTTCCTTCATGAGCTTGGTACATTCTTTGTCGGTTAGCTTTCCCATGGTGCGGATGGCGTCGATATCCATTGCGTTGGGGTCCTTCTGTCGTTTCGGTGGAGAGGGTTTTTGATAGCTCCTCATTCGATTGGCTCTGGTCAAGATGTGACCAGGTCCTCCTTTGGGTCCAATGTTGTCGTTTAGGTCCTGCCATCTTTGGACTGTCTTCCGGGTTGCATCGTACCATTCTTCCATGGTTGCTGGTAGGGTTTCTCGTTGGCGGATGACACGGTGGAGTCCGACTGGTAGAATGTCCTGGAACAGCTTAATTGTTCCTTCCGTGTCCGGTCCCCATCCTGCTTCCCTGATAAGGCGTTTGAAGAGTGTGATGGAAGAGTCAACTTTGTCCACGTCCAATTCCATTTTTGTAAGATGAGAGTACGCATCTTGTTTCTTAGTGGAATCAGTGAAGGCATCTCTGAATGCTCTTGCGAACCATTCCCAGAGAGCGGGGTCATTTTCTGTGTGTGTCGGGGGATCTCCTGTGGTTGTCCTCCGGCGGGGGGTTGTTGGGGTTGTCCTCCTCCTCCTGGTTGTCCTCCTCCTGGGAGCTGTGGGACTAGTGCTGGTCCGGCTACTTGTGCCGGTTGTACGTGGGCTACGGCGATTGCTGCCATTGCTTTTGTGAGTTGTTCAATGACCGGTGCGTGAGCCTGGTCTGTTGTGGGGATGTCTGGGTCTGAGGCTGGCGAAGTGGTTTTTACTTCGGGTGCTTCATCACTTCCTTGTGTGATTTCTGTGTGGATTCGTTCGAGATCGGGGGCGAGTAGGAACAGTCGGCTTTTGGTTCCTAATCCTTTTGTTTGGAGGTCTTCGATCTTGTCTTCTCTGCTAACTTCGTAGCACTCGTCGATGGTCCAACTGATTTTGTACCAGGTCCCGTTGATATATTCCACAGGGTATGTGTATAACCCTTCTCTGAAGTGATATGCTGATCGTCCTTCAGTTCGTGATTCTAGCCAGAAGGCTCTTCCCTGTATTTCTGTAGGGAGGTCGTCGGTGGTTCTATTTCTGAACCGGATGTCGGGGCTCTTTGAGAGCTTTTGTTTCCTTCCAAGGTCGAGTAGTATGTCAGCCAGGTTGGCTTAAGAAGGAAGCTCGACTTGTGTTAAGCCCGCAGCGGGGCTTCGTGCACAACTGACGGTTTAGGAAAGTGTGCGGCCCGAAGTGTGCCAAGGCACATGTTCAGACTCCTGAGATGTGCGTTGATTGGTATAGCCCAATCACTAAGCTTCGAAGGCAAAGGTCCGCCTTTAAGGACCTTTGAAGTGTAGATGAAGAGTAGAAGAGGGCCGCACAGTGAACAGGAGTTTAGACAAGAAGCTGCAATTGTAGCAAAGTCGAGCTTAAGGCTCAATTGTCCGTACGAGATCGTATATATACAGGTTCGAATTGTGTATGACTAATAGTCCTATAACCGATTGGTAAGTCGGTTTATCAGTCCATCAGTCATGCTCAGTCATCGTATAGTACAATTGTCAGCATGATGCACATATCAATCAGCCTAGGAATCAGCCCAGCCAGGGTCATCAGTCAGCGGTATAGTAAGAGCCACAGTCAGCCAGCCCAGTCGAGGAGCCACGTGTGTATTGTATATGAGTCATGGGATCACATGATCCCAGCCAGTCTGTCGGTCTGTAAAACACCTCACCTCTCTCTGTACCAGAGGTGGAGCTTATCATCCAGCTCACAGCAGTGCCCCCCAACATAAAAACGAAACCGGATGTGGACTTGCAATTGTTCACATCGCTTGCCCAATCAGCGTCAACAAAACCGTGCAAGACAGTCCCACCGGGTGTTCTGCATTGGAAGACGAGCCTCTGGTTGCTCGTGGCTTTGAGGTATCGGAGCACGCATTCAAGAGCGTGCTGGTGGTCTGCTCCGGGGGTAGCAGAGTGTTGCCCTAGGGCAGCCACCGTGTATGCGAGATCGGGGCAAGTCCCCAGCATGGGGTACATCAGCACGCCGATGGCACTTTGGTATGCCTTGATGTCAATCTCGGCAGAGGTGAGTTTGATTAAGTGTTCGTTTGCGAGGGTCGGTGTACTGATAGGGCACGTGTCCGACATTCTGAATCTACCCAGGATCTCCTCAATGTATTTCTGTTGGAAGATGGCAATCCAGCCAGCGTCGTGATCGTGCATGATGTGCATGCCGAGGATCCAGGAGATGTCTCCTAGGTCAGTCATTTTGTAGCTTTCTCTCAGTGCTGCCTTATCCTTGTTGATGCCCTCCAGATCTTTTGATACCATTGTGATGTCATCGATGTAGAGTGCAATGATGGATAGGGTGCCGTGTGTGCGGACAAAGACCGTGTGGTCGGCTTCGGTGTGTTGGTAGCCCATCGTGCCGAGCTTTTCTCTGATTTCTTCATACCAGACTCGGCCACCTTGTTTGGTGCTGTACACCGCCTTAACAAGGTGCAAGACCATGCCGTCAGGAACATCAAAGCTGGGGGGAGGTTCCATGAAGATCTCCTCCTTGAGTTCCCCGTTTAGATAAGCTGACTTAACGTCCATTTGTTGGACTTCTAGGTCGCGCTCGGCAGCGATGGCAAGGATCGTGCATAGGGAAGCGAATTTGGCGACGGGCGCGAATGTTTCGTCGTAGTCGACGCCCTCGATTTGTGTGAAGCCCTGCACGACTATGCGGGCCTTATACTTTTGTATCTTGCCATCAGGGCCTCGCTTGATGCAGAACACCCACTTGCTCCCCACAACCTTTCAACCTTTCGGACGCAGGATGACTTCGTACACGCCCATGTGCTCAAAAGCACGGCGTTCGGCTTCGCATGCGACTTCCCATTCGGCCGCATCAGGGCGTGCCATTGCTTGGGCGTAGGTGCACGGATCGCCAGTGACATCAGCGTGTGCCACTTTGGCCTTCTCGGCATGGCACTTTCGCGTGCTGTACGAGCTGACAGAGTAATGCGGGTCGTTGTCGCGGATCGGCGTGCACGTGGTGCGTTTTGGGCAAGTGCTGGCAAGAGTGGGGACTAGCGACTTAGAGGGTTTCGAGGTGCTGAGTATGCCTTCGATTTCGCTTTCGCTTTCGATTTCTGATGCGCCCCCTGCCTTTCCAGTGTTTCCTGTGTCCACACCTCCTGTGTCTATGTTCTGTGCTTTGGTGGTTTCAGTTTCGACGCCCCCTGCTTCCACATCAATCGTCTCGGTGTTGTTGGGTTCGATGACAATGCATTCAAACGAAGTTTGAGGGGTGGCACCCCCTTCATCGAATATGATGTCGCGAGACTCAAGGAAGTGACGGGTCGGGCGATGGACGAGGCGATACGCCTTGCAGTTCCGGGCGTGGCCCAGGAACGTGCATACCAATGATTTGGCAGCGAGTTTACCTCGATGCGCATCCGGGATGTGTACGAACACGCGGGATCCGAAGACGCGCAGCCTGGAGACGTCTGGCTTGTTGCCGCTCCAGGCTTCTTCTGGGGTGATATCCCCAAGGGCACGGGTGGGTACGACATTATGGAGGAGGGCCGTGTATTCGAGCACGTTGTACCAATATGACTCGGGGAGTTTAGCATCGATTAACATCGCTCGGACCTTGTCAAGTAAGGTCCTGTTCATGCGCTCAGCTATGCCGTTATGTTGTGGCGTGTCTGGTGTCGTGAGCTCTTGCTGAATCCCCTTCTCTTCTAGGTATTTGCCCAGGTCCCCCCCCCATGTATTCACCCCCTCTGTCACTGCGCAGGATGTGTAGGCATTGCCCCGTTTCGACTTCAGTGCGTGCAATGAATGCCTTCAAGTGGCGTGCGACCTCGGATTTTTTGTGCAAACCCACGACAAATACTTTGCGGGATTTGTCATCCATGAAGGTCACGAAGTACTCGAAGCCGCAGTGCGAGCATGTGCCCATCTTTCCACAGACATCGGAGAAGACACGGCCTAGGACTACATCGGCACGTGTTTCTGTGGCCTTGTGGATCTCGTCACGTGTTTGCTTGCCCTGGAGGCAGGGCTCACAAGGGGTGGTACGTGTCGCATTGCCGGTAATTTCCATCCCTTTTACCATGCCTTTTCTGACCATTTGCACAACGGTGTCAGTGCTTAGGTGGGCAAGACGGCGGTGCCAGGTCGCGGTGTTGGCCTTGGAAGTTGTGCTGTGTGTGATGAGGGCGCTTTTGGCTGCAACTGGAAGATCGTTGCCCTCAGCTGGGAAGGCTTCGACGTGTGCAATATGGGCCGTTTCGGAGACGACCATTCACATATCCATGATGTAAAGCTTGCACTGTAGCTGCCCACTACAGGTGAGTTTTCCGGCTTGGGTGTATAGCTGACACCCTTCCCCAGTGAACTGGACATCGGCGCCGTGTTGGGTAAGGTGAGCGACCGATAGGAGGTTGCTATTTAGCTCAGGGACGAACAAGACATCTTGAAGAACTGCATGGCTCCAGCGGCCGTTTGCTCGCATGCAGACTGGAATGCAGCCAACACCTGTAGCGGGGATAGCACTGTTGTCACCTAGGGTGACTCGGATCGGGCGTGCGAGGGTGGTGAATGAATAAAACCACTTGCAGTTGCAACTCATGGATCGAGATGTGCCCGAGTCGACGATCCAGCGCTGGCTGGCCTGTGCAGAGCGCGCTCCGAGGGCGAAGGCTTTGTTATCGCACGGAATTGGCTCAGCTGTGAACGCAGTGAAGACATGCACCACATCGTCACTTGGATCAGCGACGGCGACTTTTGCGGATGCTGCTGGCTTAGCAGGTGCCGCTGTGGTCCCTTTCGACTGGGCTGCTTCTTCTTTCTCGTGCTTGAGCTTCCGGCACTCTGATGCTTCGTGGCCGCGAATCTTGCAGTGAGTACATTTCTTCTTTTTGTCCCCTGGCTTATCATCTCTTCTCCCTCTTCCCTTCTTAGCGATTTTCGCAAAGAATGCTGTTGCACTGGTGCCTGACTCGTGTATGCATTGCTGTTCGTCGAGGATGATCTGGGAAGTGACATGCTCTGTAGTCATGTCAGAGGGTTTGGTGTTGGATAGGATCTTCTTCAGGGTATTCATTGAGGAGGGGAGGGACAAAATGATGGCAAACGCAATGAGTTTGTCGTCCAGTGTAAGTCCGAGGGCCGAGATGGTGCCTGCCGCGCGCACTAGGGAGTTGATTTGAGGTTGTAGGGGTTTGCTATCGGAGAGCGTGCCCCGGAACACCTCATCTATCAGGTGAATGATTCGTTGTTCACCCTTCCCTTCATAGCAGACTGATAGCTTCTCCCAGTGTGTTTTAGCGGATGTACTGGTGGCAACAGTACTCAGGGGCTCATCCTTCAATGTCAGGATGATTTGAGCGTGTGCCTCCCGATCCTTTTTCGCCCAATTTGACTTCTCGTCGGCTGTGGCAGAGGAATCAGGCTGTGCAATGGTGCCTGTGACTATATCCCAGAGGTCCTGGAGTTCGAGGACTGCTTGGGTTCTGATCTTCCAGAACACATAGTTGCTCCCATCATTTTCAAGATGGGGGAGATCATATAAGCGAAGGGAACCCTTGGAAGTAGTGGTACTGGAGGTGGTGGTCGCGGCTCCAGCAGTGGAAGTGTTTCTGCCTTGTGACAGGGACACAGTGCTTGCAGTACTCATTTCTAGGGTGTGTGGTGCTTAGTAAGTCTGGCAGTTGATAAATGGAGTTATTTAGAGACGGGCAGGTCTCATAATCTGTAAGCATGTGGAACATGTACTCAGTCTCCGAAGGTAAAGACTGTATTAATATGGATCTACCTGTAAGTGTGTGGAACGCGTACTGAACAGGAGATAAGTATGATGTAATCAACTGACTAAGCGAGAGATAACTGACCTCAGTCTCCGAAGGTAAAGACTGAGGTATGGGGGAACGAACGGGGGGTTCTTATATACAGTATGGCTACTAGTAAGGAATGTTAGATGTCCATGATCGAATGTAAAATAAATTGAGTCGGGTATATTAGAGCGTACAGGGACGTGTGCTAAGTGTCGGGCTAGTGTGGGTCTTGCCAGCCCGATCCGGTAGTGTGGCGCCATGCGGTGGCTGCACTTCCAACATGTGTGCACACTAGGGGCACACAGGCGCATTGGGGGTGTTACCGTCCCCTCGGCCCTGGGACTTCCCCCCTTCGATCGACGGGGATATCAGCCGCGCGGATGACCCGATGGAGTTGGATGACCCCGAGTAGTGGTAAGATCGGACTAGTGCTATTAGTATACGCCTCACCTGATGTGGATGGACTACATGAGTCGCCTTGTGACTCAGCCCCTATGTACGTGACTCGCAGCCCCGTATCCTCATGCCCCGTGCCCTGTGCCCAGTATTCCGTACCCTGTACCCTGTAGTAGTATAAGTACGACTCGTTAGTGACTCTAGGTCGCTAAGTTGAGTCTCCTGTCCGTCTTACGACGGCAATAGCATCTACTCTCTACTCCTAGCCAGAAGGCGGCCGCTAAGAGCCTTATCACTACCACTCCGAGTCTACTCGTTATCGTCGCGTAAGCAGCGGTGACATTAGACTCAACTTTCTTATCATCACGGAGGCCCCACCCAAGGAATACCTCACGGACTTTGGGGACGACGACAAACCACCAAAGAACGCACACCTACGCCGAATCGACAAAGGAGTCATCCCCGGATACGACGGGATAGCAATACTATATCACCCCGACACAACCAAGAAGGCACAGGACTGTATAGACGGAACCCACGTCTGGATACACAACGAGAAAGGAGTCCTCACCCAAGTCTACCTCGAGGAAGACGGAGATAAATTCAAACTAGTGCGAGGACCCAGAAGACCCGACATCGAGGCCCACAACGAGCTAAACGCACAAGAAAGACGCAGACGCAGACGCGAAGGAGGAACATTCCTACCCATCCCCCTTGACTCCGACTCAGACGCCGAAGACAACACCCGGCCACCGTCCCCTGTCTCCACAGACCAACAACCCAACTCGCCCACCACTGACGAAGAACCCACAGAGGACCACACCAACACCGTCATCAGAAACTCCCCACTCATTGACACTCGACCATTCGCTTCACTAATACACGAGTACACCATGGCGACCACCACAGCAACCACCACTACCGCCACCACAACCACCAAACCCAAGATAGTAGCCTCTGTGCAAAAGAAGCTAGACACGGCAATGAAGCGACAACCAAGTAACAACCCCGGCGGAGGAGGAGGAAGCAACCCCGGAGGAGGAGGAAGCAACCCCGGAGGAGGAGGAGGCAACCCCGGGGGAGGAGGGGGCAACCCCGGAGGAAACCCCGGAGCCCCCAACCCACCGGCCGCGCCACCAATGCCCCCGGCGAACCAAGACGCCCGCCTCATGGGAAGCGCCCCCACGGAGTTTGACGGAGACCGAGCGAAAGCGGACCAATTCATAAACGAACTTCGACACTACTTCCGCGTAAACGCCACAGTCCCCGGCCTCCAATCCTGGATCCGCCGCGTAGCAATAGCACTGACATTCATCAAAGGCCCAACCGTGGACGAATGGGCCCTCAACCAAGGAGACTGGGTAGACCAATTGGACCCACTCATTGAAGACGTCCCTGACGTTTGGATACACTTCCTGAACCAGTTCCGGAACCAGTTCCAAGACACCCAAGCCGAAGAGCGAGCACGCCTTCAAATCGAAAATATGAAGATGAAATGGCCCGAAGTCGACCAGTACATCCAGGACTTCGAAAGAGTCGCCCGAAAGGCCGAATACCCGCTCACAGCACCCGCAACCGTCAGGTACTTCTTGAAAGGACTAACCAAGTCCATCGTCAACGACATAGTCAAACCCCCCAAGGTCAATACCTATGCAGAAATCAAACAGCGAGCGATCGACAGCGTGGCGTCCCAGCTCCTCATCTACGAGATGTTCAAGCAGGACAAAGGCACCACGAACCGACCACCATCTTCGAGGTGGAATCGATTCGCACAGCCCAACCCCACCAACCAACAAACCAGCCGTCCCAACATCAGAGGGTATAACTCCACCAACGCCCCCCGCCACCTGAATAACGCCCCCGTTCCAATGGACGTCGATGCAGACCGAGCACGCGCCAACCGGAACAACAACTGGAGGAACCGAAACCCCCAGGGAAGGACGGTCCAAATGCAAGACGAACAAGGAAACGTCTACCAGGTAAACATCGCCCAAACCCAACCAACTGACAGAAACCCCCGCGGCGCTGACCGAGCCCCCCGCGGCGCCTGCTACGAATGCAACCAAGTCGGACACTTCGCGCGCAACTGCCCCAACCGGAAGAAGAAACCGCGCGTAGCCACGGCACAACTGGTCGATTGGATGTCAGACACCACGACCACTAACGAGAACCCAGTAGACAAAATAGCCACCAGACTGGCAGCTATGTCCACTGACCAACGAGACCAAGTAGCGGCGCATTTCGGAGGAGGAATAGTAGCAACTGAGGAAGAGGGTTTTCAGGACGCCTAACCAGTTCGGCCTTGGTTAGAGCATTAAGTACAAGGAGCGTGTATCTATCGAACCGTCGATCAATGACAATTCGCGTATATCTAAACTCCTTGTTCAAGAGGGCCGAAACCTCTGCATTACTAGACTCCGGCGCCACGGAGAACTTCATCAACCCAAACTACGCAAGAGAACTCAAGCTACCGATTGAAGAACTAACAGAACCCCGCAAGGTGTTCAACGTAGATGGGACACAGAATCGCCACGGACAAATTACCCACTATAACGACCTAGACGTACGAACGGGCGACCAAACGCGCACCATGCGCTTCTTCCTCACCAACCTAGGCGAGCAAAAAGTGATCCTAGGCTACCCATGGTTCGCCGCGGTCCAACCAGTCATCGACTGGGCCAAAGGATGGATCGCCTATGAACAACTACCCGTCGTCATCAAAGCCAGAATCAAACGAACCACGGCGAAGATCCACACCGCCACAGCAACAGACCGGCAAACACTAGCTTCAAAGCTAGCTGAAAAACACGCGGTCCAACCCTCACCAATCCCAAAGGAATACCACCGACACTCATTCGTGTTCAGCGAAGCAGAATCAAAGCGATTCCCGCCACCACGAGAGTGGGACCACGCCATAGAACTAAAGCCAGGCCACCCAGAAAACATGCCAGGAAAAGTGTACGCCCTGACCCAACCAGAACAAGAAGCACTCGCAACGTTCCTCCAGGAACACCTCGACAAGGGATACATCACCGAGTCCAAAAGTCAGTTCGCGGCCCCATTCTTCTTCGTCAAAAAGAAGGACGGGAAACTCCGACCAGTACAGGACTACCGAAAACTCAACGAGTGGACCCGCCGAAACGCCACACCACTCCCACTCATTCCCGAGCTCATCGCGAGAGTCAGAGGAGCCAGCCTATTCACCAAATTCGACATTCGCTGGGGATATAACAACATACGAATACGCGATGGAGATCAATGGAAGGCAGCGTTCGTTACGAACCACGGCCTCTTTGAACCACAAGTAATGTTCTTTGGGATGACCAACTCCCCAGCCACCTTCCAGACCATGATGAACGCACTATTCAGAGAAGAACTCCGACAAGACTGGCTGTCGATCTACATGGACGACATCCTCATACACACCCGGTCAGACCTCCCGTACCACCGAACAAGAGTCCACCAAATCCTCGACAAGCTGCGCAAACACGATCTCTTCCTCAAACCAGAGAAGTGCGTCTTCGAGAAAAAGGAAGTCGAGTTCCTAGGCGTCATACTAGGCCACAACACCATACGGATGGACCCAGCCAAAGTACAAGGAGTGGCAGACTGGAAATCCCCACGAACAGTCCGAGACGTCAGAGCCTTCCTGGGATTTACAGGATACTACCGATACTTCATCAAAGATTACTCGAAGATCGCAAGACCACTAATCCACCTCACCAAGAAAGCGACACCATTTGCATGGGGAGAAGCCCAAGTTAAAGCCTTCGAGACCCTCAAAACACATATGTGTCAAAACCCGATCCTACGCCAACCCGACTACACCAAACCATTCTTCCTCGCCACAGACGCGTCCGCGTACGGCGTGGGAGCCGTACTCTTACAGGAGGGAGACAAACACCCCAGAAAAACCGCACCAACTAAACACCCCATAGCCTACTACTCCGCAACATTCACCCCAACCGAGCGCAACTACGACATCTACGAAAGAGAACTCCTAGCACTGATGAAAGCCCTAGCCCACTGGCGACCCCACCTGGCAGGATCAACGATCCCAGTCACAGTCCTCACCGACCACGCAAACCTAACCTTCTGGAAGTCCCCACGCAAGGTAAACCGCCGGGTAGCACGGTGGTTCGCAGAACTCCAGGAGTACCACCTCAAGATCCAACATGTGCCAGGGAAACTCCATACCTCGGCAGACCTCCTCTCCCGACCCCCAGGAGTGGACAAGGGCGAAGCAGATAACCAAGACCTAACCCTCCTTCATCCAGACGCCTTTATCAGACTATCTACCACCGAAGACCCCAAAGACGAATGGTGGGAACTAGAACAACGGATAGGGACAACACAACGAAAGTACCCCGCCGAAATCGCAAGGTGGATCAAACGACACAAGGCAACCATGACCCACTCGCACAACGACAACAACCTAAAACACTGGCGCGTACAAGGCAGAATCGCCGTCCCACCAGATGACACCCTGAAAAAGGAAATCCTTCATCGGTTCCACGACCTGGAAATCAGAGGACACCCAGGACGAGACCCCACCATCACAATCATCCGCCGACACTTCTGGTGGCCAGACATGAACGAATGGATTGCACAATACATAAGAGGATGCGCCAGATGCCAACAAAGCAAAAACCTCACAAAACGAACAAAGGTACCCCTCTACCGCATCCCCACACCGACCAACGCACTCCCGTTCCAGATCGTGGCAATGGACCTGATCACCCAACTCCCGACCAGCAAAGGGTACGATGCCATTCTCACGATAGTAGACCACGGATGCACAAGAGCGGCCGTATTCCTCCCCTGCAAAACAACGATCACTGGACAAGAAGTGGCCAAACTATATTACGACAACGTCTACCGATGGTTCGGCCTGCCCGACAAGGTCATATCCGACAGAGACCCCCGATTCACATCCTTCTTCGCAAAGGCACTTGCCCAACAACTGGGGATCAAACAAAACGTGTCCTCGGCGTTCCACCCCCAAACGGACGGACTATCAGAACGAACAAATCAATGGGTAGAACAGTACCTCCGGCTGACCACCAACAGCGCCCAAACCGACTGGAGCGATTGGCTGGGAATAGCCACCACGGTGCACAACAATCACATAAACGCCACCATCAACATCGCCCCATCAGAAGCACTTCTCGGCTATACGCCTCGCCTACACCCTACAGACCCCCCTCCATCGCTGAACCAACACGTGGAAGACAGGAAGCAGACCGCACTCGAAAGACGTGCACAAGCGATCGAAGCTATTAACCGCACCGCCCACCAGACGCCACCACCCCAGTTCAACGTGGATCAAGAGGTCTGGCTCGAGGCCAAGAACCTCCGGTTACCCTACCAGACCCCCAAACTAGCCCCCAAACGACACGGCCCCTTCCGCATCAGTAAGCAGGTGTCACCGGTGGCGTATCAGCTCCGACTACCCAACGCCTGGAAGATCCATAACGTGTTCCACGCCAGCCTTCTCACCCCCTATCGTGAAACCCTACAACATGGCCCCAATTACATCAAGCCACCCCCCGAACTGATCGAGGGTGAACACGAGTACGAGGTCGAGGCCATTGTTAATCACCGCCTGTACGGAAGACGGAAGACCTTGCAATATCTCCTCAAGTGGAAGGGATATCCAGACGCAGACAACACGTGGGAACCGGCCCCCCAAGTACACGCCCCTGCACTGATTGAAGAGTACCACCAGAGGCGCCCGCTCGAACAACCACATAAAAGGACGGGCCTGAGGACTCGAAGCACCATCCTCTCCCCACACTCCCAACTGCCATGTCCCACCAGATTATCCACCTCTCTCCCGTCGAAGATGCCAACTACGCCCCCGCCTCGCCCACCGACTCCTATGCCTCCACCGAGGCCCTCTTCATCCCTGCCCCAGGAACCCCCTACCAGACGACCGGTTCCAATGGAGCCCTTCCTCTTGTTGAGGACGCCGCGCCCACTAACTCAGCACGGGTGCTTGCAGTGGACCTCGCCGTCGGCGCTACGCAGCCAGCCATACCCCTATCACCCCGAGCCGTTAGCGCTATCGTCGAAGGACAAGCCAACGCCCTCACGGCTCCAGTTCTCCTCCGCATGGTCCGCGGTCTCATCATCACCGCCAAGCGCACCGAGGACCGGATGGAAGCCGTTAGGCTTACGGCCGAAGAGCAAGCCGCGGAACTTGAGCAGAGCCGGGACCAACGCGACATCCTCGCCCTCGGCGCCAGGACCCTCCAGCTCGACTGCGAGGCCAAGGCCGAATCCCTCCGCCTCGCCGACCTCACCATCCGCCGCCTGGCCAACCAACCCCCGAGGGAGGATATTCGCCAGGGCATCCAGTCTGAACCCCCTACGGGCTTTATCGAGAACAACGGCCAGCTCCACTACTTCTCCATCCCCCTCCAAGGCGGCAGCAACGACCGCCGCATCGCCCCCTACATCCAACTTCTCGACGGCCCCGTTCCCCGCGCCGCTGGTACCCTGGGAGGCCCTGACGACCCTGTCTTTACTACAGAGGTCTACGCCCAACCCAGCTCCAACGTCGGTGTCGCCAATCCGCCGGTACCCAAGTGGCTACTCCGTGCCATCGACGGGGACTCCGAGATCTTCGATGCCTTCGCATTGGAGGTCCAAGATACGACCCAGGACTGGGGTCTCTACACCGACATCTGCCGCTACCACCACACCGACGTCGAGCTCACCAACATCACCTCCCGTCTCCGCGCCCTCGAAGCTGAAGAGGCCGAGACCCGCAACATCCTCGCCAACTGCCGCCGCCGCCTCCGCGCCGCCAACGCCGGAGAAACCCTCGCCCACCTCGCCGGCAACGACGCCGATCGCCACGACCAACGTCATGGGGCGGGGATCATCCGCTACGCGACGCGTGGTCGCGCTCGCATCTAACCGGAGGGTGATGTTACCGTCCCCTCGGCCCTGGGACTTCCCCCCTTCGATCGACGGGGATATCAGCCGCGCGGATGACCCGATGGAGTTGGATGACCCCGAGTAGTGGTAAGATCGGACTAGTGCTATTAGTATACGCCTCACCTGATGTGGATGGACTACATGAGTCGCCTTGTGACTCAGCCCCTATGTACGTGACTCGCAGCCCCGTATCCTCATGCCCCGTGCCCTGTGCCCAGTATTCCGTACCCTGTACCCTGTAGTAGTATAAGTACGACTCGTTAGTGACTCTAGGTCGCTAAGTTGAGTCTCCTGTCCGTCTTACGACGGCAATAGCATCTACTCTCTACTCCTAGCCAGAAGGCGGCCGCTAAGAGCCTTATCACTACCACTCCGAGTCTACTCGTTATCGTCGCGTAAGCAGCGGTGACAGGGGGTATGCATGCATTCCGGGGGCACATGCACACGTTGGAAGGATGCATGCAGACATACATGCTGATCCCCACGTGCTTGTGCTCACTAGGTGACCTCACACATGTACTTGTGCACTCTTGTAGCAGTAGTATTTTATGCTGTAGTAGGATAAAAAACAAATAAACATATGAAATTAAAATAGGAAAAAACATATGAAGTTAAAGAAAAAAACATATGAAATTAAAACATGAAAAAACATTAAGTTCAGAATAAGCAAAATGATAAGCCTTTCAAGTTAGAAATAAGCCTTATAAGCTGGAAAATAAGCAAAATCAGTAGAAGACCTAGCTTAGCCTAAGTAAATTTGCTTAGCCTAAGCATATTAAGCTTAGCTTGAGCTGAGTTCACATTTCTTAGAACATCCTCTAAGTAGCTTTAAGTATGTTTAAGTGCTCTTAAGTGTGTTTAAGAAAAACTCATATTTTCCTGATGCAGCCGGAATCAGAGACAGCAGTGCACCGGCAGTGGAGTTGATAAAGATGTTTGTGACTGTGGACCAAGTGGTGAATCACATCGTGTGCTGAATACACGTTTGATTCGGTAGAGATAACTTGAAGTGGTTTGGAACTGGAAGAGAAGCAGGCAAATGAATACTCGTCGGGAGACTGAGTTGTGATATGATAGCCCCAGCATCAATTTCGAAAAGTGAGCTGGTACGGGAAATAAGATATACTGTACAGATCCCAACCCATCATCTAGTGACACGCGTCAAGGGTAGACTGGTGGTTTACACGTTTACCCGTTTAACGGTTTAAGCGAGAGCCTGGTATGTGAGAAGTTCTATATTTGGGGTTACTGCACATCCACGTAGTCTGGTTTTGTCCAATTGAGAACACTTCGAACTGGACGGTCTGGACCATGTAGAGGTTATCTTGCAGGGGGGCTTCGTGACCATCGCCCACCCACAGAATTGCAGGCCAATGTACGGTAATTATGTACCCCCAGCAGAGTTCGGCGCGGGCGGGTGACTCGTCGCGCGGTGCACCGTGGCAGGCACCGACGAGTCGACAACAGCGTTCCAGCCCGACTGACAGCGGAAGCGCGGATGCAGGTGAGCAAGGTACGTTTTCTCCGAGGAGGGGATTATTAAAATGATAAGTCTGAACAAACGTGTCACACCCGATTTCGCGATACACAGATCGTAGATTGTCCCAACGTCGTTACCAGCCATAATCGCCGACATGTTATTCGCAAATTGATACTTGATACAGTTTATGTATTGTACTTTCGTCTGAATTTGCTTCACAGTAGATGTCACAGCATACGCTTTGAAATGGCTGTGGGGATAATTAAAGTACATACAGTATGTATGGCATAGCCGAATGCCAAGATCATTCCTCCCACACCTCGCCTCCTGTGTTTAGGCCATGAGTTGGACTGCAGTTGGTTAGGGTGCATGCGGGCCGGATGCGAGGTTGTTTCCATCCTGTGGTGGGGTTTGAACGTTGAACGTTTGAACAGTGGCAAGTGGTCGACTGGGAAATGGAAATACGTGAGCCGTTAAAAGAAATCGTGACCAACGTGTGGGACCGTCACCTCAAATAGATCAAGTCAAGTCGGAGGGGGAGGGAGATTCTTCGGTGGCCGCGACTATTCATCGAGCTCCCCTGCCTCGAGTTCGTCAATATCTTCCAAGTCTTCCGTTTCCGCAGTTGTGTTGGCAACGTCCTCGTCCATGTCTTCTATCTCAGCGTCGAGGTCCATGCCCCCGTCTTCATCTTCATCACCTTCACCCTCGCCCTCGCCCTCACCGTCAATATCACCCTCGTCTGTCGGCGACTCTGGGTGTGACGAGCGCGCAGATTCGTCCACATCAGAACCATCATCTGCCTAGATTGTGAGAGCAAGAGGCGATAACCGGTGTCAGTAAATGTTCGGATAGCGAGAATGCAGAGCGCGTACGTCGTTCTTCTCTTCATGCTGCGTCAACATCTTCCCTATCGGCACCAGGAAGCCATATCCGCGATTCTTTACCTCGAGCGTCTGCTTCACACCCCCGTCAGTAAAGAAGGGAGAGAACATTACAGGTAGTGTTGACGAACGGTATCTTCGAGTTCAGCCTCCTCGTCGCTAAGGTCATCCATCTCTTGCACTAGATCACGCCGTAGAATGAGCCGGCCGGCCCGACGCCCAGGTATCGCGAGGGGTGTAGGGTAAGGCTGCTGTGGCCGCGGCATAAGGGTTGGAAATAGCGGCGGCCGGGGAAGAACAGTCGGTGTTGCCACAGTCATGAGAGTCTACAGTACTGTTCGGAATCAGTCACTCCGGATCGCGGCACGCTCCGAGTGTGTGAGTCGTCGTCGGTAACGGCAACGGGACGGGACCGGGACTAGGAGTGGAGCCGGCGGGAGAGGAGCCGCAACTTCATTCCTATTTCCCACCTTCAGCCCCCGACCGACCGACCGACCGCACGCACATGGGTTCTTCCAAAAAGAACAAGTTCAAACAGGTCTTTGCGCCGACGCCCTCACCCACCACCAACACCATCAACAACACCATCAACAACGACCCCAACGATGACGACCTCGTGGACGACCTCCTCACCGCGTTGGACTCGCGAGACGCGGCCGTTCACCGAGAGTCTGCGACTGTACTGGAGGAAATACAAACAAAGCAGCCGGCTGCCCGCGCAGCTGCTCCTGATAAAGCAGGCAGCAAGAGTCGGTTCAGGGCAAGACAGGTGCGCCCGGTCCACTACGCTTGCTCTGCGAGCGTGACATGCTGCTCATTCTTAAGGGAAGGAAAGCGGCCGCGCGCGCCGAACAGCAGGCGCCTATCGACACCGACGCGGATGCGAAGCTGGAGCGAGAAGCCAAGGATGAGGAGCGCGCGATCAACAGGATATGCAACGAGCTGGGGCTCGAGATGCACGAGGTACTGACCCCTTCCCCTTCCCCTCAACCCACCCACATATCATATCATATCATTGATCTTAACCCCCTCCCGCACATGTATACACGTATAGATCAACCCAGACGGCCACTGTCTCTTCTCAGCAGTTGCAGACCAACTCGCCACCCTGAACGTCGTCCTGCCACAACAAGCGCACTACACGCTAGCGCGGCGCGCGGCGGCCGAATACATGCTAGCGCACCCACAGGACTTTGTGCCCTTCCTTCCGAGTGTGGAGGGCGAAGACGGCGCGGGCGCGGGCGACTCTGGGATTATTGGCCCGCGGGAGTATGCGCGCTACTGCGCGAGCATCCGTGACACCGCCGTATGGGGTGGAGAGCCCGAGATCCTCGCGCTCAGCCGCGCGTACGCCATACCAATACACGTCGTTCAGAGTGGCCAGCCCCCCGTTGTCGTCCATGATCCTAGCTGTGCACCAAGAACCGACAACCTCAAGGAGCAGCGCGCGGTGCGGATAAGTTATCATCGACGGATGTATGGGCTCGGCGAGGTGCGCATCTTGATCTACCCGTTCATATGATAGGTCCTGATTACACCACCCCTCCTAGCACTATAACTCGCTTAGACCAAAGACGGGCCTCCAAAAGATCACCAGCCCACTTAAGAATCTTCTAGCCCCAACATAGTAGCCCATTATATGTAGAGTATTCGATAGGCACGCGTGATATGGACCACTGTTATTCATGTTTACATGCAAATCACATATCTCAAAACAGGAGTCCTGCATCCTGTCCTGCCGCACGCGGCTGTGGCACGTCTACTGCGTACTCTCCAAACGCAGCATTCAGGTTTGCATATGGGTCCGTCGTGGTCATTTGGCGCACAGGAACGAGCTTGCTTTTCGCGAAGCCCGCATCTTCGTCCTCATCGTCCTCTTCCTCTCCTGCGCTACCTTCCCGTTCGAGCAACCCACCCTCGAGGCCAAGGTCAGGCGGCAGCGGTGGTGCCGGCTTGGAGATGCCAATCGGAAGCGAAGACGGCCCAGAGGAGGAACCCGGTTCGATTGGCCCAGGCCCTGCCACAATGATAGGACCCGACACTGGCGTTTCGCGCTGGATGGGAACAAGGAGCTGTCTCGACAGCGAATTCAGCGCGGGTGAATCGACCAACGCCTTGCCTGCGGCGCCGCGGATAAAAGTCTAGACAGAAATGAACGAGGTGATCAACAACGGCGAACGGGGCCCAAGTGGGTACCGTACCTCTGGATTCTTGTGATAGATGCTGCCCAGTGTGCCCGTGTGCAGCAACAATTGGTCGAGCGCACCACGGTCCATGCGGTCTGCGTCAGTCGTGATTGCGGGCTTCTCCGAGAGCACGATTTCACTGGCGACAGTAGGGTTGATCGCGAGAAGCCGCCAGTACATGAAACCCCGGTCACGCAGGTCCGGGTTGTCAATCTCCTCCGTCGTCCACTTGAGCACTTTGTGCACAAGCGCCTTGACCGGATCGGACGAACTCTTGTAGATGAACAGCTTGACGGCAGCGGTGACGAGAGCGAATTGTACCTCGGTGGGCTCCTCGAGAAAGTTGTACGTTAGGTCGTCCATCAACTCGTCCGCGTTGTCGATGCGATTTGCGAATTGTCCGATGACCCAGATCATGGATGCTTTCGCTTCGGGCTCGTCGAGAACATCGAGGTTTTCACAGAGCTTTGGGATGATTCCTTCGTACTTGCCAGGATATCGCCGGAAGATGTCCTTGATCACGATGATGGCCTCTTGCACGACGTAAGACACCTTCGTTTCGATGAGGCCGAGGAGGGACTGGATACATGCGTCTGCGGCTTCCTCGACTTTGATTGTGATGCGCCCTATCGAGCGCACAGCTTTGCGCACAAAGTCGATATCTACCTCTGATGCGTACTCTTCCAGCTCCGCAAGAACCTCCTTGACGTTTTCCTCGCTAGCAAGTCTGTACATGATCTCCAACTTGGCAAGCTTGACATAGATTGGATCGTTGTACTTGCAGAAGAACACCTTAACGTCGTTCTTGAGAACAGCCGGCCGCCTCTGAATTATGAGCAAGATGTTCCGCAGAGCGACATACTGCACCTCCGGCCCCGATGAGAGAAGCGTTACTAGGTAGCACACTGTCAACAAACAGGACGGCGACAGTGCAATACACGTTACCTAAGGGAGGGCCCATCTTCTTGCAAATGAAGTCCACTAATTTTTTGTTATCCATGTAGTTCATCAAGTACAGCAGAATCTTGATTGTAGTCAGAACCACAGCTGAGTTAGCGTGCTGTAATTGCACAGATATGCGCTCGCCGATGAGCTCAGCGTCAGCGTGCGTCTCTGGAACGTAACGTAGTAGTGCATCGAGGATGTAGATCTGGCCCCACCTTTACAACTAGTCAGCGGATGGACAGTGCAGAGCGAGTAATCACCCACTCTGAGCTTTCACCGAGCGCTGCGATGAGTTTGTTCGCAACGGGCAAATTTAGTTTGAATACAACCCCGTCTGGCCTGTCGGCGATCTCGGACAACGCTGCTACGGCGTTGGCAACCACGGTAGCGTTGCTGTCGACCAACAGATCGCGCAGGAGCTCGACAAAGCCTCCCCTCTCTGCTTTGCGTGGATCGGCAGTGTACAGCTTTGCCACACATATTGCTGCCGTCTTGCGAACGTATGGGTCGCGGTCCTTGAGGTGATGGCGGAGTTGCTCGGTTAGATGATCAAGAACAGAAGGGATGGGTATGTACGACATGGTACGGATCGCGAGCGCACGAATGAGGGGGTTGCGGTCGTTGCAGTCCTGCGAAATGTAGTTTGGGCATGGCGCAAGTGGAGGGAAGCCATTACGACACCCTACCTGAAGGAAATTCGGGATAACCATGTGAATAGATTCTGCCTTGGACCGACCATAGTTGATGAGAAAGAGGTAGACCACTGTGGGGGATAGTCTAGACTGAGTACACAAAACGATGATAGAAACCGCGGACGCACTTTTCTTGATCTCTAACAAAGGCGTCCCGAGACACTGCACAACGTCGACGAACAGAGGTGACACTGTGAGCAGCGGACTCCCATGAGCACCAGAACGCGCCAGCAAATGTTGCAGTTACGAACTATCGTTTCCCATAGTAATGTTCGCAACTATCTTCTTCAAAATAGTCTTTCGCTTCGTGAACTTCTTGTCCTTCGTCTCTGCAGCCTGGAGTTCCTGGCGGAACTCCTGGACGCTCGCCACATGAGTTTGCGCAGCGCAAGGACAGGCATTGGCGCGCGCACCTGTATCTTTCCGCGCTGGAAGAACTTGGCATCTTGGCTCATCGTTCGACTGAGTCCCCAACGGAGGTGATTACGGCCAAAGTCGCATGCGGCGGCCCGACGGTCCCTGATGGCACCCACTCACGCACCTCTTGCACGCGCCTCTCTAGACTCGTCCAAATACACTTGCATCAATGTCTTTCTAAAGTCTCTAAAATCACATACTCGCACCCTCAGCGTCCTCTTCGCGCAGCATGCCACTGAGCTGGCCGTACTCGAGCGCATATACTACCTCAACAACAACCAGCATCGTCCCGCGCTCTTCTGGCAGCGCGTCATCGAAGCACGGCGTTATTCTCGTCGTCTGAGGTCGCTCGATGTACCTTCGCTCGTGGATGGCCTCCGGAGATCATTCTATGGTGACACGGCAGAGGCTAGGTAAGACTTTCTGCTGCTCGCGGGTGTTGTATATCCTATGAAACCTCTGAAAGCTCGAAACTGCAAAAGGGGGCATGGACCCACTACCCACCCGCATACTCCCTCAAATCTTTTCTCGCGCGCGTGCGCACCTGTACTGCGCTGCTTGACAAAGTGCGTTTATTTATTTGCCACACCCCATCCGCACAAAGCTGAATCTCCGACCGCGGGCAGACCTGCGTGCGTATGCGCGCAATTTACCAGTACGCGTTCACCTTCTCAGGAGGCACACCTCACGCGTCAACTAACTCGCACAGCATGCTCACGCTCGCCATGCAGAGCGGCGCGTTTCTGCACCTTGTAGTCACGCTCACCGCGCTCGTCGCGCGCATCGCTTATCTCTCCTTGGCTGTACGAAGCGTATTATCTACGCTACATGTCGAATGCGCACATCTCTTTGCTAGCCTACATGTACGTAGCCAGCCCATGCCTGTACGTGCGATCGGATGTTAAATTAACGTCCTACTTGTACAGCCTACTGAGGCCTCACACAACTTGGCACCGCCGGCACCGGCACCACCGCCACCACTACTAGAAGGGGAGGACACAAAAGTCTCCGGAGTCGCACTGGAGCCCAACAGGCGCACGGTGCCAGATAGTGATCTAGACGGATCTGTCGACCTCGGTGAGGCAATCGCCCGTACACACGCGCTCACGCCGCGGCCAAAATCCAGATCTGCATCCCTCGTGCTGCCAGACTACCTCTCACTGGTACCGGTGCACGACGCGACTCCTGCGCCCGTGATCGAAGCACGACAACCAGGTGAGCGCAAGATAACTCACCCTGCTTCCTCATACAGTACACTGAATACGTCAAACTATCATCTTTATGCCTGCGTACAGCCGCCAGCGCCAGCGCTGCTGCTGCGACCGATCACGCCCCGGTGCCTTTAGCTTTCAGGCCTTCGTCACGCCTGGCCGCAGTATTAGTGAAGAATCAGAACAGCGACAGGCCAACCCCTTCGAGCTCCCGCTCCACCGCCGCCGCCGCAAAAGAGAAAAGGCTCCACAAGGCGAAGAAAAAGCCGCGGCGCGACGAGATTGATGATATTTTTGCTTAAGTTAGATTTTGGAGTACAGTGCGGTACAACGGCGGCCGCCAGGCGTATCAGCGCTAGAAATGATGTCAGTGGTTACTGGTGACCTGCCATTTCATCCAGTGGTGTTGGCATGGTGTTGGTTGGCAAGTGTCAACCTTTTTTTTCTCTCGTGCCATACAGCGGGAAATAAAAATTTCCTTGGAGCATGTGTATCCACAGCCTTCTCACCGGAAAGGTACCGGTCACGGGACGATACGATACGGTGTTTCAGGCCTTTCAGGAGTTACAACATATCAGCGAGTACTGCTAATCGACCGGGTCATTGATTACTCGTCCAGTACTACAGTATGAGCGAACTGGTCACACGCTAGGCCGAAGCGTCTTGACACTTTGATGATATCACCTGCGCGACGTTGATTGACGCTGACGCTCCGCTCGGTGCGAACCCCGGTAGTATGTTACCAGTGTAACCTGTAACCTTCTTTGAACGACCTTGATGAACCCAACCCCAGCTCTCGCATCACACCGAACTTCAAAAGGATTTGCCTTGCCAAAAGGTGCCATTGTAATTACACTTGTGCATAAAATCGACAAAAACACCGAAGGGTTCAAGACAGGATCCTTCCTCTACTGCGCGAAAAAAGAGATCACGAAACACAAAGTGCAATGGGAGAGTAAATCAAACGCAGAGTCCAAAACACACGGCTCAATAACACGAATATATGTACCACGGCCAGCGTCTTCGGGTATGCAAGGGGATGGAGATGCCGACGAAAGAATCATCTAGAGTGCGAAGAAGGCCGCAACGACTGCAACGAGAGCGACTGCCACCCGTGGTGATGAAAGGGCACCAGCACCGCTGGTACTGCCACCACTTGAACTGGCACCGACCGCAGATGCAGATGGCTGGGGAGCACTCGAAGCTGCCGACGAAGCGGCGGGATATCCGGAGGACGTTGAATTAGATGAGTCTGCATCATTCGACCGCGCAGCAGCGGCGACATCAGTAGGCACCATAAGGGGATTAGAACCGAGAGCAGATAAGTCGATTGAGCCATCCGGCTTGATCGTGTCGGGGTTCATTCCAGCGAAGGCCCGGGTGAAGAGGATGTTCTCTGCAGTGTATGACTGAGCCCACTGTGGTACACCGCTCATGTCGATGTTGTCTCCCCAAGCGGCAGCAGCGGGTTGGCTACTGGTGACATTGGTGGAGTATGACATGCCAGCTTGAGTCGACGGATACTGGCCGGCAAGAGATGGCATCATTATCGAGGCAGAGCTGGGCTGATTGTAGGCGTTAGGTGGGTTGATGATACCGAACATGCCCTTCTGGCAGTGAGTGGGGGTACCGCAGTAGTAAAAAGTGGTATTAGTGTCGTTAACAACCTGAGTGACTAAAAAAGGACGGCAGGTCAAATTTTGTCCAGACGAATAAAAGGATTTCATTCTTACAAACAAAGGACTGGTTTTGTTCGCCGGACGCGAAGGGCTGGTCGCTCGTCTTGTTGCAAGGAGTGAGTTCAGAAGACTTGGTCACGGTGTGGTTGTTGGCACCCCACATGAATTTGATTGTATCGCCCACGGAAGCATTCAGGGCGAAGGGCACATATCGGAGGACACCTTGGGTAGGGGCAACAATAACGGTGTGGGTCATGCCGCTACCGCTACTTCCAGAGGAGGAAGTCATTGAGGGAGGCATATACATGCTAGATGGTGTGCCGTATTGAGCCACACATTCTATTACCATTGGATTAGCCATGTCAAAACAGACGCAGGAGTGAACTTACGTTGCACACAGTTGTCATAGCTGCCACTGTTCCAGTTCGAGGAACCGGAGCCATATGTGCTGGGGCTGTACGACGGCGGTGGCGGCGAAGACATTCCGCTACCAGAGCCATATGTGCTAGGGGTGTAGGATGGGGGTGCCGCTGAAGACATTCCGCTACCAGATCCATAGCCGTTGCCGTAACTGCCGCTACCAGAAGACATCGTGTAGGCGGGGGCAGCAGAAGAGCTATGATTAAGAAAAGATAAGCTCATCGCCCACACGACGTTGAGAGGAGTATAAACCTACCTCATATCGCCGTACTGCATCGGAACGGCAGAAGTCACGCGAGCAAAGATGGCAGCAGCGCCAATGAAGGAAGCGACAAAAGTAACCATTGTGTTAGGAAATCAAAGAGCCGTCGAAGTGTAAGTGGACCAAAAAAGAGCGCAAATATTCCTCCCAGGGAAATAAAGTGTATACTCTATCAAAGAGGGTGATCTGCACGGGCCAACGTTAGCGAGAAATAGAGGTGCAGAAGAGAAATAAGGAAACTAACCTCGAGCAAGCGGAAGAAGGATCGGAAGTCGAGGATCAACTCGACTAAGAAGAGAGAGAAGAGCGAAGAAAAAGAGGAAAGAGCGCGGGGGGAAGAAAGATGGGGAGCATTCGGATTGGGGAAGCGAGCAAATAAGAACTACGGCTCTATCGGGGCTTGAAAGTGGCTTGAAACTAGAGTGCCTTGACGACGAGACGATCCATCAAGACATGCTCCGTTTATGGAAGCCCCGTCGCTTCCATTGACCCAAAACAGTTGGGCATCGCGGGCAACGGTCCAATCACACCGCTCCAACCCCGATTTCCGAGGTGCCCGTCCCTGCAGCTTTTTCCACGGCTGCCAGGCCCCTTGTTACCTGCACAATTTTCCACCCACAACCTGAGTCAATGTACTTTCATCGACGTCTCTAGACGCCTTTCCAGGTTCTCTCTTTATGCGGACAATGATAATGGTCCATGCACATCGTATAAATTAAACATGTCCCGTACTACCCGTCGATACCGATAGGACGTCCAAATCCGTGATACTATCATACCGTACTAAATCTTCCGCACAGTCCGTCGTGGGGGTAAGACACCGCTTCGAAGCGGCCGAACACTAGCCGGCAACGAAGGAGGAATACGCCGAGGGCCATCGCCGTCTCCGCGATCTGATCCATAGCCTCTACCGCGCTCCTCATATACCGGCCCTTCGTCACCAGTAAGATGAGAAGACTGCATACTCGCAACAGGCGCATTCCGCTGTGCCGCATTGCGCTTCGCATCCCGCAATGCCTTCAGGCGATCGTTCGCCTTCGACGGAGGGGGGCCAACAGGGGCATCATCCTGCAGCCGCCTGCGGGACCATTCGCGCGTCTCTTGTTGGCGTGATGGGATCACGGAGGTGGTGGCTGCAGCGTCATAGATGTCGCGTAGGCTACGACCACCAGAGCGCGGTGGCGCAGTTGCGCGATGGGAATCATGATCGTACTCGCTACCTTCCCGGTACCGCCGTCTCGTGCCTGGACCGCCGAGCGGGCGGCGCTCATGCTCCTCAAACAGCCATGGCGGTAAATCGGTCGGGTCGCGCGCCTTCTCTATGTGGTACGCCTTCAAGGCGCGCGTAAGACGCGACTCCTCGCCTGGCGGTGTATCTGCACGCCAGATAGTTAAGTTAGATAGATTAGAATATGTAATAATCCTCCGTTCGAGAGGGAAGAACGCACGCTCGCCCGAATACATTGCAATATTAGATGTCCATGCCTTTGACACGCTTATAGTCAAAGTGCTCGCGGCAGTTGCGACGCGTGACCAGAGCGACAAGCCATAACCCGGCTGGTTTGGCAACTCGTTTCCATCGTCCGTTTCGCCTGAAAAAACAAACAAAAACAAATCCAATGCATGAAGCACGCCGCGGTAACGCATAATCGGAGCTCTGTAAACGTACCATATTCTGACTCGGGCATATCGGTCTCGGCGTCTGCTCGCTGGCTAATCCACCGGCCCCGCTCGGGTCCCCTCACCTTGGGCGGTGGCGGCGGCGGATCCGCCTCGTCCTCCAAGCTCGTGCGCGACGACCCATACCCATACTCCCTGCGACCCTTCATCCGATCCAGAAAGGCCGACGAGGACCCTGATGTAGATGAGTACGATCCAGAGCTGGCACTCGACTTGGACGATACGTCCGAGCGACGGGGCAGCGGCAGTGGCGGTACCTCTGGCGCGTCGGGACGTGAGGATGACCTGCCACGGGAGGGCAATAAACTGGCCCCCGAGCGTTGCGAACGCACAGAGCGGGTCGGCAGGTGGCGTGTAGATGGTGCGCCTGTGTTGTGGCGGGGGGAGTAGTCACTGTCTCTAGTCCTAGCCTTGTATTCCTTAGTCTCTCTCTCCCTCTCCCGTACATCATAGTTCCCCGCAGAGCGTGCTCGTGGACTGGGTGGCAAGCCACCAGTGAAGTTTCTGCCTGTTGGACGTCCGAGGCGCACGGAACTCATAGAGGAAGTGAAGGTGTGAAAGTATCACGCTAGCCAGCTAGGTGTGAGTATAACGTGTAGAAAAGAGCTGGGCGTCCCCGCGCAGTAGGAGATGAAGAAACAATTGTGGGCACCAGGTGGCCGCAGAACCAGGGAAGGCAGTACATGCCAATTCCAACACGTTTTGATATTCGAAACAAAGAATACGTCGTGTTACAGTGTCGGTTGCCATCGGCCCGGGAGCGACGCACTGGGCGCCTGCAAGCCGATCTGCGATAATTGAATCCATCCATGCCGTCGCTGTCCTGTGCCTACTGTAATTCCGCTAGAACTATCCTTGAATACTCCGCGGATGGCCATCAAACCGCTTCTCGTGGGACACCCCGCGCCCGCTGGCAGCGCAGTGCGGTTGTGCTTCACACAGCCCATCAATCAACTTGACTCGTGATCGTGGCATGATGTGCCAGTGGATACTATGATACCAGGCCTACGCTGCATGATGGACGTCCATCATCGTCGTCCCTTCAAGAGTATGAATGTTGCTGTAGTGGACACGTTTATTCCTCGAATAGCCTTGCGGCGTGGAAGTGCTTGGCGACGAGCTAAGGTCCCCAAGGAGAATAATTCATCCGTCTCCCACCATAGGGACGTGTTGCCATACACTCGGGGCCCTGACTTAGGGTACGAGAGCATCTACACAACAACCATGATTCGATTCTCACACGTCCTCATGGTTCTGTGCTCCCGCCTTCCACGCTTTTGAACCATCGCGACTTCCACCCCAAGTGCTGAGCTCCAACTGACAATTAAACGGCCACTCGTTTCTTGGGACCCCTACACCACCAACGCTCGCGCACTACTGTACCCCGCATCACTTGGTCGCGAAACTCGAGAATTGCTTTTGGAAATTTGTCTTGTTAGCCCTTGCCGACAAATAGGATAAATCACCCCGCAGTCGGTTGTCATACCTTCAATGTAATGCAAATTACTGTAGATATTGAATTCCCCGAGTTGTCCATGGCCTCTAGCATCCCCTTGTAGAACAGGTGCCTCCTGATTTAAGCTGCGCCCCTCGGACTCCTTCGCTGCCGAGGTCTTCGCTCACTTGCGTCCAGGCTCCTGTATGCCAAGCCAGCACACCAGCAAATTTCCACCGCAACTTGAAGGATCGTCATCGTACCAATGCCGTCTCTTTCCCCAGAGTGGCCCCGCCGCTTACTCGCCCCCATGTGCCGACGGCAATACTCTGTTACACAAACAACCCTTACGTCTCCAGTCATATACGGTATGGCCATATCCCTCTTGCTTGCGTCGCGTGTAGGGGTCTTATCGCAACTTGCGTGGCTTCTGCTGCGGCGCGCCTATTTTCGTATCGCAGAATGGGGCGGGCGCCGAGTTGTGTGCCAGGTGGGTACCGTATGGACGTTACCTTGGACGTGGGATGCATTATGCCGTCTGGGCCCTGGACTTGTTGCTGTCATGGCTACGACCGTACTACGAACCGCATGCAGACGGTGATACAGTTGATCCCACTGGAAGAGTCGTTCCTAGCCCTGGCTCAGTGATACGGTGACCCCTTGTGGGGTTCACCCTACTCCCTGCCAGCTACCGGGTACAGTATACTTGAGCCTATTCACGGTCACATCATCCCAGGTACTAGTGGCTTCCCCTTCAATTCAAGGCAATCAGATCCTTGCAGTAACGATGTGTTGGTAGGCAACAACCGTTGTGATGTAGCCTCGCGACGCGGAAAGATAGATTTTCCGACCGCCTTTGTCCTGCTATCATGTCCTGCATTATGCGCGTCTCTTGGTTCATCATTGCTTGGCTTTTTACGTTATCGACGCAGTTATAATCTCCACGGCATTGGGCCACTAACTTAGACATGAAGTTGTGGCATGTTCCACACGGCACGCATCCGCCAGAAAGCACAAGTAAGGACTTCTCAACTCCCACCCTGATTGCTGAAAGATAATACGACTTCTCTCATAATCTCTGGAAGAGCAGAGAAGTTCAATCTATGGCTTGGGACTTGTGGGTGTGTAACGACTCGGAGCGTTTCATTATACCCGAGGTGTTAAAATTAACTACCGCAAGGAAGACATGGACAGTAATCACAGCGGCGAGGAGTCGCCGCCGAGGGCGGAGATGAGTATATCATGAGAGAGTTTATATGAGAAGTACACTAACAGGATTATGTGCGCAGTAGTTTCATGTCACCACATAAGACGTTTCATCTCGGAATCAGCTTGCCGACGGATGTCGTCTGTATCATCTTCCGAATCGAGTCCATCTCAGGATCATCTGGCTTGGTGGCAGAGGGCCTTCGAAATAAACGGCGAAGCGGTGGACACACTCAACGACACCCATATTCGACACCATTGTGTCAATCCCCCCAAGAGCCCGAGTTAGCCTCATCTCCGCGCCCAACATGCTCCGAGTCCATGCGCGAGGCTATGTCTAGGCAGGGGACATACTGTACAGTAAACGAGGGAGAGAGAATTGCATACCATATTGAAGCAAAAACGGACCAGACGGCGTTTTGGAATCCGAAGAGACGGTGAAGCCGGTCGGACCTGACTCACTGGCAGAACAGAACCTTTGTGGCCTTGTCGTGTCTCCTGCTTGAATGACGGCACAATCTTCAGTGCCCCTGGGATCCTTTTTTTTTTCAGGCCTGTGCAAGGCAGCGCAAATGTTTGCCACCCCAGACGCTCGTCCAGAAAGTGAAGCATCACTCCCGATGTCTCCCTGTGATAGTGGATTTCTCTGCACTTTTCGATATCAATCAGCAAACTCGTTAGCCTTCTGGTTTGCCCTGCCACGCTGCTGGGCATAGCGGACCCGGTTCACGATCGCTCTGTTTGTCAAATTTCGTCTGGCGCGGATCTAAATAAAATAATCACCACGATTGCTTCGAAGACGTTTTCTATGGGCTACGGAAACGCGCAAATTTTGCGCTCGATGGACTTGCTGACCATCTCCTTGGGAAATACTGTGGAAAGATGTCGAGCTCCCTTTCGCATCGTAAGTCGCGAGCGTCCAGCGCTTGTTACTTTGAGATCCTCAGGAATAAGGGCTGGTCGGCCAAGATGAGAGTGATGATTCAAGTCATGCCAGTCTGGGCACCTTCGGAGGTCACTTATAAGCTCGACGAGGCCACGCAGAGGTGGCTTTCAGCCCTTTGAAGGGGTTGTTGGTAAGTGGTAATTATCTTTACCCCGCTAGACGGCAATGACTTTACGTTATTGTCCTGAACAGGCAAATTTGCGTTTACTGGTCTTCGCAAGCGTCGCCTGTCAACGTGTCGTCCAATGGTACCACCTGGCGCCTCGAGAGCGGAGATCGCGAACACCAGAGGCGGCGGGTTCTCGGGCTAGGATCTTCCGTTCCATACTCTCACACGAGCTTCCTCCACTGGCAAGTTAGTCCACCGCGCGTGCATTGGCCTGCTTCTACCATAATTTTACATCGATATCTGCTACGCTCTTCCGACACAATAAGTTTTACTCACCAAATATATATTAATAACAAATTGCGCCGTGTGGGATGCTTAGCGCGGAAATCGTTAGGACAAATGCAAGAAAGGGGTATTGGTGACATGTATAACACATCCTCCAAAAAGACCGAGTCACAAATACGGTGAGCGATGAAGGGTCACTCTGCTGCAAAGGGTGAGAGCGTCCGAAACCAAGTGACAGTGCAGTGGAGGTTTGCGCACCACGAGGCAACTGTGTCGCCAAGATATCAAATCACGATAGGCGCGATTGCGCCATTGATGCAAACAAGTTCCCATGCACAACTGGGCGCTCAGGCTGATAGGCCTGATAGGTCAGATAGGCACACTGAAGAGTCTTCTTCGGTTTTGCGGTTATGTTCCCAGTACGGCGAGCCTCCAACGTCCTGCAGCGCTACACAGTGGTGGATCGTGTGCGATGGGCGAGCACCGATGTCAAGGACAAGTTCAAGATCCTGGTCCTAGGAGGTGGTGCGTCTCATCCCACGACCACATGATGATCGCACCTTCTTTTCCCGCCCCATTGCCAACTGAACACGCACGCGGACAGGCTCTGGTGGACTTAGCGTCGCCCAACAACTGTACAATCGTTTCGAGGCCGCGGGAAAGCCTCTCAAAGCCGGAGATATCGCGATCGTGGATCCCGCCGAATACCACTACTACCAGGTAGGTAGTAGTCTATGTCTATCTAATGATAGCTCACCCAAAAATGCAAACCCCACATTTCCGTCGTGCAGCCTGGATGGTATGTCCGATCAGGTCCCCTCCTTCCCTCCCCGTAACCGAGATCTGAGCCCTTCTTATTCGGTCTACTATCATAACAGGACCCTCGTCGGTGCCGGCCTAAAACAAAAGTCTACGCTCCGTCGGCCCCTCGCGTCCATCATCCCGCCGCACATCACGCACATCCCCGAGAATGTCGCGTCCTTCGACCCGGCGCGCAATGCCGTCCGCACGGACGCGGGCCGTTCGCTTGAATATAATGCGCTCGTAGTCGCGATGGGGCTCCAGGTGAAGTTTGGCGCGATCGAGGGCCTGCCCAAGGCACTCGCGGACTCGTCCAGCGGTGTATCGAGTATCTACTCCTACCAGACGTGCGACAAGACCTGGGAGGATATCGATGCACTCCGCGCGGGACGCGCGATCTTCACTCAACCTCAAGGCATCATCAAGTGCGCGGGAGGTCAGCATTGTATTTTAATGCCCTCGCCTCGCCTCGCCTCCCCCAGACCCTCGTCATTCGCTAACGTTATGTTATACATTGCAGCGCCCCAAAAGATCATGTGGATGGCTTGGGATCGGTATCGTAGGACTGGTCGCCAGGATCAAATCAAGGTGGATTTTTTCACGGGCATGCCGACCATGTTCAGTGTGAAGAAGTATTCCGATGCGTTGGAGGCTCTGCGCGTAGAACGTGGCGTTGGCGGACACTTCGGTCGCAACCTTGTGTCCGTTGACGCTGCCAACCGCAAAGCGGTATTCAAAAACGTTGCTGATGGGACCGAGAGCAAAGAGGACTACACTTTACTGCACGTCACGCCGCCGATGGGGCCTCTCGATGTGCTCAAAGGCAGTCCGATCGCGGACGCAGCGGGATGGGTGGAAGTAGACAAGGGCACGCTGCAACATGTTAAGCCTGAATACAGCAACGTATTCGCGCTCGGAGATTCATCGTCATTACCCACGAGCAAGACCGCTGCGGCAATCACAAAACAGGCTCCTGTCCTGACAGAAAATCTGTTCCATTTGCTGGACAGTGGCAAGATTGGGTCCGCCGTGTATGATGGATACACAAGTTGCCCTGTACGTTCCTTCGGTTGTATGGTTTGACGTGTAACTCAGGCTGAACCAATGGAAAAGCTCTTGACAGGCTACGGCGAGCTTATGCTGGCAGAATTTAAGTATGGGCTTGTGCCCGCGGAGACCTTTTCCAGGTCTGTCGGGGATCAGGCGATCCCAAAACGGTGAGGACACCCTAAAATCCTATTAAGTACGACGGGATATTGATCCACAGTATGTGTTCTAGGGTGTTCTATCATCTGAAGAAGGTAATAGGGAATACGCTTGTGTGCAGTCCCGCCCGCTGACTTAGTTTCAGGATCTCCTCCCTTGGGTGTACTTTAACTATTTTGTGGGCCTTTTATTATCGTTTTCTGCACCCTGAAACTGACATAACGCAGGTGAAAGGAAGGTGGTTTGGCCCGACGGGATTGGCTCGACCCGATTTTGTGTAGAGCACGTGCTGTGTGACCTAGTGTAGTGTGACCGGAAGTGTGACCGTTGAATGACGCGCCATGGTTGTGTTGGTTTGTTTGTCGGACAAGGGTCAGCGAGAATCAATCAACGTCGTCATGTCGCGCTCAATGACTGCGGCTCAAATCATCGCCCTCGGCGAATATCTCGACCCAGACTTCGATCCTTCATCCCTCACAGTCAATCAGTTATTGGGCGTCTTTGGTTTTCACAATATCAGATATCCAACCCCTTACACGAAATCGAAGCTGGTGCAACTCTTCAACGATGAGATCAAGCCCAAGATGAAGCAATTTAAGAAGGATAGGGCCAAAAAAGAGACTAGTTTGGCCAGCGACAGTGGAATTAAGGATGGTGTTACTGGCCGCTACCTCAATGAGGATAGTACTAAGGTGTGTGGTTCTTGCCTCGTTGCCTGCATGCTCGTAGACTCGTGTTACGCCCAGCCTGTACGCCGCTCCTCCCGCCGCGGTTCGCGTGCGCCCTCAAGTGATGTCGAACCTAAAGCAGAGGCAGTACGTCGCGTCATGTCGCGTCAATTACGCGTGTTGTGGTCGCGTTCTAACTTCAGCCCCTAGCCTAAGCGCCGAAGGTCTGCCCAGCCTGCTCTTGGTGTTCCCTCCACACGCTCCGGCGAGCCCGCACAACCCGTACTTGTAGAAGAGAGTGAGCCAGAGGAAGAGCTTCCTCCACGTAAGGCCAGTCGACCCAAGAAGAGCGTGCGTCCTCTTGCCTGGGCCTGGTGCAACTTATCCACTTATATTCATTTATTCAGGCTGAAGATGCCGGATCGCGTACTCGTCGATCCTCAAATGTGTGCTAGGTCCTTTTACATGGCTCTTTTCTTGTGTACTCATGATGCTCGCAGTTTGCTGAGGACAGTGGATGGGAGGATAATAATGTTTTCCAGTCTGGCGCAGAATCATCCCCTCCTGCGCGTCCGCCTCCAAAACCGCGGACTCGCAAAGCCGCGGCGCCTAAAGCCTCAACAGCCTCCCGCAAATCCTCTCGCAAGGCCACCTCGGCCCCTCCAGAGTATCTCTCATCATCCTCTCCTCCGCACGAACCACAAGACGCTAAAGAGGAGCATGTTGATCCTGTTGTCTCGCCGCCACGATCCAATTTCGCGCCGCACTTGTCCCCAGAGGCCATTAGGGAGAACGACAACATTGTCAGTGGTGTGCAGCGCTCGCCATTCAAGAAGTTCATAACATCGCCATTCAAGTCATGGTCTCCACTGGGTGTCGTGGAGACCCGTGGAACGATCGAAGAGGCCGAAGAAGAGGACGTAGGCGAAGATATTTTAGAACAGGTCGTAGAAGAGCAAGCCGACGCTGCGATTGCAGAGGATGCGGCGGAAGACGCATCTGAGACGGACGAACTTGACGAATTAGATGAGTCCGAAGATGGGAAGCAGGATCTCGCCGACTCTCAAGACATGGTCGATGACGCTGTTGTGCGTCCCTCTTCGCGTTCTGACCCGCCTGGCTCGGGCGCTCTCCTACGCTTCCTCGTTGTCATTGCCTCACTTTTGGTCTACTTGGTCGTGGGCCCGTACAAGGCCCAGTCGGCTGCATTGGGATACTGCGACACCGATACCAATACAAACGACATCCTTGAAAGACTACGCACGAGGAATGCCGCCATCGAGGCTTGCAACAGAGATAATCGCACTGCGCTGTATCTCCCCACCCCTGGAGTAGAGGAAGTACCATGTCCCGCGCCGCCATTGTTACCATTCATCCCCGACGAGTGCACACCATGTCCTGAGCATGCGACGTGCACACCTGATAGCGTGTCGTGCGAGCACGGTTTCCTCTTGCGCCCGCACCCGTTGTTAGCGTTCATCTCCTTGCCATCATCCAATACTTTGTCTCCTCACTCACAACTTTCGCCATCTGCCAATGCTGTTCTGAAATTCATAACCGTCGCATTAGATGGTATGCCGGGCCTTGGACCAGTCGTGCTCCCACCGCGGTGCGTCGAAGATCCCAAACGAAAGCGACATATTGGCGTTCTAGGAAAGGCAATCGAGGCCGTTCTTGGGCTTGAACACGGGAAGCGCCTGTGCGCGGACGACGTATCACCTGTCCAGGACACGGAAGGCGGAGAGGCAAGGAGATGGGGAATGCATCTCGATTCATTGCGGGAAACAATGAAGGCAAAGACTGCGGTGCGTTGCTACCGCCATTCAATGACGTCGGGGACTAAACCCTTTGCGTAGCCTCAGTTGCGAAGCACTTTCGAGGACACGTTCGGCGAGGCCATCCAACAATTGGTCACATGGGGTGGGGTAATTACTGGAGAGGATTCCAAGTAAGCCAAACCTTGTCTTGCATTTGTACCTTACTAAAGGATTATAGGGGCGGGAGATACATTGCGCACAAGACGCCTAACCTTGATTGGACTTGCGCGCTCACGGTCAAGAGCCGAGAGATATGGAGAGAATGGAGAATGAGAGTTTTCAGTTCGTACTTGCCCAGTTTGTTACCCCGCCGCTTTATTAATACGTTCTCGCGCATACAGGCACCATCGTGGCTGTGCTCGGCATGTACATTTTGCGCTGGCGGCGCGCGCAGGCCCGCACTGAGGATAAGCGCGTGGCAGAGTTGGTGCAGCTCGCGCTAGCGGCGATACGCAACCAGGAGATCGCTCACCACACGGATCCTGTGACAGCAACGGCGCCATACCTGTCGTCGCTGCAGCTGCGCGACTTGGTTCTGCAGGATGAACATTCGGTATCGGCCCGCGCGCGACTGTGGACACGAGTTGAGCGTGTCGTAGAGGGTAATGCGAATGTGCGCGCGAACCTCGAGGAGGTCCCTGGTGGCGACGAGCTGCGCGTCTGGCGCTGGGTGGGTGGCTCGGGGCGGCGCAAGGCGGTCGAGTATGACGACTCCGCGGGCCAGCGCATTGTTGCGTGAGCTTCCCATCCTCCCTCCCATCTTGGTTAAGTTATCATACTTCTCTATGTCTTGGTTTACTTTACTTTTCTCTTTTCTCTTTTCCTTTGTTTTTCTTTTCCTTTTCCTTTTCCTTTTCAAAAACAATCGTGTAGGAATAAAGTACTCTGCCAGTTACAGTATTTGGTTTCCGTCCTTCCATCGTTCCCTTGTACCAGGTCTGTTGGGGAAGGAGGTTGTTACTACTCGGCTTACAGTATTATGACCCGTTATGATCTATTACGTGCCGTCGTGTCGTGTTCGTACCGTGTACGTCTCGTGCTATCGCTCTTTGCTCACCCTGTTGTCGCACCGCCCTCGTCGCCGTTATAAAACGTCGTTATACCTTGCGAGTGCCTTCACTACGACACGAATATCCCCGGTCTTGTTTGTCCGCTCGGGGTGACGTTGATGCGAAGCACTGAGTGTGCCGTAAATGTTGCCCCCGCGGGTAGGTAGTCTCCGAATCATCGGGCCGAAGAGCCTCTCCGAAGAAGCACTGGCTTGAAACATAACTGCTACCGAATTACGAATCGTCTCCGTGATTTTGCGACTGGCTTGTATGTTATGTTATGTCACGGTTATGGTATGTTTTGGTATGTTTTTTTATCGCCATCGCCATCACCGCATGACTCCGACCTCGACTGCGCAATTTCGTGCTACAAGTACAACTATTGTTGGCTTCGGCCGCCCACAACATCTTTGATTTGATCTGCTTCTTCTTCTTTCTCTCTTGTCTTGGCCTTGTCACAATCGATCAGACAAACTTCACCTTGTGATGCCGTAACACGAACGAGCGAGCGAACAAGTTACAAGTATCACCCATGCGCGCTGCGCGTTGCTTCTTTCCCCTGGTTGCGAGCAGGTCCATGTCGAGCGAGCGAGCGAGCATATGCAAGCAGATATCAGAATACGTGTGCCTTCTTGTCAAGTTGGTGGTGTTTTTGATCGAACTTTACTCGACACTGACATAAATGAGAGAGATAACATTGACCTGTGGGGGTTTATGCCGAAGCCGGTTTACGTTGTGTTGTGAGCAGTTGCAAGCTCCACCCGAAGGAATAACGAGACGCCCGGTCATCCCGTTATCGGTGCTTCTTTTCGTCGAGTGGTATCCCCCCCTTTTCCCACATCCGTTCTTTCGTTTGTTTGTTGTTGGCAAAGGGTAGCAAAGTTTAATTAATGATGGTGTATCGCATGATCCTCGCCGCCGCGGGCGGCAACACCAGACCAGCCCCGACGCCGACATCTCTCTTCTTCTTCTGCCCCTGTCATGTGTTTAATGTTTTGTGTGATCATCGTGTCATGGGTCATGGGGTTCGTTTGGCTTACCGCATACGTCCTGTCGATATGACCAAATCAAGTCGGCTGTACTGGATGGGTGTTACGACGACGGTGCGCGCTGATAGGAGAGTATTTGCTTTCGGGCGCAGTCGCGCAGCGCATTACCGTCGAATAGGTTTTCCATCGAGTTGAGAAAAAAAAAAGTGAAACACAGCCATTTTTTCTGTCTTTTTTTTCCAATTTTTTTAAAATACTCATTTCCTCCAGCGCGTCCGGTACATCGTCTTCTCCGGTTCTTTCGCGTTGACGTGATTAATTGTGTTGGTTGTCATTCTGTACTGGTCGACAGTTGCGATCAGGCATCCACTGTTCGGAAATTGAGAGGTATGGATGGGGTATCATACGGGCACCTTACTGAACGTAGCACTATGGCATGGTAGCACATGATCCATCCATGATCCATGAGGAACAACAACAAAAAACCAGGACAAGCTCAACGTCAAAAGCTAGGAACACCTCGAAAAAGGCCCGCCGTCTTCTCTGACCCACACTTGCGACCAGAACAAGCGAAATGAAATGAGACGCGAGCGAGTCGAGCGAATGGTTAGAGGAAGAAGTGATGCTATCACATTGACACCTCCCGGAGCCGGTCGAGCCGCGCAGTGTGGCCACTTATGGAATGTTCAATACAAGCATAACTGTAACATCTCATCTCATGACAGCATCTTCCCCTTCCCCATCCCTAGCGTCTCCCTTGCTCCTTGCAATTGTTCTCTCTTTCGGTGCCTGTCTCCATCAACCAAACCAAAATAGCATCGGTTCTTGATGCCGACCCTTTACGCCAATGTAACGCCACGGTGGCGCAAGCGAGAACGAGAAACGAGCAAGATGTGAGAGAGAGATCAATCCACCAATCCAAATACAGGGAAGAACAATGTGCATGTGCACACGAAAAAAAAAAAAAAAAAGCCAGCCACTTCATAGAACGTTTCCAGTTCTTCCTCGGGTCTTGCCTCAAAGGGGCGAAATTGCTCTCATCCCCCCATCTCACACATATCACTCCCTTCAGGGGTCAGGTTACTGCCCTAGCCTCGTGCTACGAAGAAAGCCCCGGTGGGCCGACCTCGTGGTCCACTCCTCCCTATTGTGTGTGCAGATCGCATGCTTAGATCGTCGTCATTCCTCTATTTTCATTTTTTTTTTGTTTTAGGCATGTGATCGAAGAAGACACGAAACGACTTTCCCCCTTTCACCCAACATGTCAACAGACTTATGCTCCTGACTTCCGAAAAGAGGGCAACCGGCATCTGCCCTCCCCCCACCGCCCAATCCGTCAGCGCCGGTGCCGGCAGATAGTGAGTGCGAAGTGCGAAGGATCGGACTCGGAGGGGGGTCACGCGCCACGCCCATCCCTTTCACTTTGCTGATTTCTCTCTCCCTACGCCACTCCCTGTCCCGGGCTTATGGAATCCGTGTGGTAACGCTCTGTTCGAACTCTAAAGGAGGTGGATTCTGCGTTTCAGGTTTTGGCTGGCGCTCACAGCCTTCTTCTGAAAGCGTTCGCGTAAAAGAACAATGGGAACCCGTTACGCCATTAGAGCGAGTGCGTTGCGGCGAAGCAAGCTGAGATGAGGCACATCATTCGTGTCATGGTCGCTTGTATGTAGTTGTACCCTATGTGGATGAGATTGCTATCTACGCGCCCGAGTATCCTCTCAGGCCCACCCAGGGTGGACTGAGGCGCCCATGGGAAGGGACGTTTGGATCCGTTCAATGAGCGCCCGTTTCATGAACTGCTCTTCGGCGAGCACACGGGTCGTCTATATTTGCATTGGCGCGCAATTGTCAGCAATCGAAACATGCAAGCAAATTGACTACACGTACGCGCAGAAAACGGTCGAGATCGATGCGGCCCGCGTTGAGTGCACGGTGGAGGTGATACATCGTGTCCTCAATCGCACTGTCCTCGGCGACGAGCTCAACAAGTCTGCGTAACATATGTATACGTGTGATTATGTCTTTTGTGTGGGGTGAAGCGCCCATGATACGTACTGATTGTGCACGATCGATGTTGAACATACGAGCTCATCAACAGGTGGGTCGCCTTTACGCTTGAGCTCGGCAACCCCACGTTCGGCTGTTTGGATTACTTGACGCAGGCGGGACGCAACGCCGCGGCAGACGTCACGAACGGCCTCGAGCCGGCCCATCTCGTCCCGGATCGCCGGGACGCCTGTGAGCAGGTCGGCTTGTTGGGCTCGTAAGCGCTCACCATCGAGTGACATCGCCTGTGACACCGAAGCTAGTTCCGCCCGTAGTTTCTCATGGGCACGTGCATGGAGCTGTAGCAATTCCGGATTCGGCGGCCGCGGTGGTGCAGCTTGGACGACAGGGAGTGGAGGAGTGTCATCCGCCGTCGTGTCGTCCTGATCAAGTAAGTTCACATCAAGTGGAGCAGTAATGCTCTGTTGCTGCTGCTGCGGATCTGGTGCGGCTGGCCGATGCTCTGGCGGCTGTTGGCGGTGGATCAGGTTCGTAGTACCAGCTACGTGGTAGGGTGAAAACGCCGCGCCAGACAGGGATGAATGTGTCTGGCCCGGAAGAAGAGTCCTCCGGGGGGAACTCGGAATGGGTTCCGGGGGCTGTATTGTTGGGGTCCCATGCCATACAGACGGAGCAGGCTGAGATTGAAAAGTTGCTCCGAAGGACGAAGCCCTATTGTGTAGGTGGGTTGGATCGAGGCTGTGCAAGGGCAGTGAAGGGGATGAAAATAGAGGCGGCGGCAGCGGCGGCTTAGGGGGAGGATTCGGCTATATTACGATAAGGTGAATGAGCTGACGAAGCACGAAAAACCAGGTCACGGGTCGAGGCTCACAGTTCTGTGATACTGACTGTGACTGTCAAAGTGGGGAGCATGAACCGAAGGAGGTAGCGTGAGCGGGATCACGGGAGGAATAGTGCTTTGCGGTTTTGGCGGAGGCGTCGGTCGAGAAGGAGAAGGAGAAGCGAGTGGCGACGCGATCGGAGGGGGTGGGTTAAGAGAAGGATGAGGTACGGGGGGTGGCGGGCGAGAAGGCGCGTCCTGAGAGGGTCTCGAGGAGCCTGTGGGCCCAGACTGCGGCTTTGGCTTTGAGTAAACAGGGGGTTCATTCGAAAAGTAGCGCTTCATGGCCTGGACGAGTGATTGCAAATCACATCCCTAGAAGTTGTTCAGATCTACACGCTCAGATTAGGGCGACGGCGATGTGACAAACTCGCACCTCGTATTTCTTTTCCCAGTTCCCTATATAATCCATCCTGCAAAGCCCGCTCACATCGACGTGCTTGCTAGGCTTCACCAGCATCTCGGACGTGGGCACGACAAAGGCTAGCGGCGGTTCGCGAGGGTATTGACGGGTGATCCAGATTGCGATGGGGATATGGTAAGAAGCCTGGCGATAGTCAATGGGCAAGAGGCCATGAATACAAAGGAGAAGTTGGGTGCGGCCATCGTCATAGGCTATAAGCAAATGGAAGCGATGAGACGTCGCTCGGGGGATCGGTCTAGACACGTTACTGAACTGTAGACATCCGTCTTGGGGCGGAGGGTTGGATAGAGTGAGAGGGTTGAATCGACATCTGCGAACACCCTGCTTCCATCGTTATAAGTGGCGATGTTCTGTCGAAGCCATTTCTGAGTGAGAGTTTCTGGCGAGGACATCGCGAGTATCAAGGGGGGCCAGGGCTAGCTGCACCTCTCTCTAGCCGCGGCGGTGTTGCCGGCTTAGGGGGAGTGGCCAGACTCTCGGGTGGCGCTAAACCCTTGGGTCCGAGTTGCCCTTTTGGAATAGCACGATTGATCTGGGCTTAAAACCGGGAAATTGGTACCTGACGTGCGAGCGACGAGCGACATTGGGCGACACGACATCATGGGGATGTGGGCTATACAAGAATAAATATAATCGGCCTTTCGGAACAACGTCTCGGGTAGATGCCCGGTCGTTTTGTAACGGGTGGAGTTCGCTCGTTGCGATTTTCTCGTCAATTGGGTTCGCCAGAGCGGCGTTTTTGAATTCACTTTCCTCAATTGGCACCTTCAAGGGAGCCCTCGTACCCATCTCCGGCCGAGCAAGCGTGAGCCCCCCATCACTTGAAGTGGCCAAGAAAGCCCCCTCCTGGAAGGTCCAGAACAGGACATGGGGGTACTCTGTGTTCTAGATTCTGTTCCTCCCCGACACATGGCAAAACCTGTGGAGCTTCTTCATACGTTGGAACTGGCACCCTCGTTCCAGCGGACTGGACAGCGCCGGAATCAATCAGTTGCCCGTTCCCGTTTTCTGTTCCATATTGGTCTTGGTTCAAGATACGGATCTGAACATCGCCCCCTTCCCTAATTATTGGACATCACCACTTTTTCGGATCCTTTTTCCCTTCTTGGGTTTCTGCCTCTCTTTCTGTTATTTTCGGCGTCATTTCCCCCTCAGTTTCGATGGACGTTACTCTTGTGACTGCTTTCATGACTAGGCGTTCAACTAGCCCTCCTCGGTCCAATCCCCCCCATCCACTATATAACCGCCTGTCCGCCCGGTTCACTACCCTTCTACCCCCTCTCTCGAACCCGCCCTTAACCTACGCGTCTCATCCCACCCCCTCCTCTTCCCACTTCCTGCTTCATCATTTCCTATCTGCATGGCTTTCTCTCCTTCTCCAAAGTCCTCTCCGGGAGGTACTAGATCCACCCCGTCTCCGTCAGGTCAAAGGAACCTGACCCCTCTACGGAAACACCGGAAAATGCTCAAGGATGGTACCAGTGAGGTCTGGCCCGAGAGCGTCGAGAAAATTTTCGTCGATGGTGCGGTGATCGCTGCTTCATCCCCTCAGCCGTCTTACGTGTCTGCCGTTTCAGGGCTGCGGCAATACTGGGAATCTCCATGGGCCACGTATTCGCGAGGCCGCAGCAGATGGCGGAACCAATTCCTCGTCGACTACTTGAAAGAGGCTGGGATAGAACGGTCCAAGAAACAAGTCGCGAGTCATATTCAAGTACTGCGGAACATGTGGAAAGGCGAGAAGGGTGCGTTTCGTACCTTTGACTCATCTCTCGGCGCGTTTCATCTTTGGTTTCCCTTTGTGCGGACATCAGAATACCAACTAGTCGCCGGCGGCGAAGAGCTGTTCCAGGAGAACGGGCTACTTGCGCACAAGTCCGGTCCTTCGCGTGTGGCCCCCACGTCAGACGTGCGCGTAAAGGAGGAGTGGAAAGAAATGCAATCACCGTTCGCGCCCCGTACACCCTCAGACTCCAGCGACTTCCAATCCGAGAACGAAAGCGCCGGCCTTGACGCGTTTCACGCGTTGGATGCGCCCGACGAGCGCACACCGGGCGCATTCCTCGCGTCGGTCCCTCTTGCGCACAATCAGCAACAGCAGCAGCCCAGAAGTGCCATCAAAGATGAAGGATTTGACCTCCAACTCCCCTTTCCGGGGACTATACCCCCGATCTCGTCCCTTATGACTACAACCAGCGCCACGCCACCGCATATCGTCCGGAACAGCATCACCGCCGTATCCCTTACTGCTGCCGGCATGCGGCCACTACACGTCGAGGTGGATCAGTACGCACCGCCATCGCCTACGATAGCAAATTTCCCTCCGCGCGTGTCGATCCACATCAAACTTTCACTCTCCTCGCTCCATGACGTGTCGAGTCCGCCGGCGTTGCACGGCTTTTCGGGCACAGTCACCCTTGCTGCGCCGTGGACATCTGTGGCGCAGTGTGTGACTCGGGTATTTGCTGGTGGTGTGTGTGAGTCAGTAGACTACGCCTACTTTGAGCCCGCTGCGTCCCTGTCGCCGTTATCGATGGCACCGGTTACGGTGCCACTGCCCGAGTCGGAGTTATCACGTTGTAGGTGGGGAAACATAGGTGGGTACTTTGACAGGCTTCAGGGCAATTATTATACATGCCGCCTCGTTGCTGACACGTGCCTTTGCACAGGTGTACAAACACGAATTGATCAACTGGTCACCGTCGACCATGAGGAACTCGCGTGGATCGCGTACGATCTCACATGGACGGCTAGCGGACCGCCGACTGCGGAAGTACTAAGCGTTCAAAGGGAATGCCACGAGCAGCAGGAGCAGCAGGTCGTCGCAGCTCCCACCCCTCTCCCAGAGCCCGTTTCCTTCTTGAGCGTGAACAGCTGGAACTCTGAGACTTCTTACGCCCCGTATGCTTCTTATGTTCCCCGCTCGCAGGAGCCCCCTATAGCGTATTCTCCATATTCCTGTCTTGGTGGATCGTCCAACGGCGACCAGCATTATACCCACTATTCGTCTGTTCTCTTCTCATAAGTGCTCCCCATTTTCCCCATACCCACTCTCCCACTATATCTACAGGTCTCATGTCCCTGGCCACCCTCAAAATGCGCCGTGATGTTTGGTTTATGTTGTACTTCTTGGAGCCAGGGACACTTGTGTGTGCGCATCGAGAGGACAAAGCATCCCCACTTGCTCTTTGTTTGTTTGTTACCTTACTATTCAATTAGTCCTCCTGCATTAGCCCCCCATTCCACTGTATTGCGCATCAGTCTTGTAGATTAGGCCACTTTGGATGCGGCCATCAATGCTTGTATATCATCATCGCTCCACGTACGCTCCATTGGACTACTATGATTTTTTCCGTATCCGTCTCTACCCTACGTGCGCGTGTAATTTGCAAGATTTGTCGCGGCCTCACGAACGTGGGCGTCGACATGTGTAGTCTGAAGCAGGTACAACTCGTACGCGCTCGTAGCGAATGGGTTGCTAAGTTGCGGATCCTCAACATCGGGTCTATACACGCCGTCAACGGTGCGTTCTTCGGTTGAGAGCAGAGCTTCAAGACGGGGCTCGCGCGCCACCAACTTGGCTACAAAGTCGAGCGCGCGCAATGCGACTCTGTCTGGCCAGTGTAGCGCCGCAGTCAACAGGCGCTTCGCGAACGCCGCTGCGCGCCAGGGCGGAACTGACGCGCGCGGTGCGAATGCGAGGTGCAGCGCGCGAAAGAGAAGGTCGCTCGCTGATGCCATCACCGCCGATGGTGTCGTCGTTACCATCACTGCCCCCGTGCTGGCGTAAGCAGTCGCAGCCGCGGTGGCCCCGCGGGGCGAGGGCGAATACGGCGCGGCGCCTCTGCAAGTGCTAGGCGCCGCATCGATTTCCGGCGCTAAGCTGAGCGACTGAATCAGGACATATAAGAGCGTCGTGAAATCGCCCAGGTCGACATTGAGCGCCTCGCCTGAACTCAAGGTCAAAAAAGGGGGTCGGAAGGGTCAGAAGATGAGCGGGACGCGCGGTCCCTTTCGATAGGGTCCCGTGGGCGCTACGCACCTTGCCCGGAGAGGAGTTCGTATGCCGTAAGGATACAGGAGAGCTGATGTCGGGCGCTCTCCGCTCGGTCGGTCGGCGCATGTGATTGTTCCTGTGAGGCGCTGTCCTTCCCGTCATCGTCGTCTCTACCGCCGGCAGGGGGTGGCACGCGCGTAACCAGGCCCTTGAGTACGCGCATCAGGTCCCTGAAAAAGTCGACGCTGACAAGATGCGCATATTTTGAAATGCCTTGCAGAGCAGCCGGGAGCAGCGGGGTTGGTGCCGGGTTCTTCAGAATACGGAAGTACAACACGAACAGGAGCTTCAGTGTTTCGCTTTGCTATGCATTCGTGGATAATTGTCAATTCGGGGCGGCGGGGAGCTGTCACGACTTACGTTTGAAGTTCGTTCTTCTTTGTCAACGCTCGCTTCGGCCTCCTTCATCTCCTTCTCGATTTCCTTCCTTTCCTTGAGAGCCTTCCTCGCCTTTTTGCTAATATGGGTAGACACCGCTCCTTGGCCTTTCGATTTCTTCCCCTGTTTCACTTTCTCCCGTTTGATCTCCTCACGCTCTACTTTCGCTTCGGATGCACGAACGCCAAGCTCGGTTTTGAGTCGGAGATGCAGAAGGCACGTCAGTACGTTCGGATGCACATTGAAGCGACGCTCTTTGATCATACGGTTCAGCAACCGCACGGCCTCAAGCGATGGAACGCCAGTCTCGTCTGCACGAAATACTGATATGACACTGTTCATACAAAGACTTGATGCCTATGAGAAGAAGGGTCGGACAAGGTCTATCACATGTCCAATGAGAGGGATCACAGTACCTCATCCCATGACTTTTTGCTAAGTTGACCCACGACGGCACTCATAATATTGGTGCGGAAATTGAAATGTGTGACCTCGACCAGAAGGGTGCACAAACATTGCAAGGCTACGCCCTCTAAGCCGGATCTTGCTGCGAAGTTGAACATGAGCATTCTTCGGGTAACAAGCAGGAATCAACTGCCTACCTTTTAATTCACTGTCAAGACATTTGAGGTAGTTTTGATATACACTGACCAGCCCTTGTTCCCATTCGCGGGAGCGGGCGACCATCTGGCTGACCTTCTCGGACTTCTCTTTGACAGTCAATTCACGGATTCGGTAGCCTGGAATGATGTCCTTGAAGACGGCGAGCTGCGAAAGCATTGTCAACTTGCGGATATAGGGGTCATTTGCGACAGGTTCGGGGCGGACAGGACTCGAGACCTCCGGCAGAGAGAACGTGTGAAGCCGCCGCAGAAGTCCTAGCTATGAATCCGTTTGCTCTACAACGACAGAGATGCAAGTCAAAGACTCTCACACTGTTTTCAGGGTCCGCGACGATCTCTTGACATATGTTCGCAATCTGCTCTTTCGCGAGCTGTATTCGCAGTTTTCTTGAGGGATTGCTGATGACGTCGATGACCGAGAGTCGTCCGAAACGAGCGCCAGTTGTAATATCCTCTCTAGTTGGTTCAGGTTCGGGCCATTGTTCTGGAGGATGTTCCTCACTCTCTTCTTCGGATTGTGCGTGGATAACCAGCTTGGGACCAGTCCGTTTTATTTTACCGTCGCGAAGCTTGATTGGCAGTCGGTCGATCACTACTTCCCCGTCAGACCATGATGGCCGCCTTCGACGTGGAACGGCCTCATAAGACATCTCAGCGTCGGAATCTGTTGCTGCTCGTTTTGTGCGGAAACGGGATTTACTGGACTGTTCATCTTCCCCAAATACATCATCCTCTGACAAGCCAGAGTCAACCTCCGACGGATCTTCCCTTATATCAGAGGACCAAACCTCCTCGTCGTCAGTGTGTGAGTTGACGGAAGGAAGGTCATCGTCTACAGGAACCCCGCGCACGGGCCTGTCCAAGCGATGCAAACGGTCCTGCTCTCGCTTACTCCTGGTGTAAAATGCGCATTTGAAGTCGACATGGTAGTGATGGAAATACCCACCTCGAGATGCCCTTCTCGTCTAAACTCTGCAGAAACGAGGCCCCTGCTCCGAACTGCTTAATAATGCTAAGGTCTTCATCGTCGAGGTCATGACCTTCGAGATCGCAACTACCACGGGGCACCTCGATGATCGTTCGTTGGAAGGCACGCTGCTTCCCATTGGCTCTCGCAGGTTTTGCCGACGCTGTGGACGCGCCAGATGGGAGGGCTACTTTGCGCCGCTTAGATAAGACCTGACCAGGGGATGGAGTATGCTAATACAATGAAATGGCCGAAGACATACCTGGCTGGTTTGTGCGGGTCGTTTTACCATTGCTCCCATTACAGGCGAAGTATATGCGCGATGCGCGAGAAATTGTACTGGCTAGCATCGGCTACGTAAATAGTGTCACTAAAAAGGAAATCGGGTACCACGGTACCACTGACCACAACCACGATTCCAAGGTGATAATCAAGTCCCACTCATGGAGGAGCCCGAATCGCCGCCTACACCAAACACGCTCAGACCTCACCACATTAGCCTACTCATGGTTATAATGCTGTTATATCGGCATTACCCCCGCAAAAGGTTTCATCCTTCATTTCTTATCGAGGTTCATAGAGTATTACTCGAAGAGGTTGTCGAGGTACGCCTCCCAATGGATAAACGTTTTCCCAATCAAATCCTCGTTATAGGTGACACCTCCAAGGTCCTTTCCCAAGTTGTTAGAGGCCCTTAAGGATGCTCCTCGCAGCGACGACGAAGGGGCGGTACCTTTCTTTGAGTCTCTCAAACCGAAGGTAGGTTTGGTTTGAGGTCATTCTTCATTTCTCCAATGACTAGTGCTAGTACATGGATTTCGTGTCCGTTGACCACATGACAAACTTCTTCCACGGTTTGTATGTCCATTTTCTGGATATTTCGCGACTTGACTCGCGACTTAGGTGCTTCCTACCTGTACGTGGACCATAAAAGCGGAGAAGAGGTATGTATTCTGCCAACATGTCTGGGTCGTCCAACTTACCTTGTAGGCGGACATCGTGAGACCGCATCGCGGCTTTTACGATTGATCTGACCCCTTCCTAGAGCCGACGTTCAATATTTGGCTATTTTTGCCGGAGAGCTGTCGTTTCGTACATGAAATTGTCCTTCGCAGGCGTGTCTAAACTCCGTCACGACTACCATGAATGGTTGAACGGGAGCATAACTGCTGGATATGAGCACTTCCAGAGGGATCTCATCACATTTGGTACTTGTTGTTCGTGGAGCATCGTAAAGGAAGGCTTAGCTGAGCAACGCTGTCAGACACTCTGCTACTGAAGACTCACGCAGATGAATACCGCTGGGCAGAGCCAGATGCTTACTCAGAGTTCGTACCGCGCCTTCACATCTGCTCCATCCTGACGGCTACTCAGATTCGAACGAGGACTCGCTACAGGCGACTCGAACTCGGCTTCCGAAAACTTACGACGGTTTTTCGAGCAACGTTTTCACGAAGGAAGCGACTCGTCAGTAAGCCCGTTCGTTATCCAGAAACTGATGTTCTTGAACCTTGGCACGTAGGGGTGTGCGGCAACACGCTCTCTTGAACCTCTCCCGCATGCACTATCTTCAGCACGAGCATGTAGCAGCTCGCAAGGTTTCGTCGTTCTCATTGCCTCTTCGTGACCGTCTTGATTCATAACATATCCAGTTTTTGACCGAGGCGATTGAAATATCTCGCCTGGCAGGAGACAAAGAAACGCTACAACATTGCCAAGGGTGTGTCTGTCATCGTACCTAGATTGACCGGTGCCTGATAATGTCGTAGGCTGCTACACCGGCTTCCACCGAAACATAAGAATCACAAGCCTGCTCTCAACGAGATTCAACCCGGCCTTCATCCAATTGAGGTCCTCTTCGATGTTGAGAAGCTCCTGAGAGTCAAAAGTGTAGGTCATATGTCCAGACTTGAATTTTTTCGCGAGACTGGACCAGAAATTAGGAGCAGCCCTTAAGTGCTGCATTCGAAAAGATCGTCCAGGCAATAGGCCTCTATGATCACTGGATCGATATGCAAGGATATTTCCTTGAAGATCCAGAGCAATGGAGCCACCACGCTGTTCAGTCAATCGTTTGGAGTGCAGCGGGTGAGACTACCACCGTAGATATTCTGACCATTGTTGATACCGATATAGGATGCGAGAAGTTGGCAGTCATTGAAGAAAATATAGTCACCGCTTTCAACGAAGTCGGTGGAGACGACAACAATGTCATCACAGTGACATTGAATCGTGCGTACAGGGTGTGTGTCGTCTTTCTCTGTGAAGAAATTCCCTGACCCGTCCGCAGCGCGCGAGACAGGGGAAATATCAAGATGCGATTGCCGTTCTTCTTGAACCCGACGTTTGGAGAGGGCTGAGTCTTCATGACTACTCACAGTGGGCATCGCAGATCTGGCATATTATTCTTTTGAGGGCAAGCAGACGGTTGAGTCGTTTCGTCAAATTCCTGGAGCATTCGAATCTCAACAAATGTTTGGACGTGTGTAGCGGCCAGCTACGGCAGTATAATGACTTGTTGAAAGGAATGCGCCCCGCAGGATCTTTCAATCCTCGAGACTATTTCTTCAATGCTACCGCATCAACTACATCTATCATACGAGACCCATTATACGAATTTTTGGAAATGCGGGTATGTTTGATTTATTCTGGATCTCTCAGAATTTGTTGATGTCTTGGCAACAGCAAGTCGGCCAGGCTTCCACAGCAGTGGAGCAGCTTCTGAGGGCACTGTGGCACTCCGAGTTCCAGTGTCGGTATGGCTCGTACCGAACGGCGATCATCTTGCTAGCCGACGTAGGCCTTGAATTCGGAATGACTAAACGTTGCAAGAGGATCCTCGAAGAGATCATGCCGCAGGTGAGCCGTCTGCTCATGAGTCGTCGGACGAGCTCTAATGCTCTGGTTTAGGTCATCGATGGTGACGATCTCGAACAACGTGCCCTCGCCTGCTTTACGCTTGCGCGCTGCATCATTGCAGCGGATGAACGATCGCCAGACTCCATCCACGAAGCCCTGTCGTATCTCGATATTGCAGAGAAAGACTATGCAACTCTGGAGATTCTACACTCGCTTGCGGATGTGCAGTTCCTCATTTCTGTTCTGTACCACAACCTAGACATGGTCGAAGATAGGGATACGGCCGCTATAAGGCATCTGAAGACAGAAGAGGCAATGCATGAGGCTGCCGTAGTCATTGCTGAGGACTGGATAGATCGGGTGTGGGAGCTTGTATTGGACATCGGAGCATCCCTTGCGAAGCGATGATCAGACGTTGGATTTAGATGTCGATTGTGGCCAGGGACAAATGGCATAATTTTTTTTCTGACATCCTACTTCTCTTACAGCCGTGAGAACCATTATGGTGTATCTTAAGACAGCAAGCTGCAAGGGGTACCACGCGTGTGGTACTCGCGGTGGGGCAAAAGAACCCCTGCACCTACGTGCAGCAACGAAACATCTGTAACCTGGGATACACATGGATGCCCAAGAACGGAGCCAGCACGACCCCAACGCCCACGGGGTAGGAAACACAAGAAACGAGGACGGACTTGCCATTCAATATTCAACAGCGCAAAATCGAACACTGGCGCGCCGCGGCGTATTGTGATATGCCACGATGGCCCCCACTTGGCTATAGGAGAGTCTCAAGCAGGAGAGATCAAACTGGCGAACGCAAAATTAGGTTTAGGAATGAGGAGTGTGCGGGGGGCTGCAGCCCGTGCATCGATGAATATATTATCCTTTCACAGAGATGTCAGGAGGAGAGGAAATATGTCCATCTTCCTATGGCTGCGCAAAGCGTGGTATGATGGGCGCGAGTGGAGCATCACAGAGAATCAGAGACAAGTGCCGAAAGTCGTCAGATAAACCCACGGGCCACGGTGCAAGCTGTCCTCATCACCAAGGAGCGACCAGGGCTTCCATCATACGTGTTTTTCGATCACCTAAACTCCCTTCCAATTAAGATGCTGCAGACACCTTAGAACACCGCACCTTTGCAGCTTCGATAGATTGTTTACTGTAAAGGTTCTAGCGTGGTGTCTAGTTGGCATTCTCGCATGCAGGCATGCAGGTCCTGATGGAGGTCCCACGATGGCGAAACTGTGCCGAGAAGTGCGAGGGAATCGCGTCGTTACATAACCCATGTGCGGAACTTGTGCCTTGTGCCTCGTCGTGGGTGCGCAGCACGTGTAACACTTCAGATAAGTAACAGTGCCCCAGTGTGTTCTCCGCAAGGTTCTCCGAGTCGGATCATATACCGTACTGTAGACGTCCGGCGATATCGAAGTTGATTTGCATCACGTCCGCGGTATTTGTGATTGACAGATCCGTCTTCGCAGGAAATGTGCACCGCTCACGACACTGGACGAGCACACTCCTATTATGATAGTCAATCACCGAGAATCGCTTGATTGATAACACCCAAAATAATGTTTTATAGGATATCTATTTCAGCGTTCATTATAGTCACTGCACCGTCGGAAGGTCTGAGCCGCATCCTCTTCCGAGCACAACCTTCACAAGTCAGTGCAGCATACAGGCGGACACTTTCATTCCTAATACAGAAGTGTGTAAAATGGGGCGGTTGAAACCTACGGTATCAACCTTACAATACTTGTATAACATGAGGCATAAATGGAGATGACCCTGTGATCTCAAACAGTATCCTCGATACCGCTAAACTTGACCGCGAGCTTATCCCTAATCCACTTCGACTTGCTCAATGTCCAGAGTGCCCAGTCGCGGATGGTGTAGATGTGAATCGGCAACCACGCAAACTTCTCTTGAACGCCTGGTGCCATGCCCAACATGGCAGCCATGGTCTTCGTTATCGTGATCACCGTGAGCGCACGCTCGCGACGCAGAGCCATGTGCGCGCGCACTTTCTCGTCTGACTCGAGTGATGGGCCAGCCGTGAGTGCGGAGGCGATAACGGGACCGACGGAGACTGCGTCGCGCAGGCCGAGGTTCATGCCTTGGCCGCCAGCAGGGGGGTGGATATGTGCGGCATCGCCGACGAGACACACGCTGGCGCCGGGAGATCCTGCTTTGTTGTCACTGCCAAAATGTTTGAAGAAGGTCTCCGCAGCGGCGTAACGCGTGCGGAAGCGCGTCGACCACAGTACTGCATCAAACCTGGCAGCGTCTGGATTCTTGCTGCTGAGCTTGTGTGGGCCGTACTTCTCGACTAGTTCCCGGCAGTACTCCAGGTTTGGTTTGGAGGGAGCTTCGCCGTCGCTGGGGGGTATACCGCAGGCCAAGCGGAAGACAGCCTTTCCTCTGGCATCTTTCGCACCGATCGAAGGAACACGAAGAGGAGTCAGCACGAAGAAACTCTCCCTGCTGGCGATGGCGTAAAATCTATCGGGGGCGAAGTAATCTCCGTCAAATGTGACGTCGGCAATGATCATCTGCGCCAGGTTGTTGCTTTCCCGAGCCCTATCAACTATATCGAGGTCATCAAAGCTTATGGCCGATAATTGACGTATCTGGTTGTCACAGTTAGCACCGGAATAATACTTGAGGGAATCCAAGTACATACGGTAGATTGGGGGCCATCTGCACCGATCACATATTGAGCGGTGATAGACTGGCCATCCTCAAATGACACATCGGCGAGACGGCTGTCTTTGGGATTTTCGCGCATTCCCACAACTTTGCATGGCCGGTGTACGGAGATTCCGAGATCATCCATCCTTTTGTTGAGAACACGCTCGGTGGCGGTCTGGGGGATAAGGAGGTAGAAAGGGAAGCGGGTCTTTCCGATTAACCCGTCGAAGTCAACTCCCATCAAGAGGTTATAGTCACGGTCGTGGTAGGTCATGTCGGTAACCGTGATTCCAGCTTCGATCAGAGGATCGGCTGCGCCAACAAGATCCAGGGCCTGTTGTGGTACGCCGTAAGAAGGGAGTCCAGAATCCTCACGAGATCTCACCTCTAAAGTCCCGGCGTGGATAACAAAAGCACGCGATGCAAGGTCGGCCCCACGGACGGCCTCATCGACGATGACGATGTCTCTGACGCCAGATGTCCAAAGGGAGAGGGCGCATGATACGCCAACAGGTCCTGCTCCAACAATAAGGACGGATGTGCTTGACGGTAAGGACATTGTAGGAATGGGATTTGACGGGGATTGGGGTCATTGGACGAGAGTCCGGATGTTTAAATATATGGCAAATGGGCCAAGTTTGACAGGAAGAATTCTCACTTGGAGAACTCGCTTAAGTCATCAGACGGACTCGGAGAACGGAGAACATGCAAATCACCCTCACCCTCAGGGGTTCAACTTATAGGTAATCTTTTACAGTATCGGACCGCTGTTAAAAGCCCCCGGAATGAATGAGGAAAATTTTGGACACAATTGGGAGCTCTACAGTATCTTTGTCAAGGAGGTCAGAATCGACCGCAAGATCACCGAGGGTTGTATCGGCCAGGGAACAGACAACAAGCAGAATTGCGAAGTACCAGGGAGGACGTGATCCATCGGAATGGATGGAATTCCCCTTCCCCGGCCGAGGAGAACGGGGAGAGCCCATCATCGGCCCCAACTATGAAAACATTCAAAACAACTGTCATCCCCGGACGTCGGGGTAGCTAGTGGGAAAAACGAATCGTAATGCCGGATATACAATATCCACAGAGTCCGTACTCTCAGGAGCTAAATGACAGTTGGGCTCTGACGCCTAATTCGCACGCCGAGACCCCGAGACCCCCTGGGAGATGCCGCGCAGGTAGACGCCCCAAATAGTGATTGAATCTGCCCATCATGATGCTCATAATCTCAATTCTGAACCACAACCCATTTCTCCTGAGAGTACGGACTCGCTCTAGGGTCTTACCCAAGGTCTTACTCATTTGAAGCGCAATATCCCCGATTCCCCGTAATTATCCTGCTGTCCGACTTCAATTTGTTGGGAAACCGGCGTTCTTGTAGGCGGGCCATCAGCGCATCAGCGCTAGCATCAGCAGGTAGGGAAACGTTCAGTAGTAGGCCATCTTCGTGGTCACGTGTCATTTGCTCCTTATGCCTATGCCTGGTGCCGGTAAACCTACAGTCTACTCCTGGCCGATGCAATATGCAATCATCTCGCCGTCGATTCATACCCACTTATCACTCAACGGAGATTCCGGAAGGGTCTTCCATGCAGAGTACCCTTTGTTGTCATCATGTCCGCGGCCGTTGGTGGCAGTGGTCTGATGATCGGTGCAATTAACCGGGCAACTTTGTGCTCGAGATGCGAACCAACAACATCTCTGGAGGCTGTGGTGCGCGGTCCCAACCTTCCTTAAGATGACTTATGCAAGACTTCGTGGTCCCTCATATGGCCACCTCACGAAGATCGTGCCCAACCATGCATGCACCAGTGTATTTAAACCCCCAGCCGATTTGTCACCTACCTTTCTACCACATCCTTTCCGTCGAACGTAACTGACTAAAGTAGGGCCTCTGGCATGGCATGGGCCTTCTCCTTTTTGTATTCTGGTGCCAAAGGCCTAGTCATCGCCGATTCGGCCAAGCAGCGGTAATATTGCATCTCGTGCGATTGTTATCCACGTCGCAACTTTGGAGGTGAGATCTTATGAGCACTCTAGGCGTAGTCTCTTATCCATAACAGTTGTTGGCTGCGCCGTTACTCTGATCGAATACGGGATCATGATTTCCACGGTGAACTGTACGATCGCTCCCATACGCCTTTTATGGGGGCATAAAGGTTGAAGGAACAATCAACCACGTCGAGTTTGGGTGGTCGACATGCTCTTCTTTCACCCTACATAAAATACGTTCAAATCTGGAGGATCGGACACTCTCTCAAATCGCTGGGGCGCCACGCTGACTACACTGCACCACACTGGCGCACGATGGCGAGCCCTTCCTGTGTGGCTTGACTCACCTGTACATGTCCACAACGTCCAGCTTCTGCGGCATAGTCGCATATCACCCGCATCCTTCTCACATCCTCTCCACGCTCGGCGCAGTCCTTCATCACCATCGATGAAGTCTTCGTGTCTATAGACTCGGAGCACTTAGCAACTGCTCGCACCTCACTATCTCCGTCCTCCGTCCTCTTTCCTCGATGCCATCGGCGGAAGTCTAATTCTACTAGCGCTGCCAGCCCCCCTCCCCTTCCATCGTAACCCTTCCTTACGGGGTGGCGCGCTGCTCTTGCCGACCTCCACCTGCATCTCCTACCCTTTGGACCGCACGCGTCGATGATTTAATACGACATAGTTATTAATATGAACGATGGAATCGGGAAGAAAGAGGTGTTTAAGTGTATGCAAGCATGTCGCGAGGTCAGAGTGCGTTGGATGGTCCCTCTCATGCGCCTTACGGCAAATGCCGTCCTGATTAGCGCCGCACTCGACTCGCAGACAGAGGAAGAGTGGGGCATGGATTTGATGACTGCACCAGGGTAAGGTACCTAATTTGATTCGTATCTGATAACCACTGGTTTTCCTCAGCGAGACTGGACTAGAGAACAGGAGCAACCTCCACAGCAGTGGAAATACTGAGACCTAGAGCGCTGCGGCACTCAAGGGTTCCAGTTTCGGTGGCTCATACCGAACGGTGATCATCTTGGTAGCCGATGTTGGCCTTGAATTCGGGATGACTACACGCCGTCAGAGAATTCTCGAAGAATATGGCGCAGGTGCGGTCTGATCATGTGGCATCAAACGAGTCTTATGAGCTAGTATTCGAGGTTTCATGAAGATTACAGTGCGTCAGGGGATTCCAAGATCTTCATAGGGAAGAAGCTGCACGAAGCCCGCGGAACGGACCAGCAAGTACAGTACTCTCATAAAGATACTACATTGGAAGGCCAGGAAATGAGTACAAATTATGATCCGTCTTATTAGGACAACATAAAGTATAAACAGAGACGATCGTGCGGACTCAACGATCCTTGAGACCGCTGATCTCGTATGCAAGGGTTTCCCTGACCCACCGCGACTTCCCCAATATCCAGAATACCCAGTCACGAATGGTGTGGATGTTAACAGGCGACCATGCAAACATGGTCTGGACAGCGGGGGACATGCCCATTGTGCCAGCCATGTATTTCGTTAAGCCGATCACCTTGACTGCACGGTCGCGGCGCTCAGCCATGTGTGCGCGCACCATCTCGTCTGACTCGGGTGATGGGCCAGCCGTGAGCGCGGCGGCGATAATGGGGCCGAGGGAGATCCCGTCGCGCAGGCCGAGGTTCATACCCTGGCCGCCAGCAGGAGGGTGTATATGAGCGGAGTCGCCGACGAGACATACGTTGGCGCCCGATGATCCTGCTTTGTCGTCACTGCCAAAATGTTTAAAGAAGGTATCCGCGGCGGCGTAACGCGTGCGGAAGCGTGTTGACCAGAGTACGTCAGTGACTTTGATGGCGTGCGGGTTCTTGCTCTTGTCAGAGGAGAGTGAGCGAGCACCGTACTTCTCGATCAGCTGTTGGCAGTACTCTACTGACGCCTTTGAGGGAGGTTCGCCGTCGCCGAGGGGTACGCCGCAAGCCAATCGATAGATGGTCTTTCCTTTGGCGTCTTTTGAGCCCTCCGTGGGATGCTCAAGATGAGCTACGGCGCAGAAACTGGTCGAGCTTAGGACAGCGTAGAACGTGTCTTGAATTAAAGGTTCTCCGTCGAATGTGATGTCGGCGATGACCATCTGCGCCATAGTATTGACCACCTCGGGTTTATCAGGGGTGGCATGGGGGTCCGAGAAGCCTATGCCCGATAATTCGCGTATCTAACAATCGCAGTTAGCAACGAACTGTCATTATACACAAGGGAATGAAGCATGCACAGTAGAACGGGGGCCATCTGCACCGATTACATATCGAGCAGAGATTGACTGGCCATTTTCGAATGAAACATCCACGAGACGGTTGTCTTTGGAATTTTCGCGCATCCCCACAACTTTGTATGGTCGGAACACGGAGATTCCGCCATCCTCCAACTTTTGGTTGAGTGCAGACTCAGTCATATGCTGAGGGATAAGGATGCTGAAGGGAAAATGAGTCTTTCCAATTAACCCGTCGAAGTCAACTCCTAGCAAAAAGTTATCGGAGCGGTCATAGTAGTTCATGACGTTAAGTTTGATCCCGCGTTCGACCAGAGAATTGGTGCAGCCAAGAGAATCCAGCGCCTGTTGTGGAATACCGTAAGAAGGGACTCAGTACAAAATGCTCACGACATCTCACCTCTAACGTTGCGGCGTGGAGAACAAACGCACGAGATGTAAGATCGCCCTTACGGTCCTCGACTTCATCGACGATGACAATGTCTTTGACACCAGATAATAGAATAGAGAGGGCGCTTGCCATGCCGGCAGGCCCTGCTCCAACAACAAGGACGGTTGTGCTTGACGGGAGGGACATCGTAGAGGGATGGTTGAGGTTGTGTTTGCGGATAAGCGTGTGGGCTTAAATACACATATATAAGGTTGGTGAGAACATATGGGCGGAGAATCTTGCATAAGTCGTCGGAAGGAAGGGGAGTTCGGCCGGGGTGCCATCGTCTGGACGGCTTGACATGAACCCCTTGGACGGAGGGCAATTTGATATCCCGGCATTAGAGAGATTGCGTACAATTGCTACGCACGACGCACAGCATCGGAGCGACGAGGACGGAAAGACTGATGTCCGAACTGCTCGCAGGAAATGACCTTGGGGGGGCGCCATTAACGTATTAACCACCACCATGGTGCGGATTCCCACGGCTTCTGTGGCAAGGTGGGGACAAAAAAACCCTCGAACACCACGGCCCCATATTATTAAACTTACCAACTGAAAGAAACACCTAAATATAAGGGGACAGTCAGTTTCATAATCTAACGGGACTGTCAGTTTGAGACACTTCCCACGCCGGCATTCAGCGGTCCTTCACGGCCCGGCTACAACACGTCACACCACAACCCAATTCCGTTCCATTCATATCACGGGTCAGGACATGATGCATGATGACTGAAGCCACGGAGCCCACTTGTACGATAGAAACAGCATACAGTTGGGAGGAAAGGCTCATAAACGGTAGAAGCGGCATATGCCGACCATCTGGAAGGCCATAAATGCATGAAACCCTTAGAATAACCCCAACCCACGATGTCCGTCGATGATCCCCCTGGTAGCTCTAGCAGACTTCACCGGTTCACCGGTTCACGTTCACCGCTCAGCCGATCGGAGAACCCGACCCCCAACAAGATGGCAAAACAACAAACTCCGAGTCAATCTTGCACTGTACCCCACCCCGCACCCCCAAGCACTCCTAAAGGCAGACGTCGAGCACCAATGGCCCCAAACAGCCGAAACATCCCCAGGACCTCCTAGACAAATTACTTTTATGACTATTTATTTGCTAAGCTGACATCGACTTCTCGTGACGGCATGTATATCTAGTCATTCCGCCCCCAGCAGACCCTTCCCCAGCCGCACCACATCCAAGAATGCATGTACCGTACATCTATCTGCACACCTCCCCATCCATCTCCGGTCGTCCCGCGTTACAGCACCTCTGTCCGCACACCTCTCCCTCCTCCGGTCATCTTGGTGATCGCACGCCCAGTATTACCCCACCGCGCGTACCGTCAACAGTGCCCTGCTACAGACCCTTTGACTGTAGAACCACGCTGTGACGACCTCTCGATGTGCAACCCTCATCCCCCACTCCTCTATATGATCACCCGCTTCCTTCCGTGTCACGGTCCATCTGCAGTCTCCAATCCCTCCCGCTCTGACGAAGACCACTGAGGTACCCTGTATGCTCACCTCCGATCGCATCTACTCTCCCTATGGTTATGTTCTCACCTTTATCCAACTGCCCGTGCTCAGAATGTTGATCTGAACCCCCCTCTCGTCTCACCTGCTACTAGCCACTCCCCAAATCAGGAGATACGGGCGACAGCACAGCACACACCACATGCATTCAGTATGCATTCACGACTCCGGTGACCCTATGCCACCAATTAGAGACATCTCGTTATGAAGAATTACTTGACTGGGGACTTATAGCGATATTAAGGAACTCCCATTGTAAGATTTGTAATACCATGCCCCGCCCGCCCATTGAAACAAATATAATGCTCTCCATATCGTATGAGAACAGAAGACGCTGAAATGAAAAGTCCTGCATCCGAGTCAGAGACGATTCGCAAAGCGGACCGGACCTTGGCCAAGATGTGACAGTTAATTTAACACGTTACGTCACAACTAGTCACGCTGATGGTTCTCCAAATCTGAGTCGCGTCCGGCGCGGTTGACTCCGGCCTGCGAGCACCCTTTTCCCACTTTTCCCTCCATGGATGGACAACCTCCTCAGGAGGAGGACTTTTCTACTCTTTCTATTGAAGATCGACTTACCCACAAGAACTGGAAAGCCCGTGTCAGCGCCTATGAGGCCCTTGTCAAAACATTCCAACTTACATCATCCGACACCGATCCTGCGTTCAGACCATACATCTCCAGTCCTGACCTCCTCAAGAAGATCGTCACAGATTCAAATGCGGTTGCACAAGAGAAGGGTGTGGAATGCGTTATAGCATTTGTCAAATTTGCCGGTGAGAACGCTGCAAGGACGAGAGACTCTGTAGTCTCTGCCTTGGTGGACAAATGCTTTGGTTCAACACGAGCCGGTACAAGGAACCAGGCAATCGAACTAGCACTCCAATATGTTGAGGTGGACAATGGTGGCGCTGGCCTGGTGGTGCGTGACCGTCGTCGATTTTAGATAGGCTCCCTTGATTGCAACTTGTGCTTGTTTAGGAAAACGTACTGCCCGGACTGGCTGCAAAACAACCCAAGACCGTTGCAGGGGCTGTGACCGTTTTGAAGGAGATTCTTCGGTGGGTATTGTGTTCATATCTCGTATACCTTCTGGGTCGTCGAGCAACCGACGTCCGATGAGCCCGAGCATTTAGGGGCTGTTGCAAAGGGAGGACGCGACAGCTTTCTCTCGTGTTTCCAACGGGCACATCGCAAGTTGACATATTCACTACTTACACTTGCTGTGTCTTCCAGACTATTCGGCACACATGTTACCCCACCGACACCCATCCTCAAAGTTTTACCGAAAATCTTCGGCCATTCGGACAAGACCGTGCGATCTGAGGGAAGCAACCTTGCACACGTTCTGTATCAGTATCTTGGCTCTGGGATTGAACCATGGCTGGCAGATCTCAAGCCGGTCCAGGTTAAAGAGTTGAAGGAAGCCTGGGACGGCATGGAAAAGGAAGGACGAGGGAAAGGCACTCTAAAGCCGGAACGTATGACACGGCAGCAAGCGAGGGATGCAGAGCAGAATGCGGCTGCTGGAGATGGCGACGCAGGAGATACCTCTGTCGCTGCTGAAGAAGGTGCGTCAACAATTTGAGATGATATATAACGAGTGCGAATGATAAAGAATAGATCTTGCTCCTCCTGACCCCCGACAGTTCGCCGAGGAAGTTGATATTACACCGAAATTTCCTGCCAAGCTATACGCTAGCCTCACATCATCGAAATGGAAAGAGCGGAAGGAGGTTCTTGACGATCTCTTAACCCTCCTCAATACAACGCCTCGGATTAAGGAGGCACCCGAGTTTGGAGAGCTTTCCAAGGCGTTGGCGTTGCGGGTGCAGAGTGACGCAAACATCAACTGTGTCATGGTTGCCGCACAATGTCTCGAGGGCCTCGCAAAGGGGCTCATGGGAAATTATGGCCGATACCGGGAGATCGTCGTGTCTCCGATGCTGGACCGGCTGAAGGAAAGGAAAGCCAGTGTCACAGACACGATTAGCTCAGCCTTGCATGCCATTTTTGAAACGGTAAGGAAAGTATATTGTCCATCGAAGCTCTCCTTTTGAGTGTCATTGCAGACCACACTCTCAGACATTATTGGCGACATTCTACCCGCGTTGTCCAACAAGAATCCTCAAGTTAAGGAGGGTGCTTGCAAATTTCTCACGCACTGTCTCTCGACATCGAAACAAGCAATTGCTCCACCGCAGCTCAAACCCGTTTCTGAGGCACTGGCTACTCTACTCGAAGATTCTTACGCTGGGGCACGAGATGAGGCTGCGAATGCATTCGGCACGCTCATGAAGATGGTCGGCGAACGCCCTCTTGCGGCGGTGATGGATGGCTTTGCGGATGTCCGGAAGGCCAAGGTGAAGGAAGCATATGAGAAAGCAACTGTGAAAGCGAAGGCTGGTGCAGGCGCACCGCCGAAGCCGCCTCCTAAAGCGCCTTCGAAGAAAGCTGTGGCGAAGAAGGAAGAGCTTTCACCCACGCCAGAAGTAGGAAGTCCATCTGCTGAGGACGATACGCCTGCACCCGACAAGAAAGCTCGTGGGCCACCTGCCCGTCTAGCAGGAAAGAAAGGCGCTTCTAGTGCTACCTCAGGTGCACCGGCAGCTTCGACAACGGCGTCTGCTAAGAAGCCACCTCCGGCAGCGGCAGCAGCTGCCGCTGCTGCTGCGTCGAAGCCAGCAAAGAGTGGTGCGCCCGCCCCACCAGGTACACTTGACACTTTTAAGTATAAACACACCCCGGAGGATGCCGAGGCACTCGCTTCAGAGGTTATTCCGCCTAACTATATCACCGATCTCGGCGATGCAAATTGGAAGACCCGTCTAGCTGCGTTGGAAGATATGACAACGTGGGTCGAAAGCGTTGTGGAGGAAGTCGACGCAGAGGTCGTTGTACGGGCTCTTGGCAAGAAGGGCTGGGGGGAGAAGAACTTCCAAGTGTCGGCCAAGTTGTATGGGATCTTGATTATCCTTGCAGAGCGTTGCCCATCCTTTGGGAGGTCCTGCGCAGCGCTATCGATACCGCATTTGTCGGAGAAACTGGGTGATGCTAAACTGAAGAAACCTGCAAGCGATGCTTTGGGAGCATTTGCGGAGAAAACGTCGCTACAGTTCGTTCTGAACATAGGTATGTTTTCCTGGTGTCCCCAGTTCCGTCAGCTGACACCGTGCATGGAGCGTACGAGCCGCTCAACAAAATAAAGGCACCAAAGGCACTTGCTGATGCATTAGGATGGATCGAGCAGGCACTCTCAGAATTCGGTATTGCTGGCTTATCGCTCCGCAACCTCATCGAATTTCTGAAGGGCGCACTTAAGAATTCCAACGCCACGGTGCGAACAAGCGCAACTAAGACTCTGGTTACGGTGAAGTTATTTGCAGGCTCAAGTATCAGCGATCTTCTGGGCGATCTCAATCCCCAACTTCTTGCTACGATTCAGGGCGAGTTCGACAAGGTCGAGGGCAATTCGCCCCCTGAACCAACGCGACAATCAGCGGACGTCCTTGGCATGGCTCAGCCGGGAGGCTCTGGGGGCAAGGGTAGCTCCGCCACATCTGGCGCCTTGGATGACCTTTTCCCACGCGTGGAGATCGATGGGTTGATGAAAGGCACCACAATTTTGGCGGACGCCAAGAGCGAAGCCTGGAAGACCAAGAAGGAGGCACTGGAAACTCTACAGGCTCTCCTTGATCAGGGGGCAAATAAACGCTTGAAGCCTCAAATGGGCGCGTCCACCTCTATATTTTACCTTTTTATGGCAAACTAACCACCTCAAATTTCTCAGGCGAGATTGGACAGATTCTAAAAGTACGTGTTAGCGATACGAACAAGGCGGTCCAAACGCTCGCGCTCGATATCGTGGCTCGGATAGCCACTGGGATGGGCAAACCGTTCGAAAAGCAAACGCGCTTTTTCGTGCTCCCAGTTTGCACTGTGCTTTCTGACCAGAAGGCGCACATCCGCGCAGCAGGTATTCAGACACTGACTGCTATTGCCACGGCTTGTGAGGGACTAGACGCCCTAATCCACGGGTTAACAGCTGCACTGGAGGTCAATCAGCCAATTCAAAGAGCTCAGCTGATGGGGTGGATCGTTGATTGGCTTAAGGAACACGAGGTGACTCCTGGCTTGGATCTGAGTAGCTGGGTCCCCCCAATAGTAGGATGTCTTGACGACCGCAATGGCGATGTTCGTAAAGGCGCACAAGCCCTCCTACCCTATCTCATTGCATCCGCCGGATTCGATGTAGTCCTCCATCAGACGAATTCCTTGAAGCCTGCCTCGAAAACGACCGCAGTGCCCCTCATCCAGGCGGCTCGCGCAGCCGCGCCAGCAGTGGCTACAACTCCTGCTCCTCCGAAGGTTGCTGTCTCCTCTAAACCCGCTGTCGTCTCCCCAACTCCACCATCCCCACCCAAATATAGTCCACCTCAGTCCCCTGGCGCCTCGGTACCTGCTGGAAGAGGCGGGCCTGCCGGCAAATTTGGATCAGTGCGTCGAAAGTTGCCATTAGGATCAGGTCGGCGTCCCGAATTGCATCCTGAAACTGTCGATGAGCTTGCCACGCCCCGTGCTCAAACAAAACTCGGTGGGCTAGGGTTGAAGCGATCTGGGACCAAGAGCGCGCCTACATCAATGCCCGTTTCGGCTGCGACTTCTCATGAGCCTCTGCTATTGCATGGCACAAGCACAGACGCAAAGCGGGTTCGACTATTGAAAGATGTTGGCAAGTGGGTCAACGAGGGGGGAGCGACGCGCAAAGATCTGGCAGATCTATTGCAACATCAGATGGAGTCGAACGCCTCGAAAGACTTGATTGGGAACCTCTTCAGTCATGATCACAACGCGGTCAATGACCATGTTAATGGGCTGACAATGCTTTGTGATTTTTACACAGACCTGCACTCGGGTGCCGAGGGTCTTGGACTGAGCGAGGACGAAGCGAGGGCCATTGGGTTGGCTAACTCTGACCTTGCACTCAAATATGTCTCAATCAAGGCTCACGAACCTCAATCAAACTTGGTCTCGAAGTGTTTAGATGTGGTGGATGCCGTACTAACGTTCATGAGGAGTGTGGAGTTCCAGCTGACAGAGCCCGAGGCGTTGTGTTTCATTCCTACATTGGTTCACAAGGTGAGGAATCGCATTGGATGCTGGAGACCAGAAACAGTCTGCTCATTGCTAATAGTTTGGCGACGCTCGCGAGCCCGTTCGGGTGCGCGTACAGCAAATCTTTCAAACGCTTCCCAAGGTGTACGCATATAGCCGAGTTTTCCAGCTTGTACTTGACCACGGCTCGAAGTCGAAAGTTGCCAAGACACGTCAACTATCCCTGGACGAACTGGGAGGAATTCTGAAGCGATCGGGCATGGGTGCTTGCCACCCCGCAAAGGATTGCCCCGTGATCGCCTCCATGATTTCGGACAAGGATCCTGGGGTCCGAAAGTCTGCACTCACGACTTTAAGGTTTGTCTCTTCGAGTTCTACTTCTCTCTTCCTTTTCACACGAGTTTGTTAGTGAGATCTACTTGCTCGAAGGCGAGAAGGTCTGGTCTTTCGTCGGCGCCCTGAGCCCTAAAGATAAAACTCAACTCGAAGAGAGACTGCGCCGCGTAGCCGGCCCTAGCACACCAGATAAGCGCGAGTTCGGGAAGGAGGCCCTTACGCCCCAGCCGTCACAGATCTCGCGGTTGACCGGCGGCATTGCAAGGCCGGCATCCCCGTCCCTTCCTCGCCCCGGAGGCATCCCGCGGTCAGGGAGCCCGACTACAGGAGGTTCTCGGATGGCTCAACCCGCGTCCACAAGATCAGCATCCCCAGGGCCGTCTCATATCGGCAAACCAACGTCACACATCCCAGGCCCCACATCTCCGCCCTCTCGTGGCAAGAGCTTGTTGCCCTCTCGCCTCGCTGCTCCAAGAAGCCGAGCAGGAACGCTTCGCTCTACCCTTGTGCCGTCAACCGACCCTGCTGCTGCCCATTCAAATTCAAATGGAACGAAGGACACAAACGGACAGAGCTCCAAAGTCGAATCTTGGAGAAGCGCGGAGACCCCCGAGGACCCGGAGATCTCTCCAGATTCTGGGAGTGGTATTACCCTTACGATCTCCAGTATCTTGAGTAGCGATTCGGATCGCAGTGTCGATGCTCTCAAGAAAATTCAAAAGATCCTCCAGCTTGGGCCGGATACTGGACCATCATCTCCTCAGTATCGGGACCTCGCGGAGCACACGGAAGGTCTTCTTGAAACGGTCACGCTCCAAATGGCTCATGCATTTGACAAACCGGATGACAATGTCCGACTCGCCAAGCACCTGATCCAGACTCTGAATGCGTTCTGTGACAATCCACTCCTCGCCGAATCCTTGACAGTCGACATTCTCACTGCTATCTTTGAGGAATTGGCTCTGCGTCTTCTACAGACTGATGATAGTCAAGACAAGGAAGTCAAAAACTTGTCGAGGTTTATCAACATGATCATGCTACGGCTGTTCTCTACGGGGCGCAGGATCACCGTTTTCCGGTGGGTCATATCCGAATACGTCTTATGATTTGAAAATGGTCTGACTGCCGTCTAGAGCCTTGTTCGCTCTCCTCCTTCAGATCGTCCGGCCGTTCCCATCGAATGGCACGGCCGCGGACTCCCAGGAAGCCAAGGTGGCGGAACTCGTTCTGAAGTGTATCTGGAAACTGGCCCGGAATATTCCTCAAGATCTGACAGATCTGAAACTTGACCCGGTGGAGTTGTTTCCGGCAATTGAACATTTCCTGCAAACTGTGCCCCCGAACGAGTGGCGCGCCCGCGCTACCAACCGTATACCTTGCGGCGACATGCCGCTTAGGACTGTGAAGGTTATCATTCAACATGTCGTTGGTGAGTCTGATCTCGGCATGCATTTTCGAAGCTTATTCTTACTTGCTCAGCCCATTATGGTGACGAGGTTTATGACATTTTGTCCGGCTCTTTCGACGACCCCTCCGCCACCATTGTCTACCCATATGTTTACAGAATCCTCAATTCAGGGTCTCGAGTTGCCACTGAGGATGGGCCCGCACGCCTTAACAAAGCCCCTCTCACACCCCAAACCTCGACCCCGGGTCCTAGTCGACCCGCATCCCCGCCAGAGACCGCCTCAGATGGAGCATCTGGGGATGTGCGACGGTCGTCTCCGAGCCACCACACTAGTCGAAGCGTATCGTCCATCAATGGGCTTGTTTCGCCGCCGATCGAGGAACCGGACCCCGACGCTCAGTTGCTCAAGATCATCGGACATATCTCGAGTGAGACAACGGGCGCTATGCACAAGGAGGGCATTACAGAGCTTCATCACTTCCTGAAAGCTTATCCAAACAAAAAGACGAAAGTGGACAAGATGCTCGAGTCGACGGGTCCTGCATTTCGCAAGTATATCTCCCGCGCCCTGGCTAGCAGAGCTGCGGAAGACGAAGAAAGGGAGGTGGCTGTTGCAGATACCCTTTCGAGTGAGCTATTTCCCTCGTAGATGACCACACCAATATCGATGTATTAAACTATGTTGTAGAGTTGGAATCCAAATCAATACCGACTTCACCCCTGGCTGCGACTTTCAACCTTGATGATCCACCGCGATCCCCGATCAGCCCAACTACCGCGAACGGATCTGACCAGGAGAAGCAGGATAAGTTGTCTAGATTACATGACATTTTCCAGTATCGGACGAGTACCTTAAGCACTTCATCTCATGGCCGGTCCAATCGTTCGCCTCCCGCCTAGTCTTCTATCGTACACGTCGCTCACTTTTCTGGGCTTATTTTACCCTTCAATTGTATGCCTTATACCTTGGGATATGTATGATACCAGCGAGAGCATATAACACGTTTCATTCTGTATTATTATCGAGCACAAGGCGTATCAAAGTATTCTATCAAACCACGAAAGCATAAAAAGGATTGGAACTTCAGCGCTTCAGCGACGAAGATAGATGCTTATGCGCAAGAACAAGTCGAAACGTCTGGTGTCTGGCCGGCCGGGCAAGTGCCATCTAAAGGGGCCCGTTAGGCTGAGCAACGCCGTCACTAGACAATAAGACATACCTCCGCCGAATGCGATGACCGGTGTGTTGGGACCGCCGAAGAGGCCAGGGTTGACATCGGGAAGCTGCTCATTGACGATGCCCACAAGCTCCTGGTTGCGCGGCTGCTCGGTGCAATAAGGAGTCGAGGGCACCATGCCTCCGCCCGTGTCGTCGGCGTTGCGTGGGTGCTGGCGGTACGCGACCGCTGCGGCGATGAGCGCGGCCTGGTTCGTGACGCCGGGCGACTTTGCAAAGTCGATCATGTTGTCCGCGTTGTCCTGCTGGTCGCAGACGCCACCTGTCGAGAGGAGTGCGTTGATGCCGGCGACGCCCGCTAGGTTGACACAGGGCTCGTTTGTGAAGATGTCGCCGCCGCTTGCGAGCTAAATGGGGAAGAAAATATGTGTTAGAGAACACATTGGTCCGCGGTGCTTTGCTTTTGAATGGGGGGGGGGACGTACACAAAGATCCTGCCAGTTCTGCGCGACGGTGGGAAGGTCGGTCTGCGCGAGGCGGCGGTGTTGGGATAGTTTGGTGTGATGGAGACGACGAGGGAGCAATGAGTGCAGTAAAGCTCCGAGAGGGGAACGCTTCCGTCGCCCTGATGGGTCTGTGGGGTTGCCTGTAAACTGACCGGTAGAAGGATCGGGTGTCCCGGAAGAGTCAGAATCAGTGCTAGCAGGAGGTGCTGAAGAGCTTGTGTCGGTGGGCGGGGCTGAGCTGTCGGAAGTTGAGTCGCTGGTGCTCGTAGCCGTAGAGGTATCCGTGGGACTCGTGGCTGTAGCGGTATCCGTGGGACTCGAATCTGTAGAGGTATCCGTGGAACTTGCGGCTGTAGCGGTATCCGTGGAGCTCGTGTCCGTAGAGTTATCTGAAGAACTGGTTGTATCGGATGTTGAGTTGGTCAGGCTCGTGCAATTGGAGGTTGACGTCATGTTGTAAAGATCCGTGGCATTCAGGCCTTGAATGTCGCTGGCGGGGAGCAAGCATGTTGTCGTGGTAGTGTTCGCGCTACCAGTGACGTTTGAAAGCGATGAGGTATCCGTGAGATTGGTGGTGTTTGAGGCAGAGACCCCCGTCGAGTTGGAAGCGATCGCGAGACATGCTGGCGGAATCGCAGGGATGAGCCTGAAAAGAAACAGCAGTCATACATTAGTAGCCGTTTAACCCAAGCGACACTCCGCAGCTTACGAGGAATCACGCCTTGCAAAGCTGATCGGACTGGCCGAGGATGCAGTTGCAAGCGCGAGCAACGAAATCAATCCGTAAGAACGCATTGGAGGCAGAAGGCAAAAATATAGAGAAACGACAAAAGAGAAACCTAAAAAGAGGAAAAAAACTGTGACCAAGTTCCGAAGGGGGAGCAACCAGGCTCCTAGAACCACAGACAGACAGACAGAGCGAGGAACTGTGGGGGTTATATACCAGGCCTAACTCTGTGAGCGCTCTGATGCGCACAGGGTGCGTTGTAACATTGTGGAATGATGTGGGTCATATTAGCAGTGCATAGAAGTGTCAGTTGGCCGCCATCGTTGGATGAGGCCTTGATATGGGAACTGTCTGGACGGAACCTGCACTGCATCGTTGTCCACGCTGACAGTTAAGCGCCGGGGGCTGATGTGATTTTATCCTGGCACTGTACGCAACCATGGATACCAGCATCATAGGCAAAACAGGCAGGCAGGCGTTCCAGTAAGGTCTATCCCCTATGCATAAACGGACTCGAGTTCCACGGTGCGGTGCAACGACAATAGGCAGAAGCGTTTCACCTAGCCACTCGGTCCCAGCAGGAAATGGGATTTCTATGGTAGAATATTTTCATACGACCCCTTTGGATGGTTTTGCTGGGCAAAAGCGACCATCTTCTTTTGGAGTCACGAACAAGAATGTGAGTGCCATCGTATCCTGGAAGACAGCCACGGACAAGGACGAGATTGAGCGCGTTGTCAATGCGGACGACATGCAAGTTTTCCGTTGTGACTCATTCACCTGATCGCTGACAAGCCAGAGATTCGCTACGACCTGCACAGCATCACTGCCCACGGACGGTCGAGCGCAGAAGGACGATGTGGTCTAGACTGACATATGGATACCAGCATCAAAAATCTGTGATGCAGGATAAAAGGGAGTTCCATTAACGTATCGAAGGTCTATTCCCTAGGCACAAACGGGCTCGTGGTCCGCGGAGACGGCGCAACGACGATAGGCGGCAGTGTTTTAGCTAGCCCCTCGGTCCCAGCGGGGAATGGTAGGTCTAAAACGCCCTTCGGCAGAACCTTCTCATACAATCCTTTTGCTTGGTTATGCTGGGCAAGAGCAATCATCTTCTTTTTGGCGTCACGGATAAGAACGTGAGTGCCATCGTATCCTGGAACACAGCCGCGGACAAAGACAAGGTCAAGCGTGTTGTCAATGCGGACGACATGCAAGTTCTGCGTTGTGGTGCGTTTGCCACCCATTCGTCCGGCCATCTTCTTCCCGGGCCATACACGCCCGGGGTCCTGTGAGTTGTAAAATTAAGAATAGAGCTGATCCGTTGGATCGAGTCAAAGGTACCTGATGTCCTCCGGTCGACCCAGCAGAGCGGTGAGAGACAGAAACACCGTGACTCGCTCGTAGTCCCTTAAAGTTCCACCGCTTCATTGCGCCCTGGAAGCCTTTGCCGATGCTGTGGAGGATGCGCTTTACTAATAAGTACAGGATGACAAGGGTGTACTCACGAGTTTGCGACCACATCGACAAATTGGCCAGGAACGAAATGGGCAGCAGATAGGGTAGTCCCTACTCCAGTAAGTCCACGCAAGGTTGCGCTTTGAGGGGCCACCAACCGATGGGCACATGCGCGTCTGCTGTGACAGGAAACTCTTTCACCAAGCGTTTTGGGGGCACACCTGCCTTCTTGAAGTGGCCTAGCATTTGTTTTGTTGTTGTCTTGGAAGGTTTGTCCGAAGCAGCGACCTGCACGGCATGGTACTCCGAGTTGTCCTTTTTTACGGTGGTGATATTAGCAGTCACTTGACAATTTTCAAGCTGCCATGGATAAGAACAAGTACGGCAGTGACCAAATAGATCACACACCTGAAGAATTGTGACAGGGAAGCGTGCACCATGCTCGTCCCACATTGCAGTCATACCTCGTTTTCGAGCTATAACACCTGTTCGTAGGGATTTTGGTGTCCATTTCGCGATGGTGGACTCCGCCTCTGCATGGATGACCGCACTCTGGTAAATATTTCTACACGAGCAGAGGGGAGAACGTCGAGCAAGTGCCCAGATGCGAAACATGAGACGAGGTAGAAAGTGACCTGTTTGGTCGGACTTTGAAGTTGATTAGTGTTTAAGATCCGGACCGTACCGGACCCCTAAACAGGGCAACCAGGACCAGGACCGGTCCCCCATTTGGAGCTCTACCGGGCCCGAAACCGGCGCAAACTGACCTGCCAGAGGTCAGACTGGTTGTAACCGGTGGTTGTGTGTTCACTTAATATATTTCTACGAATACTAAAGTACATTAATGCGTAGTAATAATATAGAAGAAAACACCTCTGCCTCGCACATAGAGCGAGGAAGGGGTAACAGCCATCTCGCGTCTGGAGAGAGGGTGGTAGGGAGAACGGCTGCCTTGCGTTTCAGGTGAGATGGTGTGGGAATTGTCGAGTGCTATCTCGCGGTCGAAGCAAGGGTCAGGGTGGATGTTGTCGAGGACCCAGTCGTTTCACGTTCGGGGCTAGAGAACCTCGCCGTCTCGCGTTTGAAGTGAGGCCAGGGGTTGTAGGTGTCGAGAACCCTGTCTCGCATTTGGGCGGAAGGTGTGGCCGTCAAGAGCACCGTCTCGCATTTGGAGCGAGGGCAAGGGTTGTGAGCGTCGAGAACCCGGTCTCGCGTCTGAAGCGAAGAAGGGGAGCGTCGGAGGTTAAGAACCCCGTCCTTCTGCGAGGGCAGGGGTTGTGATGCCCTCCATCTCGCATTTTGACAAGCACACTCAAGGTTGAGTACGTTGAGTCCTCGTCCTGTAGGCCTGGTTGCTGGGTGTAACTGGTCTTTCCCCAAGGTTGGTCAATTGCGAGCAAGCCATTCAACGTCGGTCCGGTTGGATATCCGGTCTTCTTTTGGTCCATATAGGACTGTCCTTAACTTCAAAACACTACGTCGAATGGATACTTGGCCATCACACACACCAACCCAGAGTGAGAAGGGAAAAGTCAATGCCGCCCTGCCCTACCCTCTCCTCCAAGGCGGCGCACTGACCTCCGCTACCCTACGTGATGAGCAACGTCGTTTTGAGTGGGTGACACCCCAGAACCGAGCATCCAGTATGGGTGAAAATCGTTAGTCTTTAACTTTACTGACCCAACTCGTGTAGGACGAAAGCTTGTGTGCAACGAAGAGACCGTCTTAGCCTTTCCAGCCACGCGGTCTCCGCAGCTCCACCAGCAAACAACCTCATTGCTGCAGCGTGCGGAACAAGGTGTATGTATCCTCATGGCATGCTCTTCCATAACTCACCCTACACCATGTAGGCCCACTATCTTCGGACCTATTATCCAGACGTGGATGTCCCCGCGGAACTAATTCGTGAACATGTTGGCGAGGAGGCAAGGCTAGAAGACTCTTTGTGTGCATTTGATCCTCTCGTTGGGGATCTTCTAACATCTTTCCACGTGTCCGATGGCTCGAAAAGGCCATGGGGTTTTATGGCATTTCCCATGGGTGAAAGTGGTTGTGATTTAAGTGAGGACGTTTCACATCCCTCACCATGCGCAGGATCAACGCGACCATAGATTTTTCCAGTATCGAGTTCTCTGCAGAGGGCAAGATCATCACCGAGCCCTCTCATTATCCCGCAAAGAAATTTGAAACTCCAATCCGTCAAATTGTATCTTCCCCTGCGTCAAGTGATTTCACTAAAGGTACATTTCTATATTTTGACAAGAGAAGGTTTGTCACGCAGAGCAGAAACCGTGGTGGGAGTCCGGACATTTTCATCAACGTCACTATCATCGCTATCCCTGCCAACGTCCAAGCAGAGCAGGAGGACGGGATTTATAGAGGTCGAGGAGATTGATTCTATCAACACATCGAAACTGGACGGGCACGTGGCAGTCGATGTCCAGATACACAGTTCTTTGGAATATGCAACGCTCGTTAACGACCAAGGGAACATATTCAGACACACATTACTCAGCGGTAACAGCCTGTGAGCACCTTGGCTTGAGTTCTCTGCATCGACTAGGGTTCTCAGTGCGGAACACGGAACAGCGTGAAAGTTTACGGGGGTGTTTCTGACCCTGAAAACATTACTGATGGCTTTTGGAGAATTGCCCTGGGCGAGCACCGAGAGACCTGTCTTCTGATATCATCCAAATCCGCACAGCTCATTGACTTCAGGGTACACTCCTTTCGTTCATGCGCAAACGCTGACCCTCATAACCAAGCTCATAACATTAGGCAGCCGAACGCGGTGTCCAAGTATACTCTGTAGCACGTGGTCCCGACTTATGCACATCCATTGAAACTAACCTTGACGACGGCCTGTCTCGGCTGGTGACTACAAGCGAGCTAATCTGGATCGACCCTCGTTTCCACATCACGCCAGTCTTGGCCTGGAAGCACGAACGTGAATACGACAGGACCCTGTCAAGTCATGCCGTCGGCATCGGAGGCAGTACGTAGCTCAAAATTTTCGAGGACGGCATCGAATCTTCTAATAAACTTTGCCAAGTGAAATTGACTGTTTTATCATCTCGTAATAACTCCCTTCTCAGTGTATACGACGTGTCCAGCAACAAAAGTGGTTTGCTACAAAGTCACGCTTTGCCCTACAGCTTGTCTGGTCGCTTTCCTAGTGGGGCCCATGCTGGATTCTACGTAGCACACCCCCACCCAGAGTCTGATGCCACGGCTGCTTCTTTGGTTCAGTTGACCAGTCGTGGTGGCATATACCAGACTGCCCTTGTTCTTCGCCAAGATAAGGATACAACGCCATTTCCGGCCACGGTGGATGTGTCTTGGTCCTCAGCAATTCATCGGCTGGCCAATACTTGCAGTGTACAACCCGACATTGGTAAACTAGGAGCTCGTGTTGTGCAAGAGGTTGACTTCCGCCAGGCTTACCAACGTATATCATCTCTCACTTCAGGTTCATGCTCTCACATCACTCAAAACCCTGCACTCATTTTCAGGACTGTTTTTCCCTCTCGACGCTACGGAGGCTGTCTATCCCGCAGAAAGTGCTGGTACTGTCGACCAAACACTGGATATGATGCCGTTATTTTGGCAGGAAGCCAGTACTGCCCACGAACATCTGTTGACTACGTACGCACGATATGACGTGTGTTCTTCATGTATTTACATACCCCACTAGATTCGACATCGCCTTTCGGTCCGGAGAAGAGCCTACACATGCATCACGAGCTGACTTTTTGACACAAAGTGCCTTGAGCTCGAGACGGGGCTTCCGTGCTCTCACCCAAGGGCGAATACCACGGGAATTACTGATCAAGGGAGCTGCTTGGTATATCAACCTGGAGCCGATACTCCAAAAGTTTTTGCCGGATATTTCCGGGGATGTACAAACAATAGCCGAGCGACTTCGCCAGTATGACTTGGTTCTGGATGATTATCGATCTGGATCGTCATTGCGACGTGAATCGGAAGCCCGGGAACAGCTGGCAGTTGACTTGGTACTCTCGACAGACGTGTATTCTGGGCAGTCGTTTGCGAAAGAAGAGACTGGGGTGACAGGGGACGATGGGGTTGAAACGATGTCCCGCGCTGCCGAAGCCATGAGTCTGTCAGAGACAGGTCTTCCCTCAGTTCATTTCGGCTGCTTAAGTCCTATACCGACCGCGGACCATCACAACCAATCAAAGCCAGAAGATGATGCTCCAACGGGCGTGGCGCTTCCTCCTGGGGTTCGCCTGCTCCTAGGGGAGTGGGATATTGGCACCAATCCTGACCAATACGCTTATCGTGACCCATATAATGACCAGCAACCAACGGCCAGGGCCACCAGTCTTAATTTTCATAGTCCCATCCGAGACAGGGCACAGGCAACGCCGATGGTAGCACCACCTGTCATCGCCTATTCCCGAACAGCTCCAACGGCCGTGATATCTAGTTCACAGCCCATAACGCGTCATCTGGGGGGCGCAACTGACTCAGCGGGACCGGAAAGTCACACTGACTCACAGTTACCTATGGCGAGCACACAAATTTTGCCTGGGCGCTTCGGTGGGCGGCTACCTGCGGGGAAAAAGAAGGGAGCCGCCGGGAAGAGGGTGGGAGGGTTTTGATTCCGGATCGATGATTCGTCGAGTAAGTGGGTCCTTTGCGCTCGATTTGCAGGGTTTCGAAGCACACATGACGAAGATCCTGACTTCTTTGGATACATTGATAGCCATCCTTCAAATAGAATATTCCAGCCGATGCGGCTTATTGGGAGACTCGTAATATCCTATTATCGCTGCGGCCCGACAGTCGGCCCAGGTTCAAGAAGACACGGTGTTAATGACTAATTTGTAATCACCGATCGGCGATAGGCGTTGTTTCGAAGCCAGCGAGCGGCTTGATTCCCAAGCGGGTGAGCCGGAAACAAGATACCGTGCGACGGCCGCGCACCTACTCCTGGGTCTAGCCGCTCCACAAACGCATGGGGTGGCTGGGGGGAACCTGTGTGAATTGTGTCGGAGATAGGTGAAGGCAGCTGACAGTAGCTGGCCCTCGGCAGGGGGTGCGTAAGTTAATTGTGACTCGAGATGAGATCGGGCGCTGTTGATTTGGCAAAGTGCTGCCATGAGCGAAACGGTGCAAGGTTTGCGTCGTTATATAAAAACCCGGGCCCCTGCTGCCTGCTGGCCCATATTTTACTTGCCATCCCAAACACCCTTCTCTTCCTTTCCCATGGAGGGTGTCCACCGCTCGTCACCCACTGCGGGTAGCGTGAACGTCGAAAGAGCTGAGAATTCCTTCCATGAACTCTCCCGTCAGTTGACGCAAGGCACCGCTGTCGATGACGAAGAACATGGCGCTGAAGACACCCGCGTCCGCCCGAAGGATCTCGAGAAGGGGGCGCTCGACCTGGAACAGCCTTTCGACCTTCGTGAATATCTCACTTCATCTAATGACGCGAACGAAAGTGCCGGCATCAAACACAAACACGTTGGGGTACTCTGGGATGATTTCCACGTCGATGTCGTGGGCAGTTCCGATTTCAAAGTGAGTCCAAAGGTGTCACAAACCCGTCACGATCGCTGATTCATCCGATCGGGGAAATAGCTATATGTGCGTACCTTCGGAGGTCAGTCGGTTGACTGCGAGCCACGAGCCGATTAGAGATTCACACTTTTTCAGATGAAGCATGGCAATTTTGGGTCGCTCCGTTCTTCAAGTTGCGTAGTATCATCTTGGGCCTTCTTCCATCTCGGGTCAAGAGTGACGTAACAAGAACCATTCTACACAAGTGCGGAACGTTTCTGCTTCTGCTTCTGGAATCTTGTCTTCTAACTTCGATGAAGGTCCTCCGGTCTTTTGGAGCCCGGGCAGATGTGCCTCGTGCTCGGAACTCCGGGGTCTGGTTGTACCACTTTTTTGAAGGCAATCGCCAATGAACGGCAAGGCTTCTATCATGTTGGTGGCGACGTCCGATATGCCGGCATTGACGCGCAGGAAATGGCAAAGACATATAAGGGTGAATTGGTGTATAATGCAGAAGGTGTGTTACACGCGTGTACTCTGGCAGTCCTAACTCCCCTAACACGTTCCCCTTGTTTCAGATGACATCCATATTCCCACTCTCACTGTTGGCCAGACGCTTAACTTTGCACTCTCTACCAAGACTCCGGGTCCCAAGGGGCGCTTACCAGGGATCTCACGCTCAGAGTTCAATGCCTCCGTTAAGGGCATGCTACTCAAGATGCTAAACATCGCACACACAGAAAACACCCTTGTCGGCGACAGCTTTGTTCGAGGCGTATCTGGCGGCGAACGCAAGCGCGTTAGTATCGCAGAGATGATGACAACTCGGGCTCGTGTGCAATGTTGGGATAACTCCTCTCGTGGGCTGGATGCGTCTACCGCGCTGGATTTCGTGCGTTCTCTCAGAATCATGACAGATGTCCTGGGCCAGACGACTTTTGCCACTCTGTGAGAACCGCGTTTACACGATTCTCTCATGATCTGACAATGCTTTCTAGGTACCAAGCTGGCGAGGGCATCTATGATCTATTTGACAAGGTCATGGTGTTAGATCAAGGTCGTACTGTGTACTTCGGGCCTCCGGACCAGGCACGGGCGTACTTTGAACGACTAGGTTATCGATCGCTTCCTCGCCAGAGCACAGCCGACTACCTCACTGGATGTACCGACCCAAACGAACGCCAGTTTGCCCCAGGAGTATCAGAGAACGATGCCCCTAGCACTCCAGAGGCGCTCGAGGCCGCCTTCCAAAATTCGGACCTCGCTCGTGACGTTGCTGATGATCTCTCAAAATACAAGCTACGTATGGAGACCGAAAAGATAGAACAGGACGCATTCCGTGCTGCCGTTGCCGATGATAAGAAAAAAGGTGTCCCGATAAAAAGCCCTTACACTCTTGGTCTCAAGGACCAAGTCGTCGCCTTGACTCGCAGGCAGTTCCAAAAGCGGCTGCAGGATAAATTCCAGATATATACCAGTTATGGTTTCATGACTGTGAGTGATATGCCCCATCAGCACCCTTTGCGCGAAGTATTGATTATAATCGATCTAGATACTCGCTCTCTTTATTGGCGGCTGTTACCTCAACCTACCCCCTACATCCGCTGGTGCATTTACTCGTGGTAGCGTATTGTTCGTCGCGCTCCTTGTCTCATCCTTTGATGCCTTCGTCGAGGTCTGTCGCTCGCTTAATGCTATGCACATTCACAGAAGCTAATGCTTTCGTCAGATGCCAGCGCAGATGACAGGTCGCCCAGTTATCAGAAAACAGACGGACTATGGTTTCTATCGTCCAGCAGCCTACCAGATTGCCAACGCCCTCGCGGACATTCCATTCTCATCGACGCGGATTCTGATATACGACATCATAATTTACTTTATGACTCACCTTGATCGCTCGGCAGGGAGATTTTTCACGTTCCACGTCATAAATTATACCGCTTTCCTGGCCATGCAAGGTTTCTTCCGTACAATTGGGCTGTTTTTCAGCGACTTCCATTCAGCGTATAGGGTGGCTGTGTCCATCTTCCCAAACCTGATATTATATGCCGGCTATATGGTGCCGATCAATCAAATGAAGCGCTGGTTGTTTTGGATCGTAAGTCTGTTGCCTCGTATGGGAGCCTGTTTCTCATCACGTTACATCAGTTCTACATAAATCCAGTAAACTACGCTTGGTCAGCGCTAATGGAGAATGAGTTTCAGCGCCTCACCGTATGTGTCCCTCCCTTCCCCCCTTTAGAGTGTGGCTTCACCTTTTCACACAGCTTGCTTGTGATGGTGCTTATGTCGTCCCCCGCAACACCGGCAATGCTGCTAAATACCCGTAAGTGTGCTTATCTCGTGAATCTCTCTCGCCGTCTTATCTATCATGCAGTGCCGATTTAGGCCCGAATCAGGTATGCACGCTATTCGGTGCTAGTCCTGGGAGCGCTACAGTCTCCGGTCGAGACTACATCAAGGCAGGCTACGGCCTTGATGCGGATGATCTTTGGCGTCGCAACTTCATTGTCCTTGTCGGTTTCCTCGTCTTCTTTTCGATCACGCAAACAGTTGTCATTGAGATCTTTCCTGTAAGCATCGCCAAGGTTGTCCTCTGAATATCGCTGATGGTATCCCCCTCTGGGCAGCAATTTGTCGGCGGCGGTGGTGCTGGCTTCTTTGCAAAGGATACACCCGAGACGAAAAAGCTAAACGCGGAGCTGATAACGCGTAAGATTCAAAAGGCGGAAGACGAGAAGCAGGAGAAAATTCGCGCCATTGATGGGATAAAGACAAAGGGGAATAAGTACGTTCGTTGATCATCAAATTGCTCAGCATTCACAGGTGATTCGACAGGAATGCGTTCACGGATCGAAAGGCGTTTACTTGGGAAAGAGTGAATTACCACGTCCCAGTCACAGGTGGCCCCTTGCAACTCCTCAACAACGTGTACGGCTATGTGAAGCCAGGCACTCTCACTGCCCTGATGGGAGCATCTGGTGCTGGTAAAACGACTTGTCTCGACGTTCTTGCTCAAAGGAAAAACATTGGTGTTGTTTCTGGGGATATCCTTATTGACGGTCGAGCGCTCGATGCCGATTTCGCTCGAGAAACTGCATATGGTTGGTGTCTCCTATGGTTGTCACGGCATTAGCGTTGACGTCATGCGTAGCTGAGCAAATGGATGTTCACGAAGGGACTGCTACCGTTCGCGAAGCCATGCGCTTCTCAGCTTATCTCCGTCAACCTTTCCATGTCCTCAAGGAGGAAAAGGATGCCTACGTCGAAGACATGCTGGAGCTTCTTGAGCTACAGGATCTGTCAGAAGCTATGGTTTGTAGCCTCGGCGTTGAGGCCCGCAAACGGCTCACCATCGGTGTCGAGCTCGCAAGCAAACCCGAGCTCCTTCTCTTTCTCGACGAACCTACCTCTGGTCTAGACGCACAGAGCGCATGGAACCTTGTCCGTTTTCTGCGCAAGTTGGCCGACAGTGGACAGGCCATATTGTGCACGATTCATCAACCCTCATCATTACTTTTTGAGAGCTTCGATCGGTTGCTGTTGCTCGGAAAGGGCGGGAACACGATATACTTTGGTGATATCGGAAACGACTCGGATGTGATGCGGGAATATTTTGCACGAAATGGCGCCCCATGCCCACAAAACGTTAATCCTGCCGAGTATATGCTTGAAGCCATTGGTGCGGGCATTACTCCCAGGATTGGGGACCGCGATTGGAAGGACATCTGGCTTGACTCTCCGGAATGTGCTCGCACGAAGACGGAGATAGAAGAGATCAAGCGAGAAGCATCGACCCGCAGTCAATCTGTAACCACGAAGCAATCAATGTGTAAGTCTGATGGTTCGAAGTCCTCGCTAGTCTCATTGCTGAGCTGTGCCTCCAGATGCGACACCAATCTGGTACCAGCTGAGGGTAGTCGTGCAACGGAATACAATTTCGTTGTGGAGATCGCCCGCTTATGTCTTCACACGACTCTTCTCGCATCTGATCGTGTCGCTCTTTGTCTCGTTGCCGTTCCTTCAACTTGGGAACAGCGTGCGAGACCTTCAATATCGCATTTTTGGGATGTAAGCATCGTCCTCGTCTAGCTTTGATCATTTCTAACCCTGTTGCAGCTTCTGGGTCATTGTCCTGCCTGGTCTTATCATCCCCCAGCTCGAGCCAATATTCATTACGAATCGACTCACCTTCATTCGAGAGGCCTCAAGTAGAATTTACTCCCCATACGTTTTTGCTACTGGCCAACTTCTTGGAGAGATTCCGTATTCCATCATTTGCGCTGTCATATATTGGGTTTTGATGGTGAGTTTTCAACAAACGCTCGCAGTCCGCCGAAGTAATGCGCTCCTTAGGTATATCCAATGCACTTCGGTCAAGGATCTACTGGCAAGAGTGGTACCGGGTTCCAGTTCCTTGTTATCTTGATCACAGAGTTATATGCCGTAGCTCTCGGTCAGCTAATCGCGTCCATTACGCCATCTATCCAAATCGCTGCCCTCTTCACATCGCCAATCCAGATCATTCTTAGTAACATGTGTGGAGTGACCATTCCTTACCCCTCGCTTGGCAAGTTCTGGAGACCTTGGTTGTACCAGCTGGACCCCTTCACTCGCATGTTGGCCGCGATGTTATCAACAGAACTTACGTACGTGGCTCCACAGCTACTTGCTTCGTGGTTTTGGTTGACGATTGCTCCCCAGTGGTCTAAAGATAACGTGTAAGCCCGAAGAATTTGCACTGTTCAATCCGCCATCTAGCCAAACATGTGCGGCCTGGGCGAGTGACTTTGTGAATGCTGCTGGCGGGTACCTTGACAACCCGAATGATTCCGCGGGATGTAGGTACTGCCAATATAAGGTGAGCGCGGGCAAGTGATCTCGTGTTCCCGCACTGAACGCAATCAAGGTTGGTGACGAGTTCTTCCTGCCACTCAACATCCGATTCTCGAACCGCTGGCGGGACGTGGGAATTTTCTTCTGCTTTTTCGGTATGTCAGCCTGGTGTGTCAGCAGTCTTCGTGTCTGATTTTACCCTCTAGTTTTCAATTTCATCGCTACTATCAGTAAGTTATCTTTACTTGTGGCCCATCACAACGCTGACCAGCTCTTTAAGTCGCTTCACGCTATCTTCGCTTTGCCCGGCGGTAGACCCGTCGGTTGATGTCTAATGCAGGTTAATGCCCAAAACCACGAACCGTACACGCTCTCGAACGACTAGTTTTAATTGCACCATTCCCACCCTATCGCATTCGGATTTATATCTGTATTCGTGGATTATGATAGAGTACATTACAAGGAGCTACCAATAGAAATATTCGATTTGTAGCGATTGTACGTGAGCAAGAGCGAAAAAGGCAGGACGGTGACGCCCAGCGCCGGGATGTTCCCTCACGATCAAGCGGTTGCAGACGCCACGAGGAGCCGGGATCTGCTTCGCTCTCCTCCCTTTGCCGTCTCCTTGTCGTGTTGATCACCATTCGCCCTGACCTGTCACCACCTATCCCACCGTGCCAACGCACGAAACTGGACTCCCGGCCAGCCCAGTATAATTCCAATCTATGGATGGACAAAGGTCCGCTATACTCTTAGTCTAGTGACGACGCGTTCAATTCGTCAACCTTTGTGAACGCGCAGGCCGTCGGAAACTATATTCAATTCCATCTACATCAATGATGCTCTCCGGCGTAAGACAGACCAGTGATTGGCAGTCTTCGAAATGCCAGCTCTGACGTGTAATGCTCCACCCACGCATAGGTAACAAAGCCGTTGTCTGCGCCCTCTCAGCGAGTTACATTTCGACCTTTGCTGGGTATCCGGTGCGTCTCGACCGCACTTTTCTTGAAGACAGCGATGTTTCTCATGGGTTCGTTGTGTCGCAGTTGGACTCCCTCAAGTCACGGTTGCAAACCACGAAAACTCCGATCTCCGTCCCTCGGATTGCCCTGCTCGTTTACCGCGAGGAAGGGATTGTGGGGTTTTATAGAGGGCTGTGGATCCCCCTCATGACCATCTCCTTCGTCCGTACGTGTCCTATATATGTGGTCGAGGGCTGAGACATATGATCGGCCATGCGATGGCAGGTGCCGCGTCGTTCACAATATACACCCGTACGAAGGAGTTTTTCCGCGATCACCACTTGATTGACCACAGCAAGTTGCTTGGCTGTGCTGCAGTCGGTGGAATTGGTGGGGCGATGGCAGGCTCACTGATATCTCTGGGGAGTGCACGTGAGTTCCCGTCTAGTCCCGACCTTCCCCTTTTCTTATAGTGAGGACGACGATTAGCGTTCGAACTCGTCAAGGTGCTCAACCGTTCACCACGGCACTGCATGCGTTTAACTGCTGATGACACGCTGGCAGGTTCGGCGACAGTTGGAGTATACTATTGCGGAGAAGAAAGGAATCAAGCTATTGAAGCCCCCGAGTACCGCTTCTGCCGTGCGTGACATTTTTCGAACAAGTGGAATTTTCGGGTTGTATTCCGGTTTTTACCTTCACTTCCGTAAGCAAAGATCGTCGCTTGGCCCGCGAGAAGCAGCTGACGTAGCAGATAGTGCGTGACACTGCTGGCACGGCCCTCTACTTTTTAGAATATGACGGGATGCGTCACCTACTAGGGAGGTTCCCAACGGGGGAGCAGGGCCCAACACCGTCCTGGTTTCCAGTACATGCGAACCTCGTGCCCTTTGTCTGCGGTTCTCTATCTGGCGTGACCTCTTGGGCCCTCATTTATCCCATGGATGTGTAAGAGCGTCCGTCCCTCGTGTGAATCATGTACCCACCGCTAACTCCGTTTGTGCCTCTGCCGTGCGCGCCTATATCAGCGTCAAAACCAAGGTACAACAGCGAGCCATGGCCGGCGAAATGTATCGGAGTCCAGGCGAAACCCTTTATCGTCTTATCAGAGGTGAGTGGAGTTGTTTAAGTCCGTGGCTAGCGCATGGGAGCTTAATTGAGAACCGAGGACCCGACCCCCAAAATCCGAAACCTCTCATCGCCGGTATCGCACGCATATACCGGGGCCTTGGTGTGAGCGCGTTGCGTAGCGTGACCACTCATGGCCTGCTCTGGACGTTCTTCGACCTCGTCTCGGGCTATATCGACAACCTTCCTGAATCTCCTCCTTGACCCCCTCAGTTTCCCACATTGTACCTATAGCACTTCCTACCTTCGACACATCATTGGCCACCAACCTCCACCACCAAACCCCGCATTTTTTAGGTCTATAGATATTCGCACTATACATTATAGCACACGGGCGCAATGAACATATTCTTGGGACTCCAGAGGGTGCATGTCGAAAGGACGATTTTGCTCTTCGAAGACTCCGAAGAGTTGCCGGTGACGGCGATGAGGTACGCAGGTTGGCCTGTACTGTGTTGAATTAATGAGAGATGAATGTTCTTCGCCCCTCTGTAGAGGACAAGTCGGTGCCATCAACGCATTTCATCCCCGACTTGGAGCCTTCCTTTTTCTCGCTTACCGCCGTTGCGTTACGGCAGTGCCGTGACCGATAAGTTGCGCATCGGTTGACGTTATGCACGCGCAGATGACCAACCTTAGGGTTTTGTTACCCCATCGCGCGGCCGCGTTACGGAAGAGCGCTCAATGGTTATGGAGTCCCTGGAGTCCCCTTGTAAGGTCCCAAATCCGAGTTGTGGGAGATGATGACAAGTTCATGTTGTCCGCATGCCGACATCGGAAGACCCGATTGTCGCGACAGCACGCTCATAATTGTTGTATTCCCCACCCTTTCCGTGATACCGCCTGTATTAGGTTACTTGAGAGGCGGACAGAGCAGAGGGGGGGGAATTTTCGGATGTAGTGCGTGCGGGGAAGTGATATACAGTCATTCATGCCTCCTTGGACCACCGGGGGTCCTTGGACCAAACGACTGTAGCGACCGCAAAATTGGGTAAAATCTCTTAAAACTTTTGTAGTATCCTTTACATAGCCTACATGTATGTATGTTAGAAACTTTACGGTGCGACAATGCGTAGATATTACAGGAGGGCATTTTGTAGGTCATTTAGAACAAAAGCTGAACTTTGATGAGCGGATAACAACAAGAAAAACATAATCCATGAAAAATAAATCCAGCCATATCCACACCATTCCTTGTACTGTGAGCCTCAGATGGTAAATTTGGAGATATCAGCAGTGTGTTGCAAGGAATTCACAAAACAGCTTTGAAGGGTGAAAACGAGGATCACGTTGAGACAGTTGCGTCACATCACGCTTTCCAAATTGGGAAGGACGTCCTGCTGACATCGTCTAGTGCCCACACGCATCCCAATTTGGGAGTCACGTCACTGATGTGACATTGGTCCATCGACCCAGATATTGCTGATAGCGACGTTTTTCACTGATTGCCCCCATCACCCCCTTCAACACTTGTTGATAGTGGCTCTTAAATTTCTAAAGGATAGTATACACATATAATTAGAGTCTGTCAATTCAAAATGTCTCTTTATTGTGGATAACACATTCCCGGAGGTCATAATAATTTCATTGGTCCAAGGAGGCATGAATGACTGTATAGATTTCCTTTTACTTTCAAGTTTCTAGCCCTCTATTTCAAATTTTTAATATCAGACCGTCTCGGTGAATATGACTTGATGAAGATCTGGGCTTTGGCACAATCATACCTCGTTTGTCAGCGCTTCAGCGTTGGGACCTCATTACCCTCAAGTTGCCATCATGGCACGAGACCTACAACAAAAGCGTACACTTATATCCTGCGTCCCAGCACCCTGCGCAGTTGTAGGGCGTACACGATGAGCAAGGTAAGACGCAGTGCCTGATGGGCATGTACATGATCGTGCTTGACTTCTTATAGAGTAAGCATAGTGCGCACAAGAACCCATTAGAGTCCAACAAACACAAGTATAATACACACTTCTAAGCTCAGTGACCACCGATCTTACTCTTCCAGACATGAGCCTGTTCAAATCCATTTTGGCCCAGGTGATCTGTACAACGGATCAATCATCGAACAAAGTGACGCGGTCAGTCCTTATGGTACTTACAGTCCACCAATGTTTTCTGGATATCATCTTTCGTGGTCATCACGAAAGGACCGTATTGCACGACCTCCTGTTCGAGGGGCTCTCCCGCGATCTACGTGTCCTCATGCATCAGTACACGAGATTCCTCCGAACATGCGAATGACCCATACCAGGACGAAATCGGTCTTATCCTCTACGGCGGTGACGGAAACGCCCGTCTCCTCGCCACCCGCGGACAGGACAAGCGTGTGGAACGGATCGTGCGTTTCGACCGAGTCGCCGACGCTGATCTTCCCATTCATGGCTGCGAAAAATACCTCAGCCCATCAAATAGCAGACAAGCTAGTAGAGACATACTGTAGATGAACGTAGTCCAGCCAGCAGCTAGGGAAGGAGTCAGATCCGACTGAGATCACGAAATAGGAAGGGGTGCTAACGAATGTCTTGGAAGAACCTTCCTGCGTGCTTGAACTTGACGTGGAAGTACCAGCATCCACCGAGGGGATGCACTGGGGACTCCTGCCCATGGCTCTTCCCGCTGATCACGCGGACCTCGGGACCATCACGACCATCGGGGAACGCACTCGGTATGCTAAAAAGACATTGCGTCAACTCCATCGTCGCTCAAGAAAGAGGAAACTTCGGCATGCACTTACTTCTCAGGTTCAAGTTCTTGGTACGAAGGTTCTACCATCTTGTACTGCTTCGGCAGGTCTATCCAAAGCTGAAGGCCGCGAGGTTCGGGCTTGCCAGGTTCGTCGACGGGCATTTCAGCATGGATGACTAGAAATCACACTTAGTCGGCCTGGACCGGGACACTGCAGCATTTGAGACGACTTACTTCCGCGGCCCTGTCGAATGCAATTACTATGGTTGCATTTCGCGCAGAGAAGATCGTAGAGGACGTACCGCACACATCCACTGCACGCCGCCTTCTTGGATGACACCCGCATGGCCTGCAGAGTCCTCGTGTTTGCTAGCACCTTCAGTAATGTAGGTGACCGTAGCCTGGCCGCGATGTGGGTGGTCGGGGAAACCCTGCATAAACGCGGACATATGTCGGTGCGTGATGCCAAACGCAAAAAGAGACGTACTGCGCCCTTGGCAATATGGAAGTGGTCGAGCATGAGGAAAGGCGTCAAGTTTCGTAGCTGCGCGGAGCCGATCGAGCGGCGAACGAGCGCGCCTGCACCCTACGAGCGATGCATTCCCGCTCAGGAGACGTGGACGTGAAGGATCAAAAAACCAAGTACCTCTGTAGTCTCTTGTGAGAGAACCTTCTTGATAACGCTTCGAGATATTGCGGCCATGGATAAGAGAGTAGTAGGGATAGGGGGTAAATCCCCCGCAAGCGATCTTTTTATGGAGCAGGCATCGGGGTTGATAATTCCGGGACCGTCTAAGTTACCAAGCTGTAAAGCCCAATGTGGTGTTGACGAGCACACGTATAAGCAAGATTACGCAATTGTGCCACAAATTTATTTGTCACCTATTTCCGAATCGGTATTTCCTGTTCTCATATTACAGCGCAGTACCGCGTCATGTTTACTATCTGACTGCTACACATAGCTTTGTTCATCCAGTGCAGGGCTCCGAGTTCACTTGCGTCCGATCCGCCTGCGCTGAGCCTGAGCCTCGTCCTCGTTTTCACTGTCCTCCGCGATCTGCATGTCCTCCCACACGTCTTCATCGTCTTCACTATCACTGTTGCCATCACTACCACCTGGCTGCATCCGATGGTCATCGTCCTTGTCCGCATCTCCCTCTGTGACCCCGTCCCAGACAACACAGGTCGGTATGCTCTTCATATACAGCTTCTCCAACACCGCGCCTTTCTCATCCTGCGGCTGGCCTGCTTCGGGAGGAGGGGAGTACGTACTGTGCACACGCGCGTAGCGATCGAGTGAAGTTGAGATGAGCCCGGCAGGGCTCGGAGCAATTGAGGTGATAGCTCCCGCGATACCTTGCAAAAACGAACGTCGTTAATAACCCAGTACGTACCTAGATGGCAAACAAAGGAGAGTTACCTTTGTAGCCGTAGATGACGCGCCCCTTGCGCATGTCTACAGCAAACAGATTGTTTGTCTGGTCCGAAACAAACACCTCACTGGAGAGGTCACGCATTAAGGAAAGACATATGACAGAGTCGCGTCGCACGTACTGTTCGTGGAACCCTTTCTCGACTCCCCCGATCCCGCCATTGCCACCCATGGGGGCGATCTGCTTCCACTCGGCCACCGGCTTCCGCGCCACGCGGGTGTCATAGCGGCGGACATCGCCGCGCTGCGTACCTGCGAGGAGCTGCTGGGATGTCGTGGAGATATAGGTGAGGCACGTATTATGCACGGGCTGTCGCAGGCTCAGGGAGTCATTCGCAACCTGCGCCCAGTCGAGGAGACAAGCACATATGGCGTGAGGTAGAATTCAACACGACCGTGTACACACGCACATTTTTTGCTCGCCACAACTCTCCGGGGAGCAACTCCGAGCCGCGTTTCCGTTTCTTGGAGCTGGAGCTTTCAGGTTGGGGCGGCGGTGGCGATGGTGCTTGTTGCTTTGGCGCAAAGGCAGTCTCGAGGTCCCAAACAGAGAGCTCAACCTCGTCGCCTCCATAAGAGAATGTCGTATTGTCGGGCGCGAGGCGCCACTCGCACAGACGCATGGGCAAGACTGCAGTTCGCGACGGCTCTGTGTCTGACTCGCCCAGCGGCGTGAGGCGGAGCGCACCGTTTGAGGTGCATGAGTATACGCCGCTAGAGGTGAGAGATGTTCAAGAGTTGGCCCGATTCTTGGCCTGACGAGAGGAAATGACGCACACGGACGACGCAGCCAGTCCGACGTATTTTTGGGCGGCAGTTAAACGTGGTTCAGTCCACTCGCGTAATGTCTCTAAGCCCTGTGCTTGCAATCGAGAGATAGAAGCAGACCCGTCACTGCGTGCGACTGCTATCTTTACTTCACAATCAGAGCGTGTGCGAACAGCCCCGTGGAGATTGACGTACTAGCGGACCATCTCCAGAGGTCTGAATGGCCAATTTTTGCACCGCGTGTCGCTTTCCCTTATCGGACCCATCATATATAGTGGAGACGGTGACCTTTGAGGGGGCCGTCGAGGAGGGAAGGTAGTTGAATGTCTTGAGGTTGCCAAGCTGGTCGCCAATTAGGAAGCGAGGCATAAGAAAGTGACGTCACGGGATGAGCCGATGAATGCGGGATGCCTGCGTCACCACTCTCGGAATACGCTCAACGACACAGAAACGATGGAAGCACCTCTAAAGGAGCTCGAAAGGCTTCAGAAACTGGTCTCAGACGAACCATCAATGGGTAAAAGCAAGACCCCGGCGATACAGGACTCGCTCAACTCCCTTCTCCAGACCCTGCACGTGCAGAAGAAACGGCTCGAAGCAGGCCTTGCCGCCGAGGCCGAACTGACAATGCTCGCACGGACAGTAGAGGCAAGAAAGAAGGAGATCGATGAACGGCAGAAGGAAATCTATAATAGTCTGGTGAGATACGGGAAGGCACTGGACAAGGTAAGCTTGTAGTTCAACTTTATGGGGCTAAGAGCTGACTGGTTCGTTGGCACAGAGATTTACGACGCCCTTGCCGACCTATGAGCCTCTTTTTACATCGAAGGATGCTCAGAGCTCTCTGGAACATGTCATCGCTATGCATTTCCTCAGGACGGGACGATTTTCTACCGCAGAGACTTTTGTGCAGGTAACACGTTATCCTGCACAACGTGAGGTATCCCACGCTCAACACGGTTTGTTATAACTAGGAGTTTGGCGTTGATTTACCCCCAGAGCGACAGTCACAGTTCGTGGATCTGTATCGAATATTGATGGCCTTACGAAACAAAGACATCAAGCCTGCTTTGGAGTACGTATCTCCCTCTTGACCCGGACGAATGCCACTCACCGCCTGTGTCATTGTCAGGTGGGCAGAACACAATCGCGACTTTTTGCAATCCCATTCTTCGCCTCTCGAATTCTATCTCCACCGCTCCGAGTATCTCCGCCTTCTTACACCCGATCCGTTCGAGCAATCCAAAGCCATTGAGTATGCCAACAAATACCTACAGCCATTCTTCGCCACGCACGCAGCAGAACTCAAGCGTCTGATGGGTTGCTTGATCTTCCTTCCCAGGGAACGGATGCAAAACTCTCCGTACGAGGATCTTACTTCGGAAACGATCCACCTTGATCTGGAGAACATATTTGCGACCGAGTTTAGCGCGAGCTTGGGAATGAGCAAACGGCCGCCGTTAAGGGTTGTGGGGGATATCGGTGGTGGTGGTGCCCTGGCAAAAATAGAAAAAGGGAGGAGGATAATGCGGGAGAGAAAGAGCGAATGGAGCCAGGCCGACGAACTACCTGTGAGTAGCCTCCCTCTTAGTTTGTTTAGGTTCGTTTTACTCAACTTGGTTAAGATCGAAATTCCTTTACCTCCTGAAAACCGATACCATTCAATCTTTGCATGCCCAGTATCTAAAGACCAGTCGACTGAACAGAACCCACCGATGATGATGAATTGCGGACATGTCGTTTCGAAAGACAGTTTGCAAAAGTTAAGCAAGAGTGGCGGGTATGTCTCCACATTCTACCTTTTCCCTGGGTTTTCCTGATGCACGACGTTTCAGCCGAGTAAAGTGTCCGTATTGCCCTGTGGAATCGATGGTTTCTGACGCATTGCGAGTTTATTTCTGATTTATGTGCAGAGTACAGTACATTGACTTGTAAGATTAAGCATTCAGGCCTCACATGGTAGAGGAGCATGGTGCCGAGACGTCGATAAGAAAGATGCCCGTCACTGCCTTTGAGTACTTTGAGTTCTAGAATGTCGAGGGGCCAGAGAGCGACGGTGGTGCGACTCTCGTCCAGAGATGGTAACCCTACAGTATGAGCCTAGGCTCGTACAGCCGTCACTCTATGGCGACAGAGCGAGACGCGAATGACGGCTTGCTTGAGCCCAGCGGCAGCAGCCAGACTCCGCCGTGAACTTGTTTCTCTCACAGCACACCCACCAACGCCGTCGCAGGGCGTCAAGGTCTCCCTGCTCGCGACTAACTTACAAGTAATATGAGGCATCCCCCGCGCGACCTCAACTCTGCCGTCTGGAACACGCTCGGCCTCGGACGACGCCGATCATTAACCTCGAGTACGAGGAGAAGAAGACGGACCTCAGTGCGTACTAGAACACGTTCAAAGATCGAGCGACGCCGCCGCGACTTGGCCCTGGACACCTCATCACCCCGCCCGCGCGTGCTGGCACGGATTATACGCGCACGCATCGCCAATGGTCGCGTTGTGAGCGCAACGAGCGCACACCGCGCGGGGCCGCCAAGATAGGCCCAGCGAGCGAGCGGTTTGGGATCGCGTTGCGCAGGCAGCTCGACGTAGCACGACCCTTCCACATTCTCAGAGTGCCACTTCAGTAACAGTAGCAGCAGCAGCAGCAGCGACAGTGCTAATACCGTTTTGATGACGCCCCAGGGTGGGGAAGCCGCTACCCGCACTCACGAACACCGCGTTCCCGACGCTTCCAAGCCTGGTGGCACCATATCCTTGGTAGTACGCCGCCTGCGACATCTGTGTGGCCATCCGGACGCGCGGCGCAGGATGAGGTATGGGGGCAAGAGAAATAGAGGCGGAGGCTGTTGATATTTGGGAGTAGAGGTGATTGTGTCTTTCTTGGGTGGAGCATATAACATAGTGGTCAGATAGACTGTGCTGGAGATTGACGGATACAGTGTAGTATACTCTGTGAGGACAACGCCTTATGTAGCGAAAATGTCACGGGTGGCGTCTTGAGGACCCCTATTCAACTCCTACTCCAATCTTCACTTTCGAAACTACTTCAGTCTCCACTTTCGATACTACGATATGTCCCCATCTCAACCAGACATCGAGCCTCAGACACAGATCCCTGGCTTAACCATCTACGGGATCCGGGGGTCCTCTGCTTCTGAATCGTCATCTCCCTCCACGACGGCAGGCAGCGATGCCATGAATGCTCGAGTCATGAAGCAGCTGAAGGGTGGAATGTATCAGGCCGACCTGACTGCCGAGGGTGCGATCTTTTACGCGGACCCCGACACTGTACAGACAGTTCTCGACCGCTTGCGGGTCCATCACAACCTCACCGCCACTTCACTGACCGCTGGGGGGCAGTCGTCAGCAGCCAAACCTCGGCTCCCCAAAGGCGGTTTCAAGCCGAGAAGTAATTCATATAAACCTTTCGTACATCTTCTCAATAAGATCGTCGATGGTGCCAATGAATGCATACTCGGATCTCATCTTAGCGGTCTTCGCTTTCACACCTTTGCGAAGGAAATCGATGAAAAATACGGCACTGTCAAAGGCTTGAAGCCCAATGGCATTGGAGTTATTGGCGAGCTCCAAACGACAGTATCTTGGGAAGATGTCGAAATTAGCGTCGAATCCAAGAGCACTGTCGAAGAAATGGTCAAGCAAGCTGCGATGTATGCCCACTGCTCACTCTTGAACAACCTAAGACGCTTTTTCGCTCTCGGGATTGGTTTTAACTCCACAACCTTGGAAGCCTATGTCTTCGTTTTTCATCGATCAGGGCTATCGGCATCTCCTCCGCTTGGACTCAAAAAAAGGCTAGGATTTGATGCTCTTGTAAAGCACCTTGTCGGCATTCTATCCATCCAAGGCGAGGCTGCTTATGGCCTGGATGTCACCCACAAACAAGACATATTTCACATTAACAACACCTACTACCAACATGTCCGTTTCCTTTATTTACATGACAGCCTAGTACGGGGTTGTGCCACAGTTGTATACAGCCTGGATGGTATGTACTCATGTGGATTCTAAGCAGAACTATCACTGATGCACTGCCCAGCATACACCAATGGAGTTCCTCCTGACATGCCATCTCGAATGCTGTCACACTCTGAAGGACTCAAGGACAACCTGCCCAACAAACTGACCTACAAAATGACATACCCAATCAAGGGACAGTCACAAGAGGGGTCACTATTCTCTAGGGTCTTTAGACAATTTGGCATTGCCAATGTACTTGGGTTCCACAGCAGTGGGCCTGAAGAACCCCATGGCTCGACTGAGCCCTTTTTCAAAAGTGCTGTTTTTTGGAATATCTTTGAAGATAAGAGATATGAAGAGCCAGGTGAAGATAGCTACCCTAAAGATGGACATCATGAACCTGAAGAGAGAGGCCTACGGTGCATTGCATTCTCTGGAGGGGGGCAATCCTTACTGGATCTGGGTAATAAAGATGGAGGGATCCCATCTCCAGGTGAGCTTTTGGAGACTATTCTTCATGCAATCATTGGCAAGTGGTATTTCCTTCTATCTCACTTTCTTCTTACATTTTTGGATCTAGGTCACTGCAATTTATTCATCAAGGGTGTCTTGCACTGTGATGTCAATGATGGGAATATTTTACGCTACATGAAGCCAGTCCAGTGCCCTGAATTAGACATGTAACAACTCTTTATTTATTTGCCTCTATATTTAGCCATTGATTTATTCTCCAGATTTGAGTGCACAAAACATGTGACTTTGTGTCAAGGGTTTCTTATTGATGGGGAACATGCAATTGAATGGCGCAAAGTCTCTAGCCCACAGGTTATCTTGGTAGGTCACCAGAATTATATTGTCTCTTCAAATCATCCTCACTTATGTCAGGCTTCTAAGGGCTCAATACCCTTTTTATCTATGCGCCTTCTGCTTGCCTGGAAAATTCAGTCTGAGCAAGAGAAGTGGCCAATTATTCAAACAGCCATTGATGATCTTGAATCATTTCATTGGTTACTCATTTGGGCTATTGCCCATATTTTAAAGGGCAAAGAGAAGGCAACTGGTCTTAATCAAGGAATTGACATGATTCTTGAAATATTCTCAGGTGATATAGAATCCCAAGGGTACAAAGAGTCAATTGCACACACATGGTGGAGCAATGTTGGGTTTGGAGGCCTTTTCAAAGAATGGATGAATATATTTCAAGTGGCTCGCCAAGAACTTCCAAGACTCTCACAGGGCTTTTTTGAAGCACCATTGGATAGCCAAAAGCATGAAGAGGCATGTAATGGGCTTGAATCATATTGTATGACAATTTACAAGGATGTCCTTGAGTCTGGGTTTAGATACCTTGAAGGAGTCAGGGAATACTCTAACTGGGATAAGGTAGTACTATAGTCTGTAGATGCTAATTTGCTGTATCCTTCCATTTTGCCATATGTGCATTGTATCTTGACATTCAGTTTCTTGTGGCCCATGACAAGGATCACATTGACTGCAGATCACAATGAGCAGTCATCCTGAAGTAGTATTTCTGGGATAGAATATGGCTTACTACGAAAGGCGTCCACACACGCTCTTATCAGAGTCCGTCGATGGTCCGGTGTTGAAGTACTGGAGGGAGATGAGGCAAAACTTGACGGAGTATCGACAATAACGCCCGAGGCACGGCCTGAGTGAGGGTTTGAGACGAGACAGTTGGCAGAGGGCCGAGCAACTAACCATCTGAGTCGCCCTCGAGCCGTTCGGTGACGTTCTCGTCCATGATGCGAATGAGGCGGTCCATCAGGAGCGGATTCCGCTTGATCTCAGGGTGGCCATACCACGCAGCCTAATCGCAGGCGAAGCGGTACCAAGCGGGGCAGTTACGGGCACGGCAGAGACGGTACCAGGGACTGTCCATCCACCCTACTTACCACTAGCGTGAGCACCCAAGGCCCAAAAACACTAAAACACACACCTCGCTCGGGTTGGTATTCACGTACATGGGAGACCAGCCCTGACCAGCGCGGACAGCGTAGTTGGTAAGAATTTTGCACACCGTCGTCTTGCCCGAGTTTTCTGGCCCGAGGACAAGGACGCGTGGTGGCTCCGGATCAACATCCTGCTCTGGGCCAGAAGGCAGGGGCGAGCCGCGGTGGGTGCTCAGAGCTCGAACGCGCATCTTTTGGAGGGCAAGATGGACATTCGCGTATGCGTTCATGGGTGTCTCATCGGAGACATATTCTGTCGACGGCGTTCCTGTAACGTACTCGATGATGGGTACGATCTGCGGTGGGGAGAGAAGGAGGTACTCATCTCAATTGTGCAACCTTGCCAGGTGAAGATGGCCGCCTTGCATTCGTGACCGAATAGGTAGTATTTACCATCAGCAAGCTCTGCGCCAAAAACTTCAGCGTGCCCTTTCAAGACCTACGGGTTTTGTTTTGAGTCGTTGCCACACATGTAATCGAGCCGTGGGGCATACGTACCCTGATGGCTAGAGAGGTTCCGGAGTCGAGCTCAAATCTGTACTCGGTCTCTGGACCAAGTGCCCTTTCCCTGGTATTGGATCTGCCTGTGTCGCTAGCGACAGACATAGGGACCAAAAATCACACAGATACAGAAAGTAGATGTTTTGTGATGAATCGTTGTTATACAGCACACGCTGGATGAACGATGGAACGACAGCGGACTCGAAGCGACGCGACTTATGCACCAGTGGCACAAGGGAACGGCCCGAATTCGCACCACAGCACCGACTTGCCATTTACACAAAGCTGTTGCTCATTGATCTAGCCCGTTGATAACGTCAACAGAGCCGATAAGGAGTATTGTCAGATGGGAGGGTCTCTCTCGCCTCTGAACTAAGGTAATTTCCGAAATAGTATGTCATGATTGGCTGTCTCACTCAGGCTATGTCATCTACCTGGGTCTGATAAAAACCCAGGGGAAACGTATAAATACAGGTCACAAGAAGGACGCCATCTTGACCGGCTTGCGCACCGCCGCGGAATTACCCGCTCTGAATTTGAACGATACGACGTACGAGGGCCTCGTCTGCTTCCGCGAAGACGCAGGCTTGTTTTGGTCCGCTGTGGATGTCACAATCGGTCGTCCAAAGAAGTCCACAGCAGGCTGCGTGCATTTTCCCTTTGAGTTTAGGGTGCTACGAGAAAGAATGGAAAGACACCCGACCTTTTCCATGACGTCCACACTGGCGGCTGTGGTCTTACTTCGTTTCGGCGCTGGCTCGTCCGCGACGGAGGACACGAACGTCCCTTCGCCCTCCTCTGGCGCAGGGTCATTCTCGTCTGCATCTTTGGTTTCACTTGGGCCGAAGAAGGTGGAAGACTTGATCGTTTTCGTTCGATCTATTGCCTCCGCATGACGGATGGCGAGCTGAGCATCGATCTATGGGATCAAGGAGTAAGTGGGGCAGTACAACTGCCGACTTCTCGGCTGAGTGTCAACGCGAACTGACCTCCGTAGCCACGAGGTGCCTCACGGCGTAGCGCGGAGGGGGGATATCTGCCGCGCGCTTGCCGTCGTATGTCACGAATGAATCCACTGGCCTAAATGCGGGCATGAGCACCCGTGTGTCTGCCCGATCGGAGTCACAAAACCCACGGATCAAGTCTGTATACGAGTTGTCCGTCCTCAGTCCTCTCCTGCACAAAACGTAGCTCGAGGGAGACCATGATGTTCACTAAGCGGGAAAGCATGGCTTTCTCCTCTGGGCGGATCACCTGGCTATTGACCTGTGATGTGTAAGGTGTCACTCTCATCAATATGCAAAATAGGTAAGGTCCCGCACCGGACGAATGGGCGGAGAAATGATGCGATTGAGAAGCGGCGCGAATTCGAGGGCCAGCACAGGCTCGCTCGCAAGGTCACGGAGGTGCCCAGCCAAGCGCCCGTTGCCTGTGCGAGCCGCCCGGGCGAGCGATTTGTATATCTCCTCGTTTGCACGCGTCTTGACATACCACTATGCTATGCCTTAGTCATGGCCCCTCAACGAGGACGAGGCAAACCCACCTCCCAGTCGGCCTTCGGTCGTTCCACGCGTGGTCCACCCCGCTCCTGGAAGAGCGGGAAAAACGGCACAAGAGTGTACGAAAGGTATTGCTGCACGCCGTACTCCCGCTCTGTGTACATGGTGCCCGAGAGTACGTCGTACGTGACCAGCCACTCGTTCGCTTTCATGTACCGTGCAAACGTGGCGTCGTGTCGGTGGAGATTCGCATAGTGCTCGAAGCAACCCAGGGCGACGCGATCCAGCACGCCTGTTGCCTCGATCGCATGACTGAGACGCTCCACGTACTTGATCTCGTCAGCTTCGCAAAGACCACGTTCCTTGACGCGCTTCTTGCTCATTGGACAGAACAAGTCTGTCAAGGCGCTGAGGTAATTTGCGTCTGCTTCTTTCATACCTGCCGTGGCGCTACGAACTAGCTGCTCTGTTACACCTTGATTTCGCGCCTTGATAAACTGGAGAGGACGGTCATGCAAGTGGGCCACGGCGACAGATTATGAGGACTACCTGTAGCGTGTTAAGGCAGCCACGCATGTCACCTAGGGCTATCCCAACCAACGTGCTCAGCGCTCTTGAGTCGGTTCTGAGACCTTCTGTGTCGCAAATATCTCGTAGTCGTTTGACGACATGTATGTCGGCGGGACGCGTGAAGCGAATTACCCGCGCTAGAGGTCGCAGTTTGGCTAATGACGACGCATATAGGTCGTTGCATATACAGATAATTGGGCGTCGAAGGGGTTGTTTGCCTTTATCCCCCTTCTTCTTACCGCGGGACTTGTTCATTTTTTCATAGGTGAGCTGGACGAGTTTGTTAATGAACCCATGGGCCTAGAGATGACTCAGTACAAATTGCAAGCATGAGGCTTTCGAAGCTCACATTGTCTCCAGTAGCTCCATCAATCTCATCAATGACGACAAGGACGGGCTTCGAGCTTCCGACCGCATAACCCGATTCCAGTGCCGGACGTATTCGCTCGTCCACGACATGGCCTGATCGCGCATCACTGAGAAGCGTCCTTAGGACAAGGTCGGGCTCAGCAAAGAAGAAACATACCTAGCATTGATTTCGAAAACATTGTACCCCGCCTGCGCAGCCACGACATGCGCAAGTGTTGTCTTCCCCAGTCCGGGAGCCCCAGACAACAGCAATATCTATAATTGTCAGCCAGATAAATCCTGCTTCTCGAAGAATGCGCACCTTTTCCTGAGGTCCACCCAATTCGTCTTCCAGACTCGTAAGTCCCTCTCCGTCTCTTGCACGCTTCTTCCCCTTCCCTTTTCCGAATACACAAAGATCCCACTGCTTCACCCATGCAAGCACGTCGCGGTGTACACGCTCGTCACCGAGGAGGTCGGTAAAGCGTTTGGGGCGATAGCGATCGACCCAAAGGGTCTGTTCTGTCTTTGAAGAGGAACAATCCGAGGACGTGGAAGGGTCAGTGTTTGGGTGCATGAGTCGCTGTGCTGTGGTAACAGAAAGCTCGTCCATAAGGCGGTGGATGGGGGTGTCCAAGAGATTACCCATGGTCTTCGGCGCGACTGGTCTCTGGTATAAAGGAGCGTGGGCTCAGATTTAGTGTACACTATATATGCGGGAACGCGCACCATAGCTCCGATCATGCGTGACTTCCTCTTCAGATATATGGTCTTTCCGTCAAACGTGCTTGAACGCAGCGATGGGCGAGGCAAAATTATCGGGGTGCTTGACGTCGTGGCTGCGGTGTCTGCGCTTGCATGCGGTCGGGAATAACGTTTGAGGAGATCGGCAATATCAGGCAGGTCATCGTCTATAGACAACGTGAGCAGACTGCGGCACTCGGGAGTGGTCAAGTCTCACCTTGAGAGTGTGATGGAAGGTCACCAGGAAGTATGGTCGCGTCGCCTGCTCCTTCAAAGTAACAAAGTCAGGTAGGTAAACTGGGGCAAGTTACATTTGCATGTACCTGGTTCTACTCGTGGGGAATCTAGCGACCCATTCCGTCTGAACGGGGACGAAGGAGTGCAGTTCGGCGACTTGTGTTGGCCAGATGACGAAGCCTGATTGGCCAAGTGGCAATTCAGAAGGCCATTCGGAACAAAGCCTTCTAGATCAGGGAGTCCATGATTTGTCTCTTCAATCTGCAAGAGACCAGCTGATACGAAGTTGGCCATTGTATGTGGGTGGCGCTGTTTAGCATACAGTAGTGAAGCTTTAATGAAGAGGCGCGTCGCGTTCCATCCTTCACATTTATCACGTGGTCGCGCTTTCTTTAATCCACTCATCCTTCGTTATCGCTATTGTGTCACAAACAACACTTTTGATATATCTACATCCTACTATCAAATCAAACAGTTGTACTCCATACTCTGCTTGGGCCAGCGAGTCTTGCTACCAACGATCTAGAAGTTGGATCTGAGTGTCTGCATGGCCCCAGGTGCTGGTCAAAGTCATGCGGCGAAACATTAAATACATTTCTCCGTAAAATCTCCATTATCAAACATGAGACTATCCGGTTCGTTAGCCGAAATGCTCATACAGCGACAGGCGTGACAAGCACCTATCATCTCAACCATCTGTGCAGAGTGCAGTTCATGAATCTCGAGAAAGTGCGACCCCATGCCAGGCATGGAAGCAGGATGGAATTGATGACCAACTTGAACACTGTTGGGATAAAAGGCGGATTGGAGTTCGCCAGAGGCGTTGCCGCGCAGCTTGTCCAGAGTGAGTCAGAGGTGATAAGGGATCAAGTGTGAGACATAGGCACCTCGAGCGAGCGTCGCGTAGCCACCCACACGGCACCAATCCGAGTCGGCACCCTTAGTTCTGATGATCTGTGGGAACTGGGGTTCAATGAGAAGGGTTGATGAGATCGGACGAGGGATGAGTGACTTACATTATCGTGACGCTGTCGCAGCCATTAAACAGAGCTGTGACATCATCTAATGTTTCACCATGTATGCGGATTGAATGCGGAACGCGTCCAGCCCAGAAAATTTCGGCGACTCGCCGCTGGTGAACGTCCGTCATGACGGTTCTGCGACGACGGACCGAGGTATCTTGGGTACCTGTGAGTGGGTGGTAGACGCGTTCGGTGGTGTAAAAAGACTCTGTGTGGACAGCAAACAGGTGAACACCTGAGCCGAGATCGGTAATGGATGAATTGAGCAAATCGGAGGAAGTGTATTGGAGAAGCATTGGAGGCAGCTAGGGGGAATGAAGGGCGCAGGAAGGGCTGATCGGGATGGAATTTATGCGAATGCAAGATATCAGCCGAGATAAGGGATACATTGGCCTCGAAGTGTGTCCTTTCGGCGACAGTGTCATCGATGAGCGGACGAACAATGGGCAAGACACGGGAACCCGCCACACGCGGTCACGGACACATCATGTGATTTGAGGTCACATTATTTGTGGGTGTTTGGGCAGCGTTCGTTCTGGCTGCTTTGTTGGCGCGCAAAACTTGGCAATACAAGCGAGGAAAAGCCAGAATTGATCATTCCTCTCTCAACTCACCCAACATACGAGCCAGCTCATTCCCTGCTTCCACGCTACAATACCCAACCTGGCCCATTAGCCCTGGCATCCCTCACTCATTAAGAAAACCCCCCTTTCCGTCCCATTGGACTTGTTGGTATGGCTCAGCGTCGCGGGTCGCACTCAAGACTGCAATCAAACACGACAGCTAATACCACTGCCCACACCCATAATTACACAAAGTCTCGTCACCACTCATCCTCGCACAGAGGTGTTTTCTCTCTCCTCCGCTCGTTACGGGACGTCAGTCATCCATCTAGCGAGTCTACGTCTCCGTCGTCCTCAGAGTCACGCCCCGTCCTCGCACCCCTTCAATTCAATCTTCGTCGTCTCCCTTCGCGTCTTGCTGTTGCAGAAACCGTTGTAATGCGTGTTTCCAGCGGTTCAGATCATGTGAAGGTCGGCGCAAAACGCAAGCGCGCGGTCAGCGGGAATGAGAACACGCACAATGTCCCACGGGGTTCCCGCAACGGACTCAGTGCGTTCAAACGCCGAAGATCTCTACAACATGAGGAGTCGAGTGATGAAGGGACCGGAACAGCGATGGAAATCGATAATCATGTGCGGTGCCCTGATTCAGAAGGCTCCAGCGACGGAAATGCCAGTGATTGGGATTCATGTATGTTCTCTCTTTCCCTTTAAAATTCTCTTTTAATGCATCTTTATAGCTGTAGACTATCTCATCAATGAAGCGCCCACCCGCGAACTCTTACGATTAAGGAAGGGCCGCCTTCAAGATTTGCACTGTTCCGCGGGCCTGTCCGATGATCCGGAGACCCTTACAAAACAGGAAATCGTTGATGCCATTATCGCCGCGCGTGATGATCTTGCGGAACTACCTCCATCTTCACCTTACGGACGTGACGGTGCTAACTCGAGCGAGTGTTCGTCTGACGACGGCAACATTGCAGGAGGGGAAGAGACAGACGCTGGTAGCCGGCGAAGGTCACATCCCCTGGGCTTACGACGGCATGCGACGCATAACGTTACGCATGCACCAGATCTTGTTGTTCCTCGTCAGGGTCGAAGTTTCTCCCTTGACCACACAAGGACCTCGCCGACTGGTGTCAATTGCCAAATTGAGACGAGGTCCGTGAACCGGTCTCAATCACGTGAACTGACTGACCAAACATTAACCAACACAGGCGTAGAGCAACCTCCCTTCGTTCTTCACCAACGACTTCGACAGCATCGGGATCTCTTCCATCTCCACCCGCCACGCGTCTTCGATCACGTAAGGTCTCCGGAGAGAATGGATCTGTAGCATCGACCTCGCGCCCTACCAGATCAAGAGGGAAGGCGAAGCAGGTCGAGTTCAGCGAGCAAGTCGAAGTTGCCAACATCGAGACTCTCAGTGATCTTACTGATTTGTCGGATGCTGAACCTTACAGTCCCCCGAAAAACCCCTCTCCCCGCCGGTTACGCAGTCAAGGCGGGAAGACGGTGCGAACGCCAACAAAACGCGAGAGCAAGAAAAAGATCAGCAATTCCGGTCAGGATGGTGACGAGGTCGATGATGAGGTCGATGAGCTTGTCTCGTTACGAGATGTAACGCCACCACCAGCAGTCACCGATCGGACTCCAGTCAAGCGTCGGTTGAGACCACGGCAGACACAAACACATACCCCGCCCGATGAGAGCGACGATGGAGATGACGAAGAGGAGGAGGAAGAAGTAAAACAGGATGAGGGCGCGACAGAAGATGCTGTACCTTTGGACGTGGCCGAAGAAGAGGATGGCGACGATGCAGAAGAGGAGGATGACGTGACGCTCGTAGAGCCACGTAAACTTCGCAATGGGAAGATTGTTGGTGAAGACGAGGGTCTAGAAGCCATTGACGAGCAAGAGGGCAGTGAAGAATCTACACAAGAAGAACTTCTCATTGATGAGGAGATTGACCTCGAAGCTGAGGACGATGAATCTGATGAGAGTTCTCATGACGAATTTGCAGACGAAGTGATGGATGATGGTAAGCCGCACTCTTTTTTAACGAACCTATCTGACCACAAATCCAGTCGATCTTACTATCGCGACGGCAAAGAGTCTCGTACGCCTACGCCGGGATGATCTAGTCCGGTTGTGCGAGAGTCGTGATCTAGACGTCGAGGGTACCAAGCCTCAGCTCGCAGAGGCACTCCTCGAGTGGCGAGACCGCCGGTCCGAAGCATCATCTCCCTCATCGGCAGGAACAGTCCGTCCCCCTTCTACTATGCGTCATTGCCGTCGCCGTGGGAGCAGCAAAGGCAAGAGTATCACTCCGCCTGTCCTCCTCCGCACGCATGTGCACATAGATGAGCCCCGCACGCCTCCTCTGTCATCTTCGCAGAGGGAGAGGGATGAAGACCTTGAACTCGACCTGGAAAGTCTGGGTTTAGAGGATCGTGAAATTCCCCCTGACAGACTTGTGAAGCTCGAAAAAATTGGGAGCGGTGGTTTCAAGGACGTATTCGTTGGTAAATTTAAGGGGCGTAAGGTTGCAATTGCGGAGTTCCGTGGACACCTCACCACGAGTGAGTTGTTTGTTATTCAACCACGCTGCAGTCTGGCGCTGACTGTCAATTACAGTGGACATCAAAGAACTGAAACTTTTAGGGGGGTTCAACCATCCGAACATCGTCCGTTTCGTGCGTATTCATTACTCCCACATTCATGGTAGGGCGTCTAACTGGTCACGTTTGGCAGCTGGGCGTCAGTATCCCAGAAGATACACGCGTCACCCCTGTGATGATCGTCAGTGAGCTCTGCTCGAATGGAGACCTATTCGACTATGTTCGGAACGTACCTCCACCATCCCTTTACCGTGTCGTACGTCCCATCGCACCTGCAGCTTACACAGCCCTGAGCTGTAACTATAGCTATCCATCATGCTGGATGTCTCTCGTGGTCTCGAGTATTTGCATCAGCGAAAGCCCTCAGTCATTCATCGTGATTGCAAATCCTCGAACATCCTCATTACCTCGAAAGGGGTTGCCAAGATCGCCGACTTCGGTTTGGCCAAGGTGAAACAAAGCACTCGCTCCATGGTCCGCAGCCTTGTTGGTACTGTCAATTGGCAGGCACCAGAGTTGTGGCATGCGCACCCCAAATACAATCATAAAGTCGACGTGTTTGCGTGTGGCGCGGTGTACTGGGAAATGCTGCAGTGGCATCTACCTCACAAAAAGTACCCGTGGGAAGTGAGTCCTGGGAACGGTAATATAGAATCATAGTTGATCATGTCTGCCCAGGGTATGAATGAGCACGCAATTTACGAGGTCGTTGGATCAAAACGTCAACGGTGCGTCGAAATGTCTTTTTTGCCGCTGTCATTTATTCACGAGTCCATCTCAGACCGTCTGTGTCAGGACTGCGCAAGCAGTGGTGTCCGGAAATTGTAGATCTCATAGAACGCATGTGGGCGCAGGATCATCAAGACCGCCCCACCATGACCGAGGTTGTGACGGAGCTCGAGGAGCTTGTCCGTAAGTATAAGTAAAAAGTTGATTCCTACCACGCACCTTTACTTTAATGCTTTCTCATGCGCCTTTGGGTGCGCATGTCGTTTTCGTTTTCTGTTGACCCGATATTCAAGGCTGCCACTTTGTATATTCCCGTCTTGCGCTCCCCGCGCTCAACTTTCTTATTCAATCGCACATCACACATCTGCTTCTGCACCCTACATTTGTATATTATCGTTGTCAAATCCCAATGTCCCTTGTACAAACACTGATGCTAATGGACATTAGCAAAGTTCTTATCTATTGCCGTGTGACACCCAGGAGCTGATAATTACGTGCGCGCACCTCCCCCTCACTGGTACTTGTCTGTCTCGTCCCCACGGAGGCCAGGAGGGGTGTAAACCATGCCAGCCCTTGCACAGCATTAACCTTATTACTTGGCATACAATGGTATTAGGTATCCACCAACTCATTTCGTCTGTCACTACAGCCACGTAGGGCATGGGGTCCCAAGGCCATCTTCCGCATTTCCACGTGCGGTGCCTACAATTTACAATTCGTATACGCTTTCAACTCGGTACATCTTGGTGGCATCTTTAATGTCGGGTACTTCTGCTCCGACTGCCATGTCAACCTTGTACATCTTCGTATCTGCAGGCGTGATGCCATACCTGTCCACCCCGTCGGCGGCAGGCGCGGCATCAGCAGCAGCAGCGGGAGCCTTTGCCTGTTTGCTTGCTGTGGCAGGGGCGACCTTGCTTTCCTCTCCCTTCGATCGCTGAGGCGCCTCCGCGTTCGCCGTGCCACCGGCTTTGCTCGCGAGGCCCGCTGCGCGTCCATCGGGGATGAGAATGAACTCCCAGGTCTCCTGCTTCCCCCTCTCTGCGACGCCATCAAAGGCGTAGTACCCGCGCCGCTCGAATTGGATGATGTCGCCGCGCGTGAGCTCGCGCACGTTCGCGTCCGCAAACGCCTCCTCGCGGAACTCGGTCACGGGCGTGGCAAAGTCCTTTAATTCGTCGTTCTCCTCGAGCTTCTTCTTCGTGATGAGATAGTCGTAGTCGATCAGCGTTGCGTTGACGAGCGGGTGTGCTGTCGTCGGCTGCGCTAGCCACGTGATCTTCTTCGTCGTCTTTTTGAAGTCGCCCTCCAGGTGTAGCTCCATGGACAGAGCGGTGATCGTGCCGGAGCTGTCGGTAGTCTTGGAGCGTACGATAGCGTTACCCCAGTCCATGAGAGTGATCTGGTTGAGTGAGTGAGTGCAGGCGGTGTGTGAAGAGAAACCAATATACCTCTTCGTTGTCTTCGAATGACAAGGCATCGTCCTGATCTATCAAAATACTTGAAGCATAGACAGTCTTCTTCTCGCCTACTTCAGGGTTCTTTTTGTGCTTAGGCAATGTCTTAACCACCACCTCGAGAGGACCGCCTTGGATGGTTACGAGTACGCTGAAGTTGGTGTTTCAGGGCAATAACTGAAGACACAGGGATACCTCTGTACTTACGGCTTTGTCTTCAGAACGGACCAAAACCGTGGCGCAACTGGGTCGATGATCTTCTTGTTCAATGCCCAGATTGAATCCCACTCAAGTGATACGATGGCCTGACTGGGGCCTTGCGACAGCATGAACTGTGTAAGTGCCTCGATGGTCATCCCGCGACGCCGGATACCCCGAACGGTCGGGAAGCGCGGATCGTCCCAACCACTGACGAGGCCTTGTTCGACGAACCAGCGTAGCTTGCGTTTGGAAAGGAGCGTGTAAACGAAGCTGAGTCGGCTGAAATCCCATATGTAAACATGGCGAAGGCCTAGGGCCTCAATAAACCAGTGGTATTGAGCGTTACGATCTCGGTACTCGATCGTACGGAGGGCATGAGTGATACCTTCCAGCACGTCCACAACGGGGCACGCAAAGTCATAGGTAGGGTAAACCTTCCATTTTGATCTGAAGGGTAATAAAAGTTGGGAGAAACACCGAAAATTGAAACAACGCGTACCCTGTACGATGGTGTGGGTCAAGGTTGCAGCGGTAGATGACGGGGTCACGCATGGCTTTGTTGGGATTATCTACGCTCATTTTCGCGCGTAGACACCATCGGATGCCCTCTTCGGTACCCTTGGTCATCTCTTCAAAGCGCGACAAGTTCTCCTCAACCGTCGCGTCCCGGCGCCTCGATGCGATGCCCTGGCCACGTTCCTCCCGCATCTGCAATTTCGTTAGCCCACAACTAATTACGATAGTAGATGGGAACCCACCTGCGCTTGTTCGGTATCATCTGCATATGCGAGTCCAATTTTGATTATTTTGATTGCAAGTTCGTAGATTTGGTCAAAGTAATCAGACGTATGCGTGACCTTATCTGCCTTGATGTCAAGAAGATGAAGATCCTCCAGAATTGTGTCCTCAAACTCAGCCTTGAAGCGAAGAAGCTAAGCAGAGGCCGCAGACGGCCAAGAACCATCTCACTAACCCGTTCTTTCGAAGGATTCGTGTCGTCGAACCGAACAACCATCTTGCCATTATACATCTTGGCGAAATACTTATTAAGAATCGCCGCTTTTGTGTGGCCTATGTGGAGGTACCCGCTGGGCTCAGGAGGAAAGCGGGTTACGACCTCACCCTCCTTGGCATTTTGGAGGCCCAATGCAAAAGAGGATGCTGTCTTTTGGTTCAACCTGGCCTTTGAAGCTTTCGCTTCAGCAAGACCCGCCAACGCTGCTTGTGTTGGCTCGAGAGATTCAAGGTGGTTGTACCATCGCATGAGATGCTGGTGTTGATTATTTTTAAGTAGACCGACAAGTCTTAGGTTGCCTGTCCTCAGGATAAGTATGCAACCATTATCAGTCCAAGAAAGAACCGTGCCTTTGAAGACACCCCACACGATCCAATCAGCTGCAGTACTTTCATGACCGACAAGGAAGGTGCGACAAGCCAGAAAGTCATCCAGCGAATCAAGAGAAGAGATGATCTGAGGTATTGCTGTGGTTGTAGCGAGAGATTTAGCCAGAGTGAAGTACGCTGGGGTCTAAGCCAAGGCAGTCAGACATAGATCTCACGAATGTTGACGATGTACCTTGATACTGTCTTCTCCTAGACCTCCAGCTTTTGCAAGAGCTTTGACAGCGTCTTCCTCAGTTGTGAATTGGGTACCTTCAAGCGTCAAAGTCAATCCAGAGGCCGACTCATCATAGTCGACCTCAGCTTTTTTGGTGTACGATGCTATCGCAACGGCAGCATATGGGAACGGAGATTCTTTGAAGGAAACGGTGAGTGTTCCAACGGCCATTGATCAAACCACACTCTAGGGGTATCGGATCTATGCCGTTCATGTCATGACTCATCTTCAACTCTCTGCAGTTGTTTCTCCATCCCATCATGCCGTGCATGCTGTGAGTTGGTATTTTGTAACATGCGCACGCGAGCTGACTGACAGTGTCTAGTATTGACCCCTCCCAACGGTACAAACCGTACACTCCCCTCCATCTTCAAAACCGTCAATGGCCTACCAAAAGGTCTACAGTACCCCCAATATGGCTTTCTACGGACCTGCGTGATGGGAACCAGGCCCTTGCGAATCCCATGACCATCGAGCAGAAAACGACTTTCTTTGAGCTGCTTGTCGAGTGCGGGTATAAGGAAATTGAGGTCGCATACCCTGCCGCTAGTGACACGGATTTTAATTTCGTGCGCGGCCTCATAGAAAAGAATCAAATTCCGGACGATGTGTGGATCCAGGTTCGATCGGGGGTTTTCCCGTCCCAATGACAATGCTGATGAGACTGTAGGTTTTGACGCCCGCACGGGAGGATCTGATCAGGCGGACCGTGGACGCCGTTGCAGGCTCCAAGAAAGCCATCATTCACATGTATAATGCGACATCGCCATTATTTAGGAATGTCGTCTTCAAAAACTCTAAAGAGGAGACTATTCTGCTCGCGAGGACACATACAGAACTCGTCCGCCGTCTGACCGAAGAATGCACAGAAAAGCACGGGACTGTCTTCAGATATGAGTATAGCCCGGAGACGTTTTCCCAAACGGAACCCGAGTTTGCTGTGGAAATCTGTAACGCGGTCAAGGAAGCATGGCGCAAGGCGGGTACTGACACGTTGACCAAAATCATTTTCAATCTACCGGCTACTGTTGAAATCGCTCCCCCAAATCATTTTGCTGACCTAGTGGGCACCTTGCTTGTCTACCACGCTCCGCCTGTTAACTCGTATGAACACAGGTGGAATATTTCCACACTCACATATCAGAGCGTGAGAAGATTCTCATCAGTTTACATCCGCACAATGATAGAGGCAGGTACCAGTGTTATTTTTCGTGACAATATTCCAACTCTGCACACAGGGACGGGCATTGCCGCTGCTGAGCTGGGCGTTCTTGCCGGAGCAGACCGCGTAGAAGGCTGCCTCTTTGGGAATGGGGAGCGTACAGGGAACGTCGACCTCGTCAATCTCGCGTTAAACTATTACACACAAGGCATCTACCCGAACGTCGATTTCAGTAACATTCAACATGTCATAGACGTTGTCACCCAGTGCAACGACCTGCCCGTCCATCCCCGGCACCCGTATGCTGGGGAACTGGTCTTCACCGCCTTCTCTGGCTCTCACCAAGATGCCATTAAGAAAGGTTTCGAGGACCAAGAGAAAAGACATTCACATGCACGCTCACGGGGCGAAAGCGAGATCTGGGAAATGCCATACCTACCCATCGACCCAGCAGACCTCGGTCAAACCTACGAGGCGGTCATCCGCGTCAACTCGCAGTCAGGCAAAGGTGGTATTGCATATCTCATCAAACAGAATCTACACCTCGATATTCCACGCAAGATGCAGATCGTATTTTACCAGGTCATACAGTCCATTGCAGACCGCGAGGCCCGTGAAATGACTGTTGACGATATTACCACTGCATTTCGCGCGGCTTACCACTTCGGAGGTGGCAATCACGAAGGGCGCCTCGCGCTGCGCTCCTTCAAAATCTCCTCGGTACCGAACCCGGACACAGCCGACGAAGCAGAGGATATTCGCCAACTTGATGGAACCATCTCCGTCGATGGTGTTTTGCGTGTTATCCGTGGTGACGGTAACGGGCCCATTTCTGCCTTGATTCATGCACTCCGGACACACCTCGACATTGACCTCGCCGTGCGCGAATATACCGAGCACTCGATCAATACGGAGACTGATATGCAAAACTCACGCGCGGCATCATACATCGAGCTCGTCCCCGCGAATGACCGCAGGTCCGCACGCTCATGGTGGGGTGTCGGTGTCGACCATGACATTGTGGGTTCCGGTCTCCGTGCGGTGCTCTCCGCGGTGAACTCGCACATCGGGGACCGGCCGCTGCCCGAGCTCAAGCTCTCGGTGGGGTTCAGCTCGCGGTCAGGGCAATCTGATGTCGCATCCGCTATTCTGAATTTGCTTGGTTTGGAACTGCCGCGGCGCCTTCAGGCCGCATTCTTCGAGGTTGTACAGCGTGCCGCTGTGGATTCGGGTGGCGAGATTGCGCATGACGCGCTGAGCGCGCTGTTCAAGAGGACATATGGTTATGATTCTCCATCGGGAGGAGTGTGGCTGAAGTCCTTCGAGCTTGACCGGGCTGAGGGGGGAATACGCCTTACAGGTGAGTTCGTGCTCGAGGAGAAAGTACAGCGCATCAAGGGCATCGGGAACGGCCCCTTATCGGCACTACTAGCTTGCCTACACAAGTCTATCGACGGCTCGCTCGTGATCCGCGAGTACTCGGAACATGCTCTCGGTCATGGATCGGAGGTCGGCGCTGTGAGCTATGTCGAACTCGTGTACGAGGTGACAGAGAATGGGCAGACACGCAAGACGTCTGGGTGGGGAGTTGCTTCTGATACGGATATTGCAGCGTCTGGTCTGCATGCTGTTGTGTCGGCGGCGAGTCGAGTGGGTGTAGTCTGGAAGACGCGGGCTTGAAGATTCTAGCAGATGTACTCATACAATGTATTGTCCAAGTCTACTTGACAGAAGTTATGCTACATGTGAGTGAGCTGTCCGCACAGACCCTGAGCGCTGAGCGCTGAGCGGGAAATGTCCAGTCACAATCGAAGCACTATCACCCTGAACACAAACACTACCGTAAAGGCCCTTTGGCGTAGATACCGTTCTGTGGATTACGGAGTAAGCCACAACTATACAGTTTAACCTCACGTGCAATCCCACGACTCTTGCCTCCCAAGAACCCAATCTCATCCACACTACCTCGAGCACGTCATGGAAAACGACCAGGTGCGTCGAATGCCGAAGGATGATAATCATAGAGGCTTGCAGATTTATGTTTCATTCTCAAGGGCCTCCTTGTTGACTTGTATGTCCCCCGCAAGTGCGCGGCAACCAGTGAGTATACCACAATCACTGGAGAATATGGATGCGACGCAGTTGTTAACAAACCACCTTGAATTCAAGACCGCCTCATCACCTCAAAAGACCACGCATCAGTGCAGGTCGTCATCGCTGACGTGGACGCCAATGGCCGTGCACTCTCTACTTCGACTTCGTTCGCACTCAGCGGCCAGGTGCGCGCCCAGGGAGAAGGCGATGACTCGTTGAACCGGCTGGCCACAAAAGCAGGGCGTAAGCTCGACGTTATTCTGCGCGTGGTGACATTGGCATTGACTGGCTTGTCTTGACAACTTTTTTAGTGCTGCGTAATGTTTGGAGCTACTCAAAGTAATTTGCACACGTTTCCTTGGAGAGTGTACATGGTGTCGTGTAATAGCAGCTATATAACGACTATTTTTGATGTTCCATTCGCTACAGTAGTCGGACTGCAGTCGGTGTAGTCGGCCGAACGTCGTCGCGAGGCTGCGAGTCACGTGCATTGTCTGCGCAGTTGAGCCGATGGAGCGAGGTTAGCTGAGGTGGTACATAGAGTACCGTATGGACAGCAGTGTTCTCTCCATCGTATCCGTGTGTTAAACTCTCATTTAGTGGTACTCCATTCTTACTACTTCCCGCCAGTCCGACTCAATGGTCGAGATAAAGCGAGAGACCACAGATGCCCAATCCACCCGGGTGCAGGACGAGGCAAAGTACAGGTTGATCTACGCAAAGTCCAAGGTCTATATCAATCCAACTGCCTATGCCCGTGACAATATCCCTGGGTTCGTGGCCATCGTAAAACGCGTGCGGATGCCAATCCCTTCAGCCCGTACTGTCGCTCATCGTGTGACGTGTTTACAGGAGGCCCTCACTTTGACATATCTTCTTGCTTGGATCCCAGAAAGTCTTCTCACAGAGAAGGGTCAAGATGAATGGGACAAGTTTCTCAAGACAGAGGAGCGACCTGATGAGGACGAAGGTATCCCGCCCGTTGCTTACCTTTGTCAACGTTTCTAATGACAGCTCATCATAGATGGCGTGTTGATTGACTTGCCAACGTCGAGGCCAGAGTCATACGCCTTTTCTGTTCCATTGACCTCAATATACTCTCTCATAGTCCAGCCCCCTTCGTTGTCTTCTTGGTGTAAGCCCTTTCTCCGTATGTTCTTCTGTCCGCGCCAAACGCATTTATCTAGACGGTTCCATCGGCATTAATCTCATCAGCGGCTCCACCCTTCCGACCCTCTATTTTCACGATGACGAGTCCCACTCTTTCACCATACCATCAAAGTCCTCGTCCTCGTCCGCCGCCTCAACCTCCTATCCCCCTCCCCCGTCTCTCGCCGCACAGGCTGCTACGGGGAGGCCCATATCATCATGGGGTGGTGAGGATTTCCTCTCTCGCTTACGTTCATATGCCTCGCTCCTCCGTTCCAACCTCCAATCTACCCTATATCTCGTTGACCCCTCCAAGGCCGACATCGAGGTGCACTCAACTTTACTATTCTCTGATGACGCCGTCGACGAGATACTTGCTCGGTCGTCCTACACCAATTCCCATTCCCCTGTACCAGCACACCGTCGCCCGCGCCCTCTGTCCGCAGGCGGTACTCCTCCAAACCCTTATTCACAGTACTCGTCCGTCCTACATCGATCGATGCCAATACCATCTTCCACACCAGTTTCATCGTCGCAAGCTCGCGCCGCACTCCTGCAGTCCTTTGCGAACATTACGCGAGCCACCAGACACGCTGCGCAGAACATTCTCTCACATCCTCTTGCGAAACCAATCGTGCCACATCTGCCAGATCCGGTCAGGTCCCTTGTGAATGCCAATGGTGACCTCGAGTGGGGCAGCTGGGTGGAAAAGGGTGGCGTTGGGGAGTTTGAGAGTGCTCGCGTGTATCTTGCCCGTTGGGCGCGCATCGTCGCAGAGGAAGGTGAGCAGGCGCGGCGGCGCGAGGCACAGGCGATCCCCGCGAATGCGGCAACATCTACAACGGAGGAGTCTGGGGAGCTCGGTATCTTTGAGCTCCTGCACTCGACTGCGAACCTGCCGACGCCGAAATCGTCCAGGGATCCGAAACATCCTGTAGGCGTGGATGTACTCGACGAATGGTTTGCTCCCGACGGCCGCCCACTTATCACAATGGAAAGGCTGCGCATGGAGATTTTCAGGAGGGGAGTGAGCGATAAGAACAACGCGAGGAGGAAGTTGTGGCCATATCTTCTAGGCGTGTACGCCTGGGATGTCACTGAAGAGGAGCGGCAAAGACTCTGGGAAGCCAAAATGTGGGTGACCGTCGCCCGGATCCATGTCTTTCTCGTTAACAGGTGTTGACAGGAAACGGTATCATGAGATTAAGGACGAGTGGATCGGCATCCCAGAAGTTTTTGAGCGGCAGGATGTCGTCGAGGTAATACCTGCCTCTTTTGACGTTTTATTATGTGCGGTTGAACTGCTGTTTTTACAGGAACGCCATCGCATAGACGTTGATTGCAGACGAACGGACCGTACCCATCCACTCTTCGCGAACCAGACATCGCCCGAAACGACTCTAGACCCAGAGAAAAGGCATCACCAGCGTTACTCCACGATCTCCCCCACGCCAGTCGAGGTTGGCGCACAGTCACCATCCAACGAACACATAGACAGGCTCGGCTCAATTCTTCTGACGTATAACTTTTATGAGAAGGACTTGGGTGCGCTATTCTTCGCCTCGATCGTTGGGGAGAGTGTAAGTGCTGACTCCTAGGGTGCGAAGGGTACGTGCAGGGTATGTCGGACCTCTGCGCGCCCCTGTATGTTGTCGCTGGTTCGGACGAGCCACTGACATTCTGGTGCTTCGTGGAGGTGATGAATCGGATGGTGTGTTGGGTTGTTCGTTATCCGACGCGACATTGAACACACATGCGTTTTGCAGAAACAAAATTTCCTCCGAGACCAGAGTGGGATGAAGAAGCAGTTATCGACGCTCCAGCAGCTGTTGCAAATCATGGACCCTGAGTTATATCGACACCTTGAGAAGACAGAGGGACTGAACTTATTCTTCTGCTTCCGGTAGGGCCATTCCACTTGCGGTGCTATGTCGTTTTATTCATAACGTTTTGGGCAGTTGGATACTTATCGCATTCAAGCGCGAGTTTCCGTTCGAGGATGTCTTGCGTTTGTGGGAGGTTTTGTGGACGGACTACTATACGAATGGAATGGTGCTTTTTGTGGCACTTGCCGTATTAGAGTCCCACCGCGACGTCATCCTGCGTTACCTCGTCGAGTTTGACGAGATCTTAAAGGTGCGTGCGCTCTCCAAATCCTCGCCTCACTCGTCGCTAAATTCTGGGTTATGCCCTGCATCACCGTCAGTACTGTAATGAGCTGAGCATGACCATCGAACTGGACACCACGCTTGCACAAGCCGAGGTCCTCTTTCTTTCCTTCCAACAACTGGTCGCGGATATGGACCGTCGTCGCGTCGAGCAACACTCAGCTACGGGCGGTCTCCGCCATCGTAAGGGGAGTACGGCGTTGGTGTCACAGGTTGCGTATCCGGAATTGAGTGATGAGCTGCGGGAGCTGCTGGTAGAGCGCCGCGTTTCGTAGAAGCCCTTTAGAATCGTCTCACATTCCTTATACAGTACTACTCGGTGTTTGTACATACACTACTTTTTACAAATATCAATCCAATTGAACCGCGCAACGTGTGTCCAAAGTTCTCCAAACGCGTGGAGCCCCGTTCCTTCCTCCTAACGAAGCTCCGTCCGTTGCGCAAGAGCGGTCAAGATCGTACTTTAGGGCTATCTCGCTGATGCGTGATGGCCTTTTCGACTTCCACCGGTGTTGCTTGCAGCGAGAAGGAGGAGGGCACTTGCGAGCGTGTGAGGGTTGCATGGTGCGGCTGCTGCAAGGATGTTTCTTGCTGCGAGAAATTTCCTTGCTTCCCTGTATCTGGCCTGCTACTCTGCTTGGGCTGTCGACTCCGGCGAGGACCTTAGCCTTTGTCTGTATACTATGGAGCCCTTGCCTGTGGCTCGCGGTTTTTCTTTTGTGTCGCTGAGGAGGAGTTGAGAAGAGTTATGGGGGAGTTATTATGAAGGGGTTTTTGAGGCTAATCTAGTTCCAAGGAACGAGTGTTAGACGCGACGCGTTGGTGATGGTTGCCAGACATGAGTCCCGTTCTTGCGTTGGCATTTACCACCTCATCCCAGGTAGAGTACTTCTTGACTTCTTCTAGGTGTCTGAACCCAGTCTCGAGGACAGCCTTGTAAATCGTCTTACAATACGATTCAAATCCGTCACATAACTCTTCCTGCTCCCGACCGGGCATTGTGTTTGGGTCTGTGGATGCAGCTGCGTACGATTCAACTTCGGCGTCGGCGTCGCGGAAAATATTCGACCACTGTCGGATGAGCCCTCCAAACACAACATCCTTCCACTGTCGTAATTCTGCGTCTTTCGCCAGCTGAGATGGCAGATCGCCCGCGAATGCTTCGAGTAAAGCCTGGATCCCTCGGTTACGAGCCGTTGCCTTCGGTTTGTCCTTTAGAATATGGACATTGACCCAAACGAGAATCCAAAGAAAGGATTCAAGATCGTCGATGGCAGTTTGAATAATTGTCCATGGCCTTCCCTGGACATGCGCTTTGTGGGCAGACAGGAGGCGCATAGACATAAAGGGCGGCGTGCCCTGAGAAGCTTGACGTAAGTGGGGGGTGATTCGAAAAGACGAGACAATTCCGGTGGCGTACCGAGAGAACCTGTGCGCCGGAGATTTTGCGCCATTCAATCGCGTGATCTCCGTCAATCAGAAATCCCCGACAATAATCTACATTCTTCGTGCATTCAAACCTGGAGAAATGAGAACAGATTAATGCCAGGACTGACAAGAGCAAATAAATGGAGTTGTCACGTGTCTAATGCAGGGCGTCGGACTGCCCATGAGTGGCGCAGAATGTTCCCCACACTGACATCCCGGTGCAAGATGCCCTGAATGAATAAGTTGTAATGGCCTAGATCAGCAAATGTGAGTGTAAAGTGAGACACAGAGGGAATACTACTCACCAATGATCGCATGGAGAATGGTCTCCAAAAGCTCAACTGGAGATGGGATCCCATTGTCTTCATTACTGAGGTCAATCAGGGATTGCCCCTCTGCAGAGAGCACGAGGTACTGTAGACCCCTCTCCTCAGGTTCAGGATGTTCACCTTTATCTTCCAAGATGTTCCAATAAACTGCATTTCTAGAAAAGGGTAAGGTGGAGCCATGGGGTTCTTCAGGGCAACAGTTGTAGAAACCAAGTATGTCCCCAATACCGAATTGGCCGAAAATTTGGGAGAAAAGCGGGCCCTCTTGAGAACGCCCCTTGATCGGGTATGCCAGTTTATACACCAGTTTGTCTGGAAGCTCTGTTATTCCCTCGGAATACAACAGCGGCCGGGATTGCAGGCCAGGGATATCAACAAGGTTGTCGACATGTGCTGTGTATGTGATAAATAAGTGGGGTTCTGCACTCAGAATCTGCGTAGGTACATACCTTCCAGGCTGTATACGGCCGTGCCACGACCCCGTAAACTACCACACAAGTAAAGGTAGCGGAGCAATCGATAGTAACGGTTGTTAATGCAAAACATGGTTTGAGTGCGTGTGACGTCCAGGCCGTAAGCAGCGTCCCCTCGGATGGAGAGGATGCCGACGATGTGCTTCACAAGGCCGTTGAAACCTTCGTCTGTCTTGAGTTTAAGCGGAAACGACGCTGACAGCCCAGAACGGTGAAAAACGAAGACGAAGGCTTCCAAGGTTTTAAAGTTGAAGCCCATCGCGAGGGAGAAGAAGCGCCTCAAGTTGTTTAAGAGGGAACAACGAGCGTATGTCGCGGCTTGCTTGACTATCTCCTTGACGGAGTTCTTGGATTCGACGCTGACTTCGATATCTTGCCAGGATACCTTCCTTCCGGTTGGCAAATCGCCAAAAACCCCTACGAGGTCGGGCTTCAGGCCTTTGACAAGTGCCATATATTTCCTCGACTTCGATCCCGAAACGATGAAAACGAAGCTTGCCGAGATAAGACCCAGGCATGCATTCATTGGCAGCATTGATGATTGTGTTAAACAAGTGTGATAGAGGGAAATATGAGTCAGGTTCCTGCTTGAAACCGCCTCTAGGGAACCGAGGCTCGGATGATGATGACTGGCCCCCACTGGTCAGTGACTTCGCAGTGAGCTTGTGATTGTCCTGCAAGCGGGAGACCACGGTCCGTACGATTTTGTCATCAGCATGAAGGACGGCACCACTGACAGTCAGGTCAACTTGAAATATTCCACCCTTCAGTTCCTCCGCCATTAGTTTCTTCATGGCGTCCTGGAGTCGAGGCTCCTGGCTGCTTGGCATCATGGAAGGTAATGGCGATACAGAAGCGCTAAAGTCCCGGTAGGTTAGGCCAGGTATCTCAGTCTGAATCTGGAACGGTTGAGAGAGGGACACATTGGGGGGTTGAGAGGACATATCAGGGTGTGAGATCAGCGAAGATTGAGTCGTATCGACCTTCGATAGCTGCAGTTGTTGCTTGTTTACACAAACAAACCTCTGGTGTCCCCCTTCACCCCTGCGTGCTCCAGTCGCGCTCCTCGACAACACTCGTCCCCGACGATTCTTGACGCTGTTATCAGTCGTGCACCAGCATCCACACTCGCAAAGACCAGACTACCTCCTCACAAGGCTACTCCTCAGGCTCCTCGGACTGACACGATGGATAAAGAGACTGACTCGTCGCCACGAGCTGCCCCTGCGCCAACACCAGGATGACCCATCATCAAGGTTCACTACGACCAACAAACACTCTGGGCCTCGAAGTTGGTGCCATCCCCGTCTCCACATTCGTCGACGTTGGCACCCGGCAAGTCCGGACTAGTCGAACGGGACCACACAAGCGCGACCTCGACCGTCGCATTCCGACGCCTCGATAAGATGCCCTGGCCACGTTCCTCCCGCATCCAGAATTTCATTAGCCCACAAACTCAGTCTTTGAAGCGAAGAAGCTAAGCAGAAGCCGCAGACTGCCTAGAACCATCTCACTACCACGTTCCTTTGAAGGATTCGTGTCCTCGAACCGAACAGCCATCTTGCCATCATAAACTGGACGCCACGCTTGCACAAGCCGAGGACCTCTCCCTTTCCTTCCAATAACTGGTCGCGGATATATGGACCGTCAACGCAGTACGGCATTGGGTGTCACAGGATGCATATCCGGAACTGAGTGAGGAGCTGCGGCGCTTCGTAGAATCCCCTTAGAATCGTCTCACATCCCCTATACAGTACTACAGTGTTTTGTCCTACACGGTGTTTGTACATACACTACATATCAACCCAATCGAAGCGCGCGACGTGTGTCCAAAGTCTCCAAACGCGCGGAGCCAAACACCACCGTACCTTCTTTGTGACTCGTCAAAGTTGCGCGGAAGCTGTACTGTTCTGTACCACCATGCCATCACCACCACCCTCCTCATCCTCATCAATATCACAACTCAAAATCCTTCGCGCCTACGCTAAACTGGACGACGCGTCCATAGCAGCGTCCCACCTCCCACCCACCATCTACTTTTCCCACACGCGCCACACGCTCACCATCTTTGACGCCTACCCAAAGGCACTCTTCCACTTTCTCGTCTTGCCCCGTCTCCGACGACTATCCACCCCCGTAGCACAGGATAGTGACGGAGATGATGGAGGACGCGAGTTGAATGTAAAGCTGACCGAGTCCACGGAGGACTTGACGAGCTTGCGAACGCTGCTACAACGCGCGGCGGCCGCTTCGAGCGCAGCAGCAGATACGGACGTGCGAGCGCGAGCAGAGGGTACGCTGGACGTACTGGCGGACGAAGCGGGACGGTTACAGGGCGAGATCGAGCGCGAGATGCGCAGGCACTATGGCTTCACATGGCCTATCTGGGTTGGCTTTCACGCCGTCCCCTCAATGGAGTAAGTTCCTATTTGTTTATTAAGCACCACCCATCCACCCATCCCCTTCTAAACAGACACCTCCACTTGCACGTCATCTCGTCCGATTTGATCAGTCCATCTCTCAAGACCAAAAGACATTACAACACGTTCAATCCCCGCGCCGAGTTCTTTCTCCCTCTTGCCGATGTACGCGCGTGGTTCGATGACGAGCATCAGCTCGAAAAGGTCTGTCTGACTGTTTTTTTTTTCCTTTTACCCTATCTCCCCTTCTTTTCTCTTTTAATTTTCGCCGCCTTTTGTTCACCCTGTCAAGATGGTAGCACGTCTCGCACCAAAGAAATATGAGCTACGTCTCAAAGACGCGCTCGTGTGCTTTCGTTGCGGCGAGACGGCAAGGAATATGCCTGCGCTTAAAAACCATCTTCAACAGGAGTTTGACGCGCTGCGGAAGCGCGAGACAAAGTCTGTGGCCGCGTCTTGAGTTTGATAACGGTAATAAACTGATTGGGAAGACCACATGAGCGAAGGGGGACGAAGAAGACACTCGGAAAACCTTGATTGTTGGGGCATATTTCTAAACGCACAAAACCATTTCTACATCTCATTCTTACAGCCCGCGGCTCGGACGCCAACGAGAAGATCGGATTCCTTGCTACCCCACCCTACACTCCCTAGTTTGTTCGACATCCGCGTTCTTACAACCACCGAGGTCTCGTGTTCAGACATTCTTGCGCGACTTCTCACTGGCCCTGCGGATGGCCCAGGTGAGATCGTACGTCTTGCATGCGTCTGAGCGTCACGAGCGCGGGCCTGAGCAATCGCGGGTGATTCACGGCGAGTAAGGTCACGCACCCTCATATGAACTGAGAATTATTGCGCCCTCGGGGTCCTCTTCTATATCTTCGACGATGTCGATCAGGTTAGAGACCTCTGAGAAAAACGGGTCGTCATCCGGGAAGCGGTGCGTCTCTTCTAGGTCCGAGCCCGGGCGCCGGATGTAGAGCACTGGCTGTACGTATGGGTTGACAAGCCTGTCGCGCGGAGGACAATCCGTAAAATGACCAGCGAGAGAGCCCGTAGAGGGAATATGACATACTTGAACTGGTATCCGTCGGCATATACCTCGAGCTCGCACGAATAGTCGTGGCCCTGCAGTGCGACAACATGAGTGAAGGTGCCAACAGCACCATTCTCATACTTCCACGTTGCAGACGTGACACGCGGGATACGGTTCTCCGGAGCAATCCGGCTCTCATCTATATTCAGCTTGCTCAATTGGCCCGGGTTCTCATGCCACTCGAGTGAGTGGGCGGTGACGGAGGAGATGTCCACATCGCCGCCAAAGTATCGCGACAAGTCGCAAAAGTGGGTACCCTGCTCGACGACGGGACCGCAACTGTGAACATCACATTTAGTGGGAAATACATCGGGGTCACGAGTGAAGGGCATAAGGATACCTCTTGGACTTATCCCACCAGTCTTGTTTAGCAATTGCCTCATATGCGCATGCATAGCGGGCGATCGTGGCCATTACCTGAAGGTCGTTATCCTCGATGATCTTCTTGATCATCTGAACGCCTTTCAGGTAGCGCAGCATGTATCTAATGCATCACGCATACATTCAGTGTGGCCGCGAGATGACCGATTTGTACTTACCCGACGGAACAGACCGAACCACTGTCGATTATGGCCTGGGACACCTTGAACGCCTCTTCAATCTCTTCCTCAGGTCCCGTGGCGATGGGTTTTTCGATGAACAGTGCTGCCTCAGGGAAGTACTTCAAGATCTGGAGCTCGATGTCGCGACCCGGGCGCGTGGTACCGCGGAACATGGGGGGAGAGCCGACAATAACAGCGCGAGGACGTTCGCGGGGCGTCATGTTCTTGACAAAGTCCTCGAGGGTCTTGAAGACGCGAGTGTGTTCATAGGCGGAACGCACGAAAGTTTCGCGTTTCTTGGCGAGGACTGCGGCGGCACGGTCTATCGCGGGGTCGATGAGCGCGACCACCTTGAGACGGGGGCCGAGTTTACTGAAGGGGTGGGAGAGAGTGAATGCACAGAAGGCGTTAACGCGGAAAAGACGCACTGCTCGAAGCGGAAAGAGTGGTTCCAAGGGCCTTCATCAGAGCCTATAGGACGAGGAAGATAAGGAGATGACTCCTTCTCGGTCAGAGATCGGACGAATGCGGACCAAACATGATGTTCCCAGCGCCGACAAAGACAACATTAAAAACATCAATACCCCGGATCTGAAAGACCCTGGATAAGAAGGGAAGAGGAAACAGATTTGTCAGTTATCATAAATGAGAATGAGCAGCTGATAAACTGGAAGCGAGACTAGCGGAGGCGACAGAGCGGGCGGCTTCAGAGCAAGCAATGGCGGAGAATATACGCGAACAAAGAGCTTGTGTTCGACTCACTTGTTCATGGGCACCAATCTGGAAGGGTCGATGGATGGACGCCTCGAGAGGGCCTCTGAATCGCGGCGCGAAGACCTGCGGCTCGATGGGGGCGGCATGATGTCTAATGGCTTGTGTGCAGGGGAGGTGAGATCGACTGGAGAGGAGGATGGGGAAGGGGAGAAAGAGGGTAGGGAAGGGGGATGAGATGGCGGGATGAGATGAAGATCAGTTGGTCGGGACTCTGAGGATGATAAAGGGAGCCTCAAGTAACGATGACGAGGAGATCGAAAATCACTGATTGGTACGTCATATTCGAAGGAAAATTTTTGTATATATCACAGGGTATACAGAGTGGGATCCATGTGGGCCATGGCCCGTTATAATACAGCATTGCTAGCAGCGGTACTTTTATCTGCTGCGCTCTAGTTCTTGTCGCCGCCTCTCTGCGGCCTCCAGGCGCTCGGTCATCGCCCGGAGTTCCTCTTTTAGTTTATCATGCTCTTCCGAAAGCTTCATCACGTTGCTTTGGCGCCTCTGCACTAGGCTAGCACGCTTTTGCACCTTTGCCATATGTCGGCCATCTTGTGAGGGGCGGGTGGATTGAGAACCTTCTGAGCGTGATGGCTGGCTTTTAAGAGGTCGGACGTGCTGGAGAACAGTGGGTGAAAGTGGCGGACTCACGAGGACGGGGGGAGGCCAAAGATAGACTCTAGAGAAAGAGAGAAGTCTGCGGCGGAGAGGTCTGTGGCAGGGAGTTCGGGGAGGGTTGGGGGAACAGGGTTCGGAGGGGGAGAAGTAGGTGGAGTGGTCATAGGGACAGAGCGATCGGGAAGGACATCTGGAGGCGTGGGATTGAGTTGGTCAAGAGGCTCTTGGCTGGTTGACGGCAGAGGGAGAGTCAGGTGCGGGCGGACAGCGAACTCAATTAGACGCGTACTGAGAGGGGTGGTGATGTAAGGGAAGATCTGCTTGGGAAGAAGACATTGGGGAGGGGGGAAGAGGACAGTGGATGGATGGCAACGAGGAGGGCACTCCCCGGTCAGGGATATTTCCATTTAAAGGGTGGGGCACCCGCAGATTGGCGGGGATTGGGGCGCAGACGAGATTCCATTTGAGAAGAGAGGGTGTACCTGCTTCCCAAGGCTTCTCTATGCGAGAGATGTCTCCCTCTCCCTCATCCGACTGGAGGTCTTTCCCCAACTATCCTCTCTCCCCCGCATCCCCCTCTCATCCGAACCACTCCCCCCTCCACCATTCCTCTTCTCTTCCCCTCTCTTCTCCCCCCATCGCTATGTCCTTCCCTGTACAGTCTACCTATCATTACTCCTTTCACGACTCACATATCCCCCTCCAGCCCCACGTCCCTGTCAACGCTCCCTACTCTTATCCCTCCCCAGACCTTGATCTTCAGCACATCCTTGACATGCCCATCCCCACGAACATCCTTCACCACGAACCAGAGTCGACGCACCCTCCTCTTCTCGCTCACTCTGAACAACGAGATAACGACCCCATTCTCTCACCTGTATCCGTCAACAGCTTTATGACCCCCTGCCAATCCCCTGTAGAAATGCTTTCCCCACTCGATTACCCTACCCCGACCTCTCTCCACTCTCCTGTTAAGGGTACTCTCGTTCACACCATCCTTCCACAATCATCATTTCCCGAAAATCATGTCATTAATTTCAATGTATCGGTGAGCCCATATGTCCCCTCTTCTTCCCCCCCCACTCCCCCTCTCTGTGTCTGTCTATCCCTCAGTCGTTAAACTCTATTTCCGCGCATGTCATTATTAGACGCACGCCTTCCCAAAACGCTCAAAGGCACCTCAGCCCCCGGAAACGGACCCTTATGCGGCCGCTTTTCTCCAGTCACAGATTGGCCACGAGAAATGGGGCATTTTCTCTGCTCGTCTATACGAGCGTCGCCTCGGCGGTCCAAAAGCTCGCTCTCGCGGCAAAAAATCCCCTGGCGATACCGAAATGCGAAACTCTGGTGCTTGTGCCCTGGATTTCCTTGTCAAAGTTGAGATTGTCAAAGAAGTCCTGCGAATCTACGTACCGTATGTCTCTGTCTAACCAATTAACCTGACCCACCTGACCGTTTTACTAATATCCTGTCCGACCTGCAGCCACCCTTATAATCCTTTCAAATCCCTGACGCATCCCTATCCTGATTGTCCTGCAGGCCATGTTACTCTCACCCGGGCTGCTGTGCTCGCTCTCTCGGGCTGGTCTAATACTCAGTTTTCTTACTGGGCTCGCCGCGCAGAGGCCATTTGTGTCCTCGCGCCCCACGACAAGACATTGTATCAGGTTGCAGTCGCCCTTGATCGGCGTCTTCGACCCCTCGTGGCTGGGCCACGTTACGATGGTTCGCCGGATTCGGCTTATCCGTCGCCAGCGTCTTCGCTCTCTTCACTCACCTCTGGGTCCCCCACTTCTGCCAGTCCCCCTCCCTCTTTCCAAGACCCCCCGGAGCCGAACGTAACCGGTAAAGGCCTTGATGCACTTATTGACGCCGTCAAGCGTCGCACAGGCGCGTCCCCCTTCCTGCGTGGCAAGCACGCAAGCCTCGACCCGTTTGGCGCACCAGGTGGTGACCGCGGAGTCGCGCCTGCGGCTGCTCCCGTTTACCACCCAACATTTCAAGCGCATGTATGCTGGGGCAATGGTGCCGATGCAGCGGGGGGATCAATCTCCAACGAGCGTGACCGCAAGCGCCGTCGTAGTGAGAGTGACGGCTCCATATCGATCCGCGACGGTCATTTGCATGTCTTGAAAGGCGAAAGCGAGTCATCCGACGAGGAAGCGGAGCGCTTCCCCGTCTCAGACTCGCGCTCCGAGAGGGAGCGTCACAGCCGAAAGCGTACCCGCATGTAATGCACTCTGCGTCACAATGTTTTTGTCACGAACGCAACGTTCTCTCAATCTTGTACTCTTGTTCTCTCCCGTTGAATTTTTCTCCCGTTTACTTCGTGATGTTGTCGTTTGGCCCCCCTCCGATGCTACTGCGGACCATGCCTGCTATCCTTGTACTACCATCCTTTCCGCGTCTTCTCGTTCACATCTCACGTTCATGTCGTTGTTGCGCCCTATGTCTTGCATCCCCCCATCTTGTACATGTGTCCCCTCATCTGTTCAAGTTCCTCCCCATTCTTTCTCTCTCCCAATTGTACGATGATGTGTACCATACGTGACGTCTTGAAGAAGTATACTATACCGCCTTGTTTGTCTGTCCTTTTTTTCTGTCTTTCTTTCTTTTGTCATCTGGGCGGTATCATACTGATCTGCGGTGTGCGAATATGTAAAGTAGCTATTTCAATGTGCAATACACACGAGTGGGCTTACAGAACGCATGGGTGAAGGGGCATCGCGGGATGCTCGTCAAAGTGATCTGAGTTGCCTCGTGTCTCGTGTAAACAGGGGTGGAAGATCTTATCAGCTGTCCGGATCATGTACCCTAACCTTTTTTTCTCACACATACATCTAGGCCCGTCCCAACTCGGCACTCACATCTCAACACATGTCACCCACATCCTCCTTACCGGCTCCACACATCGGATACCTTTTCCTCGCCGCCTCCGCGTTCCTCCTTGCCGTAGGCACTCATGCCCTTCTTTTCAGCGCCCTCTTCTCGTCTCGCCCTTCGCTGGGCGGTGGGGGGACAGGACTACGGCAATGGCCCGTCATCATCGACATCATGACCACCATCAAAGCGGCGGTTTTAGACGCTCTTGCGCGGGACGCGCATTACAAGTACCTCGCGCTCTTTTCCGTTCCCGTTTGCGCTTATTTCGTGATCGCAAATTGGGTTGGGTGGCAATTCTTTCGCAATTCTTGACCCTATCTATTTGCGACCAACCGGTCCACCCCTCATACCCTAATCCTCCTGCCTCCCCCCCCCTTTCCCCCAAAGCGCCCATCTCAGCAGTGCATTCTTATGGTTTAGCTGGGGAACGAGAAGAGGTGACGTGACGGGTGATGATGGATGATGATGGCACAACAAAGCATATAGCTGCTTTTTTGACACTGCGCGCATGCATGAAGGGAATGCGGTGATGCACGTGTAGTAGACGTACGTATTGTCTGCACACGGCACAGGGCACTCACACGAACCTGGACGCCCGTTTGTTTATTTATCTTTATGTTGCCCTGCTTCTTCCTGCTCACCTTGCCTTTTTCTTTTTCTTTTTTAGCTGGGTTTGCAATTGTTGATCGATCGTTCAGCCACAGGCCATTCCGACTCTGGCGAGCGCGTCGCAGTGCACAGGAAATGTGATGTGATTGGGACGACACTTATGGTTATATTGGATTTCGCAGTTCGCGATAGGCTGGTTCCCTAGCAATCTGCGGGTGGCACTTTCTTTAGTGGCCGGCTGGTGGGTCTTCATGCCCCTCCCGCTCCAGACCCTCCTCTATGAAATGGTGGGGTCAGTTAGAAGAAACTCACAGCCTTTGTTCGGTTCTCGATTCGTCGGATCTTGAGCGCGCGCTTGTAAGTGCGATAAGAGTCCGGAGACGTCCGAGAGCATCTCGTAACCTTAACGAGGGATCGATACCCTTGTGGTCGCGGCGATGAGAGGTTCTGTGCAGCGGGCGCCTAATAATGGGAAGGGTGTACTAGTAATTCGATCGTATTTCAAAGCATTTGTTTGCGTTTGGACCGCTTATCCTGCCTCGTTTCCTTGATTTAGAGGAGGTGTTTGTGCTATCTTTCCAGGTACTAGTACTGTACGGAAACGGCCACGGCGACTTATGATTGACTATTCGGTTAACGCCGCGTATGTAAGCACGTGACAAGTTATCTGCACGTGTTGACCAAAGCCCGGGGATGTTATGATCCACGATGAGCGACGGTGCCGTCAAGCTCGTATCCCCGCCCAGGCACTGGCATCCAGCCCCTCTCTCTTTGCCTTCGTCGTCCGGATCCGCCACCACTGACTCATTGGGAACAGCCCTCCCCACATGGCCCTCGGACCCCGGCTCCCGACCCTTGACTCCTAGATCGACTACTACCCTGGCAGACCAGCAGCAAACTCATGGAAATGCCAATGCTGGTGTTGGTCAAGTCATCATCACCACAAGCACCGGCACCAGCACCGGTTCGAAGGAGTGTTCGCGCCTCGCTACGCCTGCTACTTCCCCGTCCCCGCTACCACCAGCCCCACCCACCAATTTGCTTCCGGCAGCCACGCCCAAACGGCCCAAATCGTCTGCATCCGTCCCCTCTTCGCAGCAGCAGCTACAGCAACAACAAAAGTCGTCGGTGCGCGGTAGTGGTGTTGGTAGTGGGGGCACCTCCGCCGCGTCTCTCGCGTTCAACAAGTTCATCCTGTATGAGAACAGGTCGCGGTTCTACGTTGTCGCGTCCAACACGTCCGATTCATTGCACCGGATCATCAAGATCGATCGCACGGCGCAGGATGAGCTTGTGGTCATCGAGGACGAAGCGTTGTATACCGGGAGGCAGATGACCGCCATGCTCAAGATGCTCGAAGATGGGAACAAGGCTTCCGGTGGACTCGGCAGACCCAAGGTTTTCTTTGGCATCATCGGTACGCGTCCCCCTATCACTATCTCTCGGCCTGGATCATATAATTGCTCGCTTTCGATAGGCTTTGTGAGGTTCACCGCGGGTTGGTACATGATACTTATCACAAAGCGATCTCCGGTAGCGCTTCTCGGCGGACACTACGTGTATCACTGCGAGGAGACGGAAACGTTTACTATACCATCGAGCCACAAGATCGACAAGCCGAGCGAGGAGCAGCGCCTCATGGGAGTCTTCAAGCAGGTTGACATGACCAAGAACTTTTATTTCAGGTGCGTGCGTGACCCTCGCGCGCGCGTCTCACCTCCTAAGAGATCGGATCGCCCTCCTTAGCTACACCTATGACATCACGTCCACTCTGCAAAGCAATGCTACCTCTCGTAACCAGTCCAATATGGGACCCTGGCCGTTTACCAATCGCTTCGCCTGGAACTTCCATCTATTTGCGGCCGCGTTTGAGAACCCGGAACGCGATGCCCCTAAAGCGCGTTGGGTGCTCCCTCTCATTCATGGCCACGTCGACCAAGCTAGTTCGCATTCTTTCGTTCCGTATCCCTTACGGCTCGAGCTCTGACCTTTGGCTCCCCTCGTATTAGAGTTGACGGTGCTAGGCCGGGTTATCTATGTATCACTGATAGCGCGTCGTTCGCGCCATTACGCGGGTGCAAGATATCTCAAACGAGGTGTGAATGAAGAGGTCAGTTTTTCTTTTGGGCTTGACCCGTTCATGTAGCTAAGTATAGTGACGTCATAGGGAAATGTCGCTAACGAGGTCGAGATCGAGCAGATCGTCTCGGAGGCTTTGACGACGCCATTTTACTACCCTCAGCAACGATACTCCAATGACGAGGGGCCCAGACGCCCGAATCCCCGATACACGAGCTACGTTCAGGTATGCGAGCTGGTTGGCCCCCGGGTGCAGCAGCATTAATTCCTGCTCTAGTATCGCGGAAGCATCCCGATTTACTGGATGCAGGAGCAAAACAATATGACGCCAAGGCCTCCAATTGAAAGTGTGTGCCGTTGATGCCGTTATCGGTCTCAGTCCCTGCTAACTGAGGGCACGGCGCTTTTCCTCAGTCAGTGTCGTCGATCCGTTTTTCACCGCGGCGGCACGGCACTTTGACGACCTCTTCTCGCGTTATGGGGCGCCGATCATGATCCTGAATTTGATAAAGAAACGAGAGCCGCAGCCGAGGGAGTCCAAGCTCCTGGACGAGTATACTCATTGCGTCAACTTCTTGAACCAATTTCTACCAGCGGGCAAAAAGATGGTGTACCATGCATGGGATATGTCGCGTGCATACAAGGAGTACGTTCACATCACCTCTTCTGCCTTCAATCTCCTATTCATCCCGACGTTTCACAAGGAAAACCCAAGACGTTATCAGTTATCTGGAAGACTTGGCTGAAGAATCCATCCAAATAACCGGCTTCTTCCACTCTGGCCCCGAACCGTATTCTCACTTCTTATATAATCGAGCGAGGTGAACGGCTTTCCTTCATTTCACTGGAGTGTCACTGATGGGACAGCAGCCCCGTTTGGCGCAGCAAGATGCTTCTACAGAACGGGATTTGCAGGACCAATTGTGTGGATTGTCTCGACCGCACAAATGCAGCGCAGTTCGTGTTTGGAAAGCGCGCTCTGGGGCACCAACTATATGCCCTTGGGGTCGTAGATAACCCGAATCTGGCTTTTGATTCCGACGCGGTCAACATGCTTACGGAGATGTACCATGACCACGGGGACAGTATGTGCCCGTTTCTCTCCGCGTCTGGGCCGCATCTGAGGTCGGCTTGTAGCCTTGGCCATGCAATATACAGGTAGCGCGCTTGTCAATCGTGTCGAGACCTATCGGCGTATGCCGCATTGGAACAGTCATTCACGGGACATCATCGAGAACTTCAGGCGATTCTACACCAACTCTTTACTAGGTGGGGAAAGCCACTCAGTTTTGTCTAACCTCGTTGTTTACCTCGATCATTATGTCAGACGCAGACAAGCAAGCTGCTATCGATCTATTTCTGGGCGTCCAGTCCGACTCCATTTCGGTACGCAGCTCAAAGCGCTCGGCTTATTACCAGTGGTTCCAAGACGAGCACCTAAACTCGCCCTACACGCTCGAGGCGTGCCGAGACGGCATTGACGCCTTTGTCGAGCGTTCTAGCGACTTTTGGATGGGCTACTATCGCCCGCTGTTATTTACCTCTATAGGGAAACACTTTGCGTACACGATGAACAGCACATTAAAACTGCCTGGGTATGTGCCGTATTTACGCCGAATATTTGCCATGCTGGGCGCCAAGGGCCCAGGGGCTCATTTCTGAGTACACAGAAAGACGTTCAAAGACATCAACCAAAGTCCTTTCTATCCCCATGATAAGGTCTCAATGAGGAACCGCCCACGGTCCGTCCGTATCGTACAACCCAGCTAACGCTCATGTCTCTTACATCACTCTAATGACGTGACATGCCCGCTCCTCGGCACGCACACACACACCACTTCCATGTTCCACGTCTACAGGCTCATCGAGGGTGTCGTCCGGAAATGGATGGGCTCTCAGCCTGCTCCAGCACGCCGGAACTTCGTGACCACGATGAGGTCGGGTGTGCCAGACGCGCCTCGCGAGACAGAGCGTCTGGACCCAACCGATACTGGCGTCATGGCCACGAGGCGTCTCGCCCCGTTCGTCTCCGAGGAGGAAAAAGGGGAATATCAAAGGTCAGGCGCGTGCAACTTATGTCACCATTCATTTCCCTTCCTTCGCCCTTCCCTCCAACTTATTGGAATCACAAATCCACGTTACGTTTTATTTTTAGGTACATCGACCAGATTCTAGGTCTTATGGATGACGACGAATCGGGTTCGGGCCCGGGTCCTGGAGATTTGGAGGTGTACGAGAGAGTGGTCAGCTTTCTGTCTGGAAATGTAGAGCCGACGAGCGACTTGGATGACGTCTCGCTCGCCTACGTCCAAATGCCGCATCTGGAGATGATGGAGGGCGAGTAATCTCCCCCTTTCTCGATGCACTCGAGTTGGGCAACAGCCAACATGTGACTCTGGTCGAGCGAACGACCAGCGGGTGCGGGCAGCGCACGGCGCACGGCTTTCATTTCGTTATGTACTGTATCAAAAACATACATTCCTGTACTAGTACATTTCCATCAATAGCATTGCATCTACTATCATGGATCTATGACTACACCATTACGTCGTCTCAAGCCACATATATAATAGACTTACGCGCTCGAAGGGGACGGAAAGGGCGTGTCTGGCTCACAAAAGACAGCAGGTAAGCAAAATATAAAACTTCGGGGTTGTAATTATTGGCCAGCCTGCGGGAGCATTAGTCGGTGCCTCGATCGTGGCTGGAGGGAGGAAAGGCGGGGAAATCGGATTGCGCCCCGGTGATGCAAATCTTAAGGCACAGATAACAGAGTAGCGTAAGGAAGGGGCCGAGCGGGCGGGTAAGAGATCTACCCGGCAGACAGTAGGAGGTGGGGTGGGGTCGTGGTTGTTGAGCGCACGAATCAGGATTGGCCTTTCCCTTTGTTGGTCAAGACTGAACTGTCAAAAATGAAAAGGCACCAGGAAAAAAAAGTACAGCAGGACATGGCTTTTTGTTGCATCGTCTCGTGGCGTGTTATGCCTTGACAGACAGGGAAAGGGTGAGCACGGGGCAGACATGCACATACACATGTAAAATCAATTTTGCCCAATCTTGCAGCTCCGACCCTGTGCCGACAGACCCCAGAACACGTCCGCGTCCGACATGCCCTGCTAAAATTTCCGCCGGTAATTCACCATAATTTTCACTTGCCCCGCCCCCAATTCTGGGGGACGAACGGGGAGGGGGGGAGAAGGGTACGAAAAAATATATGGCGGCTACTGCTGCTGCTGCTGCTGCTGCTCTCCCTTGCTACGCGAGGCATCCAACGCTCCCCAGATACTCACGCGCGTCGCCTCTGAGTCCCCCCCACCCGAGGAGGCTGCTCGTGGTTGGGACACCACGCTACGCGCAGTAGGACTTGGCGGCGGCTCGGGGTCCCATTCGAACCAGTCCCATCCAGTTGGCTTGCCGGGTGCCAACGTCGACGAAGGTGGATACGGGGATGGCAACAACTTCGAGGCCCAGAGTGTTTTTGGCGTAGTGAACCTTGATTACGGTCATCCTGATGTTGGCGGAGGGGCAGCTCGTGGCGACGAGTCAGTCGCTGTATCTGTCATGTCAGTCCGAGCCTCCTTATAGTATGAGGTAGTTCTCGTCTTTGCGCGCGTGGATGCTGCGGTACAACCATTCTGCTCCTTGGCTGCATGCCATTTGGAGGGCCCAATTTTCAAGGGTGAGCATACCGATCTTGAGTGTTGTCGAAGAGAACGTAGAGGTGAAGAGGACACCAGAGGGACCGTGCGACTTTGGTTGATCGCGGAGCAAGGTCAGGACTCTTTGCCAATTCTGACCGTACTACTTTTGGGTGTAAACAAGTTACTAACCCTCGGACACACAAATGCAGATGCTAGGGGTGCTGACACAGCATGGGGGCATCGACGCAGCACACAGGAGGGGGCTTTGACACAGTCACAGTGTGCAGGTGAGGGGGCATTCACGCAGCATGGGGGAGGTGTTGAATGATGCAACTCATCAAAAGTATCGTAAACATACATTGCTGTACTAGTACATTCCTATCAATAACACTACATCTAGCATTGCACCTAGATCTATGACTACACTATTACATCCACTTCAAAGCTACATAATACAATAACTTTTGCGCTCGGTGGAGACAAGGGCGTATCTCTGGCTCGCGAAGGCCAGCAAGCAAATAATTGTCCTTTGGGATTGTAATTATTGGCCAACATGCGGGAGCATTAGTTGGTGCCTCGATTGTGGTAGACAGGCGGGAGGGGAGGCGGGGAAATCGGATTGCACCCTGGTGATCCAAATCTCAACACGCAGATAATGTGAGTAACGAAGGAATGGGCTGCAGTAAAGAGGGTAGGGTCGTGGTGGTTGAGAGGACGAATCGGGATTGACCTTTCCCTTTGTTGGTCAAGACCGAATTGTCCAAATGGGAAGGCACGAAAGCAAAGCTGGGTTTTTAGTCACATCGTGTCGTGTCTTGGCGTTGTCGTGTCGTGCCATGTATGTTATGTCTTGTGCCGACAGACCCCAAACGTCCAACGTGACCTCCCAAAATTTCCGCCGGTAACTCACCATAATTTTTACTTGCCCCGCCGCAATTCTGGGGGACGAACGAGGGAAAGAAAAGAAAAGTAGGGCGCGAAAATTCATGGAGATGACGGCGGCTGCTCCCTTGCCACGCCAGGCGTACGCGCACCACGCCTGCGGATATCCTTCATTTCCGCCCAGAGACTCACGCGCGCCGCCTCTGAGTCCCCGCCACCCAAGGCGGCTGGTGGTGGTTGGGACACCGCACTACGCGCAGTAGGACTTGGCGGTGGCTCGCGGCGACGGGCGCCACTATGATCGTCTGTGCTCCGCGTGGAGAACGTGGGTCGGGCAATACCCGCAGGGCTCGCGCCGTGGAGGGGGTGGGAAGGTAACGATAGAAGAGATGAGATGCCTGTGCGGGGCTTTGGTTGCTCGATAGAAGGCGATATCAACTTCGTCGGGTGATCTGCCGCTGTTGCTGCTGTTTCATCCGATGGCGGCGGTCCCGTCGTCATAGATGGAAGGAGGTTGCGAGGACGTGGTGGCACAGTTTTCGATCGGTGTGTCAGACCGGGCTTATACGACATCGGGAGGCGCATCTGTCGCGCACGTCTGGACAAGGGAGGCATTAGCGCTTTTATGATCGGAAAACTAGCTAGTCTTTGTCCACTTACGCGACGGCACGGAGGGCTACCTTCGTCCGATACACTTGCAGCCACTTCTCGAAAGAGCGCACTGTAGGGACAACAATGAGTGCTGGAAAGCGGATTGGCCGGAGCTGTCGACTTACAGAGGACGGTCTTTTTGTCCACCTCACGAGCTTGCTTGGCTTGTAGAGCACGGGGCATGGCATCTCGCCAGATATTCCAAAACCTGGCCCTGACATGCGACGCATGGAAGTGGACAGCAGGGAGAGACTGGAAATAATACGGTCAGCCATCGGCGGGCTGTGTGCTCAGCAACGAGCACCAAAGACATACCCTCGTTTTGGATCGCCAAATTGCGAACGCGTGATACATTGTCACGTTGTGACTCTGCAGGATGAACGTTTGCTCCTAATATCAACAGTCAGTCCAGGTTCTGCATCGCGCCCCGTGCAGGAAGGATAGCACTCACGAGTGGTAAAAGTCTCTCCTCTTGAAACCGGCCGCGCCATTTATCCCACGCAGCCTCCAGTTGAATCTTTTGCATCTCGTACTCTCTCTCTTGAAGAATTACCCGTTTGTGCCTCACTTTGCGGGTGGCAGCGAGCCATTTGTAGAACATGCGACGCATGTTCTCTACAAAGAAGTATGAGATGTGCAATCCACCCGATAGGCAAAAGTCGCTGTACCTTCTCGCTTGACATCCTGGTAACTCTCCATGAGGCTCAGCTCCTCCACATGCCGAATGCACACTTTCTTCCACTTGCCAAACGCAGACCTGCAGATACGAAAGAGTGTCAAACCGCGAATTGTACAGCGCATTGATTGAGCAGGCTTACAAAACAATCGCCTTGTTCTTCTGTTGCACTACCTCTAGTTCGCGCAGCTTCACCGCAATGACGCGATTGGTCCAATGACTGAGAGTGTCCTTCAATACATGCTGTAAAAGCAAAAGCACAAGTTGATGAGAATAAAGTCAAAGACAAGAATCTGCGGAGTTCCTACCGCATCAATACGCCCCCGAATCTCCTGCTCAGCAAGTCGATGGCGGCGCAGTTTGAGTGCCCTTTCCTTCCAACCTGCGGGACCAAAAGCTCTTAGCCCTCAAGGTGATCCCAACAAGTCACTGCTCTGACTTACCGGCAAATGCCGTTTTCGCTCTCTCCTTGTTCCACTCCCTCAGCCGCTTCTGCCTCCCGCGTTCCTCTGCCTTGCCCACCCATATTCTCCACGCCTGTCTCATGACGAAAAACTTATCGGCAATCTTGGCCTGGCGGAAACGCTTCAAGTGCGCGCGCAACTGCACGCGCCACCTGTAGAGAATCCGAAATTTTAACTGAGCATGGGCATACTGCACCGCAAAGGCGTTCGCGCCCTGTTGCGTAGCAAGGCGCTTATGCCAAACTTGGAGGGCCGATGACGTGACATGGATCTGACAACGTTGGGCAAAAGACAGCGCAGCATCTAAACATTCCAGTACGTGAGTAAGGCAGAATATAATTGATTGGCAGCCAGACCTTCGAGCTCTTTCTGATGCCGAAGGCGCTTCTTCCATGCCTCCCAGACTTGCCGAAGCAGTCTGGCATCTTGTACGCGCTCCAACAGTTGGCCGCGCTCGTGGGCTTTCCATACTCTGACGACAGCACGAACAAGAGCGGCCTCTTGGCGAGCAATTTGCTTGTCAGCTCGTCGTTCCAATCCCTGAGGCGCAGATGATTACAACACCAGCCGGTGATGATCATAAGGCGCGTACCAGAATCCGATTATGGGCACTCCTCCATCTGCTTAAAGTGAACCGCTTCACGGCGACGTCGTGATATGCATCTGCCTTGCGGCGTTCATGCCTGCGGAAACAAGTCAATAAAGCATCCCAAAGCCAGGAAACACGACTCTACGCACATTCTGCGACGCCATAACGCCATAAACTCCCCTACCACGCGTGCCCCAATCCTCTCTGCGACATCACGTTCCGCAGTCCTCAGCTCGGCAGCCACTACCCACGAGTCCCAGGACCGTACGACAACCGTCCCCTCTCTCACCAACACAAGCTGATTGGCCCTCCCCTTCATTGTATCCATCACTCGCACTTTATCCTTCCATCGCTCGAAGAAGCGTTCGACGAGGCGCATGGCAGAGTGCTGTTGCATAAGACGACTCTGGTACAACTGACGCCAACGAGCCCACGCATCCCTGCGCAGCGCACCATCACGCAGACTTCGCACCGTCTGCATGCGCACGCGCATATCAGCTCGCCACGCGGCCTTCCGCCTCTCCTGCAAGTGCGCGTGCCAACGGACGAGTGTCGCCTTCTGGCAATATGCACCTGCGCGGACGTCAGCTTGCGCTGTTCGCTCGCGTAGCCGTACCAGAGCAGAGCGCCACTTGTGAATGGCGACGCGAAGAACGAACGTATCGCGTGCATGGGAGATTTGAGCCGTCGTTGCCTGCGTTGCGTAAGAGGGGGGGAAGGGGGGGAAGGCTTGAATTTAGCAAGATTGTGCAGCATAGGCCCAGAAGCCGAGCAGGAGACGTACGATTACCCAGGCATGACCCTGCTTCCACACGTCGAAGCACCGCTGGAGCAGCCGCGTGTTACGGAACTGGTCCGCTAACAGTTCATCTTGCTCTACGCGGACTTTATTCCACACATCATCTTCTGCCGGGGTGCGCGAGTTGGGTATACGCAAGTCGGCCAGGGGTCTGGGAGGGGCAGGGTTTATAGGCTGTCGAGTAGAAGCTGGAGTAGGTCGCGACGTCAGTTTGTGGGGTGAGAGGGGGGGCGTGCTAGTAAGGAAGGGGACCGATTTGTCAATGTCGGGGTCCCGTTCGAACCAGCGCCATCCAGCGGGCTTGCTGGGTGCCAACGTCGAGGAGGGTGGGTACCCGGGGATAGTTCCAACGTCGAGGCCCAGAGTATTGTTGGTAGTCGTAAGCCTTGATGAAGACCGTCCGGGTGTTGGTGCAGGGGTGGATCGTGGCGGCGAGTCAGCCTCTGTATCTGTCATGTCAGTCCTGCTGAGAAGATCATCAGGGGGAGATTCGGAGGGTTTGACGTGTTGTTCGTGTTGTAATGCCTTGAGACGTTGCAGCAGGCGTGCGGTAGACGATTGGGAGGGAGGGACCTGAGGGGTAGCCTTATGATGAGGCATTTTGGGCGTGGATGTTGCGGTATAGCCGTTCTGCGCCTTGACTGCACGCCATTTGGAGGCCCAATTCTCACCCTTGAGCGTGCCAATTTTCAACAATTTCTTGTAGTATTCGACCTCGTTCTCGGCGTCTAGTCCGCGCTCGCTGATAACTTCATTATATGCCTTGAATATGTGTATGAAGGTCGTTGCTGATGTCGGTGCGCGACTGATAACGGCGTCAAGAAACTCGATTTCGTCGGGGGTGAGTGTTGCGAGTTCGGCTGTTGAGAGAGCGGAGGAACGTGATACATCCGAAACAGCTGAGCGGTGTACGAGAGTGCTAGGTGGTGTCGAGGAGCGCGCAGGGGTGAAGGGGGGGGACATAAGACCAATCGTGTGAATTTTTGGTTGATCACGACGCGACTCAACACGGCCACGTGCACGCGTAATCTGGCACTGCAAAGGCGGACCTGGCAGCAACGAATTTCATCGTACAGCACCGGATTACACCTGTCGTCCTGCGTGTGTTCAATGGGCTTGAGAGTGGCTTTGAGCTTCTTATTTATAGACGTCTATTTGGCAAGATCGTCGTCAGGATGGATGGCTTGACAAATACCAAAGTCTGACTTTTGTCGTTATACTGTGTGGCAATCCAGTTTTTATGCAAATACCACCGTCCGACATCTCATCAATGATGCACATGTGTTTCTATCGTGTCACCCTGGAGTTGTTGGTATCAACTAGTAAGTACCGCATTCCAAGTGTCGTACGTCTTAACTTTTTGGAGGTGGCTGAACCCAGACTCGAGGATAGCCTGGTAAACTGTCATACAGTACTGTTCAAGCTCATTACATACTTCTTCCCGCTCCTGGCCATCCGATGTCGCTTCTGACAAGGCTAGTGTGTGTCTCGAAATTTCATTGCGGGCGTCTCGGAATAACTTCAACCAATCTCGGATGAGATCTCCAAAAACGACGCAGGTACACCATTTCTCTGCCATTGACTCCTTGGAAGCCTGGGATGACACACCATCTGAGAAGATTGTAAGCATGACCTTGATTCTTGGGTTAGGAGCTGCTGTTGCTTGGCTCTTTAAAATATGGGCAATAGCCCAAATAAGCAACCAATGAAATGATTCAAGATCATCAATGGCTGTTTGAATAATTGGCCACTGCTCATCCACAGCCTGAATTCTCCAGGCATTGAGGAGACGCATAGACAAAAATGGTAGTGTGCCCTGAGAAGTATAATATAAGTGTGGGATCCAAAAAGATGAGATGACCCTGGCAACCTACTGAGATAACCTGTGAGTTGGAAACTTTGCGCCACTCAACTGCATTGTCACCATCAATAAGAAATCCTCGACAAGAAGTCTCATTTTTTGTGCATTCAAACCTGAAAATTAAATCAGTGTACTGACAAAAACATATAAATGAAATCCTCACATGTCTAATGCAGGGCGGTGGACTGGCTGTGAGTAGTGTAGAATGTTCCCCCCACTGACATCCTGGTGCAAGACACCTTTGATGAATAGATTGCAGTGACCTAGATCAAAAAGCATGAGAATAAAGTGGGATGCAGAGGGAAACATACTCACCAATGATTGCATGGAGAATGGTCTCCAATAGCTCACCTGGAGATGGGGTCCCTCCCTCTTCATTACTGAGATCCAGCAAGGATTGCCCCTCTGAAGAGAGTGCAAGGCACTGTAGGCCTCTCTCTTCAGGTTTATAATGTCCACCTTCAGGGCAGCTATCCTCAAAGATATTCCAAAAAATGGCACTTTTAAAAAAGGGTTCAGTGGAGCCATGAGGATCTTCAGGCCCACAGCTGTGGAACCCAAGGACATTGGCAATGCCAAATTGTTTGAAACCCCTGGAGAGTAGCAGCCCCTCTTGGGACTGTCCCTTGATTGGGTATGACATTTTATACACCAATCTGTTGGGCAGGTCATCAATTAGTACTCCTTCAGAATGTGACAGCATCCGAGATGGCATGTCAGGAGGAGTCTCATTAGCGGTGTATGCTGGTATGAGGCACATATTATGATAAGTAAAGAATTTACTAGCACACATGAGTACATACCATCCAGGCTGTATACAGCTGTTGCATGACCCCGTAGGCCATCGCATAAGTAAAGGAAATGGTTATGTTGATAGTAGTGGTCATTAATATGAAATATGTGTTGGGTACGGGTGATATCCAGATGATAGGCAGCCTCCCCTTTTATGGATAAGATTCCAACAATATGTTTGACAAGTCCAGTGAAGCCCAGCTTCTTCTTTAGTCCAAGTGGAGAAGAGGCTGAAAGCCCTGAATGGTGGAAGACAAAGAAGTAGACTTCCAAGGATGTGAAATTAAGACAAATTGCGAGGGCAAAAAATCGCCTCAAATTGCTCAAGAGGGAACAACGAGCATACGTCGCAGCTTGCTTGACCATGTCCTTGACTGAGTTCTTGGATTCAAGGATAACTTCAATATTACGCCAGGATACCTTCCCTTGGGCTGGAGGCTCGATAATGGTCCCAATGCCGTCGGGCTTCAAGCCTTTGAAAGTACCGTATTTTTCATCAGCTTCCTTCGTATAAGTGTGAAAGCGAAGGCCACTAAGATGGGAGTCGGAAATGCATTCACTGGCCGCATCGACGATCTTGTTGAGAAGATGTACGAAAGGGTTATATGAACTACTTTCCGGCTTGAAACCGCGTTTGGGGAGCCGAGGTTTGGCTGCTGACGACTGCCCGCCAGCCATCAGTGAGTTAGCGGTGAGATTGTGGTGGATCCGCAAGCGGTCGAGCACGTCCTGTACAATGTCGGGGTCCGCATGAAAAACAGCACCCTCAGAGGTCAGATCAACCCGGTACGTTGCACCCTTCAGCTCCTTCGCCATTATTGATTTCATGATTCCCTGAGGTCGAGGCACCTGGCTATCTGGCATCTTGGAAGGTAATGGTGATTCTAAAGCTGAGGTGTTCCGGAAGACGGTAAGGCCGGGCTCAGAGATTTGAGCCTGAGGTGCATTGTCCACTTGAGAGCCTGAGGGGTCCATATCGGAGTGGTATCGAAAGTGAAGTATGAAAAGTGAAGAATGGAGAAGTTGTGGGCCTACTTTGCGTAGCAGGCGAAGAGAGACTTGACTCGGGCTCCGACCGAGGAGTTCCGACTGTCTTTCTGTGTTGGACATCCCATCTGGGGTGCATACTCGTGATTTGTGTTTGATAATTGGCACGAAAAGGTAGAAAGGAGCTCGACGATGAGTGTTATCAGTGCGAAAGGGGGGAAAGGAGCCCGACGATGAGGCGCATTGCGTATCCATCGATATATCATTCATCAATGCGTAATAAGATCACTATGATAAGGATCCCGACTAGTTTGTAGCACGCATCAAGTTGGGACCTGCTCAAGCTGGAGCCACCTGGTATGCTTGGACTGCAGTGGAAGAGCGACTGATGGACAGGGCCAGGAGACCACCTGACATAAATGGAATTTCTGAAAGGCCGGAAGGACGTCCCAAGCAGAAAAGAGAAGAGGGAAAGACTCGGAGGCCTCTGTAACGGGAAACCCTAAGATGGCGCGACGCGCCTCTTCATTACGCTAAACAGTGCCAGTGACTGACCACACTGGCATACAATGGCCAATCTCGTATCAGCGGATCGAAGAGGCAAATCCTGGTCTCCCTGGTCTAGAGGGGTTTGTTCCGAGTCACTTGGCCAATCAGGCTTCGTCATCTGGCCAGCACAAGTCGCCGAACTGCCCTCCTTCGTACTAGATGGAATGTTTCGCGATATTCCTCACGAGTAGAACCAGGGTCTAGGTAGATACAAATGTAACTTGCCCCAGTTTACTTTACCTGACTTTGAAGGAGCAGGCGACGCGACTATACTTCCTGGAGACCTTCCATCACACCCTCAAGTTCTCCCTGAGGAGACATTGTACATGGAGCAACCATCCGGTTTTGATTGACCACTCCCGAGCGCTGCCATCTGCTTACGTTGTCTATAAACGATGACCTGCCCGATCTCCTCAAACGTTATTCCCGACCGCATGCAAGCGCAGACACCAGCCACGACGTCATGCACCCCGATAATTTTGCCTCGCCTATCGCTGCGTTCAAGCACATTTGACGGAAAGACCAGATATCTGAAGAGGAAGTCACGCATGATCGGAGCTGCGGTGCGCGTTCCCACATATATGGTGTACACTAAATCTAAGCTTACGCTCCTTTATACCAGAGACCAGTCGCGCTGAAGATCATGGGTAATCTCCTGGACACCCCCATCCACCGCCTTATGGACGAGCTTTCTGTTACCACAGCACAGTCTTTGGGTCGATCGCTATCGCCCCAAACGCTTTACCAACCTCCTCGGGGACGAGCGTGTACACCGCGACGTGGTTGCATGGGTGAAGCAGCGGGATCTTTGTGTATTCGGAAAAGGGAAGGGGAAGAAGCGTGCAAGAGACGGAGAGGGAATTACAAGTCTGGAAGACGAATTGGGTAGACCTCAGGAAAAGGTGCGCATTCTTCGAGAAGCAGGATTTATCTGGCTGACAACTATGGATATTGCTGTTGTCTGGGGCTCCCGGACTGGGGAAGACAACACTTGTGCATGTCGTGGCCACGCAGGCGGGGTACAATGTCTTCGAAATCAATGCTAGGTATGTTTCTTCCTTGCTGAGCCCGACCTTGTCCTAAGGACGCTTCTCAGTGATGCGCGATCAGGCCAGGTCGTGGAGGAGCAAATACGTCCGGCACTGGAATCAGGTTATGCGGTCGGAAGCTCAAAGCCCGTCCTTGTCGTCACTGACGAGAATGGAGGCCACTGGAGACAATGTGAGCTTCGAAATCCTCATGCTTGCCATGTGTATTGAGTCATCTCTAGGCACATGGGTTCATCAACAAACTCATCCAGCTCACCTATGAAAAAATGAACAAGTCCCGCAGTAAGAAGGGGGGATAAAGGCAAGCAAGCTCTTCGACGCCCAATTATCTGTATGCAACGACCTATATGCGTCGTCATTGGCCAAACTACGACCTCTAGTACGCGTAATTCGCCTCACGCGTCCCGCCGACATACATGTCGTCAAACGACTGCGAGATATTTGCGACATAGAAGGTCTCAGAACCGACTCAAAAGCGCTGAGCACGTTGGTTGGGATAGCCCTAGGTGACATGCGTGGCTGCCTTAACACTCTCCAGGTAGTCCTCATGGTCTGTCGCCGCGGCCCACTTGCCTGAGCGTCCTCTCCCAGTTTATCAAGGCACGAAATCAAGGTGTAACAGAGCAGCTAGTTCGTAGCGCCACGGCAGGTATGAAAGAAGCAGACGCAATTATCTCAGCGCCCTGACAGACATATTCTGTCCAATGAACAAGAAGTGCGTCAAGGAACGTGGTCTTTGCGAAGCTGACGAGATCAAGTACGTGGAGCGTCTCAGTCATGCGATCGAGGCAACAGGCGTGCTGGATCGCGTCGCCCTGGGTTGCTTCGAGCACTATGCGAATCTCCACCGACACGACGCCACGTTTGCACGGTACATGAAAGCGAACGAGTGGCTGGTCACGTACGACGTACTCTCGGGCACCATGTACACAGAGCGGGAGTACGGCGTGCATCAATACCTTTCGTACACTCTCGTGCCGTTTTCCCCGCTCTTCCAGGAGCGGGGTGGACCACGCGTGGAACGACCGAAGGCCGACTGGGAGGTGAGTTTGCCTCGTCCTCGTTGAGGGGCCATGACTAAGGCATAGCATAGTGGTATGTCAAGACGCGTGCAAACGAGGAGATATACAAATCGCTCGCCCGGGCGGCTCGCACAGGCAACGGGCGCTTGGCTGGGCACCTCCGTGACCTTGCGAGCGAGCCTGTGCTGGCCCTCGAATTCGCGCCGCTTCTCAATCGCATCATTTCTCCGCCCATTCGCCCGGTGCGGGACCTTACCTATTTTGCATATTGAAGAGGGTGACACCTTACACATCACAGGTCAATAGCCAGGTGATCCGCCCGGAGGAGAAAGCCATGCTTTCCCGCTTAGTGAACATCATGGTCTCCCTCGAGCTACGTTTTGTGCAGGAGAGGACTGAGGACGGACAACTCGTATACAGACTTGATCCGTGGGTTTTGTGACTCTGATCGGGCAGACACACGGGTGCTCATGCCCGCATTTAGGCCAGTGGATTCATTCGTGACATACGACGGCAAGCGCCCGGCAGATATCCCCCCTCCGCGCTACGCCGTGAGGCACCTCGTGGCTACGGAGGTCAGTTCGCGTTGACACTCAGCCGAGAAGTCGGCAGTTGTACTGCCCCACCTACTCCTTGATCCCATAGATCGATGCTCAGCTCGCCATCCGTCATGCGGAGGCAATAAATCGAACGAAAACGATCAAGTCTTCCACCTTCTTCGGCCCAAGTGAAACCAAAGATGCAGACGAGAATGACCCTGCGCCAGAGGAGGGCGAAGGGACGTTCGTGTCCTCCGTCGCGGACGAGCCAGCGCCGAAACGAAGTAAGACCACAGCCGCCAGTGTGGACGTCATGGAAAAGGTCGGGTATCTTTCCATTCTTTCTCGTAGCACCCTAAACTCAAAGGGAAAATGCACGCAGCCTGCTGTGGACTTCTTTGGACGACCGATTGTGACATCCACAGCGGACCAAAACAAGCCTGCGTCTTCGCGGAAGCAGACGAGGCCCTCGTACGTCGTATCGTTCAAATTCAGAGCGGGTAATTCCGCGGCGGTGCGCAAGCCGGTCAAGATGGCGTCCTTCTTGTGACCTGTATTTATACGTTTCCCCTGGGTTTTTATCAGACCCAGGTAGATGACATAGCCTGAGTGAGACAGCCAATCATGACATACTATTTCGGAAATTACCTTAGTTCAGAGGCGAGAGAGACCCTCCCATCTGACAATACTCCTTATCGGCTCTGTTGACGTTATCAACGGGCTAGATCAATGAGCAACAGCTTTGTGTAAATGGCAAGTCGGTGCTGTGGTGCGAATTCGGGCCGTTCCCTTGTGCCACTGGTGCATAAGTCGCGTCGCTTCGAGTCCGCTCATCCAGCGCGTATAACAACGATTCATCACAAAACATCTACTTTCTGTATCTGTGTGATTTGGTCCCTATGTCTGTCGCTAGCGACACAGGCAGATCCAATACCAGGGAATGGGCACTTGGTCCAGAGACCGAGTACAGATTTGAGCTCGACTCCGGAACCTCTCTAGCCATCAGGGTACGTATGCCCCACGGCTCGATTACATGTGTGGCGACGACTCAAAACAAAACCCGTAGGTCTTGAAAGGGCACGCTGAAGTTTTTGGCGCAGAGCTTGCTGATGGTAAATACTACCTATTCGGTCACGAATGCAAGGCGGCCGTCTTCACCTGGCAGGGTTGCACAATTGAGATGAGTACCTCCTTCTGTCCCCACCGCAGATCGTACCCATCTTCGAGTACGTTACAGGAACGCCGTCGACAGAATATGTCTCCGATGAGACACCCATGAACGCATACGCGAATGTCCATCTCGCCCTCGAAAAGATGCGTGTTCGAGCTCTGAGCACCCACCGCGGCTCGCCCCTGCCTTCTGGCCCAGAGCAGGATGTTGATCCGGAGCCACCACGCGTCCTTGTCCTTGGGCCAGAAAACTCGGGCAAGACGACGGTGTGCAAAATTCTTACCAACTACGCTGTCCGCGCTGGTCAGGGCTGGTCTCCCATGTATGTGAATACCAACCCGAGCGAGGTGTGTGTTTTGGTGTTTTTGGGCCTTGGGTGCTCACGCTAGTGGTAAGTAGGGTGGATGGACAGTCCCTGGTACCGTCTCTGCCGTGCCCGTAACTGCCCCACTTGGTACCGCTTCGCCTGCGAACCCGTTGGGCTCGGCAGCGACATCTGCACCGAGCATCTTATCGTCCAATGCGCTTCTTCCGTTGGTCTACTGGTATGGCCACCCTGAGATCAAGCGGAATCCGCTCCTGATGGACCGCCTCATTCGCATCTTGGGCGAGAACGTCACCGAACGGCTCGAGGGCGACTCAGATGGTTAGTTGCTCGGCCCTCTGCCAACTGTCTCGTCTCAAACCCTCACTCAGGCCGTGCCTCGGGCGTTATTGTCGATACTCCGTCAAGTTTTGCCTCATCTCCCTCCAGTACTTCAACACCGGACCATCGACAGACTCTGATAAGAGCGTGTGTGGACGCCTTTCGTAGTAAGCCATCTTCTATCCCAGAAATACTTTAGGATGACTGCTCATCGCGATCCGCAGTCAACGTAATACTTGTCGTGGGCCATGAGAAACTGAATGTCGAGATGAAACGCACGTACGGCAATCGGATGACGGTTGTGAAAATCCCAAAATCGGGCGGTGTATGTATAACTCTTTTGCCACATTTCTGTTCTCCCCACCCACGTGTTTGGATACAGGTCGTCGAGCTCGACGTGCAATATCGACAACGCATCCATGCGCAGCAACTGCATACGTACTTTTACGGCCAGACTATCGCACCTCCCCGTGGGCTGTCGGCCTCAGCAATCGGCGACGCGGATTTCGACGGACATCTCGCGCCCAGCAGCTCCGTCATCCCGTTCGGCGAGCTCACCTTCCTACGCATCGGCGAAAGTGAACCGAGCTGCCTCATTAGTCCTCCCAGTCAGCTTACGCGTTGCTTTTTTTATCCCAGAATCGATGGCACCCTCGTCTGCCCTCCCGATTGGCGCGACACGTACCGTAAACGAGATGCAGCCCATTACCCTCGACCCTACCTCACCTGGCTCGGGTCTACTCAACGCTATCATTGCCCTTCTTGCTCTCCCCACGCACCCCGAAGAGACAGAGCGCTACGACGAGGAGGTGCTTGACCTACCCGTCTCGGGTTTCCTCGCCATGTTCGTTTTCCCTTATCCCTTGTTTTCGCCGGTCCTAACCGACGATTAAAGCACTAACATGGACCTGCCCAATCGAAAGCTAACGATACTGTCGCCGAGCCCCGGAACGTTTACAGGGAGGACCGCTGTCATGGGTTCATTCGAATGGTCGGAACCTTAGACACTTTTTATAACTCAAGGACTCTTTCAAAAACATCGTCAGCCGCAGAACGCTGAGTGCGCTTTATGATTACCACCGCGCGACCTCGAAGATAGAAGTGTGTAGTAGTAAAAATTGGACTGTAGACATAGACAAAACAAGAGCATTTGAACTAAAGGATGTGTTACAGGCATCTAGGCCGGCCGGGTCGCTCTAATTGAACGCATAGTCCAGCTCGGGCACACTGTCCATTATAGCCTCGACAGATCTCGGCCCCACACCCCGCTGCGATGGACACAACATCTTTCAGTTTGAGTCACTGTCAGGCGTAATAGTGAGGCAACGTACCGCACGATCCAATCGATCATTAGCAACGCCCTCGTCCTCATGCTCACCTGCTCACTCCAATAGATACTGCGCCACGCGTACATAGCTGCTAACCCTCCCGTGAAACTTAGCCGACCAAGGTCGAATACTGCAGCGTTGCCGATATAGGCGAGTGAACCAAGATGTCGATAGGTGAAAGGCCCTGTGACAGCCTCATCAGCGCCAGCAGGGAGCTCATTGGCAACCAAAGTATCCCGCTTGGCGGCAAGAAGATGCAGCTTGTGGCCAAGGTATTTCCCTTGTTGAGCAGCCACCTGTGCGGTCTGCGAGGAGTGAGACGGGTAGTCGAGGATTGGTGAACAGTGGGATGATACACTTACCGCAGGAAGGGCAGTAATTTTATTGCCGATCTCTTGCAGGAGCACGGCGAGCTCGTTGAGGTTCAACTTGTTGTCGGCATCCGAATCATAGAGGTCGAACAAGGCGCGAACCTATAACGGTCCTGTAAGCGGTGAAACAGAATGACTTTCCAGCACAAACTTTATCGAGGTGAAGAGATGCCATGGGAATTTTTTTCTTGATCCGCTTGACTGGTTACGCGGGGTGAGTATTCAGTATATTCAGTAGGTTTCGTTGATGTTGACTTACCCATGATCTCCCACTCGTCAAAATCAATCTTACCGTCCTGAGTCCAGCATGCCTCTTCAACAAGCTCTAGTAGATGCGACACCAGGGAAGTCTCGATCTATTAAACTGCATGAGCTGACATCTCTGTCAAACAGTAACATGGCCACCGTAGCGCAATCCCCAATTGCATATACATCCCCCAGAGGAGCACCATTGACACGGAGGTGTGCGTCAACCTCAATAGCCTTTTTGTGAACTTGGTTTGGTAGGAGGCTGGATACACGAGCAGTGAACGGGTTCATAGCGATGCCGGTCGACCATAACACGAAATTCGTAGGAATAGTATGTTCGACAACTGCACCAATGTCCGGGTCTTTAGTGGTGTAGATAACGTGGTCGGGTCGTACTTCTCCTACACTGAAGAACGCTTGTAAGTGGCGTATTAAGTTTGGGCAGAAGGAACCTACCGTGCAGAAGTAATCAGCTCAACACCATCACGTTGGAACTTTTCCTCCGCAAATTTCGATATTGCTTCGGAGTACTGCGTAGGAGAAATATTAGAAACATGAGCTAGGTCCTAGTTTATGGCGCACGGTGTTCAAGATGTGTCCTCTGGATTGAATAACATGGATGGAAACCTGTTCCCGTAATATCTTCGGAAACTAAGAAATTTGTCACCACATTGTTCGCATGTTGAACGGACAAATAATATTAGGACTCACGTAATTGATAATGTCTTCTTGGCACAGATCGAAGATCTCCTGGTAATCGTGTGAGCGACAACACGAGTGTAGGAGGACGGTGCGGGCGCACAGCTGCAGTTTCGACACCGGTTGGACCTCCTCCGCAAACCACAAAGCTCAGCAACCGCTTACGCTCTTCTTCGGAAGTTGATGGGAGTGAGGCCATCTCGAAGTTATCTGCGATACGAACAGATGAACGAGTATAACGTGGGGGTGCGAAAATATCTACCGAGGATGCGACGACGTATGGCTTGTGCATCTGCGATTGTTTTGAGCTGGAAACAGTGTTGAAGACCGGAAACGCCATGGGTGCTGGATACGGAGCCAACAGCTATAACAAGTTTATCGTATCTAGACAGAGTAAGTTGAGTTCGTAGAACCTCTCAGAATGATAGTAGCGACCGCACGGTACATATATATTGCGCGTTTCTCCGTTGACAGAAACAGTCTCAACTTCAAGTAAACGCTCAGACATGACGAGATCAACTGCTCGACCATGGATGAGCTGCCCATGTACACGAGCTATGACCTTTCGAAGGGATTCGACGAGAGAGCGAACGTTGACTGTACCAACAGCAGCAGCTGAAAAAGAGTAAGAGCTATCAGGGGTGGTGCATCCTTTCTGGCAGCAGACTCACAGGGAAGAAGGGGAGTGAAAGTCGTAAATGTATCAGGAGAGATTAAAGTCACGTGATAATCGCCAGGGTGGATAGACTGGAGTGTGCTGACGGCCTGGCAAGTCCTATGATATAAGACGGAGGGTGTTGAAGGAAATCAAAACGCACACCCCACCCTCCACCGACTATTACAAGTCTCGGCTTGTCCTTGATGGGCACGAGGGAACTATTATCTTCATCTCCAACAAGCACACTCGCAACAGGGAGGTTATTTGGGCCGCCACATTCGGGGTGCAGTGCTAGTGGCGATACGGGGACACGATCTATGTGTCTGTCTGAGTATGTGAAAACGTCATGGATGAAGACCCCTCCGATAACGACCGAAAGGCCGAGAACGGCAGAGAAACAAGTGAAAGCCGCATACTTGGCGGCCTTACGGCCGTAACGTAAGAATTGTCTGGAACCAGACGGAGTTGGCGTTGGGGATGCGGTCAGGAAACGGAGGCCATGTGGGGATGAATAAGAGTGTACATCGATTCGCCGAAGTCGAAGAGCGAAGTGAGACCTCTGTATACAGCGAGGGATCATGATGGTCAAGTATGGGACTGAAAAGCCCTTTTGCTACGCGGCACGAAGTTGTGCGCTGTGCAGGACAACAGCTACGCTGAGGGTGTTGTGAGTTGTGCGTGGGCACTCGGAAGAAACCGTCTTGAACTGGGTTGGCGCCGGTTCGTTGGCATGATGTCATTGGTGCATCTAAGCAAACCCTGGACGGGTTCATCACCTCGTGCAAATGGCACAGCCCAATTCCACGGTGTCATATTGTCACGCAACATTAGCACAAGCCCGTTGAAGCAAGTCAAGCAATCCAATACAGTACTGTAACCACTCTATCATGATCGAGCTGGGCCGAGCATCGTCGGAGTTGGTTCGGGGTCTGAATACGCAAACACTCGTACCTTTCCGAGTTCTTTCCCATATCCCACACCTTTTCTCCGTAGTCGCTGTCGTTGTTGTCGCCGATAAACACAATGCTCACTTCTCGCGGCATCACTCGTCTTTCCCGCAGAGCGGTGGGTGGTGCAAAGCGAACCAACAGTCTCTTCTCCACCTCTGCCCCCATCCTTGCAAGGGCTGGACTTTCTGCCTCTGCTGGCAGTCAATCCAGCCTGCGCCCTACGCGCTTTGCAACGTCGACCTCTGGTACGCCTGTTTCATCAACTTGAACGTTACATCCCATACAATGCCTTTCTTGTCCTCTTTCGTTCTCTCCCCAAAAGACTCTGACACATAATTCTCCGCACAGCTCGCTCGTACGCGACAGAGTCGAAGGCTATTGTTGGTCACGTCAAGACGGTTATCGGTGCTGTCGTCGACGTCCAATTTGAGACTGATGCCCTGCCTCCGATCCTTAATGCCCTTGAAGTCCAAGACTTCCGTGGCGGTCGCCTCGTCCTTGAGGTCGCTTCCCACTTGGGCGAGAACTCTGTCCGTACTATTGCTATGGACGGTACCGAGGGTCTTGTTCGGGGTCAAAAGGTCATTGATACTGGGTCTCCCATCCAAATCCCCGTGGGTCGTGACACACTGGGCCGTATCATGAACGTCATTGGCGAACCTATTGACGAGCGTGGGCCCATCAAGGGCGTTGCTCGCAAGCCGATCCATGCTGACCCCCCTCCTTTTGTCGACCAGTCGACAACTGCCGAGGTTCTTGAGACCGGTATTAAGGTCGTAGACCTCCTCGCTCCCTACGCTCGTGGGGGCAAGATTGGCCTTTTCGGGGGTGCCGGTGTCGGCAAGACAGTGTTGATTCAGGAACTTATCAATAATGTCGCAAAGGCGCACGGTGGTTTCTCGATCTTCTGTGGTATGTTTAGAGCCGCTGCTATCTCCGAACTTATCACGTGAGCGTGATTTTTTTCAGGTGTCGGTGAACGCACGCGTGAGGGTAACGACCTGTACCATGAAATGATCGAAACTGGTGTCATCAATCTCGAAGGCGATTCCAAGGTTGCTCTCGTCTTCGGACAGATGAACGAGCCCCCAGGTGCCCGTGCCCGTGTAGCTCTTACTGGTCTCACTATTGCGGAGTATTTCCGTGATGAGGAAGGCCAAGATGTATTGCTCTTCATCGACAACATCTTCCGCTTTACCCAGGCTGGCTCGGAAGTGTCTGCGCTTCTTGGCCGTATCCCGTCTGCCGTCGGTTACCAGCCCACACTCTCGACGGACATGGGTAGCATGTAAGCTAATGATATTCGTTCGTGCGTGTATCATTCCCACCTCCCCTCTAGGCAAGAGCGTATTACTACGACCAAGAAGGGTTCCATTACCTCCGTACAAGCTGTGTATGTCCCAGCCGATGACTTAACGGATCCTGCCCCGGCCACCACCTTCGCCCATTTGGATGCTACCACTGTGTTATCGCGCTCGATTGCTGAGCTCGGTATTTATCCTGCTGTCGACCCTCTTGACTCGAAATCCCGCATGTTGGACCCTCGCATTGTAAGGGTCTCACGGTCAAAAAGATCTAAGCTCACTCATAGCCGGTTAACAGGTTGGCAAGGAACATTACGATGTTGCGACTGCCGTCCAGAAGATTCTCCAGGATTACAAGTCCCTCCAGGATATCATTGCCATCCTGGGTATGGATGAGTTGTCTGAGGAGGACAAGCTGACAGTGAGTATACCAGAGGTTATCTTGTCGTGTACTGATTCCATGATTCTCAGGTCGAGCGTGCTCGCAAGATCCAGCGTTTCATGTCACAACCTTTCCAGGTTGCCCAAGTCTTCACTGGCTACGAGGGCAAGCTTGTACCGTTGAAGGACACAATCCGTTCCTTCAGGGAAATTCTCTCTGGTCTACATGACTCGCTTCCTGAGTCTGCGTTCTACATGTCTGGTACTATCGAAGACGTTAAGGTCAAGGCGGAGAAGCTCGCTAAGGAGCTCGCTAATTCATAGTTCCCTCCCAAAAGTTTATTCTACTTGCTGCAATAAGCATTTGGATAAAATTCGTCTAGACATGTTGTTTGCGCGACGATCATGGTGCCAGTGTGCCAGCCATGGAAACATTTCACCTCCGAAATTAGACATTGCTGCAGTAATCAAATGTGTCTTTCCTTCCGAATCGTGGTGACGAATTCTGGGTGTGAATACCGTAAATTATGGTGCATCTTTGGGGCCGCTGGTCCAAACGAGACTGATTAACCATGCGTGAACTAGCGGGTGGCAAAAAGTCTTCAATGCACAGAAAGGAAGGCATTGATGAGTAACTTAGGCTTAAAATGCAAAACTAAGAAGGCTCGACGCCAGCAGGATTCGAACCTGCGCTCCCAAAGGGAAACAGATGATCAACTCTATGATTCTAATCTGTCGCCGTAACCACTTGGCTATAGCGCCTCTTCTCGAGCGACCCTCAGGTGCATATATAAACGGATTGACCTGATCGCGTGACGTACGAAACCCCACAAGAAGTAACTCAGCCCCATCCGTTCGTATCCGCTGAACGGAATGGCAAAAGAAATTGCATCCGACGTGTTGGATGTTCCATCCCAAATCCGGGCAGTTCGACGAGGAAGACAAACCTATTGGCGCATCACTGCCGCGGTCTTGGCCTTCACATCTCTTTTGTGGTGGTCACGGTCGTGGATTCCATCGATTACACCACGCATATGCACAGGGTCTGCTGTAGTGACAGGTAGCGATGTTCCCGATGTTGGATTTCCTGAGAGCTTCCTGCGGTCTTGGGCACAGTACTCGCCTTACATTCCCGTTGCGGGGTATAATCCTCCACCTCCCGGGTGTGTTGTAACTCAAGTGAGTTCGATCATTCTATTTCCCGACCCAGAATTGACCCACCGTGTATTAGGTAAACCTGGTATGTAGTACTTTCCTTGTTCTGAGCAGGATCTGCCACTGACGAGGGATAGATACAACGACATGGCGCACGTTGGCCGACAACCGACGCTGGAAAAGAGATGAAAAAAACTGTGAAAAAACTACAAGGTGTCAAGCACTACAAGGAAGAATACCTCGCCTTCCTCAAGCACTTTACCTGGGACTTCGGAGCGAATGACCTACTCCCGCTTGGCGCCAAACAGCGAGCTTCAACGGTGTCCCTTCCTCCGAAAGGATTCTGACGCAATGTCTTTAGGTCGTTCGAGGCTGGAGTCGTTGCCTTCAACAGGTACGCGCATATCCTGACGGAGGATAACCCGCCGTTTGTTAGAGCGGCAGGAATGGCCCGTGTAGTAGACTCTGCCAACAACTGGACCGCAGGTCTGTCACGCTGATCGTTGTGTCGTTCTGCGTCTTACGAAGAGAACCCCCCAGGCTTTCGTAAAGCTAATCACAATACAATCAAGGCAAAAGTGGACCTCATCATTCCAGAGACGGTTAGACGAAATTCTCTCTTTGTCCCGTTCACGCTCTCAGATTTCCTATCTTGCAAGGGCAATCTCACCTTGGATGACGGCATGTGTCCCAATGCAGAGGATAAAGGCAAGGAAAGTAAGACATGGCTCAAGATATTTGCGCGGTCTATCAAGAAGCGGCTCAATGCGGCCGCGCCTGGTGCCCATTTGTCTAACAAAGATACGCACAACCTAATGTCACTGTGCGCCTTCCACTCTCAAGTCTTGATGGCGCCGAGTCCATTTTGTGGCCTGTTTAACGCGGAAGAATTCACGGGTTATTTATACCACTCGGATCTCAGCAAGTTCTACGCCAACGGGTGGGCCTGTTCTCCTTTTTTTTTAAATATTTCGGTCGTCAACTCGGTCTATCCTTTTAGTTACGGAGGGTCTCTTGGTCGCGTGCAGGGAGTAGGATATGTGAACGAGCTGCTCGCCAGGCTGACCGGGCAGCCTGTTCAAGATCACACGCAAACCAACCGCACGTTGGACGGCTCGCCAAAGACATTCCCTCTTAATCGCATCCTATATGCCGACTTCTCTCACGACAACGAAATGGTGTCCATTTACTCTGCGTTGGGTCTGTTCAGGCAACTTCTCCTACCAGACCAGAAACTAGACCCTGCCAATCCGTCTCCGCTGAGAACTTGGATCACGTCGAATTTGGTTCCGTTTAGCGCAAGGATGGTGGTTGAGAAGTTGGAATGTGGGGTAGAACGTCTCCCGCTGCCGAAAGGGGCGTTCGTCCGGATCCTGGTCAACGACGCTGTACAGCCGTTGGAGTTTTGTGGTGGAGTTTCAGGGCTGTGCGAGTTGCATGCATTTGTGGCGAGCCAGGGGTATGCAAGGCATGACGGGGATGGTGACTTTGACAAGTGCTTCGTTTAGGTTTGAATTGAGTTTGACGCCCATGTTATCACTGTTATTCCTGCCTCCGTATCTTTCCGTACGCCCATAGCTAACCCTGCTCACAATGCCTCTCTCGGATGGCGTCCAAGATTATCTCGAGTCCATCGAGGACTATATTTACGTATCCTTTTCCTCCGCCAGGGCAGAAATGCCCAACATACAAGAGGCGTTGAACAGGCTGTGGGCTGATGTTTCGCGATTCGGGCCTGCTATCCCAGAGATACGCTTGCCAGTGCTCATCGAGGTCCCTCCGCCTCCTCCACCGCCACCGCCTCCATCTACGAGCAACATTGTCGACAATGTGACGGATTGGGCTGCTGAGAATCCGTGGAAGGCATCCGGCTTAGGGGTCGGTGTTGTGGGCATGGGACTACTGGTTGGGTACAACGCCTATCGTGCGAGAACACAGGCTAGGCTGCATAAAAGGTACCACACGGCAACGCACGAACGCAGACAGGTCGTTGGTATGGGTTTTTCTTCTGATTCTGAGGGATCCATCTCATGATCTGTCATCAGTCGTGCTCGGGGGTGACAATCCGGTCGCACTTCCTCTAATCCTCGCCCTTGAGAAGAAAGGGTTCATAATCATTGCCAGTGTCGCCACTCCCGAAGCAGTAGACGAACTCGAACGCGCAGGGAAGGGGTATGTCAAAGCACTAGTCCTTGATCCATTTGAGGTGCGCCTATGTTTTCCCAGAACGCTCACACTCGTCTCACATCATGACAGCCCGCCACAATCCCGATCTTCCTTCGCTCCTTGGCCTCCACGCTGTCCCATAGATTCCCCATCAACATCCACGGCGATCCGCATGCCTCTCCCGCAACGCATCCCTTCGTCCACTCCGTCGTCTCCCTCCTCAGCCTCTCTCAATTCGCCGCCCTCGCTCCGTTGGAACACGTCCAGCTTCAAGGGGAATACCTCAAGTACCTCAACGCCACCCACATCACCCCACTCCAGATCATCCAAGCTCTCCTGCCACTCATGCGCAACTCTCCATCGCGCACGCGCGACGCCATCAAAAACGGCAAGGGCAAGAAGAGCATCGTTATGTGTGTTCCGGCGGTCGACGCGCGCGTCGGGCTGCCCTTCCTGGGACCGAGTTCGATGAGCGCGGCCGCGACTCGTCGTGCAGTTGACATTCTCCGTCGTGAAGTGCGCGTTGCCGCTTCAACGGGCGGCGCCGAAGGAATGAACGATATCGAAGTCGTCAGCCTCGAAGTTGGCGCGCTGGATATTCCGCCGTTTGCTGGGCGACGCATGCTAGATTACGACCCCAAGGAGTATACAAAGTCGTGGACTCCGTCGGAGAAGTTGGCTTACGGACCGGCATGGGAACTTACTCTGGAGGGATCAGGTCGCAAGTGCCAGCGCAAGGGCCAGAAAGTGGAACTCTTTGTTGGCGATCTCGTTCAAATTGTCAGTTATGGTCGGGTGTGTTCCGTGTCGTTCTGTGGCCTGCGAGTTCATGTTGGGTGGGCTTTGGATTGGTTACGCGGTGGCCGTTATGCTGTTGGGTCTGGAGGTACTGTCGTCGTTCTCACCCCGGGTGACCGTATACCTTGCTGATACCCCCTCCTTCCGCAGTTGTGATGAGCTCAGTTGTGTCGCACCTCCCTGGTGCTCTACTCGACATCATCATCGGCATCCCGTATTTCCTCCTTTCCACTCACAAGGCTCTAACTCGGAATCGCGCATCTGCATCTGCATCTTCACCTGCTGCGGCGCCGGAGCTCCCACCAACACCGGCACCGGCACCGGCGCCAGTTCCCGTAGTACCTACTACACCTCCCGAAGCTCTTGCAACCGTAGCAAAGGAAACGGTCGATTCTCCTCCGTCCTCAGAACATGAACACGAGGCGTCTGAAAATGGATCAGAGGCTGACATTGAGAGTAATGATGGGGCTGGTGTAGGCGAAAGCTGGGTTAGCCTTCATCCACAGTCGACGACGGCGTCTTCGGAGACAATCACGGCGTGAACGCCCGTTCCTGAGTTCACAATATGCCTATCAAGATCGGGACTGTGAAATCAGTAATTGGGGTTTTACTTTCACTGTATACTAATTGTACCCATTGAACGTCGTGTATCATCCCTGCTCCCAAATCACCATTCTACTATCAGTTTTGATCAGGTTTGATAATATGCAAGTCTATCTTATCTGATGTGACTGTCTTATCTGTTGCGACATCATCACTCCAGGCCGTCGCGCAGACGCAGCTCGAAGGTTGCGCATGACCTTCTGCACGACGCTCATCCCAGAGAATCTCGATGAGCCCCACCCTATCGTAACAAGCGACAGACCTGCTGGGCATCTGGCCCTCCAGCCTAATGACCGAGTCGAACAACGACTCTCCGAGGACGGTTTTGAGTGCCTTCGGAATAAATAAAAAGGGAGCATTGTGGGGATTACAGGTGAGACGCGTCCTTTTGTGACTCTCCAAAGTGACAAAGTCGCACGGCCCTGGTGTCCCCTTCCGTTGCGTGCTCATCGACAACACTCACCCCCGACGATTCTTGACGCTGTTATCAGTCGTGCACCAGCATCACGCTCGCATAGACCAATCTACCTCCTCATAAGGCTCCTCAGGCTCGGACTGATATAACGGATACAGACACTGGCTCGTCGCCACGAGCTGCCCCTGCGCCAACACCAGGTATCAAGGTTCACTACGGCCAACAACACTCTGGTCCTCGAAGTTGGTGCCATCCCCGTATCCACCTTCGTCGACGTTGGCACCCGGCAAGCCCACTGGATGGGACTGGTTCGAACTGGACCCTGACATTGACAGGTCTGTCCCCTTTTTTACTACAGTAGCATGCCCTCCCTCTCACCCCACAAACCGGCTTCTACGCCAACTTCTACTCGACAGCCTGTCTTGCACCATCATGTACCTATAAAGGCTATAAACTGACTGCCTATACCCAACTCGCGTGCCGCGGACGAAGACGACGTCGTATAAGCCACTGACCGAAAACTGTGCCACCACGTCCTCCTTCCATCCATAACGACGGGACCCCGCCATAGCATGGAAACAGCAACAGCGGCAGATCGCCAGACGAGGTTACAATAATGCCGCCCTCTATCGAGCAACCAAAACCAACTCCCGCGCAGGCATCTCATCTCTTCTATCATTGCCTTCCCACTGTGCGAGCTCCACGGGCGTTGGCCGGCCCACAGAGCAAGCCCAGAAGTGTTCGAGCGACGGGATGTCATTGAGGTAATACGAGCCTCCTTTTGACGTTGTATTACATGTAGTTGAATTGCTGTTTTTACAGGAATGCCATCGCATAGACGTTGATTGCAGACGAATGGACCATAGTCATCCACTCTTCGCGAACCAGACATCGTCCGAAACGACTCTAGACCCAGAGAAACAGCATCACCAGCGTTACTCCACGATCTCTCCTACGCCAATAGAGGTTGTCGCACGTCACTGTCCAACGAGCACATAGACAGGCTCACCTCCATTCTTGTGACGTATAACTTTTATGAGAAGGACTTGGGTGCGTCGTCCTTCGCCTCAATCGTCGGGGAGAGTGTCAGCGCTGACTTGTAGGGTGCGAAGGGTACGTGCAGGGTATGTCGGACCTCTGCGCGCCCCTGTGTGTGTGTGTCGCTGGTTCGGACGAGCCTCTGACATTCTGGTGCTTTGTGGGGGCGATGAATCGGATAGTGTGTCGGGTTGTTCGTTATCCGCCCTCGCGAGATTGAACACACGTACATTTTGCAGAAACAAAATTTACTCTGAGACCAGAGTGGGTTGAAGAAGCAGCTATCGACGCTCCAGCAACTGTTTAAAACCATGGATCCTGAGCTATATCGACACCTTGAGAAGACAGAGGGACTGAACTTATTCTTCTGCTCCCGGTAGGACCCTTCCACTTGTGGTGCCATGTCGTTTTGTTCATCACGTTTTGGGCAGTTGGATACTTAGGTGCGTGCCCTCTCCATATCCTTGCCTCACTTGTTGTTGAATCTCGGGCTCTGCCCTGCATCGTTGTCAGTACTGCAATGAGTTGAGCATGATCATCGAACTTGACACCACGCTTGCACAAGCGGAGGTCCTCTTTCGTTCCTTCCAACAACTGGTCGCAGATATGGACTGTCGTCGCATCGAGCAACACTCGTTCCTTGGCACTAGATTAGCGTAGTAGAAACACAAAAAGCCCCTTCATAATAACTCTCCCCCATAACTCTTCTCAACAAATCCAGAAAAGCATAAGCCCACACAGATGTCGCAGGAAACCCTAATCACAGGGAGACCAGCGACACAAAAGAAAACCCGCGAGCCACAGCCAAGCGCTCCACAACAGGCTGATCCAAAAAGGCTAAGGTCCTCGCCGGAGTCGACAGCCCAAGCAGAGCAGCAGGCCAGATACAGGGAAGCAAGGAAATTTCTCGCAGCAAGAAACATCCGAGTCGTTGCGTCCTTGCAGCAGCCGTGCCATGCAACCCTCACTGGCACACGCTCGCAAGTGCCCTCCTCCTTTTCCCTGCATGAAGTCGAAAAGCCATCACGCACCTCAGTGAGATAACCCCAAAGTACTGATCTTGACCGCTCTTGCGCAACCGATGGAGCTTCGTCAGAAGGAAGGAACGGGGCTCTACGAGTTCGGAGAACTATGGACACACGTTGCTGGATTGATATTTGTAATAAAAAGTACTGTATAGGGGCTTCTACGAAGCGCAGCGCTCCACCAGCAGCTCCCGCAGCTCCTCACTCAGTTCCGGAAACGCCACCTGTGACACCAACGCCGTACTCCCCTTACGATGACGGAGGGCACCCGTAGCTGAGGAGACGACGTGATGGTTGCCGGACAAGAGTCACCTTCTCGCATTGGCATCTACCACGTCATCCCAGGTAGAGAACTTCCTGACCCCTTCGAGGTGTCTGAACCCAGACTCGAGGACAGCCTTGTAAGTCGTCTTACAATATGATTCAAATGATTCTTCCTGCTCCCAACCGGGCTCTGTGGATGCATCTGCATACGATTCAACTTCGATGCGGGCCTCACGGAAAATATGCGACCACTCTCGGATGAGTCCCCCCAAAACAGAATCCTTCCAAAAATCTAAGACTGAGCCTTTCGCCAGCTGAGATGGCAGATCGCCCGCAAATGCTTTGAGAAAAGCCTGGATTCCTCGGTTATGAGTTGTTGCCTTTGGGTTGTCCGTTAGAGTATGAACTTTGACCCAAACGAGAATCCAAAGAAAAGATTCAAGATCGTCGATGGCAGTTTGAATAATTGTCCATGGCACTCCCTGGACAAGTGCATTGTAGGCAAACAGGAGGTGAATAGACATTGTAAGCATAGTTCTCGGAGATAAAGACTGTATTAGAGAGATGTACCTGTAAGCGTAGTGTAACGCGTACTGAACAGGTATGAGTATGATGTAAGCGAGTGAGTGACTAAGCTACTGACCTCAGTTTCGGAGATAAAGACTGAGGTGTGGGGGAACAAACGAGGGTACTCTTATATACATTACATCAGCAAAAAATCTTAGTGCAACCAGTGCTACCAGATGCTACATAGCTTACTGTAGCATCTGGTAGCACTGATTGCACCAAGATTTTTTGCTGATGTATAGCTGTTGTCACCGCTGCTTACACGACAATAACATATAGACTCTGAGTGATAGTGACAAGGCTCTCTGCAGCCGCCTTCTGGCTGAGGGTGTGGGAAATAGCTGATATTTGTCCGTGTAAGACGGACAGGAGACTCAACTTGGCGACTTAGGGTCACAGTTGAGTCGTACTTATACTACTACAAGGGGGCAGGGCACAGGGTGCGAGAACACGACAATACGGGGCTACGAAACACGTACATAGGGCTGAGTCACAAGGCAACTCATGTAGTCTGTCCACATCAGGCAAGGCGTGTACTAATATATACTAATCTGCTCTTACCACTACTCAGGGTCATCCAACTCCATTGGGTTGTCCGCGCGGCTGATGTCCCCGTTGATCGAGGGGGGGAAGTCCCAGGGTCAAGGGGACAGTAACAGCTGTACTGAAGAATGGTAAATGTCTCTGATCAAATGCAAAAAATGAATGAACATGGGTATGTCAATGTGTACAGAGATGTGTGCTAAGGCATCGGACTGGTGAGGGTCTTGACAGCCTGATCTGGACAGCCTGATCCAGTTGTGTGGCACTGCACGGTGGCTGCACTTCCAACCTTGCTTCCAACAGACATAGCATCAGGAAATTGTACAAAAACTTTTTCACCTTTTTTTAACCTTTTTCACACAGTGGCAAGTAAAAAAGCAATGACATTTACTCATGTGGTTGTATCAAGGGTTGTATACCAGCAACCTTGCTTTTATGAACCTTTTCCAGCTTTTGTCAACTTTTTTTGACTTGTTTACTTTTTTTTCAAAATAACAGAGCACCACTTTTGGAAATTTGTAGGTTCCTTTTGAACTTACTAGCTTTTGGACTTTTTTGGCTTGTGAGACTTTATGTGAGCTCACATGAGCTCTCACAAGTTGAAAAAAGTTTCCTTTAGGTTTACTGATGACTAAAGGGCGGCATGCCCTGAGAAGCATAACATATGATAAGCTCCGCCTCTGGTACGGCGAGAGGTGAGGTGTTTGACGGACCGACGGACTGGCTGGGATCACGTGATCCCATGACCCCTGTACTATACACGCGTGGCTCATCGACTGGACTGGATGACTGAGACTCCTTACTGTACCGCTGACTGATGACTCTGAACCGGCTGACTGATACGCGCATCATGCTGACAGTGTACGATACGATGACGAAGCATGACTGATGGACTGACAAACCGACTTACCAATCGGTTATAGGACTATTAGTCATACACGATTCGAACCTGTATATATACGACTCTATCTGGATAGTTGAGCCTTAAGCTCGACTTTGCTTTGCAATCGCAGCTCCTTGTACACTCCTGTCCACTGCGCGGCCCCTCTCTACTCTTCCATCTCCTCTTAAAGGTCCTTAAAAGCGGACCTTTGCCTTCGAAGCTTAGTGATTGGGCTATACCAATCAACGCGCATCTCAGGAGTCTGAACACGTGTTCCGGCACGCTTCGGACCGCACACTTTCCTAAACCGTCAAGTGTGCACGAAGCCCCGCTGCGGGCTTAACACAAGTTGAGCTTCTTCTTAGCCAACCTGGCTGATATACTACTCGACCTCGGAAGGAAACGAAAGCTCTCAAAGAGCCCTGACATCCGGTTCAGAAATAGAACCACCGACGACCTCCCTACAGAAATACAGGGAAAAGCCTTCTGGCAAGAATCACGAACCGAGGGACGATCAGCATACCACCTCAAAGAAGGGTTATACACATACCCTGTTGAATACATCAACGGAACCTGGTACCGAATCAGTTGAACCATTGACGAGTGCTACGAAGTTAGCAGAGAAGACGAAATCCAAGATCCTTACGAATTAGGACTAGGAACTAAAAGCCAACCGTTCCTACTCGCCCCAGATCTCGAACGAGTCCACACAGAAATCACACAAGGAAGTGACGAAGCAACCGAAGTAAAAACCACTTCGCCAACCTCAGACCCAGACATCCCTACAACCGACCAAGCTCACGCACCGGTCATCGAACAACTCACAGCAGCAATGGCAGCAATCGCCGTAGCCCATGTACAACCAGCACAGATGGCTGGACCAGCCCAGGCCCAACAACCTGCAGGAAGACAACCCCAACAACCACCCGCCGGAGGACAACCACCAGTAGGAGGACAACCACCCGCTGGAGGACAACCAGGCGGCGGAGGAGGTGGAGGCGGTGGAGGAGGAGGCGGCGGAGGCCAACCAGCAGCTGGACAACCAGCCGCAGGACAGGCGGCAGCCGCGCCACCACGCAGTGAAGCTCTCAAAGGGATGATCCCTCAGATCTTCCAAGGAGACAGAAAGGACGCAGAACGCTTCATGCAACAATTCGGAGCATACCGCTTCCTTAACCGACACAATTCCACCTTCACAAACAAAGCGGAACAAGTCGCTTATGCGATTACCTTCATCAAAGGACCATTAGTCGATGATTGGGCGTACGATATGGCAGACCAACTATCTATCAAGGTAGAAGGAAACCCAAACACAGGAGACCCCCCGACACACGCGGAAAACGACCCAGCCCTCTGGGAATGGTTCGCCAGAGCGTTCAGAGACGCCTTCACCGACTCAACCAAGAAACAAGACGCCTACTCCCGTCTCACAAAAATGGAACTAGATGTGGATAAAGTCGACTCCTCCATCACACTCTTCAAACGTCTCATCCGAGAAGCAGGATGGGGACCAGACGCAGAAGGGACGATCAAACTGTTCCAAGATATTCTGCCAGTCGGACTCCATCGCGTCATCCGCCAACGAGAAATTCTACCAGCAACCATGGAAGAATGGTACGACGCAACCCGAAAGACGGTCCAAAGGTGGCAAGACCTAAACGACAACATCGGGCCTAAAGGAGGACCTGGCCATATCTCCACCCGAGCCAATAGGATGCGCAGCTATCAAAAACCTTCCCCGCCAAAACGACCAAAGGATCCTAACGCAATGGACATTGACGCCATCCGCACCACCGGAAAACTGACGGATGAAGAACGCACCAAACTAATGAAGGAAGGAAGATGCTTCCGTTGCCGCAAATTAGGACACATGTCCCGAGCCTGCCCTGATAAAGGCAAAGGAAAAACCCCCGATCGACCTCGCAGCTCTCAAGGGCAATACACCAAAGAAAAACCCAAGGTACGAGCCGCAGTAATCAATGAAGATGAAGAAGAGGAACAACACAGCGAAGCGGAAACCTCGACCACCGCACCTCCCTCTTACACCAAAAAGGACGTACTCCAATACATCAGGGGAATGACCATCGAAGACCGAGAGAACCTCTATGAGGAACTGTCGGCTAAAGCGGATTTTTAGGAAGCTCGAAGCCGACGGTCTGGCTTAGAGCAACGGGATTGCAAGATACGATGTACATTAGGAAACTATCGACTTTGAATATGAACATTTCCTTTCGCACCTCGCAATCCAAGGCCGATGAATCCGCTCTCATAGACAGCGGTGCTACCGATAACTTCATTGATGAAGAAACGTGGAAACGACTCGGGATCGGACGCAAGGAACTGGCCAGGCCAGTCACTGTCCACAATGTCGACGGAACAGAAAACAAACAAGGAAAGATCACCCACTACTGTTGGCTCCGTATCGTCAAGGGAGACAAACATACCCTTCAACGATTCTATATCACAAGCCTAGGAAAGGATCGCATAATCCTGGGATACCCCTTCCTATACGACTTCAACCCAAGAATCAACTGGAAAACGGGGAAGATCTCTGGAGAATCAGTACAACTCCAGAGCAGCCGATACATGTTCAGCTCCAAACGAATCTTCTTCATGCAACGAGAAGCAATCAAACAACTAGGGACACCCAAAGAAGACGAGGCTATCTATGTGCGACGAACCAATATCGCACAAGAGTGGGCCCAGAAGGCGGATGAAGACAAAATCCACCTCACTATCAACACTATCCCAAAGGAATACCAAAGACACCGAAAGGTATTCTCCGAAGAGGAAGCACGACGCTTCCCTCCAGCAAGATCGGAAGACATGACGATCAGGCTAACTCCAGATGCACCAAAGGAGTTAAATTGCAAGGTCTACCCCCTGTCAAAAGACGAACGAGAACTCCTGCAAAAATGGATCCTCGAAGAAGAAGAACTAGGACGGATCTATGAAGGACCATCGCCCTACACGGCGCCAGTATACTTCATCAACAAGAAGGACAGTTCAGAAAAGAGGATCATTATGGACTACCGCCAACTAAACAAATACACCGTCCGAGACAACAACCTGCTGCCCAATATTCAATCGGCGTTAGAAAGGCTGCACGGCAAACTACTATTCTCAAAGTTCGACATCCGCTGGGGATACAACAACATCCGCATTGCCGAAGAGGACCAAGAAAAGGCAGCGTTCAAAACACCCCAAGGCACTTATGTCCCTCGAGTGATGTACTTCGGCCTCACCAACGCACCCCCTTTCTTTCAACGGACAATGCACCGAGATTTTCGCCCCCTCCTCCAGAAGTACCCCGAGAACCTGGGAAACTATATGGACGACTGGTGGATAGCCACAGCCAACGATAACGAAGGACGCCAATTACACAAACAAATCGTCCATGATTTCCTTGACAAAATGGAAGAATGTTCGTACTTCCTGAAGCCAAAGAAATGCCAATTCGAGAAGGACGAAATGGAAATCCTCGGATGGCTCGTGGGAGGAGGACGAGTTCGCATCGACCCCGCCAAAGTAAAAGGAATATCGGAATGGCCCAGAACTCTCAAATCAGTGGAAGAAGTAAGGAAGACCCTAGGCGTGCTAGGCTACCAAAGACCCTTTATCCAAGGATTCGCGTCTATAGCCCGACCCCTACACGACCTCACAAAAAAGGGAACCCCCTTTGTCTGGACCGAGAAATGCACAAAAGCGCTGGACGAGCTCATCACACGAGTAACTACCGAACCGGTCCTCTGGCATCCAAACCCAGCAAAACCATATGAACTCGAAGTCAATGCCTCAGCCTTTGCACTTGGTAGCATCCTGTACCAACGAGACGACAACAACAAACGACGGGCAGTGGCCTACCATTCAAAAGCGTTGAATGCTGCGGAAAGGAATTACTCTATTGGAGATCGAGAATTCCTAGCCATCATTGAAGGCCTCAAACGCGTCCGACACCTCGTAATGGGATCACCCCACAAACTGACAATCTACACAGACCACGACAATCTTCGTTATTACCGGCACCCCCAAAAGTTGAACAGACGCGTAGCCCGCTACATCGCGTTCCTAGCAGACTTCGATTTCGAACTGGTTCACCTACCCGGAAAGAGGAATCAAGCAGATCCCCTATCTCGACGTCCAGACCATGATGACGGATCAATGGACAATGAGGAGACCACAGCCCTTCCCAATGAATTATTCGCCCGAGCCATTGAAATCTCCATCCTGGAGCAACAAGTTCACCAGTTACAAAAGGCAAACGAAGAATTATGCCGAACTTGGAAAAAGAAGCATGGCATCTACCAAGACGAATGGAAAGTCTGGTGGAAAGCGGGATCACTAGTAGTCCCTGAAGATGTGCAACTCCGACGCACGTTCCTTCAGGAGTATCACGACACTCCGACGTCGGGACATCCCGGAATCTGGAAGACCTACCTAATGCTGAAACGGGACTACTGGTGGCCCACGATCCATATGGATGTAGAAGAATACGTCAAAGGATGCGCCACCTGTCAGGCGGTGAAGACAATTACCCACCGCAACGTGCCCCCCATTGCGCCGATCGGTCCTGGTGAAGATACAACGCCCTTCGCCACTATCACAGTCGATTTCATTACGAAATTACCCGACTCACGCGGCTGTGATACAATCCTCACCATCACCGATCACGACTGCACGAAAGCCGTAATCCTGATTCCGTGCCGAGAAGACATGGGAAGCGAGGAAGTCGCAAGACTCTTCAGAGACCACGCATTCCCCTACACGGGCATCCCCAAGAGGATCATATCGGACAGAGACACGCGGTTCACCTCACAGTTCTTCAAAGAACTCTGCGCCCAGCTGGACATCAAACAAAATATGAGCTCCGCGTACCACCCTCAAACAGACGGACAATCTGAACGAACGAACCAAACGGTGGAGACAATACTCAGGATCTTCTGCAACCACCAACAAGATAACTGGGCGGATTGGCTCAAGGTCGCTCAGTACATGATCAATTCCCGTCCCTCTTCGACCACAAAGAAACCCCCATACGAACTATGGATGGGATTCATTCCCCGCACTCATCAACCCACGCGTGTCGGGAATGTACCGGCGATCGAAGAAAGAAAATCCCAACTTCTAGAAGCTAGGAATAGCGCCCAAGAAGCCATCAGCAAGGCGCAATCCCTTTGGACCAAAAACCCACATTTCCAGAGGTACCGCGTGGATCAGAAGGTCTGGCTGGAAGGGACCCACCTGCGAACGACACACCCCACGATGAAATTAAGGGCCAAACGCTTTGGACCTTTCAAAATAATGGAAGTACTCAGCGCCGTAACGTATAGATTGGACCTCCCAGCCGCATGGAGGATCCACAACGCATTCCACGCGGCTGTCCTCCATCCGTATAAGGAGACGGAACTACACGGACCCAACTTCCCGGAGACACCTCCTGACCTGATCGAAGGACACGAGGAGTGGGAAGTAAACAACGTGTTAGCCTCAAGGCGAACAGGAAAGGCAAGGACGCTACAATACCTTGTTCGGTGGAAAGGGTTCTCCGAAGCCCACGATTCTTGGGAACCAAAACGGAATCTCAACAACGCCTCCATTAAGGTAAAGGAATTCCACGATAAGAACCCCAAGGCCATCCGGAGAATGGTTATAAACCCCCAGGGATCAACCATGGGATCCTCACCGCTCCCCGACATCACTATACTGTGCTCCCAGTTTGAAAACTTATCCCTGATGTCCTCACAATACAGCTCTCCCTCTCCCGCTACCCGCAACGCCATGCTGGCGGTCGACACTGAAGAGGTGGCAATATTGGAAGCCTCCCTTCACCCTACCACAGAACCGCCGCCAGCCTTCCCCGAAGAACCGGACTACGTGCCACCAACCGACACACCCCCCAGCTTCGAGCTGGAAGAATATCTACGACTGTCGCCATCATTATATAGCGTTCACGGACCCAGTCGAGTCCCCAGCCCCGAACCACTTCCTATTCCCCCACGCACCGACACACTCCCCCAAAACAACCCTGAAGACCCGCGAAACCTCGTCCGCGGTCTTAGTAGTTTTGCGAGGGACCGACTCTTCTACTCCCCAACCGGCTTGGCGGCAGCGCAACTCATGCTAGAGCGACAAGAGGAGGCTGACCACCCTTTGGTATTGGACCCAGAGACTAATGAGGTCCACCGCGCCGCCACTCCACTGTCCTCAGTGTCCAGTATGACACCGAGCTCTTCCCCGGCCACGTCCATGCACAGCTTCCCATCACACTACACCATTGAGGTCGATGTGGACGACCTCGTACAGACGCACCCGGGAGATGACTGGGTGAGGTTCCAACCCGAGATACACCGAACCTCCATCAAAGTCCCGGCGACCGAAGCGGAACCGGCAGTCAAGGTGGATGCGAGGTTCGTACGTTTCCGCCTCGACACCATCACGGGAGAACCCACCATCTACGGGACCATGGGGGCGGGACGACCCATATATGCGGACACTCTGGAAGCCGCCCCTGCATCTTGGGCATCACCCGCAGATTACCGCGACGACAGATATTTCACATTACTAGCAGAAGAACGGATGATGGGAGGACCGATGGAGAGGGCGATCGAAGACTTGGGAGATTACGGAGTAAAGGCGGACATCATCCGTCTTCGCAATCTCGAGGCCGACAAACGCAAGTTGGCCTTCTGCCTCAAGGAAGTTCAGGCTCTTGAAGCCTACGCGCAGAAGAGAAGGGCTGAGTTCGGGATCCACCAACTTGCCCACGTCGGCCGAACTAAGGCGGTGCGCCAGAGACTTATCCGGGCTAACGCACGAGAGCGACTTCTGGAGCTGGTGGATGAAGATCACGAGAGAGGAGAACTGGCATGGCGACACCGACGAGACAGGCACAATGTCGCGCCTTACAGTAGGACGACCAGGCCCGACTCCAGGCTGAGAGGAGGCGCCGGCAGCAGGGTGTCTTGGAATAGCGAGAATGCCACCGACGACGCCTTGGCCCGGGATGAATTCGAGGAGCGTAAGCGCTGCTCCTACTGCCCGTGGTACGACCATCTCTCCACTCATTGCGAAACGCCCCACCACCTCTGCTCCATCTCCACATCGGGCTGGTGCCGAGTTCCCCGCCATCACCGCTTCTTCCGCAACCAGATGCCAACAACGTGCCCCTATGGAGGTCGCCGCCGCCATGCAAATGGCCACTATCTCACCCGACAGCGCCACGCTCGCTACCTCACTCTGGAGGAACGCGAGATCGAGTACGACCACGTGAACGCGGGCTGCGACGACCTCTGTAAAGGGGAACTCAGCAGCGCCGGAATCGCCATGCGCCAGGCGATCACGCAAGTCGTCTTAGACGAGTTCGAGAACGCGGGCCCCTCTTATGCCCCTCGCTCCCCTTCGCCTCCCTATGATTACGTCCCCGGCGACAACGAAGGGTCAGACTAAGCGCGTGGAAGCGCTCCTTTGAGGGGAGGGTGGTGATAAGCTCCGCCTCTGGTACAGCGAGAGGTGAGGTGTTTGACGGACCGACGGACTGGCTGGGATCACGTGATCCCATGACCCCTGTACTATACACGCGTGGCTCATCGACTGGACTGGATGACTGAGACTCCTTACTGTACCGCTGACTGATGACTCTGAACCGGCTGACTGATACGCGCATCATGCTGACAGTGTACGATACGATGATGAAGCATGACTGATGGACTGACAAACCGACTTACCAATCGGTTATAGGACTATTAGTCATACACGATTCGAACCTGTATATATACGACTCTATCTGGATAGTTGAGCCTTAAGCTCGACTTTGCTTTGCAATCGCAGCTCCTTGTACACTCCTGTCCACTGCGCGGCCCCTCTCTACTCTTCCATCTCCTCTTAAAGGTCCTTAAAAGCGGACCTTTGCCTTCGAAGCTTAGTGATTGGGCTATACCAATCAACGCGCATCTCAGGAGTCTGAACACGTGTTCCGGCACGCTTCGGACCGCACACTTTCCTAAACCGTCAAGTGTGCACGAAGCCCCGCTGCGGGCTTAACAACATAAGTCAGGGGAGATGAGACAGTTCTGGTGACTGGCTGAGAGAACTTGTGGGCCACTGGCAGAGGCTTTGTGCCATTCAATTGCATGATCTCCATCAATAAGAAATCACTGACAATGATCTACATTTTTTGTGCAATCAAACCTGGAGAAGTTAGGAGAACAAATCAATGACTGAAGTTACTGGACTGACAAAAGCAAATAAATGGAGTTGTCACATGTCTAATGCAGGGCATGGGACTGCCTGCAAGTAGCATAGAATGTTCCCCATACTGACATCCCAGTGCAAGATGCCCCCAATGAACAGGTTGTAATGGCCTAGATCAGCAAATGTGAGTACAAGTGAGACACAGAGAAAATACTACTCACCAATGATCGCATGGAGAATAGTCTCCAAAAGCTCAATTGGAGATGGGATCCCATTATCATCATTACTGAGGTCAATGGGATTGCCCCTCTGCAGAGAGAACAAGGCACTACAGACCCCTCTCTTTGGGTTCATGATGCTTCACCTTTAAGGGAGCTCTGTCAAGCCTCTTGATGTTTAGGTTTACCTTTCAAGATGTTCCAATACAGTGCATCTCTAGAAAAGAGTAAGGTGGGGCCATGTGGTTCTTCAGGGATACAGTTGTAGAAACCAAGTATGTCTTTGATACCAAATTGGCTGAAATTTTGGGGTTCTGCACTCAAAATCCACACGGGGTACATACCTTCCAGGCTGTATATGGCCATGCTACAATCCTATAAACTACCATGCAAGTAAAGGTAATGGAGCAATTGATAGTAACAATTGTTATTGTAATGCAAGACACAGCTTGAGTAGCATCAGCAAAAAAAAAGGTAGTGGCATAGTGGCATCAGTGTTTCTACAAAAAACTTGTTGGCACTTGTACAAGCTTGTACAAGCCCTGAAAGTTTAGAAAGTATAAAGACAACAAGCTGGGTCTATTTTTTGGCAAGTCATTGATTTTTTTCTATTAACAAGTTGACAAGGGCACACAAGTTAGGTCTTTCCAGGGATTTTGACTTACCAGGCTTATTGCTGACTAATATGGCATGTTTCCCAGCTTATTTTGGCTTCAGTATGTTTTTTCTTATGTTTTAATTTTATTCCAATTCCTCATGTTTTTTATTTCAATTTCATATGTTTAAAACATAGGGACATGTGCTAAGTTGTTGGGCTAGCATGGGTCTTGCCAGCCCAATCCAGCTGTGTGGCACCATGCTGTGGCTGCACTTCCAACACTGCAAATAGAGAAGTGGTCTGTAGGGCAAAGGGATGGGGATAACGACTGAGTACAGTGTCAGTAATGTGTTGTGTCTCATTGTGTCACGTGTGTCGCCGCTGTGTCTCGGACCGGACAAGCAAGAAGCTCAAATCAAATCCTTCATCGACAGTCTCAAGCCCATCGAGCACACGCGAGACGACGGGCGTAATCCGCTGGTACATAGAGGTTTGCCTTTTCCGGTGAGTCCATCTTCAAGCAAGATAGGAAAGGCAGGTTATTCTGACCGACGAGCTGCTGGATCACGAAAGATTCACTGTCAACAATGGGTACGTCTCGCAATGAAAAAACTACAGACTCCTAATTGATTACTGTGTGGGTAAACTAACGGCGACGCTGCTGGCATCACAGGCATCTCACTCTGGCTAGTACCCTCCGAACCAGAATCCGCACTCCTCCAACAACTGATGTCCCGCCATCCCAAACCAAGCACACCACATTCCTTCCCGCACTTCCACCCCCACGTCACGCTCGCCACCCTCCGCCCCGCCCCGCCCCCACCCGCCAAACGAGATGAAACTGAACCGGCAGCAGCAGCAGCAGCGGCAGCAGCCTCCTTCAAGTTCTCGTCGCCGTTGCCCTCATACTCGCACGGCGACCCAGACCCGACGATGCTCCTGGCCATACGCGAAGCGATCCCCCTCGGCCAAAGCGCCATCCGCGTGCGCTTCGCCCGCGTCCTAACAGGCGACGCCTACTTCCTCTCGATCTACACCGCGCTCGCGCCCTCGACCGAGCTCGCCCAGTTGCGCGCGGCGCTGGTGCAGGCAGCAGTGGGGGACGTGGGGCCTGGCCCTGCGCCGCCCGCGTTCCCGCATCTGTCGCTATTTTATGTTGCGGATGGGGAGGCGGATGCGCGGGTGAGGTTGTTGCAGGAGCTTGAAAGGGAGGGGGTCGTGAGGCATTCGGCGGATGGGTTGAGCGTTGCTTTGCGGTGCACTGATGGAGACGGTGCTGGTGTACTCGAGGGCTTTACGGGCACGCAGATATGGATTGTGGATTCTGAAGGACCGGTCGAGGGGTGGAAGGTACTTGATAAGATCCTGCTGGCGACGTCAGATCACTGATCACTGCCGGCATGAAATTCCGATGTTGGTCCCGGTGGCGGTAACTACCTCTGGAACGCAAAGTGAAGTCGAGTTTCTGATTATGGAATGGCCTGACTTGCGCCGATTCATTGTGTACGACAGCAACGTTTGGACAAACTATACTCGTGTTGGTATGTTAACGATGTAGAATACCAGATGCAAAACTCCAGAATTAAACGATTGCACCGCAATCCGAAAGAAAGTAGGAAAGAAAGAATCGAATGACCAAGGGAGACATCCCGAAATAATCATGATACAGTGAGGTGGTATGCTACATATCCGGTAGTTGTTTGAGAAAAGATTGGATGGGAAAGATAAGGTGTTACAGATCCACGAAGGAAAGGGTCAAAGGTATGAGGATTCGAGGATGAGAGACTTGAGAGGAGACACGACTTTCGAAAGCCAGGAGCCCGTCGTCCTATGCCGGAATCGCGTCGGGGGAAGGCGTGTAAAGGGGCAAGGGAATCGAATCATCGTGCCTCACATCTCCATTAGAGTAGAATAATTGCGAGTATGCAGGGAGCTCAGGCACGCAGTAAGGCTGTGGGGACGGCATTGTCGTGGGGAGCGCAGGGGCATCAGACGAGGGCACTGGAGAAGGTGGCTGGGGGGAACAGGCGCGAGACATGCCACGGAGACGCACGAAATTGAGGGGAAGGGTAAAAGCAAGGAACGAGGTGGGTGAGGGCTTCCCGTTGTTCTCGCCGTCGTCATACGACAGCGTCACGACGACGCGCAGCGAATGCTTGACGCTAAAAAACGGACCCTGCGAAGTTTCTCGGACGCGCGGCGTCCCCATCCAGTCCAAGGCACCCTTGTGCCGTAACAACGACCGCGTGAAGGGAACTTGAGTCTCCATCGTGAACCACCGAGCGGGATGCATGCCTTCCGCGCCCTTGTAGACATGATCGGCCGTGCTGAGGGAAATATCGACCTTCTGGTGCCCTGGCAGGAGAGAGTGGGCGTCATCGAGAGTAAAAGGGTGCGGAGAGGCCAGGAGGCCAACATCGTAGAGTGAATGGATGGGATGCGCTTCACGAAGGGACTTATTTGGTGGCTGGTTCTTCTCCGAGGGGACAGGATGGCGTGCCGCATATGCGCCTGCAGTCGAGCTACGGGGCGGAACAGAGTTTAGAACAATCTCCGTAATATTACATCGAGAAAGACTTACGCATATTGATCGACTTGCTCCAATTCGAGAGAGAATTGTGACACACGAAGCTTGGTGGCTTGGCTCTCAGGCAAAGATGACGTGCGTATATTCAGGGTGAATGAAAACTTTTCCTGGTCCAAGCTAATGCTTTCTGGGACGGAGGCCAACAATTCAACCTTGGAGATAATGTCGGCGGGAACCGGGTGCGGATTGTCCTCGGGACGCGGTAGTCCGCTGGTCGGGCTAATGGCATAAAAAGTTGGACTATGCGATGGGAGCGCAAAGCGGTTGAGCATTATCCTGCGACGCTCCGCGTGGAGGACATTGTTCCTGGGGAAGAAAGGAGGGCACAAGGTGGACACCCAAGACGGGCCGAACGTCTCCCCATTCGTGAACCTCGCGGTGGCGAAGAGGTTATACTGGGTGCCTGAAAAGCCCTGCCGACAATCCCCATAAAGGTCGCTCGCGGGGAGCCAGCCCGGGATGGGGAGGTCGAACATGACATGCCAAGTGCAGGGACCCTCTCCGTCCTCGTGGCCTTCATTGCTAAATTCGACGGCGGTCTTCGAGACGAGTTCCTTGGAGATGGTGCAGAGACGGATGGCAGAGTAGCCTGCTTCTTGCGTGACAAGCTCAGCCTGTCCTTCGAAAGTGATGATAAGCGACCGGAGAAGAATGCGGATGGCGCGTCGCCGTTCGAACAGAGACTGAGAAGAAGTCAGAGAAAGGGAGATGTGGCCGGAAAGGGAATAAGCAGATCTACACTCGCATACAGAGAGACGCTCAGACATGGGCACCAAATAGAGAGTGTGATGGCCACTTACGAAGCATCAGGCGGCCCAAGCAGGTCTAACGACGTGGAGGAAGGGTTGATTTCTAACTTGATAGACATGGTCGAGACACCCCAGGAGTCCTGTGTAGGGCATCGCTTTTCAAGTGCGCATTATTATATGCAACGACGGCAGCAGAAGACAATAGCTCGTCATGGGTCAGGTTCAAGCCGAAATGAAGCGAAAGAAGAACAAAAGCCAAGTTGAGGACAAGGATTCCCCAGGGGCTGTCTCGGCACGTCGTTCAATCACGACGACTGGCTTAACCATGAGGGGATCAGAAACACCTTGTCCATTGCTTTCCTTTCAGAGTACAAGACTTGCTGACAAAGCCAATCGCCTTCGGTGGCGAAACACACCGGCAGTCAGTGAGGCTCGTTGCAAGAGAAATATACCTTGTCCTGACCCTCGTGTGATGAACGGCGCAAACTTGGAGTAACGATGTCGATCGTAAGACCTAGACTTTCACCTCGCGGAGGCTTTTTGTGATTTTTAATACAGCAACGCCACGTGCCTGATTATCAGGAAGAGATGTGTAAGTACAGTACAGTACTATCTACGCGACAGGTGTCAGTAGCTACCGTAGGCAAGGAAGAGAACCATAAACGGGAGAGACAAAAGCGGATCACTAGCAAAACAAACGCCGATGCATTTTAGGCAAAGACCTTGGCCACGGCTAGCGGGTCCTCCTCGCGCTTTCGTTCCGTCTGGCGGAAACCTCTCTCTTGCACCGCGAGCTTGCGTTCCTTGTACCTGTCGCCCATCTCCTTCCGCCTCGCAGATCTGACAAGCGCAGGCGATACGAATTCTGCGAAAAAAAAACGAAAGGCTTTAAATATAACAAAGTAACAATATCCGGCCTAGCCGGCCGCCATGAATCATGAAACTGCCGCGTACCTGGATTGGCGAATACAGTTGCGCCTCCAAAGGCGCCCTCGAAGATGCGGATCGGTGTGAGCACGAAACGGGGGCCTATCTCGACGAGCGACGTCTCAGGAGGACCGTTGAGCTGCACAGGATCCTTTTCGACTATCTGTCCGGCTATGTAAGTGAAAATAAAATAGAAATGCGCGAGACGCGAGACGCGAGTTTCGAGTCATGCCTGACCTGGAAATTCCGGAACCAGATCTTGGAGTCAAGGATGGAGAACGTCAGGATGTGGTCGATGAACGGTTTAGCTCTCCGGGCCTGGGGCGGCACGCCAAATATCTGTTGTTGTTTTTTACCCCACACATAGTTCCAACAATGAGCACACACACTCCCCGACGAGAGACGAGGATACGGACGGCACGGCGCATCACTCACATGTGTGAACAGCTCCTTCGTCAGACGTCCCCACTCCGTCTCCTCAAACGCAGCATCGAAGCTCAAGATCCCGCGACTGCCCTTGAGACAGTTCCCGGTCATTTTAAGTTCGTCCATCGTGTGCACGTTCTGCACATGCAGTTTGATGCTCGGCCCATTCGGCGTCTTGGCCGCCCAGAGATACAGGTCCTCATGCCGACGCGCCTCAAAATAGAGCGTATTGTTACACGAGTGTAAATCCGCGAGTTCGGGCAGCAAGTGGAGGTGGTTCTTCGAGTCCAGCTTCGAATCTGAATCATCGCAGCGTAAACCGACACGAGCGGGAACGTTCATTGATTACACACACCTTTTTTAACGTGAGGAAGGAGTGCTTCGAGATCATTCATGAAATGTCGCATGCGATGCGTGATTCCACGCGAGGATAACAGCAAAACGCGCTGCTTGTTTCTCTTCTTTTTGAGATTCCTGTTGGGCCCATCGCCTTCCCCATCTGTGTTCAAGTCGTCAACTTTGCGCTTCCCCTTACGCTTTTCCACGACAGTGGCCTCCTGGTCATGCGCATTAAGGACCGGGGCCATATTGAGAAGACTAGGCCAGTGTATGCACGTAATGTGCTAGTGAAAATAGCCAACTCGGACCCCGGCCCACAAATCCGGCACCCGCATTACGTCAGACAAAGTATTAAGGCTCACACGCTGAGCGAGATGAATGACAAGGGAAAAGAAGCTAGTTACATGCTGGGAAACATGGCGATGGTAAGAGAAGGGGGATGGGGAGGGGATGATGCTGTGAAGCGAGTACGGAATCATGGAGGCCTTGACTTCAGAACGTACGGAAACGAAGTGGGGAGGTTTGCTAGAAACCAAAACAATATCGTACAATATGGCGAATGGAGAACAGCAAGAATATTGAAACGGCTGTAGGCAGTGATGGTTGTTGCGTATGTTACGAAAATTATGTTTCAAGGGGCATAAGCGCTTATGGAGGATAACCGCCTACCGCCCGAACCTGCTTCTGTTTCTCCTGTTCCAAGCGCTGCGAATACTCAATAGGTATGAGATCGCATGGAAAAGAGAGAAGACAACATACGTGGTAGAGCAGCTGTACTGCCATTTGTATATTCGCTGGAGGTCCCGTGATAACGACCAGTCGCTCTCCCTCACTACCACCCGGAGCTGGAGCAGAGCCGACAGGGCCCGCACCTGGCTCCATGATCTTGATTTGGCTGGCACTCATGTGCCTGATTTCATTGATTTTGCTCCCGCCTTTCCCAATAATGCACCCAACAAGGTCATTTGGGATATAGATTTGCTGTGTTTGCAATTGTTGTGAGGGGTTGCTTATGCCATGCAGGTACGGATTCGAGTAACTGGAGCCGCCTGGCACATAGGAAGAACCCACATAACCCCCGGATCGCCTATTCGACGGCCTGTACGATGAGTTGGAGCTGGATGGCATCCGCTCCTGTGCCTCGATGAGGATGTTGCCAATGTAATAGGTGGCGATATGTATCGCATCGGCGACACCCGCAACACTGAGAACTCGCTAAGAAAGGTGGAAGTTTGCATGAGGATTGTTGAAGGGAGCATTTCACACACCTCGGTAGATCCGGGCAACATACCCTCACTTGCATTAAGGCGTGCGCCCGAAGCGTCTTGAATTTCCTTGATTTTAGAACCCTGTTTCCCGATGACGGAACCCATGCGAGAGTTAGGGATCATGAACTTGATAGTTACTGCGCGGCTCCCTGGAACCGATGGGACATCAAAGGGCTCATCATTTATACGCCGGACAATGAGTCCGAAAGCCTATTCGAAGAGATGGAATAAGTGTGTTGGCCGACAAGAACAAGACTGACCTTTGAGACTGCATCGAGTGGACCGCTAACATTCAGGATACGCTCGGGATTGCCGGGAATGCTTTCAGAGACCATCACACGGGCGCCGCTTTTCTCACGGATCTCGTTGACGTGGGCACCACCCTTACCGATGATGATTGACGCGTCTTGGGTGACGATGAGGCATCGCATATGAATGTGAGAGGAAGGGGGGGAGCCAACACCAGAGGCAGAGGTGGGAGCCGCGGAGGTGGAGGCATTGGGATGTGAGGAAGCGGTCATGGGGTTGCCCGCTTCTGTAGTCTCCTTTGCGGTATCGACAGTGGTAGAAGTTGCAGAATCGGTGGTAGCGTTCGAAGAGGGATCTGTCATGTTTACGTCATTGGCCACGGCTGATGGGGAAGTTTGAGCAAGCAGGGGGTTACTGGGGAGGGCAGCGATTGATTCATCTGAGTGTGACGGCGCGCCTGTGTTGGCGCGCTTATGTTGCTTCGGCTGTTCGCTGTCGGACGGTGAACGAGAACGAGAGCGTTTCCTATTGGAGTCAGACTCTGGCATTGCCGGATTTTTTTTTAGTGCAAGGTTCGATCAGGATTCAGATATGGTGTGGAGAGCGAAGGCCAGTGTAACGGAAAAGTATACGAGGAGGGAGTTTGGGAGCGGAGCGGATAGTCAAGAGAATATGGGGGAGGTCTGGGGACAGGATGTGATCGGTGAGGGGAGAGTAGAGGGGAGAGAGCAATGACATATTTCGTAGAATGCGTACCTTGAGACGGGATGGGAAAAGGCAAAGAGGAGCAGAGCAGACGCAGCTGGACGGACGAAGGGATGAATGGATGGGCGGATGAGTCCAACGTACAAACGCTCGTCTATCCTTGAATTCCAGTCAGACCGAACCAAACCGAACAAACGAACGACCCTGTCCTCCACGGCCATCCCCGGCACCGGCACTCCCTGTCTGAATTTAGCGGTCCCTGGTATCTAATTAGCCATTCGTATCCACGAAGGTCGGAGAAGATCGTCTCATCCGACTTGAGCTTTTTCACAATCGAATCCTATGGGAAACTCGTCATGATAATTCCTTAAATTGTTATCGGCTTTGGAAAGTGCTTTCCCTGTGGAGAATGAGCGGCAAAATGCATACCCTTCTTGAGCGCCAGAAGTGGCTATATAACTGGCAGCGATCAGATGAGAAATTCATGCTTCATGGCACCCCTCTGGAGGCAAACGCGGCTGGTAGTGCAATGATCTGGGCATCAATCATTATTTCTCCTCGTCGTTGTCCCGTCATTGTACTCGTGCTTCAATGCTTGATGTCTGCGTCTGTGTTGGACGAGTATACCGCCCTCAGAGGTTTTGTCGGCATTTACATGCTCATCGAAAGGAACTCACAAGTCTATTTCAGCCTACCTTCCCGGAATCAACCGTTAGCGGGTTAGTCTTGACTTGGTACGTCAAGGGTTCTTTGGGACTCTTCAACCCACCTGCGTCTCTAGGGCTTCCGGAGATGACCCACTCGACTGTCAGCAGGTTCGTCCAGCAATCCTCTGCTAAACACCCGCTATTAGGGGGGAAATTGCTTACGTGCCTTATAACTTGGCACCATGGCAATCCTGTTCAATGCCGACAGACTCGCGAAGGGATCGCTCGACAGATGGACAGCAAATGCAGAATTATGTATCGGTGGTCCAATGATACCTCTATTTACGGACCTCGCGGGTGAAATTATGTACCCCGCGTTGCATTTTGGACGAGCAGGTGCGAACGCGTTCTTTTTACTAGAATTTTTGATTGACCTCTTGGCAATAAGTTCATTGAATCGATTTTTTCTTCCGATGAACAAATGGTGTGCGTAGCAATCCACAAGTTGTCAAACCCGTTGCGTATCTCAGTTTCATTACCCGAATTGAACTCGGGTAGTGAAACCGAATTACGCAACGGGACCGTCAGCTTATTTGACCTGACGTTCCAGCAGCAGTCTGGATGGAAACACCTCTTCAAGTCTTTCTACCGGACTGCCCATTCACTTCTACAGCCGACATCATTGTGACGGTGCCCCTGCCCCGCGACTGGGGTGCTTATCTGTGGCGGTTTGATAAACCTTACATCTTCGCCTCTGAGTTGTCAACTGGCGAGGTGGTGACGTTTGTTTCTGAAGCTAAATGCAAAGAAACTACCGCCGCACAGCGACAGCTGACCTTCGACTTATGTTCAGCTCAACATCAACGACGAGCATTGGGTTTTGATGATGGGCAGATCTTCGGCGCAACGGTAGTTGGCGACGTTTTGTCGATGTATTGTTCGACATGGGAGAATGATATAGTCGTGCGTATTATTCTTGTATCTTTCTTGTTTCTGTTCTAAGCGATGAGAAGTCCGTATATCCAGTGATGTCGAGTTTCGACTTGAGCACCTTTCCGGGATTCATAGCGTGCTACATAGTCCTCTGCAAGGTCTCGGACTACGTGCGCGGTGAAGTCAATAAGGTGCTTAAAGAATGGGGAACCAAGGATGGTAAATCGAAATTTGAGGAGGTGTGTCGGAATGCGATCGACGACCCATGATTCATCACGTCTCAGCGGCGGAGTCCGGGAGAGCCTTCGACTTCTTGACGCGCATTGAATATCTCTGGCGGGAGGAACTGTAATTGGCATTCCTTCCAATGATTGGAAGGAATGCTGATTCCCCCTGCCAGAGATATGGGCTCACCGTTTGACTGAAAACTACGAGTAATTATATATAGGATCGTGCCACTGTACGGTACACTAAAAGTCCAACACTTGTAGCACCTCGTTCTGCAACCAAACCCCGTTTTTATGTTGAACTTCCACTCTCCTTTAGCCGGACGATCCCTTTTAGTCAACATATTCTTGCTTCAACTTGCTTGCCAAGTTTAAACCTGTATAATGTGACAATAGGTCATGCGCAGCCGCGGTTGCCACCGGGCGGCCTTGTTGCGCACAAGCTAAACACGGTTCTCCTCGGGTATTTCTCCTCCCTCCCTCCTCACCGTCAACTGGCATCAAGCGAATCCAATCACACTGGTACTCCCCATGTGCAGACGCGCGTGCACGTACAAACGGATCACAAGTGCAATGTTTGCATCTGCGTCGACCAACTCGTCGAAGCCATCGTCGTGATCCAATTGGTTGTCGTAATTGTGCCGCCCGCGCTGGCGCGAGGCTAGTAGATAATGCCGCGGTCGGGTGCGTTGTGTTGTGCACCGAGTAGTATCCGCCGCCTGAGAGTAGAAACTGAGAGTAGAAAATGTTGAGGTGGACGAGCGGACGCGTGCATGTCGTCGATTTGGGCGTCGCGTTGATCGTACTACTAATGTCTGCGTGCGCTCCCGCCACCAGTAAGGCTACATCAGAAGAAAAGAGGAAGAGGCATGTTGGGCGGTACTGGTACCGCATTGTGCACATGGGCATGTGTCACGAGCAATAGCGCAACTGGTGTGGACACAGACAAGATCAGATTGGTCTGGGGGAACAGGTAATACACTACTAACCTGGTGTGGACACAGACAAGATGGGGAAAGTGTGTCCACACCAGAACAAGTACATATACGTGCGGAACGCGGAACGCGGAAGCTGGAGCGGGGACGCTAAGGTAAGCAGTCTCAATGCGGTAGGCGGGATCATAGGCCCTCCAACAGCATGTGCAGACGGTGCAGGTGTCGTGTCATACGAGTCTCGAAAGGGACTTATCTATCTGGGATTGACGTGGAAGAGGCGGCAGACCGTGGCAGAGGACTGCCACCAATGCGGGTGACTCGGATGCTGGCGCTATGCATCATTCTCTCAAGCCAGCGCGACCGCCAGCACCCGGCGGATGTTTGCGGCGGCGATTTTGACCTGTGAGCGACCCAGGAAGGAGAAGTGGCAAACATGGTTGCTGCTGCCGATTCGTATCGACGAAGGTGGGACGCGGTCTCATTCGCCTTGAGCTTTTTCACAATCGAACTCTGTAAATTGTTATCGGCTTTTGGAAAATGCCTTCCCTGTGGAGAATAAGCGGCAAAATCCACACCCTTCTCGAGCACCAGAAGTGGCTTGATATCGCTGGTCAATGGCTACTGTCACTGATTGGAGTCCGCACCGCAGTATCACCGTATTATGGCTGTGGCTGGTGTGGAAACAGGAAGGATGGTTTGGACAAGGAGGAGGGACGAAAGGGACTAGACTAGATTCCCCTGTATCGTATTGCCTACAGTATATGCTGTGATGCTAATAAGCTGGGGTGACCTGATCACGGTCACTGACAGCTACAATGCGAGGAAATTCCTGCTTCAATGATACCCTGGTATTGCAATGATCTGGGCATCAATTGTTATTTCTCCTCGTTGTATGCTTGACGTCTAGGACTGGTTCTGCGTAGGGCGAGTTACATAAGGGCCTCGACTCTCCGCCCCGCCATTCCTTCGGGCTCCACCGCCACTCACTCCGCAATCTGCCGCAACTCGGAACAACTGGTCTAAGTTAGGATATACCAAGCGCAAAGATGGTCCGTGCTGTTACACGTTCAATAAGCATGGGTCCGGTGTCGAGGGAAAGGTATACACGACCAGTAATATTGCACGTCACACGTGGGCAGCGACAAGCTCCAGATATTCTGCGTCTCTTTCAAGGTCTCTTTGAGGCTCGAGCAAGGCTCGAGCAGGGCCCTCAATGCGCCGCGCTGTGAACCGTCACTTTTTCGAGATCCTGTCACGATGGAGGGCTCCGGACTGTAGGGCATTCCTCTGCTCATGGAAGAGCGCCGTTTCTTCAGATCCTGCTCGTGTGACTCGGAAGTGGGGTCGAGTTAAGAGGACCCGATGCGGTCAGAATGTGTGTTGGACGTACAATACCATATTAGGGTTCAAGTTCTCTGTTATCCTAACAGTTTGGGGCTGAGACCTTCTCATCGTCATCGTTATCCTCGAGCCATCGCTTGGTGCAAGCGCAACGTTGTGTCTGGGCGGCTGGCCCACGTGTGGCTTGTGATCCTGAGTCGCGTGACGGACAGGCTTCCGACGGCAATAGTTGAATGATACACTCAGATACAGTACAGGAAATATCACAAGCACTGGCACAGGTGCGCTCAATCTGTATACACAAGTTCTGCTATGGCCCCAAATTTGCTGTACGATGCGTCACTAGCAATGTCGTCCTGCCAATCCAACACCAAGCTAGGCTGATGACCTCCTGATCTCTGCATCCTGCACACCATCCAGTGCAGTCCGATGCATCCTAGCCCGTAGATAGTATTGTATTGGGTAAACTCAAACCGCCCCTCCATAAGATCCACGAGTTCATCCATGACCATCTGCTGCCCAGCCGCCGTCCATTCAGAGGGACGTTTGAGTTTGAAGACGAAAATGGGGTTGCGGAAACCTCCAGCAGGGCGTATGACAAAGTATTCAGGGTATTCCCCTGGTACGAAGACCTGACGGCTGACGATATACCCACGGCTGACGGGGAACCAGTGCGACAGGATAGCGGTGTAAAGACCACGGAACTTGTCTTGGGTCGCTTTGGGACCAAGGCTTATGATATATCGCGCCTCACTTTGAATGACAGCGAGATAAGACATTGTGGTCACGGTGTCTTCCTCGGCTTTGCGACAACGGTCTTCTAGGTCGGCTGGAGGAAGCTGGATTGCCTTTGAACTGGGCGTCATGACTTGGGAAAGGGGTATTTTGAAATGCGTCGTGGTAGCGTGTAAGGGGTCGTGTACCAAGCCCGGCAGGTTGTGTAAGGTTGCGTAGTGGTTTCGTACTGTGGTCGTTCACTACAAGCGCGTTGGGCCCCTATAATATTACCTACGGTAATATTTGTGTACTTAATGTAGAATTGCCGAAGTAGACCAGGGGAGGGGGAAAAGGAACGACGCTTAGATAAGGGGTATGTGGCTGAGCGTACTTGATGGTCGGCTGGTGGCGGCTGCACTGCGGCTGCGCCAGCCGCACCTCCAACACTTGTCACTTGACGAAGGAACTCACAAATCGATTTCAGCCGACCTGCGCCTCTAGGGCTTCCAGAGTTGACCCGCTCAACCATCAGTAGGTTCGTCCTCCCTCTTGTTAGCAATCCTCTGCTAAACATCCTCTGCACTAGCATTGCTTAAGTGCCTTATAACTTGGTACCATGGCAAATGATGACAGACTCGCGAAGGGATCGCTCGACAGATGGGCGGTGGCGGAAAACCGCAATAAGTGCAGACTTGGCAACATTGGTCCAGCGGTGCCACTATTTACGGACTTCGCGGATGAAATTATGTTCCCGCGTTGCATTTTGGACGAGCAGGTACGACGAACGCACCCTTTTTACTGGAATTTTTCATTGACCTCTTGGCAATAAGTTCATTGAAACGATTTCTTCTCTTGATGAACAAATGGTGTGGTTCCGTTATTCTACCCATTTGTCTTGCTAACATTATTCTAGTGCAACAGTCTTGGACTAAGTTCCACTTTTCGCCCTAATTACCGCATGTGGGCCAAGTCACTGCCCAGTGGTCAAATCCAAGAGGATGACCCTTACGATCTCGAGCTCTGGGGTTACGCCTTGTACTCATCCTGGTCGTCCCATTTCGTAGCAATCCTCGATTCGGGTACTGAAACTGAACTACGCAACGGGACCGTCAGCTTATTTGACCTGGCGTTCCAGCAGCGGTCTGGATGGAAACACCTCTTCAAGTGATTTCGATTTCATCTTAGATTGCTGAGGTTTCACTTTACTAACTATCTTCGAAGACAACAAAGGAAAGTCTTTCTACCGGACGCTCCATTTACATCTACAGTCGACATCATTTTGACGATGTACCTGCCCTCCGACTGGGGTGCTTATCTGTCGTTGTTTGATAAATCTTACATCTTCGCCTCTGGGTTGTTACTCGGCGAGGTGGTGACGTTTGTTTCTGAAGCTAAATGCAAAGAACCCACCACCGCGCAGCGACAGCTGACCTTCGACTTATGTTCGGCTCAACATCAACGACGAGCTTTGGGTTTCGATGATGGGCAGGTCTTCGGCGCAACGGTAGTCGGCGACGTTTTGTCGATGTATTGTTCGACGTGGGAGAATGATATAGTCGTGCGTATCATTCTTGTATCATTCTTGTTTCTGTTCTAAGCGATGAGAAGTCCGTATATCCAGCGATGCCGAGTTTCAACTTGAGCAACTTTCCGGCATTCATGATGTGCTACATATTCCTCTGCAAGGTCTCGGACTACGTGCGCGGTGAAGTCAATAAGGTGTTTGAAGAATGGGGAACCAAGGATGGTAGATCGAAGTTCGAGGAGAGGTGTCGGAATGCACACGCAAGAGGTCCATGGCGACGCCGATATTTGTCTCAATCGACGACCCATGATTCATCACGTCTCAGCGGCGGCAGTAATGCTCAAGATGCGATGGATACGGAAGACTGGGAGTTCGCTGGGGATGTTGAGATGCAGGATGAGCATCAACCGGTCAACGGAGGTGATCGGTTGGTCTTAGAGAACCTTCAACTTCTTGAAGAGCAGCAATCGGAAGGAATGGCGATTCCTCCCGCCAGAGATATTACGAGATGGGCTCACAGGTTGGCTGAGAGCTACGAGTAACTATACATAGGATCGTGCCATTGTACTGTACTGTATACTAAAAGTCCAACTCCATCTGTCCACTGTAGCACCTCATTCTGCCCATTTTCATGTGGAACTTCCGCTCTCCTTTAGCCGTACGGTCCTTTTTAGTCAACGTTGTTGCTTCAACTTGCTTGCCAAGTTTAAACCTGTATATGGTGACAATAGGTCATGCGCAGCCTTGTTGCGCACGGCAGGTCACAAACTAAACACGGTTCTCCTCGGGTACTTCTCCCTCCTCCTCACCATCAACTAGCATCGAGCGAGTCGAACAAATCACCCTCGTACTCCCCATGTGCAGATGCGCGCAAATGGGTGCACAGGTGCAATATCTGCGTCGGTGTCGACCAAGTCGTCGAAACCATAGTCGCGATCCAGTTGGTCGTCGTAATTGTGCCGCCCGCGCTAGCGCAAGGCCAGTAGGAACGCCACGATCGGGTACACTGTGTTGTGCACCGAGCCTTTGTCTGAGGTAGAAAATGTTGAGGTGGACGGGCGCATGCGTACACGTCGTCGCTTTCGGGCGTGTCTGCGTACGCTCCTGCTACCGGCGAGGCTACACCGGACGAAGGAGGAAGAGGCGTCTCGGATGGTACTGATACCTCCTCATGCGCATAGGCGCATACAGACGGTGACGACGGAGTCAAAGGGACTTATCTGGGATCGACGTGGAGGAGGCGGAGGACTACCACCAGTGCGGCTGACTTGGGTGCTGGCGCGACGCATCATGCTCTCAAGTCCTAGACCCGGCTTAATGCTCGCATTCGTACCACGCATATACCTGGCGAGCGGAGGCGGTGTCGGTACTAAACTGCCGCTAGCGACCGCCAGCACCTGGCGGATGTTTTACCACGGCCATTTTGACCTGTGAGTAGCCCAGGAAGGAGACGTGGCAAACAGTATCATGACGGAGACATGGAAGCGAGGGGTCATCTTTTTCTGTGGTTGCTGCTGCTGAGCAGGTCGATTATGCCTGACTGATTGGTGATGACGTGTGTCTGTATGGTGGGTCTTATTATGTGTTTGGGGCGAGCACCGTCTCGTCTTTCACAACAACGGTGACGTTGCCAGTCTGTTTCGGAGAATAGATCTATTGATGCAGAGTCGACGTGGCTCTAAGGGGGATTGCCGGCCCGGGCAGGGATCGTTGATCGACGCGACGCGCGGGACAAGTTTGTTGGCCGTTCAAACATGTCCTCAGATGCAGACGAGCTTGGTGTGTGTCCTTCACGTTGATGCAACCCACAATTGTGAATATCGTTTATTCTAGGTGGCTATGAACCCTCAACTCCATACCAATCCTCTAAGAAGCGGAAAATCTCTGCGTCGCGTCCCACTGCTGGTCCTTCGACCACGAAGACTCAGACAACTAGGCAACGGAAACCTTCAAATGAGCCTCCCACGCTTGTCGATGACGATGACGAGGATATCCCAGAGGTCGTCGTGCCGGGACCAAGGAGTAAGCGCAGGGGTAAAGCTACTGCGTCTCCGGCGACCAACGGAAAGCCCCTCTCCAAGGCGAAGGCAAAGGGACGACCAGCTTCGACGACCAACGGACATAAGAGTGGCTCGGAACCTGTGATCATCGACGATGACGAGCCCCCTTTGGCCAATCCTCGTTCGCCCACAAAGAATGGCAAAACACGTGCAGGCTCGCCTTTGCTCGTGGAAGATGGAGAGATTCTTGAAGAGACCGAGTCTGCTTCCCCTCCGGAGCTTGAAAAAACGAGGGAAGAGCGAGATTTGGTGCGCCCCCTTTCCACGCCACAAGCATGGCAGGATTACTAAACTCTGATGTGCAGTACAAAACCAAGAGCGAGGAACTATCCGAAACTTTGCTAAAGCTAATACAGACAAGAAATACGGAGCCAGAGGAACAACTAGCGGTCATGAAAGCGCAATATGATGCCGCCACTAATGGTGCGCGACTCCTGTTTGACCGTTTTCCTTCCCACTTACCTTGACTCCTAGCGCAAGGGGAGCTCATCAAGGAACTAACCACACAGATTGCCCGTCTAACTCCCATGTTGCAGGAAGGTCGCGCGTCGACTGTTCATTTCCTCACGCGTGAGGCGGCAGACGAAGAGAAACGCATATTGGAGGAACGTCTTGAAAAGACCAAGGAGGCGTTTATGCAAAAGGACGCGGTCATAAAGGATAAGGATACTCGCATCGCTACGTTGAATGAACAACGTACGTGGAAGCAATAACCATGTCCATGTGCGCCGCTGACGCAAACACCTGACACCTGCAGTGGAGACAACACAAGCAGACCTGAAGGCTGAGATAGCCCACACGCAGACATTGCAGAACAAAAACTCCAAAGCTCAACGAGAGGCTCCAAGATCAGCGCTACCCGGCCGCACCGCCCAGGATACTCTAATCAACGACCCTAAGCACGGAGTCACGATTAGGCTTTATGAGGACTTGACGAACCTTATTGTTTTGAGTGCCAAGATTCAGGAGAGTCCTTACGCTCACCTGGGCGAGTTAGAGGAGATCACATATAAGTGTGTCTTTTCGCATATGAGTACAGGTGAATCTTACCTCTCGTGGCGCCCTTATACCTCTTCTAACCCACTGCTGCAGCAAGTCTCTCATTCCTACTCACATCTATGTACCAACCCCCATCCCCTGTCCCGGGCCATTCGCCTCCTCGTCCTAAAACCAAAGATGATCTTCAACACATGGTGCGCTATACCCCGCTGGAGCTGGATAAGGAGTCGCAGGAATATATACAGAAGCTGGACTTCCTCGCGGATACCTTCACATTTGGTTATGATCAAATGGAGTTTTTCCTAAAGACCCTGAATGATCACTTCGCCAACAATTTTTCCGAAGAGCAAAATGACTCGGCCATGACGGAAGGCTAAAATCTTCACTGCTCATTGTTTTTTCAGGTTCTATCTCTTGATTTTGGTTCCATCCTCTTTGTACATCATCTACGACTTCACGTTATCTTTGCTCTGCTGCTGCTTTCGATCCGGTATAGGGATCCCCGCTTTCTCCCATATATTTAAGGCGGCATGGTCTTCGCGAAGAAGTGCCATCTTTGCGGCGAGAGGAGCAAACCCCTCCACATCCGCCCCGCCTAGGTTCGCGCCCGCCGATACTAGCGTGCTCACAATTTCATCGTGGCCTTGCCGCGCAGCCTACCCGTCCATCGATCAGGCTTCCTCACGTAATGATACCGAAGGGGTAGAATCGCTCACGTAGTAGAGCGCTGTATGGCCCAATGAATCCCGCAGGTGTACTAGTGATCCCGCCTTAAGCAACGCATGTACGCAATGCACACTACCATTAATCGCAGCCACATGGAGAGGTGACCTTCCTGATGCAGGGTTTATCCAATTGACTATCCCGCCCACGATCGTGCGCTGGTCCTCTCCATGCGCTCCATCGGTGGATAAACAATGCGAGAGCCCATCGACATCATTCGCCGCGGCCGCGAGGTGCACGAGCCACGAGAGCAGCGCGCCCTGGGTCGTACCTACCTCCGCGGCGGTCCACGCCCACGGAGCGCCCGCGTCCGGCAGTTCGTCCTCTGCGTCGGAGACGACGATCGCGGGGGTCGGGTGACGGGCCGGGGAAGTCAGCCGGACGATGTACGAGAGCGTGTTGCCGATCGCCTCGAGGTTCGCCTCGATGGCGGGTGTGCGTGTGCCGTGCGGTATGCCCGTGAGCTCGCCGCGCAGCGGTGCACCTACCAGGCTGCGCACTCCCTCGGCGGAGAGTTCGGGCTTGGAGAGGAGATAGCTGAGCTTGGTCAGTGCGCACTGCCAAAGTACGAACGAAAGTTTCTGCCGAGTCGTCGCGCGCATTAAGTGCAGTAGTAGAGGCGTACCTCAGGCGTCATGTCGCCACCTGGAACTACACCCGCTTGGAGGAGCGTGCGGCCCGTCTCGTAGGCGTTGGAGACCGAACCTTTCGCGCATTGGGTGATTGCGACGATGACCACCCCGCGCTCACATGCTTCGCGGAGAGCGGACATCAGGTCTTTGCGTTGAGGCGCGTTTCCCGCGCCGAACGTTTCGAGGACGACGCCTCGAATGGGCGGCGCGAGGAAGGCCTGGACTGTGGCGGCGGTAATGCCTGGAAATAGGCGTAGTGTGGCTAAAGGGTGTTAGGTTGTGAGCCTCCGTCTCCGCGGCCGCGGGTAGGGTTCGGGGAGTGTTTATTTACCTACATGAGGGCTGAGCCCTGAGATCCATGGGGTGGACTTTTTAGGATGCGGATTATAGGTTTCAATTTATATAGTACATACGCTTGTGCGCTCTGAATCTGCGAAGGCTCGTTTGTCGGATGACTTCGTTCCAGTTCACCACTATGTCTATCCCCACTGTCGAGATGGATCAGGTTAGCCATTCTGCACGCGGCGCTCGAGGTTGTGGTACTCGCCGTTCACGAGAGGGGGGAGGTTAGGACTTGCGAATGCGTTAAAGTCGTCAGAGGATGCCTTCGAAACCCTGTTTCCCCGGAAGAGAGTATGATTGAAAAACAAACAACACTCTAGGAAAGTCAAGTGCCTCAATCATTGAATGAACCACGTCGATGTGTACCTGGGATGATGTAGTGGCCGGCAATAGACAGTGCACCGAGAAGGTTGTCCACGGCATCATTTCGAAGTTGAGACAGTGGTATCTGCGCTCCCGTGACAATCTGTTCCTTTCTTTAGCTCTACGAGCGAGATGGCTTGTACGAGATCTTACGACGGTCTTCCCTAGATCCTCTAGCAAGAAGCTAAGGGCACTGGAGGTATATGCCATGGTATCCGTCCCATGAAGGATCACAAATGCGTCAAACAGAGAGTAGTTCAATTCGATCTCAGTAGCTATTCGAATCCAGTCTGTGCCATGATGAAAACAGAGAGATCGGATCAGACGATTCCAGCTGGGAACAAAGACAGAGCACGAGCACGACCTTCTATTTCGATATTGCTGCTGTCCAGAAGTGGGTGCCACTGCGGGTACGAATGAGATTTTACAAGTGTTTCGTCATCAACACCTGTGTTACCTCCGAGATGGCATAGCGGATGCGTTTCTTGACGCCGCCTGCAATTGCGCTCCGGGGAGTAACAAGTGCCGGGACGCGCGACTCGTATACGCCGTCGGCTACTTTGATAGAATTGAGTTGGGCGGCGCCCCGAGAAGGGGGCTCGCTTATAGGAGATAGAGCAGGCGGAACGTCCATTGGACGGGAGGAGCGTACGAGCAGGGTGGGTTGGTGCGAGACGGGGTTGATAGACTCCGCATTCGAAGGGGACGTCCTTCCGGAGGAAGACCACTGTCTGTAGCCCTCGACGGAGCTGGAATGAGAAAAGAGAGAGTCCTGGAGTGGGTCGTGGAAGCGAGCCTGGCTACGCAGCGTTTCGATCAGGAAGTAGGGCTCGGGCACATAGCCGTGTTCTCCGACGAGCATTCCAATGGTACCACCTGTGTATATTATCAACACCCGTGATTCGTCTGAAGCGAGACAAAGATCCATTCGTGGTCGTGGGTTGCTTGCTTTGCGTTGGCTGACTCAGAGTAGGAAGAGGTGTCGTCGGCATGATGCGTTGGGTTGGGCGGTCAAAGCATTTTGCCGTGATACTTTTGCCGAGTGATAAGATCCCGGTCCGCGGTGTTGCCCTTTTCTCTCATGATGGACGACATCAAAAGAGTATTCGCCAAGAAACTAGCAGAGGTCACAATGATTCACGTCTTTCATTTCCCCACTGAAACACGTATAGGGCAGTTCGGCACTGGTCACTTTCGTGACTGCGGGGTATCCAACACCCCGGGATACCGTCCCAGTTCTCCTGGCCATGCAGGAGGGAGGGGCAGACATAATCGAACTCGGAGTACCCTTTTCAGACCCCATGGCTGATGGCCCTGCTATTCAAGAAACAAACAACGTGTGTGCATCCTGAAGCACCCAATTACAACGTCTTGACCATGCTACGAAGGTCGCTTTGCAATTTGATGTAGACTATGCAACGTGCCTGGGAATGGTCAGAGAGGCTAGGAATAGAGGTCTAACGGCTCCAGTCATTCTAATGGGTAAGGTTATGTGCTTTGTATCATTCCCATGATTTACTCCCTCGATGTAGGTTATTACAACCCTCTACTCGCATATGGGGAGCAGAAGGCAATTCAGGATGCGTTCGAAGCAGGCGCCAACGGCTTTATTGTTGTCGACTTACCTCCCGAGGAGGCTGTATCGTTCCGAGAGAAGTGTGCGACGTCGACGTGAGTGAATAATTGCCTCCAATGTACTAAGCATGACCTCGATTGTCAAGTATGGCCTACGTACCCCTCATCGCGCCTTCTACAACAATTCACCGTATTCAATTCCTCGCCTCAATCGCGGACACGTTCATCTATGTCGTGTCCAAGGTGAGGTAGCTCAGAATGGGAGCTGTGGGTATTTCTGACTTGAAACAGATGGGTACAACAGGATCTTCAGACAAGGTAGCCTTGAATTCAGCACTCCCGGATATCATCGCTCGCATAAAAGAGTATGCCACAGTTCCCCTTGCGGTTGGCTTTGGCGTGTCAACGCGCGAGCACTTCAATACGGTTGTAAGCGCCGGTGCAGAGGGAGTGGTCGTCGGTAGCAGGCTGGTTTCCGTCATTAAGCAAGCACCCCCCGCTCAAAGCGCTGTCAAGGTGGAGGAGTATTGTCGTTCCATCAGTTTGAAAGGACAGCCGCAACAGGATAAGCATCGTTCCCAATCGGAAGGCGCACGCCAAGTCACCAAGTCGGTTCAGAATGTCGATCACACCAAGCCTCTTGCTCCTAGTTCGACATCCGATACGACCGTCCTTCCCGCGCGTTTTGGTCAATTTGGCGGACAATACGTTCCTGAGGCCTTGTTTGATTGTCTCATCGAACTTGAACAAGCTCACAGTTCTGCTATGGGAGACCCAGAGTTCTGGAAGGAATGGGAAGGTCTATTCAAATATATGAACAGACCTTCGAATCTTTATTTCGCCGAAAAACTCACGGAACATGCTGGCGGTGCGAAGATTTGGATGAAGCGAGAGGACCTGTTCGTTCATCATCCTGACTGACTATCATTTGGCTTATGTGTTACTCAGCAATCACACAGGCTCACATAAGATCAATAATGCTATCGGACAGATTCTACTTGCCCGCAGGATTGGGAAGACGCGCATTATCGCTGAGACTGGCGCCGGCCAACATGGCGTTGCCACGGCCACCGTCTGCGCGCGGTTTGGCCTGGAATGCGTCATCTACATGGGCGCGGAGGATGTACGCCGTCAGGCATTGAATGTCTTCCGGATCGAAATGCTTGGTGCCAAGGTATCCCGCACTCGACGCCGCTTGTTTTGAAACGCTCTGACGTGTCGACTCAGGTCGTACCCGTCCACTCAGGCTCACGCACACTGAAGGATGCAGTCAACGAAGCCATGCGTGATTGGGTCACAAACCTTTCGACTACCCACTATCTAGTTGGCTCAGCTATCGGCCCACATCCATTCCCTACCATCGTCCGAGACTTCCAACGTGTTATTGGCAAAGAGATTAAGGAGCAGATGCTGGAGGTGAGAGGGAAACTGCCAGATGTTATTGTGGCCTGTGTCGGCGGCGGCAGCAACGCGATTGGATCGTTCTATGACTTTATCCCCGATAAGCAAGTTCGGCTGGTTGGTGTCGAGGCTGGTGGTGAAGGTCCGTTGCTGATTGGCCCGGTCTGCGTGTCCGCCTAGCCTGATTGTTGTAGGCATCGATGGAGATAAGCATAGTGCGACTCTGTCAAAGGGGCAACCGGGTGTTCTCCACGGAGTACGAACGTACATTTTGCAATCTTCTTCAGGACAAATCATCGAGACGCACTCCATCAGTGCTGGGCTTGACTACCCTGGTGTTGGTCCCGAACATGCCTGGCTCAAAGACTCGAAACGTGCAGAATATGTGGTTGCGACTGACGAGGAGGCATTAAGGGGTTTCCGTCTGTGCACGCAACTAGAGGGTATTATCCCTGGTACGGCCTCCCTTCGCCATCATTTCTATTCGCATAATCAGATTGGTATAAAAGCCCTTGAATCTGCCCACGCCGTCTGGGAAGCTGTTCGCCTGGCCAAAACCTTACCGCGAAACCAAGACATCGTGCTAGTAAGCCCCCTTTTTTTAGTTGCGCGGACGTTTCACATTTTATCTTTCCAGTGTCTGTCTGGACGCGGTGACAAGGATGTGGAACAGATATCCCAGCTTCTCCCAGGAAAATGGGCAGACATCCTAGATTGGCACGTGTCAGCTTCTAAATAATATGGGGGAGAAAGTCAGTATGTACATTGTACCGCAGAGCCTGCATGGCAGACTTCATTCAGTCTAGTTTGCCGCTTGTACCAAAATACTGTGGCCTATCACGTGCCAGTAGAGTAGTATTGTCCTCACGCCAATATTGTACCTGACAAATAAAATGGCCACAGAGCCCCAAACCGCAGCGGGGCAACGCCCTGTTGAAGTTCTCGCGGCGAAGCTGAAGAGACGGTACGCCCTACTGTCTACACTAACCTAAGTACGGCAACCAAAACTAGTGACCACCAGGCAAGTAGTCGGGTCTCGCCAAACAGCACTGGAGACCGCGCTGGTTCTGCGCCAGGTCGTGTCGAAAGCGCGATTTCAGAACATCACCCAGCTAGTGGAGATCATCAGAAGCGTCGGGCGGAAACTGATAGAGGCTCAACCAAAAGGTGCCTCACCCTGTACTTCTTATTGCTAATGGGTGTTCAAACGATGCAATAAATGTCCACACAGAGCATACCGTTGGGAATACCGCCCGCAGGCTACTCCACCACGTTCGAGAGGAGTACAACAATGCATCGAAGGGCGAAGACACGGCGTGCGCGACCGAGTTCTCGATCGCCAATTTTGTGCTGCAGGGTCAGCCGCGCAGACAGGCTGCTGAACTCAAGGCAGAGTCGACGCTTGTGCTGAAGGAGAACGATTCGGACGATCCGGACTCGTTCGCGCGTACATTGAAGCCTGTTGTGATGGAGGCGATACAGGATATCCTCGATGAACTCGAGACTGTTTACGATAACATTGCAAAGAGCGCCAAAGACCACATACACTCAGAGCGCGTTCTTTCTTTCTTTCTTTTTTGGTCGTACTCCAAGTCTAATGCCGGCTGGGTTTCCCTCAGCGAAATTATCCTGACGATTGGCAGATCAAAGACAGTCGAAACGTATCTCAAATCAGCGGCGCATTATCATAAATTCACGGTCATCGTTGCAGAAAGTGGTCCCTCGTGAGTCCTATTGTTGTCCCCCTCGATCGCTATATACTTACGCCACGTCTGCTCTTCTCTAAGCTACGGAGGCCATGACATGGCGCGTTCGCTGTCCTCTTCAGGCATCTCTACGTTTCTCGTTCCCGACTCGTCGATCTACGCTCTCATGTCTCGCGTCAGCAAAGTCATTCTCGGGGCCCACGCGATTCTCACCAACGGTGGGATGTTCGCCGTTACCGGCTCCCTTCTTACTGCAACCGCAGCCCGCGCGCACAGCACAACGGTGATGGTGTGTGCAGGGCAGTTCAAGCTGACGCCGCTGTGGAATCTTTACCACGAGTATGGCGCTTTAGACTTCGATGATCCAAGCGGCGTGCTTGGATTTGAAGAGGGCGATCTCGTTGACAAGGTTGACGTCGTGAACCCATACTACGACTACGTGCGCCCTGAGCTAGTCGACGTATATGTTACCAATGAGTACGGATGTTTCCTACCGTCGCCTCCCCTTCTTGACAGACACCCTCCAGCGGCGATCACCCACCACCGTCGATGTACCGGTAAGAGCGCATTAACACCGCGAGTGTACCTGAAAACTCAAAGATCCCAGGCTCATCAAGGAATCATACGATGACGAAGACAATGAATTATGAGTGTGCCTGTCTTTTCGCATGTACTACTTATTGTGGACATGTTGTATGCTCGAGATGGCAGTGGCGTGTATATTACTGCAGATTCGAATGGATCTGAACGCATCACATGGACAAGTCTGGACGTCCGTGATCTTCGTGGTATCCATACATCAGGGACGTCTCGTACTCAGAATATCGAAGAAAGCCTCTTGTGGAAGGTCCACGCGGCCAACTCTCTTCATTTTACGTTTCGATTCCTTTTGGTTTTCCAGGTGTTTCATCTTTCGTTCGTAATGCCCTGGCAAACCGCACACGTCAACCCCGAGTAGGTTTCATGTCGTGATTCGTGGAAACTACGCACCTCCATACAGCCCAGCGGTTACATCTGCCCGCAGGGCGGATAGGGTCTCACGCGCAATGATCCGCTTTCCAACTGCTGCCTGAATGGGAACCTCGAACAGCTGCCGGGGAATGACTTTGTCTGCATGGCGGTCATATGGTGATCATATACACGCGCGAAATGACTAAGGGAACTGGATTACTCACGCAGCTTCTTCACCCACATTCTCCCTATGCTCTGTTCAGCACTCCGGTGTACGATCAGCGCCAGGGCGTCTACTGGCTTGGTGTTGAGCAAGAAAATCATCTGATCAAGACCCTAAAAATACGGTAACTTCTGTGAAATTGTGATGGGGTACCTTCACAAGATTACTCTTTTTGTAACCGGCGTCCTCATAACTTTCGTTCGTATTGGATTAGCCCAGATCGGCGGCGGCCGTTCAGTAATTATTTCACTTACTCGAAGCTGGCAAATCCCGAACTACGGCTCTTGAGCTTGTCGAAAAAGTCCGCTACTATTTCGCTTAGAGGCAGTGTGCATGTGAGCATGGCGCGGTTTGAAGCCTCCCCCGAAGTTCCTAGGTAACGATGATCAACATCCTCCGCTCTGTGCTCAAAGCAGAGGTCCATCATCTCGCCGAGATATTCTGTGGACCGTTTAATTCGCGAATTCGGTATGAATAAGGGTGGGCAGACCTTCCGGGACGATGATAGTAGCCTTCACAATCGGCTCTTGAACTTCACGGACCTGCGAGGACGTTTCCACGATGTCCGGAAAGTCCGTCGGATTACTAACAACAGCGGTGCGGTCCCTGTACACCACTATAAACGTGTCAGTTCTAACATGGCCCCGTGATCCGAGGACAGACCCTTATAGGGCACAGTTGGCGCTGTGACGATAATGTTTGCCTCGTACTCATCCTCAAGCCGTTGCCGAAAGACATCCATGTGTAAAGATCCAAGGAAGCCAAGTCGATAGCCCTGCCCCAGGGCAGACGATGATTCCCGCTGAATGGTGACGCTGCGGTCCGTCAGGGTAAGCTGTCGTAAAAAGTTATATACAGTCACGTTCGGTTCGCATTGACGAACCACTGTACCCTCTTAATAGATTCTTCCAGCTTGGGGAAGTCATTGGATTCTACCGGATATATGCCAGCAAAAACCTGTCGATATGGACGTCACGCAAGCGTACTCTCCTTACAGAGAGGGGACACACCATGGCCTTGGCCGGTTGAAATCCAGGCATGGGCTCGACAGCATACCCGACTCGATGCAATGTATCACCAATGTGGGCTACAGCCCCAACGTGAGCTTAATTAGCGCGCACTGTTGAGAATCTCACCCTCGGATGATTGCTTCATGTTGCAGGCTATGTAGCCGACCTGTCCCGGGAGAAGTTGGGCGGTCGGGACTTCCTCAGGATGCATGATGCCCAGCTCCGTAATTTCATACTTTTTTCGGGTATGACAGGACACTATTCTATCCCCTTCGGAGAATGTGACTCCTGTCCCGGGCTCTCAGCGAACGGCCGAAAAAAAAACGCACCTTTGCACAGCACCCCGTCCTGAATGCTGACAAGAGAGATCACCCCTCGGTACCTGTCGTATCTTCGAAAATGTAAAGAACATCCGCCAATACCAAAGAAATTGGTACAAACAACGAGTCGAATAAGAAGGCCTTCAATTTCCCTGTTGTTTCCCCTGAAGGGGGAGGGATGCGCTCTACAATGGCCCGTAACACGTCACTAATACCTTCCCCCGTTTTTGCTGATATATGCAAAACATCCGCAGGTTCGATACCAAATATGGAGTGCATTTGTGCTTTGACTCTGTCAGGCTGAGCCGTTGGAAGGTCGATCTGGGGGCCCTACATTGAGAATGGTTCAAAACCTCGCGAGGGAGATATAACCTTGTTCAAGACCGGGATTATCTTTAGGCCTCTTTCCCGTGCGGCGTGAAATACAGACAAAGACTGCGCCTGGACACCTTGACTTGCATCGACAAGAAGAAGTGCACCTTGGCAGGCAACCATTGAACGGGAGACCTCCCAGGAGAAATCAACATGACCCTTCATAGACAAGTCAGCTGGCAGGCCACAAAGGCAGAGAAAAATCCCGCATACAGGGGTGTCGATGAGGTTCAAGAGGTATCGCAGATTGTTTTGTTGGTAGAACATGCTGGGACCAGTCAGCGCAATCCCAGAAAATAGCATAGTGAAACCAACCTCGCGGTCTGTGCCTTGACTTGATACTTGATCAGCCAAGCATTTTATACAATCTATTGTAACTTACCTGTAATCCCCCTCTCTCGCTCAACCTTCAACTTATCCAAAACCTGCCGATTTAGGCCTTTCGAATCCATTTTGATTGTACCAGTCGCCTTCCCACACCGTCAGATAAAAGAAGGGAACTTCGCAGAGAAAGCCAACCTCCAGAAGCCGGTCTGCGAGAGTAGATTTTCCATGGTCTACCAACGGTCACTCAGAGGTTGCGACTGAATATAACTGTGGTTATCTACCTATATGCGCGATGATTGAAAAGTTGCTAGAAGTACAACATTAGCAAACAAATGCAAATGCTTCGTGGAAGCAGACATACCGAATGTTATCACAAGAAAAGCCGGCCAAGTCTACAGATGTTGGTGGGGCAGCTGCCAGCCGGCGGACAGCAGAGGTACAGAATGCAGGGTAAGTCTGCCCGAGAGGTGGGCGATGCGTCCGCTTCAGGATTTCTCTATGAGATGTCGCCTGCCATCTCAGAAGCATTCCTGAATCAAATTGTTCCGACGTGCGGAGTGCGTGTTCAAATGTTTGGCTTGGGTGGACCTAGAAGAAAGCGCGCGTGACAAATTGTTGTCCGTCCGATTGACGCGTCTCGCGTCTCGGCGCTCAAACCCTTCTCAAACCCAAAACCCCCAAGCCTCGGATACTGTAATGTCTCTCGCTGCGGCATCGGAGGAACGAAAGGCTCGGCTACTCGCGTTACGAAAAAGGAGAGCCGGTGAGGATGTCGATGACACCAGGTATGTTACCCCAAAATTTTGTTGGAACTCGTGTTGATGTCGTGCCTCAAGTAGTGATGTTAAAGAGCCAGTCTTGGCTAATCGGAACTTTGACCCCGAAACACGCACGCTCCGCAAGCACCAAGCCAACGTGGAGGTGGAAGATACTCTCGAGCGTAACGTCAAGGGGTTAGCGGAACAGATCATCGCTGAAGATGAGGCGAAAAGGGCACAAGATTTGGTAACAGTCATTTTTTCCATTGAAAAGTTCTACCCCATTGAACTTACACGTGCAGGATCTCCTGAATATTGCACCAAAACGGCCAAATTGGGATCTTAAAAGAGAAATGGAGAAGAAGGTGGCGAAATTAGAGAGGCAGACTCAGCAAGCTATCCATACACTAATTCGTACGTGCGGCATCTGTCTGCTACCTTCTGGGTCGACTGACATACCTGCTAGGGCAACGACTTGCCGCACAAAAGGGTCAGGGAGAAGACCTCGTAGGCGCCATGCAGGCTGCAGCAAAAGCTGACGATGACGACGATGACGACGATTGATGGCTGTAAGGTTGTAAATGCTCCAGGCTCTTATATTCCCAGCGTTCACTTTTCAACGATGTGCTGATAAAAACGTCAAGTAGGTTATGAGGTTACATTGCATCATTTAGTATGCTATTCATTGCAAGAATTTTTCGTCTATCTTGTGCGCTACCCAAAGCACACACCCTTGATTATCCTTTGTGCCCCAAATTCAACAAGTGAATCAGGCGTCGATCCTCCGCAGGTCTGGGGGGGTCGTGGACTCTCCTCGGCATACGCGGATCGAATGGCACTGCGGGCAAGGAGGGCAACGGTGTCGAAGAATCCGCAGTGACCGAAGCCGAAGTTTGGCTTGGAACGCTAGGGCCTGCTGGACCCTGGACGTAAAGTGATGGCGACGAGGGCGGCGATGTTCCCATGCCTGCGTCCGAGTTCCTCGACCTTGCCTTCCCACTCCGGTATACACCCATTGGCACTATCACACCACGCAACATGGGATCTTGGTCTATGGTTGGAATTTGGGGCAGATCCGCGTACGTGAAATATGCCGTCAGATGCCATTTTCGGGGCTTTACCTCCGGGTTTTCGAGAACCCAAGCCGAATATGCTTGCTTGACGAGTCCTAGTGGATGGTGCTCGCTCCTCTCGAAATGCGAATACGCTGGTGAAGTAGGCACGCTCTTTGTTCTGCCCTCAACAAATCGAAAAGTATTTCCTGATGGACTGTGCAAGGTCAGGCTGCAGGGCGCTGGCCGGTAAAACTAACACTGACCGAGAAGGATGGTCTGTTGTAGGTGCCTCATCTGACGGTAATCTCTCGTCATAGAATAGATAAGGCTAGTAACTAATCAGTGCGACTGAGAAATGACCAAAAATGTCCGACCGACTTCGCGCATGCGGGATTGGCTCCATACGCGGCCATCTGTCCATCTCTTCAGGCCCAAGTCATCGTCGCTCTCTTCCCAGACGAACATAGCGCCTGAGGTGATGTACATTGACCGCTCGACCTCGTTGAGACGGCGTGTAACGGGTCTGAGCAAGCCGAGGCGTACGGCCTCAAAAACGGTGTGTGCATCACGCGCATCACGGACGTGCAGCCGGTTGTGCGTTGGTCGCTGCATGAAACGAGCAGGAGAGAGAAGATGCAGGAAACGCCGGGCGTGTTGGTATGGCCTATTTAAACGGGCGGGGAATAGCGCCTCCATGGCTTGGGAAATTGGTACTTCGTGAGATGAACCACTAATTGCTCAGCGAACGATGCGGGCTTGGGAGTGATAAGGCGTTTTCCACTGCGCCTTTCTAGAGAGTCACCGGGAACGGCGCAGAAAGTCGGCCATGTGTTGGATCATTGATCTCCGTTCATTCGGACCTCACTAACCAGACATGTTTCTTGCGTTTCGGGGCGGTCGCCGAAGTCCCCTCAGGTTCAGGTCGCCTCTTCAATTTCGGCATCATGCTCTCCTAAACGGGTGAACACCTTGGTCAGTGGCTTTTCGCAGTGGATCTTTCTCGGCCCGTTCTGACAGTGTCCCATCGACGCGAGTCTCAGATCAGCGTTTAAGGTATTCATTGCCTCGTGAGCTGTGTTCCCAGACGCCGTCTTTCTTCCTGCCAAGGGGTGATACTGTCTATACGTCACAATGGTCAGCCATTTCCGGCTTCAGGGGTGGCGATTTAGCCATTTGGTGTGGTGAACATTCCCCTTCGAGCCCGTGGAAAAACTCCCCTGTTCTACAAGTGACTTGGCCGTCGTGAATCAATGCGTTCGGGGAAAGAGGGGACTTAAGCGTGCGTTGTAACAAGAAAGGAAGTATACCCGTGTGAAAGTAGTACCATATCCGGCTCATGGCAGTGAAATGCTTCCGACAATGGCGACCCACCACCATCACACCTTTCATTATCGTCGACTGTCACGACCTCCTCTCTCCCTCATTCCCGTGTACTTTCATCCAAATGTCTTCGGAAATTGACACTCCTTGTAGACGTATACCAACTCTCGTCCACTATTGCCGTCGAGGTCAGCTATTCTCCTTGCATCTCGGCTCACTTCCCTTTGTTTATCCCAATCCGCACAGTCGCGACTGTTCATGTTGATGGTGAGCATCGGCAAACCGGGGAATCTCACGAGTTAATATTACCGTAGGAATCGTTAGCCTGGGGGACACCCTCTCTTTCGAGCTAGTCCGGCCTATTCTCGAGTCTTGCACCGCCGATAACTTACGGCGGCTTGAAAGCGCCACTCCAGTCAGTCGTTCATATCCAGCTGTTATCTCTTCTCTTCCTCGTTGACGTATCACCCAGCATCTACGTGCTCATACAAATGGTACAATCCATTCCTTATGTGAACGGAATTGTGGCACTCATTTTTTGCAGACCTTTGGCGGGATCTGTGTTTCAAAGAGTACCAAGTCGAGGCAGAGGAGTACTCTTCTGGGTCCTTACCCCCTCCGAAGTCATGGAGAGATCTCTTCTTCGTACGAGACTTCTGTAACACTTAAAGCTCGTTCTCACATGTCGGCAGGGTATCCGAGCGATGAAAGAGGAACGGTTTGAACTGTTACGGGCACGAATGAAGACCCAGCGACTTGAGGCAGAGAAACACAAAAGAGAGAAAGAAATTAAGATTACAGATCGGCTCCCACCGATGAAACGAGCACGAGGCTGTGAGTCTTGTCGTGAAGCTAGAATGATTATGGAGAGCTTTATATCTGTGCAACAGGGTCCTCTACTCCTCAGCAGAAGAGTCTGTTCCAGAAGACCCGCAGTGAAGCCTCGAAGATTCAGAGGGCCATGTTCGAGCCATGCATGCGACCCCCGATGCCAAAGGCCCAGACTAACCGTCAACGCATCCGGGATGTTGTTTCAGAGTCGCCTTCTCCGTCCAAACCGGCCTCCGGTACTCGAGTGATTGTAAAATCTATGATCTGTCGTCCCTCTCCGACGGCGCTGCCTGCATCCTCTGTCCCCGAAAAGAAGTCGCCCAGCCATGATCAGAATACCGGACAAGGTTCTCGGCCAATGGAACCAGTTCCTCGACTAAAGCATTCTTCTTTAAACGCCAAGAAAGAACCAACGTGTTCGCTTTTCATGCCCAAGCACCGCGCTCATTCTCAACTGGCCAGTCGCTTGGTTCCTTCCCGTGCTTTCCCAACCAAATGAGTCTCCAAGGGACAATCTCGTACCATCTCGCACGGCACTCCCTTCATACTGAGCTTCTGCTTCTGTACCATTTCACCTTTGCACCCGTCGTGCTTCCCGTGAGCTTGTTCTATAGACGTAGGGAAGCAATTGCCATTTTGGCACCGTGTAGCAGTATATCTCGATGGTCTGGTTCTCATATATCCTCTAGCCCGCTGTCATTCATGGCATCTGTTTTACCTCTCCATAGAGCGACGTCGCATTTTCTTTATTTGTGTCTTCGGTGGGAATGTGGAAGTCATATCACCTTATCGTGATTTTGTGAATTGATACAGTGTTTTCATCCTCTCCTCTTACATCAGCACCGAAATAATTCATGCGCACGCATATATATGCTTTCATCGATTCCACGAATGCCCTAGGGGGAGGAGGGGAGGACGCCTAAATACCTCATGTTCAAAGGGGGAGTGACCGCGATGGATGTTCGCGCTTAAAGGGAGCGATGCATCACCGAAATTCGCGAAAGGAAGAGCGGATGCTGCTGAATATATATGCCCTTGCTAAAATTGCTATAATGACAGACAAGTCTACATGCAGGTCGTGAGTGGTCGGAAGGGAGGGGGCGCTAAGACGTAACGTAGACGTGCGACGGGTGAATGCTATAGAGGGGTTGTATGATGAGTGAGCATGAAGTGCAGATTGTGCCGATCGGGACTATCCGGATTGAGGTGGATGTGGTGTAGTGGTGGGGGGAAATCAGACTAGTTCGTATTTCACAGGATTCGCGACGCAGAAATATCCTCAACCCAAGATTCTCTGCCTTTCCCCTTGCCTTTCCCATTGAGCTCGCCCTCGTGACTCCGATCATCCGCCGTTCGGTGGGCTAGACGCGAAGCAGAGTCGCCGTCCGTGCCGCCTGCCGAAGGCTCCCACAGGCGTATGGTGCAGTCATCTGAGCAGGATGCGAACATCTGCGTGTTCCTGGGGTTCCATGCAACGGAGTTCACGCTTCCAAGCCCGTGGCCAGCTAGAACGTCGAGAAGAATGCCACGGTCTCGGTGCCACACGTACACCTTGCCATCTTCGTGACGCGTAGATCACGTGCGTGTCGTGAGTGGACTAAAATGGAACGGAGATGGCAAGATTGGGTACCTTCGCTGCCACTGACCACAAAGTTGCCGTCCACGCCTCCAAAACAGCTGCGAATTATGTGCCGCCCCTGTCGTTGACCCGTGTACTTGCGGGCCAGACGCCCCGTGAATAAGTCCCACAAGTGGACCTCCTGATTCCCATGCCGATTAGAACAAATACCGAGCCAGGGGTGAAACGTACATCTGGCGCATGATTGACGAGTGCATACTGTGAGTCACTCGAGATCTTTACGCTTGTTAGTTGGCCTCCTAACGAAACAGAACTAGGGAACCAGGATAAGCAAAAGTCACAGAGACTCAGGAAGTAGGAGTGGGGAGATATCCCTACAGCTCTGGTTGCTTAGTAGTTAAATCGTAAACAATCATCAAGTACTCCGGCGTTCGAGAGCCATTGGGAGCTGTGTTATTATTACCATTCCTAGCTGTAGCAGACGCTGCGGCCGCATCACTCCTCGGGGTTGACAATATAGGGTCCCTTGCCGACTCGCCAATAGCGACCAAACGTGTGAAATCGGGGGTAACAGCAAGGTCTATTATCCGAGTGGCAGTGATCCCCCAGGAATCACGCTGCTTTCCGTCGGACCCCTGAACGGCGTTAAGTTATAAGATAATAAGTAGCGAAAAGACACGCCTTACCCATAAGTTGATCTTTCGATCTTGGGAAGCCGAAATGAACCCCGACCCATCGGGCACCCAAGCCAATGCTGAGACTGGTTCTGTATGGGCCTCGATCGTTCGGATAAGTGCACCAGACTAGGGATGAGTTAAGACATCGAGGCCTCTGGGATAATGGGACTGGGCAAACCTCTGTGTTCCACATCTTGATGAGCTGCTCGCAAGATGACAACAATATGGTATCATCGAGTGACCACGCGAGACATCCAACAGGAAATTGGTGGTCTTGTAGATGCAGGTACAGGGATATTTCAGGATTGGAATTAGGCTGTGACGTGTAGAGCGCTGCATTAGAAAGAGCCGGAAAGACACCCGGGAAGAATTTACCCCGACAGACCAAACGATGACGCTCTTATCTTTGCTTGCACTGGCCAGGAACTTTCCACTATGACTCCATTCTAGACTCCACACCTCATCAGTGTGCACCTGTAGTATTGTCGTAGTAACGCGTGGAAAGAGGTCTGTATCGCATGTGTGGTCTGCATATAAGGAGAAATGCTGGGGTGTTATTGGGGCGTTATGATATATGCATTGAGAAATCTGTTGCAACCGCGCTTGGTCTAGCAGCGTGACAAAGCGCCGTGGAGGAATCATCAAGGAAGAGGGAATGTAACCTAAGTGAGAGGCGATATGCTTTCTGCAAATACTAGTGAAAGAGTAAACTCACTTTGGAGGTTGACCAATAACCTTCGCCTTGACGAACCATGGGCACCATCCCAACCTGCTTTCTGTCTAAGATCCGCCGCATCTGTGCACATGACCAAACTAGTCATGACGAGCGATCAGTGCTTCGTAAGTATACTGGAGGGAATATGACGAACCTTGAAAGTGGGTGTAACAATTCCGGATCCGTGTGGAGGGGCGCAAGTTCGTTTCGCAAGACATGTAAGGCCATCGATGTCCTGCCACTTTCAAGGCATTCGAGATATTTCTGTTGGCTGATATGGCATTTTGCCTCCTGAAGCCCGCGAATGAGAATGAAGCTTTACGTTGAATAGCGCGCGATAGATCATACCCAGAGTCCATCATTCTCAGAAACACCCAGATGTTCTAGGGCACTCTCAGCCTCACTCCACGTACCTTCCAGAATACATCGACGGAACTCTGCAACGCGTGACGTCTCCATAACATAACCTGACTCTGCCTCCAACGTGGCTGCAGATTCGCTGGCGGGAAGCTTAATTAAATTTGGGCTTATAGCACAGCAACAAAGTACGCACATGTAACCAATGTCCCTTAGGCTTTGTATCACAAGTCGGATATACTCCTCCCTGTCGATGTAAGAGTCATCGTATATTGTTGCGCCAGGCAACTCTACCCTTGGAACCGGGCTCTTCGAGTGTTTAGAAGATCCATTCATGGGACTTCCATGACCATTCGCAACGTGTCCATTGGCCTTCGGCGACGGTGATAATGACGGGGATCTTGCTTGAGGGTGGATGCGAGGCGATGTAGGGTTGGACTCATATTCACGTTCTGGGGGGCGCATCGAAAGTGTGTCTTTTGGAAAGAGATCGTACTCCGCAGTGGAAGTTCCCAATCGACTGGACGAGGCAATTTGCGAACTTGGGTTTATAATCTCAAGTCTTTGTCTCTTGCGCGCTCGTTCACTCGCTGTATCTGATAAATGAAGGGTCGAATGAACACTGGCGGGTTGATTGAAACAACAAAGGATAAATGGCGCACAAGGCCGTATTTCTTGTAGATGTGGAAGTGAGTCGGTCCTATTCTCTCCTTCAAGCTCGGACCTCAGGCGAGTCGCTGGAACACGAGGGCTGGTGCTTGTGGTGTGGGATCTCCCAGAAGGGGAAACGTTCGTCGATACAGTGCTTACTGCACTCTCGAATTGAGTTGAAGAGTGGGAGGTACGACGATGATTGGGGACTGCGTCCCGAGCAGCGGGTGTCGATGGAGGTAGGGGATCAATTGTGACGGCGTGCAATTCCCTTAAAGCCAAAAAAAAGGCATACACGACTTGAGTGTGGAAGGGTGGATCTGGGTGATAGCAAGAGCCTGAAAGCTGAAAGTACGATGCGGCTCTGGACAAGATAGCTCTTGAAGCAGTAAGCACCCCATTCTTACCTACTCCCGCCCTTGTGTGTCATTCACACAACATTGTTCATATCCCAACGTCTTTTGTACATAACCGTGGATAAATACATCGTTCCACATCGTGCTAAGAAAGCCAAGCATGACGAGGAGAAAGGCTCCATGAGGCATTCTGTGAGAACTGCTAGGATCCAACACCGAGCAGGATCTAATGGGATGAGAATCATTAGGTTGCCTACATTTGCCCACATCAATGCCACGGTAGGTGCTTGCAGGAATACACCCTCGCACAAGCAGCGCAGAGGCGAAACCCCGCGCCCAACTGCTGTACATTTGATTTGGAGACCACGTGTAGCTTGGAGACATGTGATCACGTCGCGCGACGCGCGCGCATACAACTACTGTACAGTTGCACCGCCCATTTTGTTTGCCCCATCACCATAATTTTCCTCGTCATGCAGGCTCAAGCTGCTAAACCTCAAGAGGTACATAAATATTAAGACGGAGGAATTTTCTTATAAGCTTCTCAGCTCGCCATATCAGCTGTCCAGAGCCTTCAAACGGTGCAGACCCTGCTTAGGGCCGGAATGGGATGCATCACATATCTGAGGTATTTCGAGAGTCTGCAAGGTTATAAGACTTACATGCTAGACTTTGTGGCCTTAGGGACTTGCTGCCGGAAGAAAATTTTGAGTCCAGTGAGTGAACCTCCCGATTCATGCGATCATATGCATCCTGGCTGAGCCTCGTCTCCTGCGTGAGGTCTGCTTACTGCCTCAAATGATGGATCAATATCTTCTGAAGTATCTAGCTCTGGTATTCTTTGTGGCGCCTCATCCCGTGTTGCAAATGGCTTTGCCGTTACGACTATAACTCGTGGCTGGTCCGCCGAGGCTGACAAGCTACTGGATTATCTTGTTCGCTAGTTCGATTACTCGGAGGTCATACATACTCTCACGTGTTTGAGTGCTATAGGAGAACGGGATTTTTGATGCTATTGAGAAGCAGTACCTTCGAAGCTTCATTTTCGCAATTTATCTTGTGCGTATAAGGAAATTTCCATGCTCTAATGGCCCAATACAGCGTTTTCAAGGACCCAGAAGATCCAAACAAGTGAGGCGTATCCTTTATTTTTCATGTATGCGCTTACGAAACCTGTTAGCATTATCGAGGCATATACGTTCAACTTTGAGGTATAATTTCAGTTATCCTCCCTGGGTTCACCTGTGACCATCTCGTCTCAGTATTGCCGCATCGCAGGAACTGAAGTCGTTGTCCCGATTATGTCACTGGGGGAGGACCTGAAGAAGCTCTCTCTTGGTGACGGTGGCTATTCTAAGGATCCGATCCTATTGGCCAGTGCTGAGGGACGCCTCCCGACGTTTAAAGACGTCAAAAAGAGCCTGAAGGTATGGAACAGCCAGTTTTACGAGCTCCCGACTAACCATTCTCATAGACATTAATTAAAACCCTAATTCAAGCAATATCTCAGATGGATGCACTTCCGAGTATCACCCATTTGCTCCACTGCCGCATTTGTCTGATATCACTGTGTCCACCAGAACGGCGATATGCCACTTACAAAGCATTCTATTACCCACATACGCCAGCATCTTACGAGCCTCCGCACTTCTGTCCGGGGGACTCCGAGGTTGATCGGTATTTTTTTTCCACGCACGAAAAGGACGAAGTCCCCGACAGATTCAGCATTGGCAAGCTTGAAACAGGATGGCATGGGTAGGTTTTCAGTTTACTGCGGAGCGGATAGATTATCTCTTCTCCTAGTGTGAATATCCACGTTGCCTCTGTCTCGGCCTTCCTCCCTTGTGCAGAAGCCCAGTGTATTTCTCCAACGGTAGAGATCGAGGCGGAGAAGCAAGATGCTCGACAACGTATTATTGTCTGGGATGCTGAGAAGATCGGCCGTTTAGACTCCCTGGATGCAGATGCGGAGTTCGAGGACGACCCTGAATTCCAACAGGGTGCTTTACATCCCTCTGGAATCAGTCATGACGAGTGGATACCCATGGGAACTAGGAGTAAGGACGGCATGATCGTGCCTTTCTCCGTGCAGCCTCCCGAGCTGGGATTGGTCGAAGGCATTGCGGACCCCGACGCTAGTGGTGCTACACAAGAGCTTTTGTTCACAGGACGGGAGGAATGTGTCCCTGACTGCGTGCAGCGCTTGGTTAGCTTGGTCTACTCACCAATTATTCCTTCATGTCTTCATTTCTCCTGCAGAACGACGAGACTGCCGAAGAACAGGCTGGAAGCCTTCCGCCGACTCAGAAAGTAACTACGTACAGCGGCCTCCCCACCGACACCACTGGCTCTCTTCCCCCCTCGGATTTCTCCATGCAAGAAGGCTCTCTGGTTACCAACACCGACATTGATACCCAGGTGATTCACGACCTGATGGAAGGACAAATTGATTCGGATAGGTAGAATGGCAGAGATATTCTAACTATGCTGTGATTTCTGACTGTTCATTCTGTGACGGCTTACAGCCACGTCCCTCACCCGGATACTCGACTGGCATGTCCCAGCGTCGATGCCGATACTATAGAATCGTTCCCCGTCGAATCACCGGTATCTTATGACGATATTCAAGATGAATCGATTACTCTGAGGGGTCGTGGAAGCCCGGAACCGACTGTTTCGGCGGATGCTGTGTTGAAATGCGACTGTCATGTTTCGGTACGCTGCGATAGTCACTTCCGGATATCCCCTACTTATGTTTGGCCTTCACAGGTAGATGACGAATGTATTTTGTGTGAAGGCGGGTGTAAGAGGTGGTACCACATTTGGTGTGTAAGCTTCAAAGTAACAATTACACGCTCCTCACCAGTATTTATAGGTGTATGGGGTACGTGGCCGCCATTCAGCTTTGGGCAGCTACCGGAAGTGCTCCGCTCTTAGATACCATTCTCACCGCGACAAGCGTCTTCCAAAAAAATACTTCTGCTTTCAGTGCAGCCTGCGACAGGACAAAAGTTGGGAGATCATCAAAGTGCAGACGTGGTATGAGGAGTTGCTTGGGAACTTCAGCCGTCTAGCCCTTTTCCGGTTAGCGGATTTAAAAACACTTCTCTGGAATGCCAACGAGTCCTGTATTTACAGTCGGGCAATCAAAATCGCCGAGATCCACGCACCCGATTCCTCGAGTGTCTTTGCAAAGCTAATTGGTGCGTGAACTGATCATAGGGGTGTCAGTTTTGTCAGAAGACCATGCAGAGTGCGAGCCTGTTGTGGCAGCGCAACTGTTCAGAAGGCTTCAAGTCGAAGGTTTAAGCTTCTGGGAGAGTACTATGTTGTTTGCTGAACTAATCGCAGGATTCATCGCCCCAAGAATTAATAGCGACGGAATTGATCTTCCTAAGCGTGCAAAGAGAAACGACAAAGGTAAAGTCAAACAACAGAGGGCCGTGAGACAGAAATACGTCTTTGTCAAGTCCTCAACCCGGGGGCAGAGGTATCGCGATTACTTCGACCCAAACAGTGCCGTGCAACTTCGGGTAATGGGGATGGAAGACACTGTGGTGCGTGCTTTACCTCAGCTACTGAACAAACCCCTCTTCTTTGTTTATCTTGTGGCTGGCTATTGCGACGCTGTGTTACAAGCACCGCTCCTGAACCGTATCTGACACCATGTGCACCGCAGAATCGTGCGTCAAAACCCACCGATCGTATCTCACAGAGGGTTTCCTCGCTTGGAGAAGCAAGCAATGTAGTTATGGGTCCAGACATTACGTCCGTCGACAATTGTCACAAGTTGGTCAACTCGTGACATCCTTAGGTACAGCTCAGAACCTGGTTATGATGGGGGTCAAATGCAAGAGGATACGCAGAACCTTGTCACTTCAACCACAAGCTATGTGAACAACGAATTCAAGCGCAAGGCCAACCTAGACACAGTGGCAGAGATTAATAGAGAACTCGCACGGAAGAAAATCAAGGTTTCGGTGGTCCCTGCTGTCAACCTGTACGAATAACTGTGGGCTCTCTTCGGACGGCCTTTACTGTTCCTGTCATCTGTGGGATTATTGCTATTTGCCTGACCGGACTATTGTACCTTAACCTGCCCATCAAGTGTCACTTAAAGGTCTTCTACATTGCTCTTGTTTCGAGTATATTGTCATCCACTTCTGCACTGACACAATTGGGGCACAGCCCCCCGAGAGCTTTACTCTAGTACATGCATGAGCGAAGGGTGGGTCTCGACCAAACTAGCGGAGTTAGTGCTAAGATGGCTCAGGTCGTGTCGTGAGGTTTACGCCTGTTGCTGTAGATACGTGCCGTCATGGCATGGGATGTCATAAAATATGGGGATGGCAATCCAAAAAAGAATGAGAGATTCATGAGATCTCGAAGATTGTGAACGATCTTTGTGATAGTTGGGGGAATAAAAATCCCCATCGTGAATACTGTACCGGCGGCATTGGTAGGAGACTAACGGGCATACTGAGGCGATGGGTTGATGGGGTGCCTAATTCGATCACCGAGGCCCTGTTTCTTGGGTTTCTTCGGCCGCGTGGCACCAGAACGCCACGTCTACGCGATACCCGAGGATTGAACACTGTTTGAGCATGCGCAGCATCGGAGTTTGAAAGTTGTAATGATTAAGTCGCCATTCATGGGAATGGGAATTACATTTCTCTACAGAACAAATGTACACCACGCTAACGAGCCTGGTAGCTGTGGGATGGCAGCTACGGGGAGATACGGAGGAGTTGTCTATGCCTTGCACCATTACTTCATCTCCTGCGAGGGCCTCGCGCGCGTATCGTCAGTCCATGGGTATACGGACGACGCGAAGAGAAAACGGGCGCGAGGGGGATTGATGGCCAAGAAGCCGTTAGCCGAGAGGAGATATAGGACAGCGGTGGGGACCTGTTTAGGGCAGGCTCGGAGATAATGGGCCGAGAAGAGGGCCTAGACGCGAAGTCGGGCCGAGACCAGTCGCGCGTTCGATCTCAATTAATCAAAGCCAGTCGGGGGTCGGCAATAATGATCTCGTATCGGAGTGCTGGGGATTACGACGCGGACGTGGTTACTTGCCTTTCAGTTCTCTCGTGACCGTGTAGTTACTCCAGATCCATGTGTGACAGGCTGTAAGAATATCCCACTGCGCCTATTCACGGAACAGTCTTCTTTGCACCTTAGAATTTAGGCCACCAAGCACCCTACGTCTATTACAAACTCCCCTCATCTTGTTTGCCTTTGCTTCCAACAACCTCCGCATACAACCACATGCCCTTCAAACTTTCTGCCACCCTTCAGGCCCATTCCAGCGACGTAGGCCGTCTTTCCTTTCACGCATTCTTTTGGGCCTTTTAACCATTCCTCAGGTTAGAGCCGTTGTCGCCCCTTCAGACGATCTAATTCTATCGGCTTCGCGCGATTCTACAGCGATCGCATGGATAAGGGCATCAGAGCCTTCTTTCTCCCCTGCGCACACCTTCCGCGCCGGTTCTCGCTTCATTAATGCTGTCGCTTACCTGAAACCCACCCCAGAAGCTCCACAAGGTAAGAACATGGCATGTTAGCCGGACTGCGGGCCCCCCTCACGATGCCGCTGCCCAGGTTATATCGTTACAGGCGGTCAGGACTCAATAATAAACATATGGGAGATCGGACAAAGTCGAGAAGAACCCCTGTATTCCCTGCTTGGTCACTCGGACAATGTTTGTGCTTTACACGTCGAGGGGGATGGTACCATCATTTCAGGGTCATGGGACAAGTGCGTGCTTCTCCTTCCCATTCGCCCTCAACCAAGCTAACGCTCCCTTTGCGAAGGACCGCCAAAGTATGGACAAATTTTCAGCTTGTGAACGACCTCGTGGGCCACACGCAGTCTGTGTGGGCGGTCTTATCTATAGAAGGGGACGGGTACCTCACTGGTGCGCTCCTTCTCACTTTTCACATTTCCGTATCACATATCATCCCCCTTTGCGTCAGGCTCTGCCGACAAGACAATAAAACTTTGGCAGCAACATAAGTGTGTCAGGACCTATCACGGCCACAAAGATGCAGTTCGCACCCTGGCGCTCTTGACAGACGTAGGCTTCGCCTCGGGGTCCAATGACAGGTCCGTATATGGCTGTTAGTTGATGCTGTGCTCATTCTTCTCCCACGTAGTGAGATCACAATATGGACGTTTGAGGGGGACGTAGTTCACTCACTCAATGCCCATACGTCTTTCGTGTATACACTGTCAATTCTACCGAATGGTGATGCAGCCTCCGGCGGAGAAGACCGAAGCTTGCGTATCTGGCGAGGTAAAGTTCCACTCCCTAGGTCACTCGACTCCTACATAATACTCCTCCCCACCGAACAGACGGGGAGTGCCACCAGACTATAGTCCATCCAGCAATCTCAGTGTGGTCGGTGTCCGCGATGCCCAATGGCGACATCGCGACCGGCGCTAGTGATGGCGTCGTACGTATTTTTAGCGAAGCCGAGGAAAGATGGGCCTCTCCTCAGGACTTGAAAGCATTCGACGATCTGGTCGCAAGTCAGGCACTGCCGGCGCAACAAGTTGGGGATGTCAAGAAGTCCGATCTTCCCGGCCCCGAGGCGCTGAACATCCCAGGTGTGTACATTTTCGTGTTACACATGCGTTGCCATCTTATTATGATCTAGGTCGCAAGCCGGGAGACGTCAAAATGATACAAAATGGAACAATAACCGAAGCGCACCAAGTATGTTTCATTTTTTGTCTGAGCATTCCCTTGACCAAGCCTCCGATCAGTGGGATAGCACGAGTAATCAGTGGCAAAAAATAGGCGAGGTCGTCGATGCTGTCGGTTCGGGACGCAAGCAACTTTACGAGGGGAAGGAGTATGACTACGTCTTCGACGTCGACATCCAGGACGGAGTCCCCCCTCTTAAGCTTCCGTATAACGCTAATGGTATGTTTCATCACTTGCATAAGAGTGTATAGGTAACACGTGTCTACAGAAAATCCGTTCACCGCTGCCCAACGTTTTCTCGAAAGGAATGACCTTGCGCTCACCTATATAGATCAAGTCGCTCAATTTATTCAGAAAAATGCGGGCGGGGTAAACCTAGGGGGAAGTGACAACTACGTCGATCCCTATACAGGTAAGGTCGTGCTTTAATGCTAAGCACTCGTCCCGCATTGATGCTCTGCTTGATATAGGGACATCACGACATCGCCCTTCTGCTTCGACTGTGTCCTCGGCATCTGCATATTCTGATCCCTTTACTGGAGGGACTAGATATATATCGAGCGAATCTGCAGCTATAACCCCTTCCTCGGCGTCGTCATCGTATAGTGACCCATTTACTGGTCCCAATCGCTATGTTTCAGGCTCCTCAACAGCGTCAGAGTCCCCGGCTGCGGTGGTCTCCGTAATCCCAGTGGTGGGTCGATATAATTGCAACGCGAGGATCGCTCATGTCTCTGGCAGTCAAAGCCTCTGTTGTTCAAGCAGGCGAATGTCTCTGCCATGCAGGGCAAGCTTTACCAATTTGACCAGGCTCTGCGCAGCGAGATTGTACGGAACTCTGGTTTTTTGGGTTTCGACCGTCTAACCTTTATACAGTCGACATCGGCTCTTGCCTTGTATCCCGAGGAGATCGGCCACCTCGAAGAAATATTCACATTCCTCACGCAATCAGCAGCGGAAAGGTCACCCACGGTCAATCTTACAAATACGCACGTCGATACAGTTGTTCAGATCCTCGATCGGTGGCCAGCATCACAACGCTTTCCAGGTAACCACTGCATGGCCTGTAGTTGTCCACAATCTGAAAGGGTTTTGGTCCAGTGATTGACCTTGCTCGCCTTTTAAGTGGCTTCTGCGCGGACCTCGTCGACAACAGCACATTTTTCGATGCAATGCTTCGAGCTGCAGGACTCTCAACTGACAACGGTGGCTCTCCATCATCCAAGGCTAAGGAGACCAACGTCCTGCTCGTCTTGCGGACTATGGCGAATGCGTTACAAGCGAATACCAAGATAGGTGATGACGGTTGGATCAAGGACGTGAGTTGCCATGACACGTGATTCTATTGTTCGCTCACGTACCGCACCACACCGCCAGATTTTCGGAATTCTGGGAGGTGCACCGTATGAGAAATTCACGAAGGGCCAGCGCCTCGCTCTCTCTACTGTACTTTTCAAGTAAGTATCACCTTTCCACATTTGTCCCACTATCTCCTCTTTTGGTTTTCATGGCCGGAGCTAATTGTGTCGGACAGCTTTTCCTGCTTGGCTTTACAGAAAAGTATTGATGCGGGCCTGCGCGAACAGCACATTCGCCTCATAGCCGACGTAGGGTTTTTACTTGGCTATCGCCGCCGCCGCCGAGATGCCGACAGGAACGTGTGCATTCACAGATTCTGCGTCTAGAACGTGCGGATGCCGAAGTAGCGTACCGAGCGCTCGTGGGCCTAGGCAATGTGGTAAGCCGAATGGTCCCTCGTTCCCAGGCTGCAGTCTTAATTTGTTCGGGTCTGTGATAGCTATATGCAGCAAGGGAGCAACCAACCTCGTTCGAGGCGGCAACAACCAGTAATCTCAAGACAACTGTCACGGAGTTGCCTGGCCAGTTCAGAGACCCGAGGATCAATGAGATCGTAAGGGAGATCCTGACATTGACATAATGTACCTGCTCTGCGTCGCGGCGGAGGTCCGCATTGCATTTTACTGGGTCATTAGGATAGTAGGGGTCTGAGATGCATCCGAATTTTGCGAGAAAATAGCGTAACTAGTTAGTCACAGGGAGCTCGTTTGGTTGATGTCAGCGCCCTAGGAGCGTGAGAATATTTGAAGGAACTGTGTTCCCAACATATCCGATGTCCTGATAACTGGAATCTGACTCAATCGACTACATACACTTGCTGTATTCTTGTCCTACTACTTTCATACAGCCGCCACGCTATGCCATTAGACGCAAATTGGGTTTCTCGCACCAGTGTTTACATCGTGCGGCACGGCCAGACGGAAGAGAATAAACAGAAGATAATACAAGGACAGCTGGATACAATTCTCAATTCTGAGGGCGAGAGGCAGGCAGATCTAGTAGCAAAGACGTTGAAGGATATTCCATTCGACGTCTGCTATTCCAGCGACCTACAGCGGGCCGCGGATACTGCGAAGCGAATCCTATCACACCATCCCGGTGTGGAGTTACAGACGCATATAGCAGTACGAGAACGGGTGCGTAAGAGCTGCGTCATCGTGTCAAAGGTACTAAGTGTTGTCGAATAGTACATGGGCGACTTGCAAGGTCACGTCTGGGAGAAAGGCGTAGGACATATCGTGAAAAACGGAGAGAGAAAAGAGATACAAGAGCCAGAAAGTCCGCAGAGTGTAAAGGAGCGTGCGATGAAGTGGTGGAATGAAACGATAGTAGGGACAACGGCCTCGTACGTACTAATCGTCAGCCACGGCGCCTGGATCAGGCTGCTGGTACAGGGACTGCTAGAAGACAGGAGCATCCATGCCGGGCACCGGGTCACGGTCGGGAGGTGTCTCAATACGGGAGTGTCGGTCGTCAAGATACCACGGGAGAGGGGTCGTGGGCAATTACTACAATACGGGAATATTGCGCACCTACGCGAGATGGACGTGGATGTTGCGGAGGAAAACGGGGATGAAAGCGGGATTAGCCAAGACTCCGAGCCGCGGCGTTGTTAGATGATCCGATTTACTAAAACGGTGTGGCCTTGGCGGAGGTCCGTGCGATGTAGTCCATTGTGCTATGTCATGCATGTATGACACCCAAAGGTGGCCCGAATCGAATCCACTATAGAATGTCATCGCTATGGCTCAATGATGTCCAAGCTCGCACGCCACACTGCGGAGTCCTGTACGCGGGCCCGGGATCGGACCCCGGGAACAAAGCACAGCCTTGATGGATAAGGAACACGCCAAGACTCTTGGCCTTACTGACCAACATAACCAAAAGCGCATCCGATGGTTTCGTTCCCTCCATCCACCTTTTCCCTATGACAATCTCAGAACAATCCCCTCTCCTGAATGGCGACTCGCGGCATCGTCGCCCCCGCTCCTTTTACCAAAGGAGCCTCGCTCTCCTAAAGGCCGAGGGTGAACCATCCTGGCTGGACTCCTACCGATGGTTCTTCTTCGGCTCCTGGCTGAACCTCCTATTGCTGCTTGTCCCAGTTGCTGCTGCAGCTCATTATCTGAACTGGGATGCCCCCCTGCGATTCGGATTTAGTTTCGTTGCGATCATCCCCCTCGCGAAAGTGCGTACTACTCGGAATCCATCCAATCCGTGATTTTTCGCGATTTAATCGGATCTTTCCTCAGCTACTTGGCGATGCCACAGAGCAGATGTCCCTATCGCTCGGACAGACTCTTGCGGGGCTGTTGAATGCTACTTTTGGTAACGCAGTGGAGATCATTGTGGGTCTCGTCGCGCTGTTCAAGGGAGAAGTTCGGATCGTGCAGACTTCCGTATGTACCCGAATGCTTCTCTGCGTGCACATGTTTACCGTGTGAAGATGCTCGGTTCTATTTTATCGAATATTCTCTTGGTTTTGGGTTGCTCCTTCCTCGCTGGTATGTTAGAGTGTCAGTTCCACGAATCCGTGCGGCTCATTCGAGGCGCGTCACAGCTGGTATCTTCAAACATGAGAGCGAGTTTAGCGTGACTGCCGCACAAACGTTAGTATTTCACCCCTCCCTTGCGGCAGGGCAGTCCTTGCGTACTGACATAATCTATCCACAGGAGTGCTTCGGTGAGAATCCACCTTATTTCAACTAGCGTCCACTGATGGCTCTTCTAGCTCATGACTCTTGCATGCATCAGTACGTTTCCTGAAAGTTCGAGGACTGTTCAGCCCTAATCCAAAGTGAACAGCCCTTGTAATTCCAGCAGCGTATCACGCATCGAAGCGCGTCATTTCCCCAGTCAAGGGTGACGTGGTAGCCACAATGAATAGCGTGTTGCACACTGATCTCGACGAAGGTGGCCAGAGGGGTCTTTTGATCATATCCCGCGGCACTGCTATACTCCTGCTCGGTGTCTACGTGGCCTATCTCATCTTCCAGCTTAAGACGCATGCGTCACTCTTTAATCCTCCAGCGCGGAAACCGAGAGAGGGTGAGGCTGATGAATCTGCTCAGAGGGTGGAAGAAGAGGAGGAGACTCCAAGGATGAGCGTAGTAGCCGCTGGTTCAACGTGAGTGGTCGCTTCTACCCATCATTACTATTCGCTCAAGGGTTCGCAGCCTTCTGATTGTTACCATTGCCACGTCTCTTGTCGCGGATTACTGTGAGTACTAGGCGGTGGGAACTACCTGCGACTCCGACTGAGACTTGAATTTGTTTAGTGGTCGCGTCGATCGAGGAGACGGCAACCAGGTTCAATATACCGAAGGCATTCATCGGTCTTATTCTTCTCCCCATTGTCGTGAGTGTAGCCCACATTACCCACCAGAGCCTCACTTGACACGATTTTCAGGCGAATGCAGCCGAGCACGTCACCTCAGTGTGGATGGCTATGAAGGACAAAATGGAGCTTACTATTGGAATCTGCGTGGGCAGTTCGATCGTACGGAGCATCCACTTTCTGGTTTTTCTTGGCAGTATGCTAACCCTATCGGATTTGTGTCAGCAAATCGCCACCTTCGTCGTGCCGCTCCTCGTGGTAATTGGCTGGTGGTAAGTATCCCATACGTAATGGAGTCGTTTCCGTCTGCTGACCTGTCCCGTGCATAGCTCTGGGCATGAACTAACCCTCTTTTTTGACGATTTCGAGGTATGCACTGCCCCCTTCTTTTTGGTCCCATTCTAATTCCCAATTTGAACATGACTCACAGACCGTGTCCTTTTTCGTTTCTGTGCTGCTTGTCAACCTTCTTCTCCAGTACGTATTCATATCTCTCTCATGCGCTGGATCCGCTGATAACCTGGCACAGAGATGGGAAATCCAATTACATGGAAGGTCTTATGTTGATCACTTTGTATCTTGTCATTGCCATGGCCTGTACGTGTCCCGTGGTACTCCATGTCCTCCGCAAGCTAACACGTCTGTCGCCGCATTAGTTTGGGTCTCATAACACTCCCTTAGATTTTTGTTTTCTGGATATGCTCCCCATTTCAGTGTATCAATTTTACTTTAAATTTTCTCTACCGCTTTATCGATTTATCCGTCCGGCGTTACCTCCTCTCTTCATCAGATTCTTGGGCAGAAACTTGGCACTGTCCTTATCCCTTCAACCTTAGCGGCCGTCTGTACGTAATTCATGTAGCGATTTCAGGTCTCTAGAGTGGGATGAGGTCCCGGACCTAGAGATCTGCAGTCTGGACTACGAAACTTTGCCAACTGTATCAATTATCTTCCTACTACGTTCAAACTTCTATGTAGAGTCGTTAGGGTTTCACTTCTCAAATAGTTCTCCCTGAGTACCCTTAAGCGATGGCAGTGCGTAGAGTCATAAGGTGTGGTCGATTTGGTGGGGCTGTGAGGAAACGCTGTGATAACAGCTAGGGCCGCACTTATATGGTAACTGCGCATGAACCCCCTTTCTCTTGGTCTGGGCGCCGATGCGCCAAGCAACGGTGAAATTGGTGGACTCACTGGGGTCACGGTGCCCCTCTGCTCCAAGCTTCTGCCGCCAAAGGCTATACACGCAGTTGTCCTTGTTGATTTACTAGTATTTGTGGCTATCTTTGCCGTGAGATAACCTCACACGGCATCGATCTCTCTTGTACGGCGCTATTCACACGTGGTTACTTCTTCCGCGATAAATATCCCCAAAAGTGATATGGCACATATGTGATCGCTGATGTCCGTATATTGTGGATGAAAATTCCTTTCTGGCCGCTGGGTACTAAAAATTTCGATTTCTCTGCGCAAAAGTAAAAATATACCTTCGTTACAAGGTCGAAGCTTATTAGTATGCGTTCCGCAGGGAGCCTATCGGATGGCTCGATGCTGAGTCGTTGTGGGCTTGTTCCTTAATCTATGCGCTTTCATACTGGACCTGAATCTTTGGAAGGCGGTGCTGGTTGTAACGCTAGTAACGCCTCCCCGCTTCAGCGAGTCCACCCAGGGGAGCAAGCAGGGGAGGCCTTGGGAGAGGCTGCGTTTGCCGCCGCGTCGCTCACTCGCCATCAGCAATCTTCGACTATCGCAGACCTTGGCATGGACACTTGATTGTCTTGTCTATCTATCTATGTGACCTCCCACACTACTCTCATCTGATCTTTTCGTCTTTGCTCTGCAACCTGCCCATGTGACTTCTTTTCGTGTCGCCTTGGGGTGGATGAGGCCCGTTCGCCGAACGGTGGCTTTGGAGTGCTGGCGTTGACTTGGATGCAGATCTTAGCTCGGCGTAGATCCTTGCGTAGAGCCCCTTCATATGTAGAGACTGCGCGGGCGAGGTGACAATTAGAGAGGTCTTTATGGCGCAAAGACTGGGCAAGACAATTGAGTAAGACGCTTACCACAACTTTACTTTTCTCTCCTGGACTGGGGAGGACGTAATAAGTGCTCCCAGACACTCACACCATCGTCGTGATCGTCGATATTCCCTTGTAAAAGTTGTTGCCATTCCTCAGGCAAACCAGTGAATTGGCCTGTAGAGGTGTTGAAACCACCATGCGTGAGGTGAACTGGGTCACGTGGAGTACTGATTTCCGGCCGTTTGTTCAAGTGGAGTAAGTTGGTCATACGGCTGAGAACACCCTTGTTCTTGACGCTGATCGACTTGTGGTGAGAAACTGAAGAGTCATGATCTCGGCTCCTGGAGGGCTTTGACGCGTTGTGTGAGCTGACTGGAGGGGGAGCTTGTCTTGGAGGTATAACGAAATCCTCAAAGAACTTCTCGTTGTTAGCAGCGGCAGCGGAATGGGGATTGACATTGGAGAGGAGCTCTTGGTACTCTTGAATAAACTGCCTCGACGGTTTGTGATATTCGACTGTTCTCTTTGAAGCTCCACGACTCGACGGGGCCAGTGGAGAGGAAGAGTCGTGGGACTTGTGGTCTTGGCTCCTGGAGGGCTTTGAATCATTCTGTGAGTTGGTTGAAGGAAGAGCTTTTCTTGGGGGAATAAAGGGATCGTTGTAGTCGGCAGCGGCGGCGTGGAGATTGACGTTGGAGAGGAGTTCTTGGTACTCTTGAATGGACTGCATCGACGGTTTGTGATATTCAACTGTTATCTTTGAGGCTCCATGACTGAATGGGGCCAGTGGAGAAGAAAAGTCGGACTTGTGCTCTTGGCTCCTGCCAGTGGAGGGCTTTGGAGGAGCTTTTCTTGGAAGAATAACGGGACGGTTGTGGTCGGTAGCGGCAGCGGCGTGGAGATTGACGTTGGAGATGAGTCCTTGATACTTTTGAACGGGCGGTGTGACAGCGGTGGAGATTTCCATTGTAGCTAATGGCTGAGAATAACTCTCATTTAAAAAAGGGAAGGGAGGGTCAGCATAGACGGGACTTGGATTTGGACTAGGATCCGTGATCAGAGTGGGCACAGTGGCTCGGGAAGAATGTGGAGTGGAAGGCGGGGAAAACTCCGTCTCATCCTCAGGAGAGGAAAGGCACAGAGAACGGATTGGTGTGGAAGTCGCAGTAGAACTATGGTCGGATTCAAGCTCGCGGATGGTGCATACAGTAGACTGAGATTGATTTCGGAAACCAAAAGTCAGCTTCTCGAGGGAGTAGGAGGATTTGTGATCAGAAATAGAGGAAACTAGACCACTGGATGGGTTTGAAGGGTAGTTTGAGAGGTGACCTTGTCCGGAAAGGTCAAACGGATCTTTATCGATGGCAGCCGTGGCGGAATGAAAACTAGAGTTTGAGATAGATTCTTGCGATTGGATAGTCCCCTTGGAAGATCTACGTTGTAGTACTCCGTTTATTGCACTGCGACTTGATGAACCCGATGGCGTGTAAAAGTCAGAAGTCTCTTTCTGGGAGGAGGAGCTCATCGTTGCTAGAAATGCGCAGAGACTCGTGTCAAAGTGCGAATATTTATATTGTAGTCAGTTCCTTGGGCACAGGATCCAAGTACACCGCATTGCGTGTCTGCACTGCCGACTCGACTTCACTCAAGTCATAATGGAAGACCTTTATTCCTCTCGGAGCGTCGTTCAGCCTTCAGAGATTGGGGGAAGCACCAAGCTGATGTCGTCGTGTCGGGTACTGTAGATCAGAACGCGGGGCGGGTGACCCGTGCCGACCACTACAGCACTCTTTCCGACGAGAAGACACCAAGCTGGCACGTGCACTGGACCAGGGTAACGGGCCCAGGAACCGTGGGAACGGAGCACAGCCTTGATGGATAAGGAACGCCAAGAGCTCTTGGCCTATCTGTCAAGATGCATGACCCAACATAACCGAAAGTGCGTGTCTGTTATGTCTATCCTTTCAATCCTGACCCCATGTCAACCTCAGAACAATCCCCTCTGCTGAATGGCCAGTGGCGACAACCCCCCTCCTTCTATCAAAAGACACTTGCTTTCCTGAAGGCCGAGGGCGAACCATCCTGGCTGGACTCTTACAGATGGTTTTTCTTCGGCTCCTGGCTGAACGTGCTATTGCTGCTTGTCCCAGTCGCTGCAGCAGCTCATTATTTGAACTGGGATGCACCCCTGCGTTTTGGATTCAGTTTCGTTGCGATCATCCCCCTCGCCAGAGTGCGTACTACTTGGGATTATCATTCCTGATCTTTCGTGACTTAATCGGATCTCTCTTCAGTTACTTGGTGATGCCACAGAACAGATGTCTCTGTCTCTCGGACAGACTCTTGCGGGGTTGTTGAATGCTACTTTCGGGAACGCGGTGGAGATTATCGTGGGCACCGTCGCGCTTTTCAAGGGAGAAGTCCGGATCGTGCAGACTTCTGTATGTGCCCGAATCTTTCTCCGTACACATGTTTACCGTGTGCAGATGCTCGGTTCTATTTTATCGAATATTCTCTTGGTTTTGGGTTGCTCCTTCCTCGCTGGTATGTTGAAATATGAGTTCCACGAACCCGTGTGCTGACTTAAGGCGCGCTACAGGTGGCATCTTCAGACCTGAGAGCGAGTTTAGTGTGACTGCCGCCCAAACGTTAGTATTTCGCCTCTCCCTACTCTCTCCTCGCGGCAGTCCTTGCATACTGATATAATATATTCGCAGGAATGCTTCAGTGAGAACCCACCTTATTTCAACTAGCGTCCACTGATGGCTCTTCTAGCTCATGACTCTTGCATGCATCAGTACGTTTCCTGAAAGTTCGAGGACTCTTCAACCACAATCTAAAGTGAACAGCCCTTGTAATTCCAGCAGCGTATCACGCCTCGAAGCATGTCACTTCGCCGATCAAGGGTGACGTGGTGGCCACAATGAGTAGCGGGTCGCATACTGATCCCGACGAGGGTGGCCAGAGGGGTCTTTTGATTATATCCCGCGGCACTGCCATACTCCTGCTCGGTGTCTACATGACCTATATCGTCTTCCAGCTTAAGACGCATGCGTCACTCTTTAATCCTCCAGTGCGGAGACCGAGAGACGGTGCGGCTGATGGGTCTGCTGAGGAGGTGGAAGAAGAGGAGACTCCAAGGATGAGCATAGTAGCCGCTGGTTCAACGTGAGAGATCGCTTCTACTACCCATCATCACTATCCGCTCAAGAGATTCACAGCCTTCTGATTGTTACTATTGCCACGTCCACTGTCGCGGATTTCTGTGAGTACCGAGCGGCCGAACTACGTGGGACTGAGCCTTGAATTTGTTTAGTGGTCGCGTCGATCGAGGAGACGGCAAACAGGTTCAATATACCGAAGGCATTTATCGGTCTTATGCTTCTCCCCATAGTCGTGAGTAACCCACTTTACCTCTGAGAGCTTCACTTGACACGATTTGCAGGCGAATGCAGGCGAACTCGTCACCTCGGTGTGCATGGCTATGAAGGACAAAATGGAGCTCGCTATTGGTGTCTGCGTGGGCAGTTCGATCGTACGGAGCATCCACTTTCTCTTCTGGCTGTATGCTAAACCCCGTTGGGTTTGTGTCAGCAAGTCGCCACCTTCGTCGTGCCACTCCTCGTGGTGATTGGCTGGTGGTAAGTATCTCATACCTAATGGAGCAGTTTCCGTTTGCTGACCTGTCCCGTGCAGCTCTGGGCACGATCTCACCCTCTTCTTTGACGATTTCGAGGTATGCGCTGCCCGCTTATTTTTGGTCCCATTTCTAGTTCCCAATTTGAACATAACACACAGACCGTCGCCTTCTTTGTTTCTGTACTACTTGTCAGCCTTCTTCTCCAGTGCGTATTCGCATCTATGACCTCTCTCATGTACTGAATCCGCTGATCACTTTCGTCAACCTTTCGGTGCAGAGATGGGAAATCCAATTACATGGAAGGTCTTATGTTGATCACTTTGTATCTTGTCATTGGCATGGCCTGTACGTGTCCTGTGGTACATCATCTCCGCAAACTAACACGTCTGTCATCGCATTAGTTTGGGTCTCATAACACGCTCTTGGGTTTTTGTTTTTCTGGATATGCTCACCATCTCAGGTGTATCAACCTTACTTTATTTTTTTTCTCTACCCCTTTATACCTTGTCCGGCGTTACCCCGTCTCTACACCAGGTTGTTGGGCAGAAATTTGGCATTTAGCGGCTGTCTGTGTACATAATTCATGTAGTGATTTCAGGTCTCTAGACTGGGATGAGCTCCCGGAATAGAGATATGCAGTCTGGACTACGAAATTTTGCCATCTGTATCAATTATCTTCCTACCACCTTCAAACTTCTATGAGAACCGTCAGTAGCTCGCTTCTCAAACTGTTCTTCCAAAGTACCCCTTTAATGGATGGCAATGCCTTCAGTGAATAAGGTGTGGCTGATTTGGTGAGGCTGTGAGGGAATGCTGGCGCCCCACTTATATAGTAACGCCCGTGAACCTACCTTTCTCTCGGAAAGGTTACAGTATTTGGGTGGAACTCACAGAGTCACAGAGGTCCTCTACTCTAAGCGGACTAGATTGCTTTTACCTGCTGCCCTACTATACCTTCTCCTTGTGATTTACTAGTATTTGTGGCTATTTTTCCTGTGAGGTACCCTCGCACTAGGGCGGTTCGCATCGATCTCATGGTACGGCGCTATTCACACGTGCTTACTTCTTCCGCGACAAATATCCCCAAAAGTGACATTGCGCATATGTGATCGCTGATGGTATTGTGGATGAAACTCCTTTCAAGCCGCTGGGTACTAAAAAAGAATTATTACTTTGCGCACAAGTACGCCTTCGTTGCGGCTATCGGTCGATGGTCCCCAACTATCATAGTATGCGAGTAGTCGTAGATGTCTGGGGTCAATCATATATCCGGTCGGTGCATGTAGTAGCCTGTCGGAGCATGGTACTAGCCTGATATCGGGGGACTTGAGCTCGATGGTGAGTCGTTGTGGACTTGTTCCTTAATCTGTGCGGACTGCGCTTTCACACTGGACCTGAACGTCCTGAACCAGGCTGTGGATGGCGGTTCGGGCAGCAACGCCCCTCCTCTCCACTTTGACGAGTCTAGTACCCACGTGGAACCAGGGGCTGGGTTTGCCACCGCGTCGCTCACTCGATTATCACGGACTTTGGCACGGACACTTGATGTCTTGCAGCAGCTATTTTCTCGACATTCACCGTGACACGCTGTTTGAAATGCTTGTCACGTCTCTTTGATTGGACCTTTTTTGAGCATTGTGCTGATCTTGCTTAGAGGCTTTCGTAGTATGCTAAAGATCACCTGGAGTTCCTTATCAACCTTGTTCTTCGGTCTCCCCTGTCTCCTCCTTCTGGATTCGGCGCTTTGAGTATGATAGGTTCTTGGATCGTGCGCACAGATCCAGTGTATTCGTAACGGCAAAGTAGGGCAAGGCCAGAAAAGTGAGCTAGTTCTTCATGACGGTTCGAGTGTAAGGCAGTAAATCCGTCACGGGATGAGATTCTTTACAAATGGGGCTGTCCGGCTCTTAGTATCTAACCTGGACATCCCATTATTCAGATATCCCACCTTTGTATCCCAGTTCTTGTCGGAGTCTCCTACATTTCGAACTTTATCATTGCATGAAACAATTCTGATCGCTGAAGCTATGCTTCCTTGTTTGTTTGTTTTTTTATTTGTTTGTTTTTTCAGATGACAGCCGTTTTCGCACGCCTCTGTACGCACGCTTTACCTCAATCAGCACTGGCTTTGCGTGCATGTCCGAAGGGCACGAGGATGAGATTCTTGGTTAACGGTTCAGCAGCGATGTCTGCTTGGGGTACAGTGCCTGCTTGGAGTACAACTCGGCCATGTTTATCCACGATTGGCTGACGAACAGATGGTCGCTCGGAAACTTGAACTTGTTCATATTAAGTCCTAGTCCCAATTCTCTTGCGGCCTAGGAGATTATTCCGCCTTTCGAGTATCCAAGTCACTGCCTAGGAATATCTTGCTACCTGCTATTCCTCTGATGTTGACAAGGAATACTGGATTAGCGATTGATCAAAACACGAGCGCCTTTTTTCAACAAACTTGTTGCGCCCTACTCGCGCGTGCCCTGAAATTCACTACCTCTGTACACTTACCTTCAGCCTCACCTCACCATCACTCTGCACCTATTTCCTTTAGATGCGATGTGATTTAGTGGTCTATGGCGGTGGTACCGGTCGAAGAAGCAGGATCCAGTCCGCCCACTATTTTGTTGACGACTTTGTTCAAAGTGCGGAAGATTGCCGAATCCAATTCTGATCTCCGACCTCAGCTGGCCCCACGAGGTGAATGAATGAAATTTGTCCTTGTGGATCTCTGTCGGTCCAGATGGGCACCCCTGATATTTAATCGAACCCGTCCGTTTTCCTTTCATCCACAAACTAAGTTCTTCTCCCCCCGTTATCCTCCGATTACGACTCACAGAATGCATCACAGCTTCCCCAGTATCGACCAGTGCTCTTGGTCTAACGTTCAGAATGTTCCGTGTATTTTCCCTCCGTCCCCCGCGCCGAGTAATTGCTCTCATGGCTCGCCACAAATCCAACTTGATCCTGACGACCCAACTTCCACATTATTTCACCAAAATTTATTCAGGGAATTGGAGGACCTCTACGCTCCTCCGTGCGCTGACGTTTCCCCCATCCCCGGGCGAGGGGATGTATGGGATGCGTTTAATCTGTCGCAGCTTTACTCTGCGAATGCCGGTCTCCCTCCTCTGTCTGCAAGACAAACCCTTCCCGGCGAGCAACAGCTTGTCTTCGGTGACGCTCAGTCACCCTTCCCCTTTGACATGGACAACTTTTGCCTCACGCCGACTGTCTATAAAAACCATAACCCTGTACCAACTGCATCCTTCTCTGTGCCTGATCCCCCCCCTCCTCGCTTTCCCCCTCTTCCCCCTCCCCCCACAGCTCAGACGTCTTTCTTACCGAACAGCCAGCTTGATGGTCCTATATTTCTGACGTACCCTACACCCTCCGGCACCGTTTCAACACGGGATGATTCTGCCCGCCAAGGGGATTCTCCAGTCACGGCCCCGCCGCCAAAACGTCAGCCCTCTCAGCGGGCATTCGGCCGCTCCTCCAAGAAGCGAAAGACCGGCAAAGCCGATATCAACGACAAAATCGTACGCGCCTTTTTATACCTCTCACACCCTGACGCTGAATTCTCTCGGGCGCAAAGACTCTGCTTCAATGCTGCATGACGGTAAAGCCGGAGAGCCTGGCCAGGCATTTGAAATCCGATGGGCACAAGCGCAATGCAGGCCTGCCGCTGGATAGGCCTGAGGTGTGCTCCTTCTGTAACATCGCGTAGGTGTCCTTATTCGCGACCACTTATAAGCTACAGACTAACCAGAGGGGCCCGGAACGGTAGCTTCGCTAGGCAAGATGCCCGAAATCGCCATTTTCGTTCTCAGCACGGAGGTGGCACTCCTCCCCCCGTGGGCACGGTCTACGCGAAACTCAAGAAACCAAGTGCAACCCATCCCAGCCTGTTGCCCAAGAGGCGTAAGTGAACAACTCCATACCGTACAACAAAGGTGCCTTTTTTTTTCAACGTTGGAGTTTTGCGTCGGGTTCTGATTCTAACGCATCGTAAAGATACTAATAACATTTACTCAAGACCGCCAAAAATGTCCCCCTTCCGTGTCGGTCCCTGTTTGATGCCTCGAACAACCATAATGTCGACTCTTTCTTTAACGACGTGCCATGTCCCACTTATCACGAAATTTCATGAAACCTTCGCGTTACGATCAGTCATTCCTTTTTTCCTGACTCACTGTACTCAGCCCAAAACACACCCCGTCATCGTGACTGTAGCTCTAGCCCGCGCTCTTGCCCCCGTAGTACTACCGGTTTGCTATATCTGGCTGTTTGAATCTATCGAATAATTTTCCCTCAATGTAGATTAACTTTTGACACGGTTGCCCTGCAAATGTCCAACATATTGAGCCCATTTCTTTTGTGAGTGTAAATATGCCGGCGCGTAACGACATTGAAGATAGGCACTGAATACGTATAATGGTCGCCGTTCGTCTACATGCTACCAGGGAAAAATCTACAGCAAACTGGAGGGTTACAGGGAGGCGCTTTTCGTGGATTGCGTCCCCGCCAGCGGTTCCGGTTCATAGGGCCCAGCAGACCATCGTGCTGCCGATCGTGTGTGTTGACACTTTGCGTAGAGGTTGGAAAGACACGCCCTCGGATGAAATAAATGTACACATCTGTATGGGTAAACGTTGTCGTCTCACCCCATGGTCAGCCGATGGATGCAGTCCGGAAGGAGCTCTACATTCGAAGTGTCCAGTCCTGGCACAGACATGCCGACGACAATACAGAAGGCCTGAGGGCGCATTTCTACCTTGTTGATAAATGGTTCACCAAAATCTACATGATTGTCGTATTCGTCCGTCCATCATACAACAAGAAAAATAAAACCCAGAAACACGATGCTTGCTCTATCATGCCATCAATTCGCTCAGAAATTTCCTTCGCTCCATCGTCGTACCCGCGTCGCCATCTCTATCGCGGCAGAGCCCCAGTCCTCGCCATGGTTATGTCCCTTAGTGGCACCACGTCCGATCCCCGCACGCTCCAGCGCCTGTTCCTCCGTGAGGGCAGTGAGGACGCCAAAGATGACGGGCACACCGGTGTCGAGCTGTACGCGCATGAGCGCCTGCGAGACGCTTTCGCTAATGTACTCGAAGTGCATAGTTGCGCCTTTGATGAGCACCCCAATCGCAATCACCGCGTCGAACGGTCGACACTGTGTGCCACTAATAAAGCTCGCGACCTGCGCTGCACCGCTGCCAGCGACAGGCGTGGCAGAGCGCGGTGTGCCGATGTTCAGCCCGCCCAGCAGATCCGTGGCGTTTGCACTGGCTTGGACAAGGGATCCGGCGATCACTCTACGGGGGTGATTAAATGAGGGGAGAAACTGGGAAAGGATGCAATGCGCACCGCTGGCAGGCGACGGGAAGCTCGAAACTGCCTGGGACTGACTGAATAAAAATGTTATGATCCCTGACGCCGGATTCCTTGATCTTGCTGACGGCTCCCGCGATAAGCGCATCAATGACGGCTTTGTTCCATCGAGCATGCACGATTGCAATCCTTAAGGACGAGCCGTCAAATTTTTCGAAAAATATAGGATGGTTCTTGACGTTATCGCCCATCGTCCTTGTGGTGGAAATTGTTAAGCGCTCATCTCCTCGTTTTCAGTAATCTTCAAATGTCCGGCCCGGGAAACTCCGTCATTATTTCTGTCTCTCCCATTATGTCAAGGTCAAAGTGGGAGGCGATAGAGCCCCCGGCTGAGGCAGGAACCGACTTAACATGTATGTCTTATATCCACTTCCCACTTTCGTTTCCCCGTTAAATGCCGCATAACAGATGTCTATACCTTAATCCATTCCTTCTTAAAGGAGAGATCCCACACAAAAGCGGCGAGCGCTCTCAAGAAGGCTGTGACTGGCATTATCGCCATAGATGACAGCGCTGAGTACGAGGGACCAACGCTACAGAAAATTCTAAAGGAGTGGAGAGAGCTGAAGGCGGCTGCAGATGCTACGTGCGTTCAGTGGCCATACTTGTCCCTTCGCCCTGCCTAAGAAGCCAATCCAGAGATACCTCGAGCTCTGATTCTAGCTCTGGTGAGTGTGCTGAGGCTTGGTTCACTATTATTTTGTTCAGCCTTCGCGTGAGTCCAGACTCGTCCGATGACGTCAGTCAAGCAGAAGACAACTTGGCAGTCAAGAAATCGAGCAAGTCGAAATCTTGTAAGACGCTTGCCTGCTCATTATGTACCTCATGCGACTTATGGCTACCCATCTCCCGTTTGTCTCCAGCCGATTCCTCTGGTTTGCCCGGTCCTTTGTGGTCCCTTTATCCACCTTCGCTCACATTGACTTAGAGGATAGCGGCAGTGATATCCCCCAAAAGGTTGTGCCACAAGTCGTGAAATTACGGGAGTCCCAACGCGACTCGAGCAAAACACTCTCTTCTGCAGATGATGTTGAAAGCGATGAAGAGGAGACAGGCTCAGATTCAAGTGATGGATCTGACGTCGATACGGACTCGAGCTCTGTTCCTACGTTTAAGGAAGGAAGGAGTAAAAGGAAGACTTTACGGGCGAAAAAGCCTGCGACGTCGTCCTCAGATGTCACCTCCAGCTCTAACTCTGATTCGAGTTCTGATGAGGAGGATGAACTTCCAAGCGTACCAAAAACCAAAGCAAAGTCAACTTCAACTTCAGACTCCAGCTCTAGCTCGGATTCTGATTCTGACGAGGATAGTAAGCCTCCAACGACGAACAAATTAAAGCGCAAAGCAGCGTCCTCTTCGAGCTCGGACTCTAGTTCGGAGGGTGACACGTCTGGAGGGTCATCGTCGGGCTCCAGCTCGGAGGACCCGAATTCGGCCAAAAAGCAGTCAGCCGTCCAAGCTGTTGCTCGAAGTTCGGCGAGCTCGACATCATCCTCGTCTCAGTCCGAAGATGAACTTGAAGAGACGCCCGCTCTTTCGGCGACACCTGATCCTGAAGCGCGAGCGACGAAGAAACGGCGAGCGAACGAGGAAGGCAAACCCGTAATTGCTGCAACTACAGCGAAAACAGTGGCAGGCGATGCCCGGGGAGGCAAAGCCTCACGCAAGCCTAATGCACCCTTTCAACGCGTCAATGCACACGGAGTTAAATATTATGATGAGAAGCTGAAGGATAACTCTTTTGAATCACGAGTTTGTCCTGTTTCCCTGTGCTACTAGATGAGACCGTCCTGAATGCGTCGGAATGGCACAGGGCGCGCACGCAGACGACTATGGCGCACGAGCGAATCGGGATTTGGTCGTGACACGGGGATCTGGGTTTAGAAAGGAGAAAAACAAAAAGAAGCGTGGCTCATACCGGGGAGGGGACATCACGGTACGTCCTACATTGAACCTGGGATACCAGCTAACGTAACGTAACTTTAGTTTCACTCCCATAGCTTCAAGTTTGAAGACTGACACCACAGTAATCTACTGGGGGACGCCTTGGATCCATTCACATGATGCTAGACTGCCCTCAGGCGACTCTATTACTAGCTACTAGCCGCACTTGCAACTTAGACCTGTTTAGACGTCTACATTTAGGGTTCCTCTAACACACGTATAAACTTGAAATCAATTATGTCCTGCCACGAGGGGTGCCCTTTTTGAACTTTTTCCGAAGATTGGCGAGTGGAATATTTTCTCCTCGTGCCGCGCGCAGGCTTGTACCACAGAAGTTCAGGCGCAGATATACGCGCAACCACGACATCATCTTCACCTTTACGCCGCCACACCACCTGGGGCCAGAGCCATCTACCTCCCAGGACTAACATCACCTTTCCAGACCCCTCTATAACGCTGGTCAAGACAGGATCACCAGGTGGGACCGCCTCGAGCCGGAAGGTGATGAGAAACCTGTTGTCATGCAGTACTTCTGCGTGCCGCTTTGGAGGCAACAATTCTGTGCTGATATCACGGTCTAAGCCTCGTTCGCGATGTCTTGAGGGTGGTGCACGTGATGCAAGCCATCCAAAGCGCTCGTCCTGCTTCGGTTGTCCATGCTTCAGCCTTCCACCTCGGCTGATTCTAAGTGGCGTCCAGAGGACGTTCGCACCTGCCTCGAATCGCGTACGTGCCTTGGAAGTCGGGTCGGGATCCCACACGCGCTGGGCGATACGTTGTAAGCTATCGCGGCGTCGACCGGCTTGGGCGCGCGTCGAGCCCCATGGGTGAGGTGAGATATATCGTAGTATGCGAAGCACCATCACTAGTTGTGCGAGTGGATCCGTGACCGTCGCAGAAAGCTTGTCGGCTGCAAGGATGAACGTGCCAGGGGGTGCCTGAACGGAGAAGCGGTTGAGATAGGCGCTGACTTGCATGAAAGTGCGCTTAAGCTATGTAGCGCGATAAGGAGTGTGAAAGGGTGAGTCACCTTTACTTTCGATGTCGGAGAGATAGCGGGATGAAGAGTGAACGGCTTCATGGAGGCTTTCCCGGCTGGCCATCAAGTGAATTGGGACCGGAATCTTCAGGTCCTCCGAGGCGGTTTTGATGCGAATTATCTTGTCCGCCAAAACTGGAGGAAGTGCAGGTGGCTCCTATACATATAGAGTTTGTCCGTGTGTCAGAATACGATAGTACGATGGGGCAGAGAAGACACGGACGACAGGTTCTTCGGCAGAGTGGCGCTTCTTTTCATTGCTGGCGAGAACATGGCGAATGGCATTGCGTAGTGTGAGATCGGGTTGGAAATTGGTGCGGTCCAGGACATAGCGAATCTTATGCAACTCGCAAGTCGCGAGAATCCTGTCCTAAGAGACAAGTTGAGTAATGTCATTCAGGCGAGAGAGAGAGAGAGAGCATGTCTGACTGACCTTGGACACGTCAAGCAACGGACGAACAATCCACCGATCCAACCCCTCATGACCAAACCACCCAAAATCTTTCTCCCCTTCCCCTTCCCCCTCACCACTCCCACTCCCAGCCTTATTACCCATTGCCATCCCAAACCGACGCACCGGCCGCATGCCGCCCAGTCCCAAAACCGAGCTGCCAGCTCCAAGCCGCATGAGCACCGTCTCGACCTGGTCATCAGCATGATGGCCCGTCGCGAGCACGCGCACGACGTCGACGCGGTGTTGGTGTTGGTGCATGTCCATCGAGGTCGTCATCCCCTTGGTCATCGCGTCAAACATAAGTCGGTAGCGCGCCGTGCGCGCCACGGACTCGATGGTCGTGGAGGCGGCGGCTTCGTCCTCTCCAGCGACTGTGGGCGCCCGCGGGTGAGGCGGGAACGACGGCGAGCCCCAAGGGACGCGTAGCTCTGCGTGGGCGGCGGCTTTGAAGCGCGTTGCTGCTCTGCGCGCGGCATATGCCATCTTCTCGGCGTCACTTTGGAGGTTGTGGTCCACGTGCAGAGATAGGATAGCATCGGGGAGGACAGAGTCGGAGCTGGAGCTGGAGCTGGCGGGAGGATTGTTTTTGTGTTTCCAGTCGATCATGCGTCGGAGGAGGAAGAGGAGACATGTCGAGTCTGGTCCCGCAGAGCTTGCGACGGCTGTTTTGGAACGGAAGGGGTGAATGGGTCGAAGGGAAGAGGTGAGTATTGTCACGGACCTATTGTGGATGGCCAGCCTGTGGGGGGCCGACATTTCGCCATCATCTGAACAAATTCTGCATTTGTTATTGCACGAATTTGTGAGAGGGCCATGCTGTATCAAGTGCATTGTAAGTTCATCAAGGGCGTTCAACGCTGGCCTCTGGCATGAACAGTCCCGGGCCGCGAGCATCCGGAGTAGCATTTATATTCAAAACAATCCTATGCGTAACGTAGCGTAATAGTACGACATTGTGCAAGTACAAGGAGGACGAACAAGGCCAAGGTCCACGCCCATTCGACATTGTCCCCGTTCGTGTCATGCAGTAACGCAATATATGCAAGTACAAACAAGCTTAGGCCAAAGCTAAGAAAAAATATGAACGAGTCGCGAGAGAGAGATTAGCGAAGACGACAGCTGAGCCGAGGCCCAATTGCTAGTGGTACAGGTTTTCGAAAGATAGCAGCACGAGAAAATAGCACGGGATCTATAGGGAACCACGAAAAGCAAACGGTTCCTTCGATGACAGACGGTGCTCACTTAGGAAGGGAAACCAGGCACGCCACTTGCGAAGCCTTGATTGGGCACCGGACTAGGGTTGCGCATCAAACTTTGCATCGCTTGCGGGTTTACGAACGGCAGTCCCATCTGCAACTGCATCAAAGGACCCATCTGTTGAAGCTGCAGTTGCGAGAAGGCGAGACTGGGGTTATTCAAGCCAAACGGTTGCTGTTGCTGGATGGGAGGCGATGGCGAGCTATTCTGCGGAGATGGAGGACTCTGGTTAGTTGCCGTTGCCGTCGCTTGGGCTTGCATCCTCTGAAGGGACTGGAGCTGGAAGAGATTTGGTGAGGTTAGACAGAAAGCGAGTTGTGTTACAGGACACTACCTCGTAAAAGGCAAAGTCTTGGAGCAGTGAGGTCCTAGCTGGGTGTGTATGGAAGATTCGAAGCATCTCCTGGCCCGCGTCGGGAGGGAGCTCCTGGGTATCCCGCGAATTGGTGACCGGCTTTCTCTCTTGGGTATTGCTAAAGGTGTTCTTTGGTTAGTAAAGGAGCAAACCGGAGAGAAAATGATCCGTACTGTAGGCGTATATGACGCAGGTTGGCGTTAGGAATGTCACGCACAAAAATCCATCGAACTTTAAACACGCCCTTCCACTTGTCAGAAGCCCAGACGGTACTGCTTCGCGTATAATCCACAGGAGTTAGCATCTCTGCCATACCGCAGAAATGGCCACTAATAAAACAAAATCAGTGTGACAGATGCGCGCAACATAAAAAAGCGGCACCTCGCGTTCACACTAAAGAAGAGGTAGATAGGACCCCTTCCAGCTGTCTCTTTGAAAGCCTTATCGAGCCTCTTGTTTCCAGGATCGGTGGAGCTCCATATCTCATATTTGAGAGACTTTTGTACGTCATCTTCAGTATAAGACTTGATCACAAAGTAACGAGCCTAAAAAGACCGATCAGGAAAATAGGGCAAAGGACAGGAACACATGACGAACAAATGATGGGCGTGTATCAAAACTTTGAGGGTTATAACCCTTTGTCGCAATGAGCGTGGGAATGTCAACGGGCGAGGTGAGAATCCCTGGTTGGGCGCCCAACACGCCAAGGCCCCCCGATTGCGCGTTTAGCCCTAGCCGTTGTTGGTTGGCCTGCAGGAACTGCGGTGGAATGGGGGGAACACTCGGAATCCCCTGAGCCTTTGATTGCTGCTGCTGAGCATTGGATCCGTAATTGATATTCGGATTCGATGAGCGTGTGTGGAGAACGCGCTCCTTTTGGTCCCAAGATCCTGAGGCCGTAAAGGCTCGATCGTCGGGTTCACCCGTGCCTCCGTGTTGCTGTTGCCCCGTTGACTGCGGTTGCCCATGACCGATCGGTGGTACGTAAGCCGACGCGCTAACAGGGCCCGATGAACTTCCGGTTAGCTGGTTGCCACGCTCGTCCAAATTCGTGACAAGTTGCAACTTGCGGGCCGAGGCACTCGCGTCACTGTCGTTCGGTCCTGCGTTTCGCAATGCCGTGAATTGCTGTGGCTGATTCGGATTGAAGCGTGGTGGGGGGTTGGACTGTGAGCTGGCGAAGGCGGCCGCCGAATATTGACTATTAATATCCATGGAGGATAGTCCTCGCTGAACATCCTCAAGTGCGGAGCTCCCGTTGTTGGGCCCAACCAGGTTGCCATTTCCCCCGGAAGAGCGCCATTCGTTGCTAGGGGTGCTCCACGGAGAGCGATTGATCGGGCTGGTGGGGTGTTGTTGTCCCTGGTTTGAGACCTGCCGGGCAAAGTAGGACTCATCCTCACGGCTAGTAGAGCTCTCTGTGATTTCTTCCTCGGCGCCAGTAGGGCTGGGTGTTTGAGGATGATGACCATGTGTGCGGCCCTGGTTTTGTAGGGTCCCAGCACGCCTGAGGCCAGCCGAGGCCATTCTCGTGGTTGCACCATAGGTAAGCGATTGGTGCCTCCGAACAGCGGAGCCGGGGGGTGGTGAGGGGATGGCGCCGAACTGTGAAGACAATGGGGACGGCGAGTTTTGACCCTGTTGATCCATGGCCTGGTACTGTAGATTCTCCGCAACATAAATCGTCTGGACAAATTAACAGTTTCTATGAGCCATGAAGCAAGTTTGTGTAGGGTGTAGAGTACCTCGTCGTTCCGCAAGCCCCGGATCTCAGTTTCCCACTCTTCCTCTTCGCCATCATGGCCAGCAATTGACGAAAGACTGTTCAATGTGCGAGGGGTGTGACTACCGGATCCGCGCGATGAATGAACATAAGCTTGGGAATAGATTGTCAGTAATGCAACATGCGGTGCAGACAAATTGTGAAGGGCGAGTGACGTACCTCGATTGTACCGTGAGGGAAGGGAAGCTTGTCGATGAAGGGAGCCACCGCCTTTTTCGCCGACCGCCCCTACGGATCTGACCCGTTCCGGATCGACGACCTCTTCGTCGTCCCAAGTCTGTTGTTCCTGAGACTCCTCCGAGATCGGGGCTCGTGCAGCCGTTCGTGCGCTTCGTGAGGCTGCAGTGATGGTGTGATGACGCCGGACAGTGGACTGGGGTTCGCCCACAGGGCCCGGTGGAGGAGAGACGGGGTGCGGAGAGGGAGCGGACATAATAAGAGACGGGCTATGGGAAAGGGAAAGAAGGGATCAAGAGGTGAAAGAAAGGATGGTCTGACTCAGTGGGGCGGTCGGGTCGTATTTGGAGCTGAGGCTGCGCCTGAGGAACCAATCGATCAATGCCAGCGACTGCCCGCATGCGACCTCTCTTAATTTACGTCCTCTCATATCTGGTATGACATCGGCCAACCCTCTCCGTAACTCTGTCGTAAATAAGAGATTATGCGTAGCGAAGCGGGCACAGAAGCCTGAGCCTGATTATTGAGAACCCGTTCGTTGCCGCTTCTCGCACCAGCCATCACCTCCGTATCCCCTTCTGGTCTCATTGTCCTTGGTCCTCCCCGCACCGGCCTCCAACTCAAATTCAGGTCAAATGGAGGACCACAAACCAGATTTCTCTTATTATCAGATTGGTGGATTCAGGCCCAATGTGGCCCTCCAAGGGTGCAGCACCTCTTTTTTTCTTTGAGCCAACGCCACCATTCAAACAGGTCGCGAATTCAGAGGTTTACAGTATGATTTGCGCAAACTGGCCGAAGCCATTGTCGATCCTGAATCTACAGTGGACCTGGTCCTAGGTACGCTGTCGGTTTTCGACCCTGGGCGCTACTTTTATTCGCGAGGGCAGGTATCCGACCTTCTGGAGCCTCATCGATCCTCATTCCCACCTCTGAGTGGATAAAGGATGAAAAGTTCCGTTACCCAGGCACCCCGCACCTGGCGGACGACTTCCTTTCTCTCTCCCCTCTCCAATTTAATAGCGCTCTTCAGTTAAACAAGAAGCTCGCTTCCCTCAAGCCAAAAGGCAAGAGGCCGGGCGAGGATGACAGTGCCGCAAACAAACCTTATCTTGGAAACGTTGGACAGTCAGGCCGGTTCCGTTCCGCGTTCGAGCACAACCGGTATCATATCGTTCTGCATTTATTCTTGCCATGACAACGTCGAGCCGTCTTGTTTAGATTATTATTTCATGCCTCCAAACCTTCCTCCAAGTTCTGGAGGTTCGGTCTCAGTAGGTCCTCTCTGTGGGCCTCTGCGCAAGTCGTTTCGCTCGTTTTCAATGAGTGGTCTCACGAGAAAGGTGTGATTCTCGACATCGGATGGAGTTCGATAACTTGCGGCACCCACCCTCCGACATTCGAAGCTTCCGTTCACCTTGAAATCGAAGAAAGGCAACGTTTTGGTAACAGGAGCAAGAGGGCGGTAAGACTTTGAAAGGCTTTTGACTGTTGGGAATCGCAAGCGATACACTCGTACAGGTTTTCCGGTATGGCGACGCTGAGGTGTTGAAGCAGTGCAACATATCGACAAGGATTCAAGATCTACTCAGATGTGAGCGGCCTCTGATATTACTTGTCCATGATGAAGGCGCTGTTCGTACCCTTCTCGGGGACCTTGGAATTGATACGGCCGATTTCATTTCTGGGTTCAAAAACTTGCTCCAGTAAGTTCTGTGAACGACCCTCATATCTCACTTATCTGAAACGTCTTAAATTAGACCGGAGTCCGCGGGCGCATTCCGCAGCCAGCACACTTACGGGCGCTCACGGCGTCGTTCACGTTCCCCGCAGCGCGATGAGGACTTGGACTATAAACGTCAACGTACGCCTCCTCGCGTACAAACCCCCGTCTGTCTCGTAGACGTCCGCCAAATGTACATCACCCTCCGGACCCGCTACACAGAGACAGATGCTTCCCTCGTCGCGGTCGCCACCGAACTCGGACTTTCAGGCGACGAAAAAAGCATGTGCGCTGGGAATGAGAGTCGGTGAGTAGGTGGAAGACTCGGACGTGCCATTCCACGATAGGATCCCGCTCAACCCCGGTTGAAACAGGCTGTTGGCGGAGATGTGGACCTCTATGGCAAGTGGTCCTGCTATTGATGAACAATACGATGCGCGATGGGGTTCCGGTGCACCGCTCCCAAAATCTGCTGCAAGTAAACCAGCGCTACTACCAGGCCCAGGTGACGTGGACTTTGACCCTAATGACCTTGCACCCGCGGGTTCGAGTGCGGTGGCCCAACCTTCTCAACTCAGTCAGATGGTGGACTGGGATGACCTGGACGATGATGAGGAATTCTACGGCCGTTAATTCTTGATACAGTACAAAAGCAAAATTGAGACGGACTGTACATATGAGATGGACATACAGTACAGTACTCCGGTAAAAATGATGACATGTATTTCTTGAGCGCACCATGTTCACGCGCAAACTTTTACTACGCTGGATCTCTTCGCGAACCATGGTAACTAGAAGTACTTCCAACGCCAAAGACCTATCGGCTCTGAGGCCCTCTGCTAGTCTTGTTGTCGTCAATGCGAGCAACGAGGTTCTCCTCGTTCACCGAAACCCGAAGGCGACCTCATTTGCGGGCATGCACGTGAGACGACCTAGATCTCTAGATTCGCTACGGCCCCCACGCAATGGCTGATTCCATCTCAGGTATTCCCTGGAGGAAATTACGACGAGAAACAGGATGAGTCCTATCGAATGACCGCAATCCGGGAGACTTTCGAAGAGACAGGTCTACTGCTCGCATCGCCGGCGACATCCGATCCAGAGGTGTCTCCTCCCCCGAGCGAGGCCGCTCTGGACGCGTCGCGCAAGTCCATTCACACCGGGAGGACCCTCTTTCGTGATTTCCTAAGACAACACGCCCTTTCGGCAGATGTAGAAGCACTGCTACCCTTCACAGAATGGATCACACCCCTCGGAATTCCTCGGTGCGTGGCCTCTTCTCTCACACCACACAGTCTCACACACACTCACGCAACGAACCCACTAACCACTGCACAACGCAACACAGCCGCTTCCACACGCGTTTCTACGTCGCTTTCCTGCCCCCCTTCCGCGCGTCAGGCTTCTCATCCTCCTCCTCTGGCGCAACACAGACACAGCATTGCCTACCCACGCCCACGCCCGACGGCGGACATGAAGGCCAAGAAGTCGTCGAGGCGCGGTTCGTGCACCCCTTAGAGGCGCTCGCCGAGCACCGTGCAAAGCAGATCGCGCTCATGCCACCACAGCACTACATCCTCACCACGCTCGCGGACCTTCTTGTGGGGCGCGAGGCGTCGCCCTACCAGCGCGAGCGCGTGGAGCGGTTGTCGGCGGGTGCTTTTGGGCGGATGGTCTTCTGCCCGCAAGCTGGGGGGAAGAAGAGGGATGCGGATGGACGGGTTGAGCTTGTGTTTGAGGGGGATGAGGCGAGGGGAGGTCCGAGGGGCCGTCTTCATCGGTCACTCGTGCTGTTTAGTCCGGATACTAAGGTGGGGTTTGTCATGACCTGTGTACTTGAACAGCGCTGATGGGTGTGAGATGCGCAGCTTCCAACAGAAGTCGAGCTATTGCGAAATTTTGATATCTTTACGGAGGTGGAGGTTGGTGCAGTTGGGTCGAAGTTATGACCTAAACAGTATGGGCTGTTGACGTAGACTGCTCCTGTGCTAGCTATTGAGTGTAGTAGTCCGTTCGTCTCCCATGGTTTCCTGCTCCAGAGTATAAACCAGTTTCGCGAGTTCGCCCGACGACCCCACGTCCAAGTCCAACGGCACCATCTGGCGCTCCATAACCCGTCCAAACCTCTCCACAATCCCCGGAACCTCCCCCCCAACCTCCACCTTCCTACCCGTCGCGCCCTCAACAGAGACAGCCTTGACATCAGCAAGGCCACACGCGACGATCTGATCGAACCAAGCTTGCGGCTCACGTGTGACGTTCATCGCAAACCCATGCGCCGTCAGCCGATGGCGCACCTGCACACCAATACTAGCCACTTTTTCGCGCGCGCTCAGAAACACGCCCATATTTTCCGACGGCGGCGCCGGCGTGAGCCCGTGCGCCTCAAGCAGGTGCAGCGACAGGATACGCTGCAGTTGGCATATGTAGTCCCGCGTGCCGAGCGCAGGACTCGGGCGACCGAGGTCGAGCAGCGGATAGCCTACGAGCTGGCCTGGTCCGTGGTATGTGAGCTCTCCGCCTCGCTGGGCGAGAACAAAGTCCGCGCCGAGCGCTGTCAGTCGTGCGCGTTCGAGAGCGGTGCTGGACTCGGTTTGTCGGCGCCCGGCTGTGTAGACGGGCTTGTGCTGGAGGAGGAGGAGGAGGTCTTGGTGCGACGGCGCGGATTTGCTGCGCTGTTGTAGCTGTAGGGCGTGGATCGCCTCTTGTAGTTGAAGCGCGCGGAGGTAAGGCAGAGGCCTCGAGAAGTAATGATAGAGTATGGGCGGGAGGGGCATTCTGAACGGCTGGTCGGGCCGTTCCCAATCGGAACAGCGGGATGTGGATTTCAGCGCTTCACAAGGCGCTAAAGGACAGCATGTACAATACTGTACTGTACCCGTGACAAACCGCAGTGTCTTGTCTTTTCACATCTTCTATTTTTTTTTTTAAACATACGAAATACAGCAATACAGATTTTTAAAATTTGTAGTCATGCCGTGAGGAATGTCGAGGAAATATCGGGAACACATGATGGTTCATTGGTTCCGCGAGATCTACTCAATCCGCTTTCTCTGTCTCGACTAGGTTGTAGCTAGATTGTCAGATTGAATACATAGATGACGTTCCGCGTTTGGGTTAACTGGTTGTCAAGGCCGGATACGTAGTAGCGTAGACGGCATGAGGCAAACGGTAGGCTCAGGAGCCAGGACTCCTCCGGATGCTTTTACGGTAGAAGATACTGCCCGCCACACCAAACAATACAGTACACAATGCTTCGTGAAGAAGTTCTGTTCATCAATAATCAGCGCCCTTCCCAAGTTTACTTTTTGAAAATCAGTGGAGCCAGCCTTCCGATAGTGGCATAGCCAGATTCAAATGAACCACAACAGGCCTGCATCGCTGCCACGGGGCACTGGCAAGGTTTGCGGGTTTCTCGGTAGTTCCTAGATGGGGTGGTAGCCGTCATTCCGTGTGCCTGGCGTAATGCGCACCTTCATTGGGCGTTCATTTTGGCCACGGTGATCTAACAGGTAGAAATACGAATACACCATCTCAGTCAAGGGGGGGAGGGGCAACAGCCATTCTCGAGGGCTGTTTGCTTCTCACTGGCATCAGACCCCTTACAGATATTGTATATCATCATCATTTTGAGTAGCATTGGCACAGCCAGGGATTGTTCGTATGTCGTTACATTAGTCGTACAGAAAGGCGCAAGATGGTGTCCAGTCTAACGTAAACGGTATGTCAGACCGAGCAAGGCATGACGACCACGCCACACCGTGGCGCGGCGATATGGTGGGGCACGGACGAAATGGGGATAGAAAGCCGGTGCTTGGACAGTATGGGAAAGTGAGTAGCGAGAGCTGTGAAAAAAAAAAAAAAGAACAAAAAAACAAAACAAAACGTAACCGTGAACGATACGCCACGCGCAGAAGCACATCACAAACACACAAACAGAGCGGCGGATTAGTGTGGAGACGTAGAGAGCTCACGAGAGTGTGAACGCCCGCGGGGTGTGTCGTCATTTTCATCATCTTCTTTGGTGTTCCCTGTTTGTGCCGATTGCAGCCAGCTTCTGTACCAACGCCCAAGAAACCGCTTTAAGTCCTCCGGCATTCCAAGATATTCGACATTGCGCGCGAGACCTTCCCAGTGGATCACACGGCGCTGCAGGGCGTCGTCGAGAGTAGCCGTGTCGCCGAAATACATCCACCACACGAGGTGCGGGAAGGATGGTGGATCAGGGATGGGCAGATAGACGATTGGATGGTCTGGAGGAGAGGGAAGTAGCCTCGGGAGCCGTGCCGCCACACTCGCAGAGATAGAGGGCCGACTCGATGACTGAGGTGATTGGGGTGGGGGCTGTGTGGCGGGTTGGATCAAATCAAGTGGCGATGCGCCACTGAAGAGGGCGCGCAGGAGGGTTGATTGTGCGGAGAGGTAGTCGATGTGGAGCTGTTTGTGCATTGGATGAGAGACTGCGATCCCCTGACAGTTGCAGAGAAAGGCAAACCTTCATGAGCAGGCGCACATTTTGTCTGTTCAGACTAGGCGCTGTGAGGCGCCTACCCATGCCCGACGGGTCATGGGAGCCGGATAGCACCTCTGATCTGGGAATTCTGGAGGTACTGGAGCTATCAGCAACAGTAGCCAAGTCCAACGGGTGGTTATTAAGAGGATATACTAGATACGCCATCAGTGCTATGGCCTAGATGGAGCCTCTGGGGACGTACTGATAGAACAATCTGCATTCTCAGTGTTGTTCCAGTACTGAGGGGCGAGCCTACGAAGCGAATTGACGACATACTCGACGGGGATCGCCGCCAGGGATGGAGGAGGAAACGGTCTCGGGACGAAGGAATTAATTGGCTCGGGTTCAGTCGGATGAGACGATGAGGGCGGACTCGAGGGATCCATGACGGTTTGTGGGAGAACTGGATGGCCTCTGCGTGTTAAGAAGAGGGACGAGGCGATGGTGGGGGTTGGAAGGCTAGGTTGCACGACGAGAGCGAGACAATAGCCAAGTGAGCTTGCGGAGTGGACTCGACTGGCATACTACATATTATACCAAGTACCATTCAAAGGGTGTCGCCCACTAAAAAGGCAGGTGGGGACCAGTTAATAGGCGTGGCACGACCAGCCGCACTCGCTCGATCATGTCAGGTACCACCCTCAATGGATCGCCACGATTTCTTTCGATGGCCTTCGTTGCGCTCGTACTGTACAACCCATCCCCGCACAGTTGCATTTCGCTTATTACAGACATGATGAGGTACTACCCGTACCAGTGACTAACCCTTACTTTTCGAAACGCACACCCACCTTCGATCGAGCACCCATTGTCACTTTTTTAATTTTTGTTTTGAAGCTCTGCTCGGTGCTCACCAGTCTCACTTGCTAGGTCGTCCGACGATGTTGAACACGGCTAGCATGATTTTTGGATTCATTAAAAGTAAGTCAATCTCCGACACGGCGTCGGCCGACAAGCGTTCACCTTGACCAAAAAGCCCTTTCCTTTACCGCCCAGCAGGATTCCTATCAGAAAAACACCCAAAAAGATTTTAATAGAAGGTAATAGGAGGTTGCGTATTGATTAATATTGATTTTTTGTGGGCATTGAGTAGAGATCGAGCAAGATATTGTATTCGGATTGATCGAAAGGTCATTAAAGTACGTCAACACGGTACTTTCCTCGTCCCGCCTATTTGCTCTGCGCGTTCACTGGTAAACTTCCCTCAGCAAAAAAATTGTCAGCAACACTTCCGGTCCGTTCTTATCGAGTGACCACCCCAATTATTTTTTCCGTGATCAGAAAGTGACGCCAATGCGGGGGTTCCACACAAGACAAAGTAAAAAGATCCCATACAGCGATTCCCGAGCTCCCAACTCAACTACCGCATGGTCTCTTGTCAAATAACTTAAAGTGATAACGTAGTGAGAGGAAACAACAAAAGCGAGTGGAGAGCCCCAGTGGATTGGTGGGGTGATTGCTTATTGTTGTCAGTTCACGTGTGCGTATTTATCCATATCCACCCCGTCCGCGTGATCTAGATCATTTGCCGTTCTGATCTCCTAGACCTAGGAGCTTGCTCTATGACGCAACGGAGTGCAGCGCCCGCGGTACATATTGCTTTCCTCAGCGGACTCGACTATTCTATCCCTTACACCAGTATCTCCGTTGTACTCGAAGACGCGCATGGCAACACGTCCGTGCCGCAATTTATTATAAACGATTGTTTCGGGTCCTCGACAATCCCGGGCGCCTACATAGACGCCTCAATCCCCTCTTGTGCTCTTCACTCAGTATGTATGTTCATTCCATTACACTACTATATCAACAATTCATTAACGCCGAAATCTATGCAAAGGTACTCTACCACGGCTCTCCATGCCATGCTCTAACAACCCTCATTTCCATTACTAGGAAATCCAAGCCGGACTCCAGTGCCATAGTTTCCTTGTAATCCGGAAAATAGAGTAGGCACGAATTCCGAAAGGGTCTGGGTATCAAGTCCCGAATCCGGAGACTGAAGGGGGTATCTATGCTCCATGGGGCATTACATTGACGACACGAGTCTAGTGAGGACGGTATCTCATGGTGCTGTGTATCAAATGTTTTTGAGCCATCGGTACATCTTACATGCAGAAGGATAAACCCACCTCGGGTACTTCCTCCGGTACGGTCGCGACTTATCCGTCTCGGGCGCTGTGGTCCTTGCCTTGCTCGTTACGGCAGGGACACGGGTCCGAACGGGCGTCGCGTCATGTGGTTGGGTTGGAGTAGGGTTCTGCGCTGCTGTCTGTGGCGCGCGGCTTCCTCGGCTCCGTGATAGGGCCTTGGAAAGCAGGCTGCTGGCGACCTGAGTTGCCTTCTTCGGTTGTGGTCGGTCCGATGACTGATGGTTATGCTTTCCCATCAAGACGCTCGGGCTGGAAGGGGGGATGCGTCAGAACAAAGGGCCAGTTAGGGCGGAGGGGAGCGCTGCTTACATCAATAGTGGGAGCGACATATGATGATGACGATGCTGGTGGTGGTGCTTGTTGTTGGAGTTGGGGGTTTCGGGAGTGGCATGGATGCAGGGCCTTTATATGAGGTGGCCGTTTCAGGGGATAAGAAATGAAGCGACGACTCGGAGCCAACCGCGAGGCTGGGGCGCCACTAGTAGCATCGCATTTCGCATCCGAGGCTATGTCAGCTGGCATGGCGCCCTATTTTTGAGGCGAGCATTTCTCCTTTGCTACTGTACTGCGGTGCTTATAAATAAGACTGCGATGCAATCCGGTGCCAAACTATTCCCCCCCCATTGACACCATCCAGTCCGAGTCGGTCGAGCGCGGGTGCGGGAACACCGTGACACCATGCTTCACGTTGCTGATTCGTTCCTTATCCCGATTCGGATACGTCGGACTGCCATGTATTGTATCAAAAATAGATGAATTCATGTCCCCTCACGACCAGGACGCAGGGCGATGTAAATCCACGGACAACAGTTGACTTGATGTCCCCATTTTTGGACCATCCCGAAGCACCTTGCCCCGCCCCCTCTTGAATAGCATGTGTAGAAGCATGTCACAGCAACGAGGACACAGGAGTCACTCAATGTGAGCTAATTTCCCATATTCCCACGCAGGTACGCACAAACACGATGGCATCACACATGGTATCCCACATCACTGCCTTGTCCTGTTCCTCAGTCAAACAGCTACTGTGCTTGATAGCTTCGATATCAAGGGGTTTCATAGGTTCACCTGACAATCATTTAACTGCCACCTGGCATACACGACTACAGCGCCCGGCGCGGACCTACAAGAGATAGTGGCGTTTCTGTAGCTGGATAGCTGGATTCCTGTTCGCTGTAGGAAAGGCGCTTACCAAGTAAAACCGAACAGGTCTTCAAGTCACTACGCACGCGATACAGTAATGTATTCGCTTAGCAGGGTTGTGGGTCCTTACAAGACGGCGTCATCGCAGCGCTGCACAGCCCATAACGCCCTATTAGCACGTTTGGGGTACTTTGTGGAATCCAGACCCCACGGTGGAGAGGGTGTCATCAAGTGTGATGGAGGGGGTTCGTCAAATGCGTGTCTGCGTGTCACGGTACTGTACTATGAAAAAAATGCATTTCGATCACTTCGATCGCTGCCATTACGGCCAGCCAAATCAGCTCTGATTGTCCTGATTTCGGTATAGATTACGCAGTGATTACACATGTAAACCATGCCACGGCATTTTCACGAATCTTCTGGATTCTGGATTCGCAGGCGTGCAACGAGGCGGACGGGAACGTGGAGGAATGCAGTCCCTATAAATTGAACTTGTCACATACTATAGACCTTGGTGTCCGCCGTCCAGTGTCCCTGAGAAAGGCCATGTTTAATGCCGACAACGTCTGGTCCTCTAAAATGCTTTTAACCTGTGCAAAGTATAGGAGTCAAGATGATTCGAAGGGAAGCCTGAGGACACGTGGGTGATACTACTGTAGTGAACCCTGTGGCGGGGGAGAACTCCGCGCACGCCTTGCGCCCCAACCAAATACACCAATACTGTAGCTTTTCCGTTGATTCTCCGTGAGGAATTGCTGAAAACGACTTGAAGTGCTAGCCACCATAGCCACCGCCGCGGCGGAGATAATGCTGTAGTTCAGTAAATAGCAAAAGCTTGCATCAAATGGAGAAGTGGGAACGTTGTAACTTGTAATAGTAGCCATGATGGTGGTATTATGACTCAGAAAACGGAACAAAAGATAGGGTCACTGCCTGCTGGAATGTGAGGAGAGTACGGAAGACGCGTGTCGACGGCGAGCCTAAGCAGAACCACCTGTAAGAGAGCCTGAGCGCCCCGTGTCGAGCGCAAAAATTAGGGGGCTTTCCGAGTCTCTGGGTTTCTGGATCAAGCTGCACCTAACCTAGAGTTCGTTATTGTGCAGTACAGTATGCACAAGATGGAAGACTTAGGGAAATCGGGGAACAGAAAGTGGACGTGAACTTATCGGAGTAAACGGCACCCACGGCCCGATCGTTACAGTACTTACATGACCGCCAGTGCAACTGTAAGTGCAACAACATCTACAGTAGCAGCCAAACATTTTCCTTCAACCCTTATGAAACCCACCCGAGTCTAACGCAATAGAGGCCCGTGCTCTGGGGATATGCAAAGTTGAATCAGCACATAAAGGATGTAAGTATTAACCTTCGACCGCGATGCCAGTGATCGCGGTTCGTTCCCCCATTTGCTTAAAGCTAAACGCGTTCCCCCGTTGCAGTTGGTCATCCAGACTCGATCTTTGAGAGAAACTCCAGATGAGGCGATGTTGAAGCGGTTTAGGATTCTAGAAAGATAGGCGTTGTTTTGATGTTGGTGCGTGACAACGCTGGATGCTAAACCTTCCTGGCAGTGGTTTGACGTATTGGGTGGTGGCCACGCGCAGTTCAAGGCATCCGTCTGGGACGTCGTGAACGAACAGAATTTTTCGGGACACCCGCCCGACGATAGTATTGGTGACACACATTGACAAGATAAACCACGTTTCGATCATGTTCTCTGCAAGCTCGAAATGTAATCAGCAATGGCGAATGTCTACGAGTATGTTTCCGATTGGCACGTTGAAAGGAGAAACCGCTTTACATGTGGTCCAATCATCGCATTTTGCCGCTGGTCTGGGGCAGTGGGGCTGGATAAAAGTGCTCGGCCTTCCTCTCAGACCGATATCATCCGCTCTCTTCTTTGCTTCGCTTACTCCCTACGGCTACCCCCAAGGCTTCTTTCGCTCACTTTGTTACTAAGCAAGTCTCAGCTTCGGTACGGAGATGATATATTGAGTCTTGAATCCGACATCTGGCCTGAGAGGATGGATGTCCATCTAGTTCGGTATCGTGTTTGAAACCCTGATAGATATATCGGGTGATCAGTACGGAGTGTCCAGCGAGGTGACTGCGGTTGTACGGACGAGTCGATGCATGGCGATCGCAAGGATTTAGGTTCATTCCCCACGCTGGCTGCCCGGGGAGATTGCACCTGAAAACGCTTATAAGATCTGCAACGTCTCGCCCTCGTCGAAATTTTCAGTTCCTCTAACTTCCTGAATCGTTGTTGTAGGTGTCTTCACTGACACTGTTCCCTTTGAAATAGTTCTGACGTTCAGGAAATTCTGATACAATTAAGCAATGGCCAGACGCCTCCTTCCTAACGCCTCTTCCGCTGACTACAACGCATTGGTGACGCGAGTATACATTCAGAAGGCTTTGTGAATGGCATTTGGTTTTCGTACGTGGTCTTTTGCGATTTATATCTCTCAAATTTACCGTCGAACTCTGTCCGATGCCCAGGATCTTAAACCAGCGTTTCCCCACCAATGCCATGGCGTGGACCATCAGCCCCGAAGTCAGGACCGGCAGGGATTATACTGATCTCTTAATTACCCGCAATACGTACAGCCCATTTGTGGCGCACCCTACGATCATACTTGAAGGCAAACGTGACCGTGGCAGCACCTGGGACAATGTTGGCAGCCGACTTCAAGAATACGCCCAGACCTACGTGAGACGTAATGGCCAGTTTATCTACGTGGTTGCTGCGAGGGGCAGGGAATGCAGGTTCTTCAGATACAGAAAGGGTGATGTCCAAGAAATGACGTGCATGGCGTATAATGCCGCGACTCAACGTGTGTCGTATCTCGACGGTGGTCGTGCGACAACATTGGATATCTCGACGGATCAAGCAGCCATCTCCTACTTTATAGACGAAATCATAGCGCATCCTACCCCTCTGTAGCGCCGTGTTGTTGAAATTGATACGGAGCACTCGGATGTTCAGGCGGATGTGAGAGTAGGTAAATGAAGGTCAACTTGACGTCATGTATTGTACAGTACGGTATCAGGCCAAAAAATGTTGATTTAGTCGTAGCAACCAATGCAGTAGTTGATTGGTACAGACACCGTCGAATCGGCCAATAATGTTACAGTGACGAGTCGGATATAATGACGAGACCCTGGGATTGAGGATTGCACTAACGCTGTGTCCTTGAGAAAGCCACCTTTAATACTTACATCGTCTGGTCCTCTAGAATGCTTATAACCTGTGCAGAGTATAAGAGTCACTACAAGATGATTCAAGGCAAGCATCCTATGGACACGTGGGTGGTGGACCTGTGGCGGGGAGATCTCCGCGCATGCTTTGCGCCCCAAAATATCTGCCGTCCTCACGGATCACGGAACCGTACCGTCATCACGTTTATAAATACCGCCGTATCCCCGAGATGCACGTTGTTTCTCTTTGAAGCATTGCGGCAAGCAAATGTCAGCGGAGATAACGAGAGCAAGGGAAACCGGGCTGTAACTGTAACCGGGGAATAGCCATGATTCTGGCCTAGGACTCAGAGCGGAACAAAAAGATAAGGTTTCCGCCCCCTGGTATATGAAGAGAGTACGGAAGACGAATGTTGGGAGTTTCCGAGCTATTCAGTGACCTGGGTAGCGGAAGGCGAGCTTGAGAACCCGAGCGCCCCGCGTAGACCAACGAAAAAGTGGAGGGGTTTCTTTTTTTTTTGGTGCCTCTATCGACTTGCATCTAGAATTTGTTACTGTACTGTACAGTGTGCAAAAGACGGAAGCTCGCCAAGAAGCTCGCGGCGCTGTCCGTGGAAGTGGCACTGTGACGGCCCGGCCCGCTCGGCACTTGCACTTACACAATGGCTGCCTCAAGCAGATATTTTCCGTCAACCCTTATGAAAGCCCCGAGTCTACAGTACAGTAACACAAATCGAGGTCAACGTGCTCTGGGAATATGCAAAGTTGAATTAGCACATCAAGGATGTCCTATCTTTGACCGTGATTGCGACCCATGGGGTGGTTCCTTCCCCCATCAGCAAAGGCTAAACGGGTCCCCCTGTCACAGTTGGTCATAGGCTCGCTCTTTGAGCGAAACTCCGGACGAAACGATGTTGAAGCGGCTTAAGATTTTGGAGAGAAAGAAAGGCGTTGTTTTGACACTGGTGCGTAACAACACTGGATGCTAAATCTTCCTCGTTTGACGCGTAGGGTGGCCACGCGTAGTTCAAGGCATCCGTCTGGGGCGTCGTGAATCAACAGAAATCGTCGGCACACCCGCCCGATGATAGTATCATTGACATACATTGACAAGACACCCCGCGTTTCGATCATGTTCTCCGTGAGCTCGAAACGTAATCAGCAATGGCGAACGTCTACGATTGCTATGTTTCCGATTTCATACGTTGAGTGCTTCACATGTGGTCAATCATCGCATTTCTCCTCTGGTCCGGGGCTGGATAAGTGCTTGGTCTCCCTCTCAGACCGACAGCGCCCCCTCTTCTTCGCTTTGCTTGCTCCCTATGGCTACCCCCAAGACTTCTTTCGTTTACTTTGCCAACTGGAACATCCATGCCGATGGAAGTGATCCAGAAATTTGCAACTTTAGTGAGGAAAATCATAGGTTACTAACCAAGTCTCAGCTTCGGAACGAAGCGATATAATCTATCAGATCCATCGATGACTATAGCTCATGCTGGAGATGTTTCGACATCCCAGTCAGAGACGCGCTTTAGGGAACGCCTCTGTCAGCACACATCCATATCTGACGATTCTAATCGGTGGAAAGCCGGTATCATTCTACATCATGATTCAGGGGAACGCACAGCCAAGGAATATCGGGTGACAAATACAAGGAAATGTCCAGGAGGTGACAGAATGGTACAGTACATAGGAAAAATATCGCTTGCAACACCACGGTGACTTTGCCCTTGTACCGACGGATCGATGCATGCCGGTTACCCCGAATGCCGAATTTCAAACTGTTGTGGGAACAAAACACAGTCGGTAAGAGAGTGTTTACGTGTCGCGCAAACTGACTGTTCTTCCATATGATGTGCAACCTGATCAGTTGACTCAGACAAAAGCTGGATAGCGAATGATCAGACGGTCTGGTCGTTCCGGACCCCTGAACATGAAGGCACCCATTGTTTATGAACGTTCGACATCGAAGACAAGAAGCTGTTTGTGACACGACCCTAGGTCACCCGAGATGGACAGATGCTAAAAGACAACTCCAATGTGAACACTCGGAAAGGCAACGGAATAAGATGAAGGAGGCTTGGTAAGACTGCGGAATAAGATGACAACAACGCACAACTTTGCCAGACTGAAAAAACGCATATAAAGGGGGAGGAGGATCCTGCAGCGACTCCATCCTCGACCTCCTCAATCACATCTCTCTCATTCTTCCGAGTTTGCCAACTAGTGTTCGTACAACTATTGCTTGCTGTTGTATTCTCATTTCTGATTTGCTCTTTTATCAGATTGTAACTGAGATGTCAGCTAAAACCCGTGGGCCTAGTCGTCATGTTCATCTAGCGACCGTCTTTGACCGTGCCGCGTTTAGAAAACAAACCTTCCGTCTTCAACACAGACAAAGGCTTCACAGTCACCAATAACACTTCACAGAATGTATACTTGCAGACGTCGTCTTCTACCTTTGAGAAGATTGAGTCTGGGAAAACTTCAACGGCTCAAAAGGCTTACGGAGATTATCCCCTCTGTAACAACGATGACACCAGCGCATCCGTATATTTGACCGTCAAAGTCAATGAGGACGACGGTAGTGTCAAGGTTGAATCTGGTACTTTAAGCGCCGATATCGCCGTGACTTCCAACTTCAAGTAATTGGTGGGCTTCATCTGGTCCGCTGTGAACTTGAATTTATGCCCAACCTCCCACCGTGGGACATATCAAGTTTACACTATTGCCTTTTTCTTCTCTACCCCCAATCCGCGTTCAAATTTGGAATTTTATTGTACTTCTACTCTTCTTCGCCTAGCACCATGTATGCATCGTAGTTTGTTTGAATGGACTCCCGTTGGCCAGCAGACTCTCACCTCCTTTGTTCCGAGTTTGTTGTGACGACGAGTCACAGTGGATGACTTTGCATCCTTTGTAGTAAGGCTCCAACAGATTGGTTTGTCCAGGGCCAAGTTTATGTCTAGCTCGATACCGTGTTTGAAAAAGGATGGGTACTGTATCGGGCGATCAGTACGAACATTGTGAACTCCCACGGTGACTTTGCGGTTGTACAGGCGGATCGATCATAGCGATCGCAAGGTTTTACTAGTTCATTCCGCACTCTGTCTGCCCAGGGAGGGTTGCACCGGAAAACACTTATAAGATGTGCAATGTCTCGCCCTCATCGAATTTTTCAGTTCCTCTAACTTCCTGAATCGTTGTTGTAGGCAGTGTCTTCGCTGACACTGTTCGCTTTGAAATAGTTCTGACGTCCAGGAAATTCTGATACAGTTAAGCAATGACCAGACGCCTCCTTCCTGATGCCTCTTCTGCTGACTACAACGCATTGGTGACAGCGAGTATACGTTCAGAAGGGTTTGGTGAATGGCATTTGGTTTTCGTGCGTGTCTTTTGCCATTTGTATCTCTCAAACTTACCGTCGAACTCTGTCCGAGTCTGATGTCCAGTATTTTAAACCAGCGTTTCCCCACCGATGCCGTAGCGTGGTCTAGCAGCCCCGAAGTCAGGACCAGCACTGGGGAATTTATTGATCTCTTTATCACCCGCAATACGTACAACCCATTTGTGGCGCACCCTACGATTATATTTGAAGGCAAAGGTGACGGTGCCAGCACCTGGGACAGGACTCTCAGCCAACTTCAAGGATACGCCGAGATCTAGTACGTGACACGTAATGGCCAGTTTATCTACATCGATGGGCAGGGGATGCAGGTTCTTTCGGTACAGAAAGGGTGATGCTATTCCAACGACGTGCATGGTATGATGCCGCGAGTCACGCCGTGTCGTATCTCGATAGTGGTCGTGCGACAACATCTGATATCTCGACGGACCAAACACCCATCTCGTACTCTATAGACGAAATCATAGCGCATCCTACCCCTCTGTAGCGTAATGCTGTTGAATTCGATAGGGAGTCGGATGTTCGGGCAGATGTGGAAGTAGGTAAATAAAGGTCATATCGACTTCATGTATTGTACAGTAAGGTATCAGACTATATGCAAAACATGTTGATATAGCCGTAGCAATCGATACAACAGTTGATTGATACAGACTTACAGTGAGTGTCAGTGACACAGTCGAATCGACCAATAATCTCATTGACAAGACCCTTGGAATTGAGAATCGCACTAGCCTTGCGTCCTTGAGAAAGCTACGTTTAATACTTACGGCATCTCCCCCAGAATGCTTATAACCTGTGCAGAGTATAGGAGTCACTGCAAGATGATTCGAGGCAAGTCTTTCCTATCAGTATGGACACGTGGGCGGTGACCGGTGACCGGTGACCAGTGGACCGGTGAACCGGTGGCGGGAGATCTCCCCGCATGCTTTGCGCCCCAAAATATCTGCCGTCCTCACGGATCACGGAACCGCACCGTCATCATGTTTATGAACACCGCCGTATCCCCGAGATGCACGTTGTTTCTCTTGAAGCATTGCAGCAAGCAAATGTCAGCGGAGATAACGAGAGCAAGGGAACCGGGCTGTAACTGTAACCGGGGAATAGCTATGATTCTGGCCTAGGACGTAAAGCGGAACAAAAAGATAAGGTTGCCGCCCGCTGGTATATGAAGGGAGTACGGAAGACGCATGTTGGAACTTGAAGTGGAGTTTCCCAGCTATTCAGTAACCTGAAGGGTAGCCGAAGGCGGGACTGAGAGCCCGAGTGCCCCGCGTAGAGCAACGAAAACACGAACTGGAGGGGTTTCTTTTTTTTTGTTGCCTCTATCGAGTTGCATCCAGAGTTTGTTACTGTATGCAAAAGACGGAGGCTCGCGGCGCGGAAGTGGAATGTAACGGCACTCTAACGGCCCGCTCGGCACTTGCCACTTGCAGTTGCAACCTCAAGCAGCCAGATATTCCGCCAACCCTTATGAAAACCACCCGAGTCTAAAGTAACACAAATAGAGGTAGGCGTGCTCTGGGAATATGCAAAGTTGAATCCGGCCCATCAAGGATATACGTACTACCTACCTTTAACCTTGATCGCATCCATGGGATGGTTCGTTCCCCCGTCAGCAAAGGCTAAACGCGTTCCCTTGTCACACTGGCAGTTGGTCAAAGGCACGCTCTTTGAGCGAAACTCCGGACGAGACGATGTTGAAGCGGCTTAGGATTTTGGAGAGAAAGTTAGGCGTTATTTTGACACTGGTGCGTAATAACACTAGATGCTAAATCTTCCTCGTTCGACGCGTTGGTTGGTAGCCACGCGTAGTCCAAGGCATCCGTCAGGGGCGTCGTGAATGAACAGAAATTTTCGCCACACCCACCCGACGATAATATCGGTGACATACAGTGCATTGACAAGATACCGCGAGCTTGAAATGTAAACGGCAAATGGCGAACGTCGAGTCCGAGTTGGA